>JBANSL010000011.1:43682699-44282699 GCA_037127255.1 Persicaria tinctoria | reverse complement strand
TGTTTCGAATTGTATAACTTTGTTGTGATTCAGGTTTCCCAATTGAAAAAATTGAGTTTACTCTGAAAGGGTTTTGCAATCGTTTCAAAAGTCTTGAGATTAACAGCAAAAAGTTGGCATACTCTATTCAACCCCCCTTCTAGATTATCTTTATTCTACTTTGTTATACATTATCGAACCTTCATAGGCCATTGATCGAATCCAAATGAAAGTCCATGATTAATCCTGGATTAATTTGATTTTTTTAATTAAATATGTAGACCCCACTCGGGTTTTAATTCAACTCACATGGGGAAGGCGTGCGCAGCACAATCTGTTGGGGAAAACGTTGAAATACTAATATAGGGAAATTTGGGGACCACTTTGTTTTTTTTTATTCTTCCAAATTTTATCCATTTTCTTTTAGGGGTGATTACTAGAATGTCCTAAATTTTGGGCCTTATTAGGAAAAAGGCTCCCACCTCCTCCAAATTAGCAAAATGTCCACCGCCCCTCTTGGCCCCTGTGCCCCCCTTCCCGCCTCATTAATTTTTTATTTTTTATTTTTTATTTTTATTTTTCAGTTTTTTTTGCCGCGTTTCCAAAGTTGCTGAAAACGGAATTGCTGAAACTTCTTTTTCAGCACATACGGTTTCAGCAATCCCTGTTTAAATTTTTTTCCCAGTTTTTTTGTCCAGTTTTTTTTTCCCGTGTTGTTGAAACGGAATTGCTGAAACTCCTGTTTCAGCAAATACGGTTTCAGCAGCCCATTTTCCAGTTTTTTTTTTCGTTTCCAAAGTTGCTGAAACAGAATTGCTGAAACCCCTGTTTCAATGGTTTTTTTTACCGCGTTGCTGGCTGAAACGGAGTTACTGAAACCCCTGTTTCAGCACATTCGGTTTCAGCAACCCCTGTTTTCAATGGGGAAAAAATATGTTGAAATTGCATAAACAACATTTGATATCCGACTTTGACCCCAATAGTGAATTAATTTCAGCATTTCATATCACAAAAAATGTTGAAATGTTGAAATATATATTTTTGTGTAATATATTGTAGCTCATACAATTTTATAAGAATTAATTTCAGCATAACAAAAAGTTTCAGCAAGACAAAAACTGTCCAAAAAATTGCTGACTCTACATCGGAACAAAACAAATCAATAGGAAGAAACAAGCCCAAATCTAACAGGCCCACTCCAAAAAATCCGGCCCTACTACAAACAAACCCAGACCATTACTAAATGTCTCATTTCCACACAAAAAAACGGCCGGCCCTACCAAATAAGACCAGTGGAAAGAAAGTTCTTAGTTCCCCATGCCAATATGTTCAAAAGTATGACAACAAACAGAACAGCTCCACACAAGACGCAAGATGCAACAACACCCATCGTTCAACCCCCATAAAAACACCACATCCGACGGTGACACCAGCCATACGCAGCCCCCGACACACCCACACCACCAGCTTAACACCGAAGTTGCTGAAATCGTGTTGTTGAAAATGAAATTATCCAATCAAATTCAATCCGAGCAATTTCCAAAAAACAGACCAAGCCAAGGAACAATCTACTTGTAACTAAAAGAATTTCAGAAATTGAAATCAATCCGGACACATCAGGTTTCTAGACTCCATAATTAGCAAAACCAAAAGAAGCCCTCGTTTAGAAGCAGAAATTGATTTCGGAAGCTCAAAACTGATGCAAATTACTATCTTTCATTCACATACCCAATCTTAAAATGGTTTCAGCACCTTAAAATGCATAAATCAAACCAAAGATGAATTTTCAGAAATCAGAACTAGCATTAAATTTGATGTCAATATAAACTTTCATCGTAACGAAAAAAGTGTGAGTTTGTGCAGTTTTGTATGTAGGAACAGAGACTACAATGATGTCGAAACTCCAGATTTCCGGACTCGTCTACACTCAACACAAAAAACAGCCATTTTGCATCTTAATCTAGCATCTCCTAAATTTCAAAACGGTTCAAGGCATTATCTACGAGCACTCTTGAGGTATCATCCTATATATCCACATGAACTTAACCTCATAAACAAACAATGCATTTAAATCTACTAAATATAAACACATATTTAGCAGGTAAATGTAACTCAACATTATGATCAGAGAAACTCACCAGTCCCAACTCTAAATTACACCCATCTTGGCAAGATCCTCCTGTATCATTTGCAAAAAGATTATATTTTGAGCACTGGAAAAGAAAAACATGAGATAGGTGCATGCTTTAGATAATGACTTTTATCTTCGACTTGACCCGAACAAAGGTAGAAAGGAGCACCTATTTCATTTCTTCACATCCTGATAACAAGCATAGAAAAAGTTCATTGACAATGAAAGCCGTGTGTGCGTTCTTGTCCTTCATCTTCTCCATCCTCCATCAATTTCAGCACAGTTATAAGAAAGCAGGGGATGTACCAACAATTTCAGCAACTGTGACAGTCGTCTTCATTGAGAGACTACGGATTGCAGCAGCAACTGAAGTAGAGGAGCACCGTGGACGCAGAGAACGCAGCAACTGTGACAGTCGTCTTCATTGAGAGACTAGGGATTGCAGCAGCAATTTGAAATTTGACTAACATCAACTAAACAGATAATTACAGCTTCCTTGGAAGCCAATAGCACTCGGATTGGAATTCAACATAACACAGGCAATATTCCATCAATGAATCCTCAATTAAGAACCTCAATTTAGCAGCACACGAGCTACTAAATTGCTTGCGTACAAGCTTCGCACAACGGCATGGATGCGAGAAAGAGAGGAATCATCATCACTGCTGGCTCCATCCTGATCAAATCATATATACACAATGTCACAAAATTCAACCAAACATGGCCACAAATTCAGAACATCAACATTGCATTTCTAATTGTCAGCAATCCTAGAAACCATTTCAAAGCCTTTCTTGAATCATCACTGCTCAACACAAATTCAGACGAATTCCAAGAGGATTGAAACTAAAACCATAGATGAGATACACACGAAACAAGATAGAGAGGTAGCGGGAGAAAGAGATAATACCTCAGAGCATCGGAGGAGATGCGGAAACCGGACAGGAGATGCGGAAACTGGCCATGACAGATTTCAGGCACACGTCCACCGGCGATTTCAGCAAGTCCGCCGCAGATCTCAAGCCGGTTTCGATCTGGCCACCGAAGATCTGGCCTCGCACGGTCTCTTCTTCCCCTAATTTCAGATCTGAGAAATTTCATGAGCCAGTCAAAGAGAGAGGAAGATAGCGAGAGATTTGTCTGGCAGTTGCAGCAGTGGCCAACGGTGTGGAGGGAGGGAAGGAGGCGGTGGCGTCGAAGGTGGTGGCAAAGGAGGCGGTGTGCAACAGCAACAGAAAAACGAAACTGGAAGGTGGTGGCGAAGGAGGCAGTGGTGTCGTAGGAGGCGGTGAAGACAATCGGCGGAACTGAAAGGAGAAGCGCGTGGCGTCCGTCAGATCCGGAGAGGGAGAGGTCACCGGAGGCTTGGAGCAGAAAGCGAGGGAGCGGTCGCCGGAGCAAGAGCAGAGCGAGGGAGCGGAGAGGAGGGAGCGATATCTGAAAGAACGGATGAGAGCTTCCAATTCCATCGACTAGATGTAGGGGGGGCCAAGGATTTAGGTCGTGGACTTTTAACAAAAAAAATAAATTCCTGGACAGTTTTTTAATTTGACCCAAAATTTGCGCCTTCGGCGCAAATTTTCTCTTTCTTTTATAAAAAAACATTTTATACACTTGAACAATCACATCCATACCTTAAGGATTCATCAATATCTCGAAAATATTCATCAACCATTGTCAAAGATTCATTCATAACTCATATTTATTCATCAAATCTTCATCAAGATCTCACAATTTTTTTTATCAAGAATTCATAAAAGATTTATCAACATCTCAAACATATTCATCATTTTTTCATAAAAGATTCACATCGACAACCCATTCGATTCAATAATACTTTACAATCTTCTTATAAATCACCAATTGTTCACCCATCGACAACCCATTCGACTCAATCATACCAATTTCAACTACATTCATCAGGATAACACAAATTATTCAGCTAATTTCATCATTAATCAACCGATATGAAGTGGGATTCACCATAAATTCACCAAAAACCTATCCGGCATTGAGGCTTAGATCCTTGCTCGTTTTCTACAACAATTGTAGGTCTGGGAAGATGTTGTTTTCAGTCCAATATCATCTCGTGGTGGTTGTTCTTCAAAGTCGTCACTATTATCTGCTTGATACACTGCTCGTTTCCCCGTTGACTTGTTGGAAAATGCTTCGTTCCCTCCATCAACGCTTGCCTTTCCACCTCGTGTAGCCATCATCTTCCTGCCTGATTGACACATGAATGAGATCTCACAATTATTCATCCAGAATCCGTAAATGATTCATCTTGATCTCAAAGATATTCATCAAGTATTCATAACAAGTTCCAAGTTTCATCAAATATTCATACACACCTAGTAAATATTTATAACACGTTCCAAATATGTCAAATATTTCATACACTTGCAATCAATCATGTACATCCATACCTTAAGGATTCATCAAGTTCTCACAAATATTCATCAACTATTAATGACATATTCATCCATACCTCATATCTATTCATCAACTATCCATCTAATATTCATTAAGATCACAAAATTATTTATCAGGAATTCATAAAAGATTGACCAAGATCTCAAAGATATTCATCACTTACTCATAAAAGATTCACACACCATATGATTTATCTATCTCAATTAATCAACTTACCACAAGTCTTAATCAAATATTCATCAAAGATTCATCCATATCACCAAATTTGTCACAAAATTCTTGATGAATAATTATTCATCAAGAATTTATACAAGATTCATCAAGATTTGAAAGATATCCATCTAGTGTTCATAAAGGTTTCATACATCGATTTCGACAAAGAATCACCACTCTACATGAGAATCATCAGTAACACCACCACAGAAGCATCAACATTTCAGAGATGCATCGATTTCTCACAAATGTTCATCAAGTAGTCATCACATATTCATCAAGTTTGATCAAAGATTCATACAAATGCAGTACATATTCATCTCAAGTTCCAAACATGTTGAATATTTCATAAACTTGAATCAATCACATCCATAGCTTAAGGATTCGGCAAGTTCTCACAAATATTCATCAACTATTGTCAAATATTCATCCATAAATCATATCTATTAATCAAATCTTCATCCAATATTTATCAATATCTCACAGTTTTTTTTATCAACAATTCATAAAAGATTTATCAACATCTCAAACATATTCATCAATTTTTCATAAAAGATTCATATTGACAACCCATTAGATTCAATAATACGTTACAATCTTCTTACAAATCACCAATTGGTCACCCATCGACAACCTATTTGGCTCAATCATACCAATTTCAACTACATTAATCAGGATAAATAAATTAATAAGCCATTGGAGAACAAAATACCCGAGAAAATGCAGGTGGATAAGACGTCGGAAACCCCCCCTCTCCGGGAGACCCGGACCCAGGGAAGCCGGACCCCTCCACCCTCGCCACGAGTAACACCAAAGAGGGCCCGTCATGGCGCGATACAGTTGTGGCCGGGAGGTTTGCGCATCAGAAGACTACGTTACAGGAGGAATTTATCAAAGAAAAGATCATTGTCTCGTTTCCGAAGGGACCGAAAGGCGACCCGGTGGTCACCATCGACCGAACGGTGATTGATGCCCTGGAAGGGGCGTGGGAAAACTCTATTGTGGTTCGAATCTTGGGACCGAAGATCCTGTTGTACGTTATGGACAGAAAACTCAAGGAGCTATGGAAGGTGAATGGAAGGATGCAAGTGATCGACCTCCCCCTGCGGAACTTCATGGTCCGGTTCAGTTCGAAGGAAGATTGCATGAGCATGCTCACTGGAGGACCATGGTCGGTCTTTGGAAAGTGCCTGATTATCCGGGTCTGGTCGCCGGACTTCAAACCGTCGGAAGTCATCAGGACGGTCCCGACGTGGGTTAGGATCATCTACCTACCTATGATCTTGTACTAGGAAGAGGTGCTGATGAAGGTGGTAGAGGGGCTGGGGAAGCCCATAAAGGTTGATCGGAGAACGGTCTACACAGACAGAGGAAATTTGGTAGGGCCTGCGTCGAGGTAAACTTGGAGGAACCGTTGAAGGGGTCCATAACCATCAACGGGGAGAGGTTCCTTCTGGAGTATGAGGGGATCCCAAAGGTCTACTTTGGCCGTGGAGGGTGGGTTATATAAAAAACCAGTGTCATGTGCAATCGGAAATGGAGGGTTCCCCGAGAGTGGAGATGAATGAAATCCCTAGGCCGAGGGCTTCTACCCAGAGCCTTATTCCAGAGACGATTGAAGAAGGGGAGGGCTGCCATGGCCCGTGGATGGTCGTTTCCATGCGCAAACGGCCCCAGGGGCAAAGGAATATGAGCAGCGGCCGTGGAGGGATCGTCGGAGATGGCCCGGAGAACAGCCCGGTGAGGAGAACCGGAAAAAACCACACCAATCATCAGACCGTTAGGAAAAGGGCTGGCATTAATGGCTTTGAGAATGGCAAACCCAATCCCGAGCCGGTGAAGGATCCTAAGAGCCACGAGAAAGTCGTTAATGGCATGTTAAAGGAGAAGGATGTGGCGAAACGGGAAAACCTAGAAAAAGGAAAAATGTGACGACTGACGAATCTTCTAATGGGGCTAATGCCTCAGGCTCGTCTGGGCCTATGGATATTGGGCTAGAGGAAGCCCATGGTAGACAGGAAGAGCCCAGGGAAGGGACCACATGCAAAGAAGGCCCAAGGGGTGACAATGGAGGCCGGAAAATCAAAGTTATTCGTTTCTTAAAATTTAAGAGGAATTCTACGAAGGCGAAGGTTTTGAAGAAGGCTCGACAACAGGGTGAGAGTCGGGGTTTGACAAAGAGGATAAGCCCTGGACCTAATATAAACAGAGGAAGCAATGGAGGGCCAATAGAAGGATCAGAGGAGATGAACCCCATTGCTACTAATGATGAGGAAAAAGTCAAATGGTTGAACTCCGACCCTTCTCCGACACCCCTGTGGCCATTTTTGGGAACAAACTGAAGCCAGGGTTTCAGAGGTGACGGAGGCAATCAAGATGACAACAGAGCCAATCGGGATGGTCGGGGACGAGCCCGGGGCCACAGGGACACAGACATCTCCAGCGGGGGGCTAGTGTTTTAATTGCTTGTTCTTTTCTTTTCCTTTGTCTTTATGGATTCGAAACTTAACTTTCTTTTTTGGAATTGTTTTGGTGCAGGGAAGAAGAGTGAAGGTTCGAAAATATAAAACAATGTAATATAGAAATACTCTAGAAGGGGGGTTGAATAGAGTATGCCCGTTTTTCGCAGAAAGTCTCAAGACTTTTGGAGCTCGTATAAAACCCTTTGAGATAAACCTGAATCAAAAAGTTAGACAATCGAACCAAGTGCGGAAATAAGGTAAAGCAATAAGTAAAGGACACGAGTAATTGTTTACGAGGTTCGGCACGAACTTGGCCTACGTCCCCGCCTAGGGTTCTTCCACAACCCTAGGATTCAAAAGGCTTTATTGATTCGCTTAGCTTAGGATCCTAATAGCTCACCGAGAAGCCTCTCTCCTATACAATTGCAATCTAGTCAACTCACGTTCTCTTGGAGTCCTAGACCAATCTAGAAGAGCTCCACCTCTCTCAGCTATCTAGTACAATCCTCTTACTCTCACAAATCAATAGCCTAGTGCAACTTCCCGAGTTATAAACTCTCGAGTAACACTATAAATGAATATATCCTATAAGCTCACAGTGACTCTCAAAGGCTTTGAAACAAAATAACAAACTCTTGAGCGCTTAGCAGAGAGACACTTGGAAGACAGATCTTGCTTGAATGAATGAAAGCTCGTGTAGCACTTGTATGTTCTGTCTTCTTCTTCCTTTCCTTTATAAAAGTAATGTGGAGCATGAGGTTCTTCAACACCAGATCTTCAACAACGGCTAGTAAAGATCATGGCGCGCCCGGATCTTCTATTTTAGGACACTTCGAAGACATAATCTTCTTTGAATTGGATCTCCTCAATATGCACCACAAGGAAAGATATAATCTCGAAATACTTCCTGAAAGATTAGTCATACATACATATATAATATAAAGGAAGTATATAATAAGATTAAATAATATTCGGACTTATAAAACAGGTTTTGTATTTCATCAACTGTTAATGCTCCAAGGCCTTTGACACAAACATCCTGTCAAAGCCCTTGAAACATTTATTCCGATTTTCATCAAGGGAGGGAGTTATCAATCTCCCCCTTGATGAAAGACAAAACCTGTGCATCCCTGCAACTTAGTCAAGCATAGATAATAAAATAGAAATTGGACTAACTACCTGCATGGGTTAGACAAATGTTGGATCAAAATTTTAAAGCATGCAAAAACCAACCAATCGAAAACCACAAATCAAAAACCAAGGTCTTCCAAGACCTTTAAGCAGAGGTTTTCAAAGTCTAAACAACACCACAGATCATCTCCCCCTTTTTGTCTTTCAACAAAGGGAGGAGGTAAAACAGTCACCAAAAAAGTCACCAAATGTTTTGAAAACGTTTCCAAAAACCAGCAATGTATCAAGTGGGTGGGATAGGGTAGGGTAGGGTTTAAGCTTCGTCATCCGGAGCATCATCAGTGAGCCTCGTCCACAGTCCTTGTAGCATCTTGGAAATCCCGCTCATATCCGTCATAAACTTCTTTTGCAGCTCCTTGATATCCAGGCGGACTTCCTCCAAGCCCAACTCTAGGTTGTCCATGCGTTCATCGAAAGCTAGAGCAGTGGGAAAGGCTTTTGAAGAAGTGGCAAGACTCAAGGTCCCTTGGGGAGACCGAGTGATGCCAATCTTTTCAAGGCCCTTAGAGTCGAACTTACCCATATGACGCAGCTGTTCTTCATTTTTTACATCAATTCCAGAAGCTTTGAAGAGAGGGGTCAAAAGAGTAGCAAAGGGGAGGGGAGAGCCTTTTCTAGCTTTTCTGGCATGAGCCATGGTTCCAAGGATAGTGTTGGCCAGATCAAGATCAAGGCCATTTAAGATGCGGTAAAGCAGGACCATGGCATTGTCAGTAAGGAGTGAGCCAGAGTTAAGACGGGGTAAGAGGCATCGAACAATGATGTTGAAAATTATTTTTGCCTCAAGGGTTAGGGATGAGTGGGTGAGTTGCTTTGAGGTGCTGTTGGATGCTTCGGGTAGGAGGTACTTGGCTCGGGCAAGGATGATGCAATTCTCTTTTGAGGGGTGTATTTCAAAGGGTGGAACTGGGGTAGGTAAGCCAAGGAAATTTGCAAAATCATTGGAGTTGAGAGAGATTCTAACCCCTTTGACAACAGACTCCAAAGACCAACCATTGGTGTCGTGTTTGGCTTTTAGGTTAATATAAAACAGACGGGTAAGCTGGGGGTAGTAGACTGTTTCAAGGTTGAGAAGGGTCCAAGCTGGGGAATTTTTTAGAAGATCAATGCAGGGTAACTTCAAAGCTTCGAAGAACTCAAAACCAAAAAATCAGAACAGCTAATCCTACGAGTTCGAAACTCATCTACCCACTTACCAGCAGTCTCAACATCTTGAAACCAAGAGGAGGGCAAGGATTGATTTACCTGGATATAGGTCGGGGGGTCGGCATTCTTCCTGTGAGCAATCGTCGGAGCAGCTCTCTTGACAGGCGCTTCAAGAGTCCTGAGGGTGCCCTTTCTGGTGCGCTTTGGAGAGGGAGGCTTGGCAGCAGCTGGGGCTTTCCGCTTCTTCGGAGACGGGGGAGGAGGAGAAGGAGAGGGAGATTCTTCCTCCTCTTCCTCAGACCCCGAGTCCTCACCGGACCCCGCTTTATCTCCTTCAGCTTCCTCGTCATCTCCAGATCCCTCTTGCTCTTCTTCTTCTTCCTCAGGCTCCTCCTCGGATGGAACCTCCTCGGCTTCGGCTTCCTTCCGAATCCGCTCAACTTCCTCCTCGGCCAGTTTCCTAGCAAGCTCGGCCTCCTCATCGGCCTTTTTCTTCTTCAAGGCTTCCCCCTCGGCTTCCTTGGCAGCATCTCTCTCCAGGATGGCATCTAGGTCATCTTCCTCCTCTTCTTCGTCCACTTCCTCAGCCAAAATCTTCCTCTTCCCTTTCTGTTTAGCACTGAGCGGCTTCTTAGCAGAGCGCTTTTGAGAGCCCTTGGGAACAGTGGCCGTGCTCTCAGCGATGGTGCTCTGGACAACAGTTGGGACAATGGCTTGAGGAGCGGGTTCAAGTGTGGGAGAGGTAGCAGTGGCCTGACGTCCCTTGGGGGTGGCGCCAAGTCTTTTGGGTGTGAAAGATTTCTTTGTTTTGGGTGCCATGGAGGGAATCAACTAGGGTTTCTTTAGAAAAGGTTGAGAGGTTGAAGAAGAAGAAAGTGAAAGGGTTTGGATCAGTTTTAAGAGTGTGAAGAATTCGGGTACAGAGGTGGTTATAAGTAGAAAGATGTGATGGAGTGATGGGACGGGTTTAGAGTTCCAAGGGAGGGTAATGATAACATTGCAAGATTTGAAGAGTTTCCAATTCAAATTCAAATATTCCCATTAAAATCGGACTGAAAATCTGAAGGATTTAGTTCCATATTTAAAAATATCTCAACGGTTAAGAAAATAACATAAATAGGCAATTTTTGAAATCCGATAAAAAAAATATAATTGATTAAATATCTAAAAAGATATTAACAAAAAATATATGATCCGATAAATGTAATCTACCATTTAGTTCACACACCTTGACATAGTTCTCAAGGGTCTTGACACTAAGTAGAATTTATCTTTCGTAAAGGGAATGCTCCCCCTACGAAAGTGCATCCTTGTTAAGCATCCCAATCTCTCATCTTATGAAGGTGAACTTGTCCTCTGCCAAAGGCTTAGTAAAAATGTCAGCCCATTGATAATCAGTTGAAATAAACGAAATGGACACATCACCTTTTTCAACATGGTCTCTAATGAAATGATGCCTTACATCAATATGTTTAGACCTTGAATTCTGAACAGGCTTCTTAGTGATGGAGATGACACTTGTATTGTCACACTTAATTGGAATACCTTTGAGTTTGATGCCAAGATCTCGCATTTGTTGAGCTATCCAAAGGATTTGAGAGCAACAGGCTCCAGCTGCAATGTATTCGACTTCTGTAGTGGATAGAGCAACTGCGTTTTGCTTCTTTGAGTGCCAACTGATCAAAGATGCTCCTAAGAATTGGCAACATCCTGATGTGCTCTTCCTATCCACCTTATAGCCTGCAAAATCTGCATCAGAATATCCAATTAAAGTGAAATCCTTTTGCTTTGGGTACCATAGTCCAAGCTCCTTAGTGCCATTGAGATATCGAAAGATCCTCTTCACAGCCACGAGGTGAGATTCTTTAGGATCATCTTGAAACCTAGCACACATGAAAACACTAAACATGATGTCAGGTCTACTAGCCGTGAGATATAATAAAGATCCAATCATTCCTCGATACTCCTTTTGATTCACACTTATTCCAGTCTTGTCTTGATCTAGAGACAATGTTGAGCTCATGGGAGTCTTGGCTGCTTTGGATTGATCCATCTTGAACTTCTTCAAGAGATCCTTAGTGTACTTGCTTTGGTTGACAAAGATCCCTTTCTTGGATTGATGAACTTGTAATCCCAAAAAGAAGTTGAGTTCTCCCATCAAGCTCATCTCAAATTCACTGCACATGGTGTCAGAAAATTCCTTGCACAAAGATGTGTTAGTAGCACCAAATAATATATCATCAACATAAATTTGAATAACCAAAATGTCCTTTCCTTTGGTTTTGATAAAAAGAGTCTTGTCGATCAACCCCCTTTTAAAATCATTTTCTAAAAGATATTTTGACAAGCGCTCATACCAAGCTCTTGGGGCTTGTTTCAAACCATAAAGCTCCAGTTTATAAACATGATTGGGAAATTCTGAACTTTCAAAACCTGGGGGTTGAGCCACATATACTTCTTCCTCTAAGAAACCATTGAGAAAAGCACACTTGACATCCATTTGATATAACTTTATGCTCATAAAAGATGCAAATGCTAATAGAATGTGAATGGCTTCAAGCCTGGCTACGGGAGCAAAGGTCTCCTTGTAGTCAATACCTTCCTCTTGATTGTAGCCTTGAGCAACAAGCCTTGCCTTGTTCCTCACGATCTTACCATTCTCATCTAGCTTGTTTCGAAAGACCCATCGTGTGCCAATGACTGATTGATGCTTTGGCCTAGGCTTCAAGGTCCAGACTTTATTTCTTTCAAATTCGTTGAGCTCACTTTGCATAGCAATGATCCAGTCTGGCTCCTTAAGTGCCTCATCTACCTTCTTTGGCTCAATAAGAGAAACAAACGCGTGAAAAGCACAAAGATCTTTAAGTTTAGAACGAGTTTGAACACTAGAAGTAGGGTCAGAAATGATATCCTTTAATGAGTGTGACGAGGAATATTTGAATTTCCTTTTGCTAGTCTCAGCTCCTTGATTCGTCACACTGGTAGGATTGACTTGTGGTACATCTGACTCCGTGGTCCTGTTAGGTTCAGTTACAGCAGTTTTTGTCATCTCAACACTGTTGGATTGGACACCAAGGGCTTTGGACGAATCTTCAACACATTGGGCCAATTCTTAAGTGTTAAGAATCTGTTCCTGCATGTTCCTCTTCTCTGTGTTCTTGGTAGCAGCATCATCGCCTTCCTCGTTCTCTTCATAGATGTTAAGATCTATATCTGCAACACTTTCACTCAAAGCACCGTCATTGCATTCATAAAAAATAACATGTATACTTTCTTCAACTACCTAGGTCCTTTTATTAAAGATTCTATAAGCTTTGCTACTCGTGGAGTAGCCAAGAAATATACCTTCATCACTACGCGCATCAAATTTTCCAAGGTTATCTTTTCCATTGTTATGAACAAAACAAGTACAACCAAAGGGTTTAAAATAAGATATAATGTAACACCCCATTTTATAACCCAAAGGAATGTCACAGCGCCAGTGATTACGCGGACTTTAATGTCTTTGTAACCACCTTAGGCTTATAGGGACATGCAACCATGCTCCCATAAACAAGATGATAACATTAAATACATAAATAAAATACAATTAAATCGCGGAAGACTTTAAGTGAAACAAATAATTAAATCTACAATAATGTCGTTACAATGTCTCGATAGCAAAACTAAGATAACGTTTATACACTAATGATAAAGGAGACTCTTGAATCAAAACAACGGTAAAATACTAAAAACATTTGAAGACGATTCCGACTCACATTTCCAACCTTCGACCTTGTTGTGCTTTATCTAAACCTGTGGAAACCAGCCATCCAAAAAAGGACGGTTAGTTCACGAGAACTAGCAAGTGACGGCACGAAAGCAGAGACAACTTTGGATTCAAGTGACCATGAAACGGTAAGAATTAAATCCAAATGAGATTTGAATAATTGAAGTGAATTGGCTTATTTGTAACCCGACCCTCCTGTGACACGGATAATCCAAAAGGATTGAGTAACAAAAGATGTATTAGGAATCATATTCCGATTAAGGATGGAATATGACATAGCTTGAAACGATTCATGATTACTACCCATTACATTATTAATACGTTTTTATTATAATGTCTAAACTAAGTATTGGTTCAAAAGGTACTCGATGTGGCCCAAAATCGACCCAGAGGGCAGGACTCTTCCGGAGAGTTTTAAACCGCGGGCTGAGACAGTCGATTAAGGGTTGATCTTGTGTCCCCCAATACCTAGTTCAAACCATGTTTGTTACTTGTACATTATTCTTCACTCACTTACTCACATGATATGCATTTTACGTCTTTTATCTTTTTATCGACTATTACCGGTCCCACTCTGTCTATAGTGGATAGCGACCTACAACCATTGGTTGTGTAACACCTCGCATGGAAGTGTAGTTTCATGAAACCTTAAGACCGAGGAGTAACGGCCCCGACCTACACTTTACAACATCACTTTCACTTTACTTCACACATTACTTTAGCATTTCACATTGCTTTTCGTTGATTGATTGATTATACAATTCTTCACATTACTTTCTTCACATTACTTTACAATTTTAACTTTATGATTCACATTGTTTTTGATTGGTTTGGATTCAATGTAGTTTCACTCGCAACAAACGATCCTCACATTATTACTACTTATTCACAACATAAACAGAATGGGTACATAAAAGAAACATATCCCTTTCTTAACCAATCAGCATGAAAGAACAAAAATAAATCATGCTTTAATAAACATGTGGGTATCTATGTCATTATTATATATATACGTCGAATAATAACATTACCCAATTATACTTGCCAAATTCAAGCTAACGGATAAATAAATCACACAAGGCGGATGAATTGTAATTTATTTTAATTGGTTTGGCAAGCATTTCAAGGAACGAAAACAACAAGACACGAAGGCACCGAAATGAGCGGAAAAGCTCGGAAAGTCACTTGCCTCGATGTGGAGTTGCAAGCGTTAACGGTTGGTCGGATTCGAATTCTTCGGTAGCGGCGTAAGGGTAGCCTAGATTGGAAGCAATTTATGCCCATACAAAACAGTGGTTAGAATATGTAATTATAAAAAATTGGAAAGGGCACAATCTAGAAAGAATAGAAAGTAGGGGGGTTTACGTAATTACGTTTCTTCTTCCTTCAACCCGACACGCTTCAAGCAGGTGTTTTCCGACGAGGTTCTGGCACGACTTCGGCGAGAAACTGGCGGCGGCACGGCTCACGGCGGCGCAAGAGGCTGGCGGCTACGGACTCTTGGTGACTAGGCGCTCCTCCGGGTGGCAGCTGGTGGCTCCGGCAGCGGCGGACGACGGCTACCGAGTTGCTCCGACGAGGTTATTCGAAATTGGGGGTTTTGGATTCGGGATGATTTCTGGTAACTTTGTGAAGGGAAACGTTGCTAGAGGCGTTTAGAATGCCATGGAATAGGTTGAGAGCTCGGAGATGGAGAGGAGTGGTGATGGTGTGCTTCGAAAGTGATCCCGAAAGAGGTATTTATAGTAGAAGGATTTGGGGACGAATTGAATTAAAATAATTCCACAAATCGATCAGATAATCACTCTTAACGCTATCCCGATCCTCAATTTGGTGAGATTCGGCCTGACTGGAGCGGATTGGGATGATTTTCGAAATTGGGGATAAGCTCGTTCGGTTGCGTTTTTATACCGAATCACAAAATTGGTTACATAAATCTCATTTGTAACGAGTAGGGAACATTCTAGAAACAAAATCGTTGAGCTTCGGGCGAGATTTGAGGAGGTGAATATCACCCTTGTTCAACAGTCAAACGCAGGAGCTGGAGGTTGGGGAAGGGTTCAATGGCCGGTTCAGTTCAACATTTTCTTTTATTTGTTCCGGTTCGGTTCACCCAGAAAAAAAACCGGTTTAGCCCTTATTTATAATATATACATATACATATATTTATCCGAAAATTCTATTTATTAAAATTCTACACAACTTAAATAATACAATATTTAATTTAAATACATTTAATTTTATGCAACAATGGTTTCTTATCACCTTATATTACATATATATATTTTACGGAAATTAAAATAAGTTATAACGATAAATCTCTCTTTATTTGAATAAAAATATGCAAACTTGTTTTTAAATAATATGACTTAAAATAAATAACTTATTTATTAAATTTCACTTAAGCGAATAAAAATGAATGTGTCAAAATAGTTACAAACTTTATATACATTTAACTTCCAAAAATCATTATTAAGTTCAAAAATAAAAGAACTTTTATATAAATATATATTTCCTAAAAAATAAATCCCCAAAAATACTTTGGGGTATTTCATATAAGTGGTTTGCGGCCTTTGAAAAGTTCATAAGGAGTTTTCTTTGAGATGGAACGAATAAGACAACGATTCAAAATATAGTTAGATGTGTTAACAACTTCATCCTAATAGGTTTTAGGTAATGCATTTTCTAAAAGCATAGTCCTGGCCATATCCTCTAAGGTGCGGTTCTTGCGTTCCACAACCCCGTTTTGTTGAGGTGTCCTAGGAGCAGAAAAGTTATGGGAGATGCCATATTTAGCACAAAACAAATCAAACTGAAGTTGATCAAACTCCCTACCATGATCACTCCGAATTGACACTATGACCTCGTTTCTTAAAGTTTGCAACTCCTTACAAAGTTTTGAAAACTCAAATAAGGGCTCTGATTTTTCTTTTAAAAATGCAACCCAAGTATATCTAGAAAAATCATCAACAACAACTAGCATGTACTTTTTACCATTGGGAGATTTGACTCGCATAGGACCACATAAATCCACATGTAAAAGTTCAAGGGGTCTAGAAGAACTTACAACCTTTTTGGGTTTGAAAGAGCTACGTGTTTGTTTACCTCGTGTGCATGCATTGCACATATCAATACATTTGAAGTCCATCTCAGGTAGCCCTCTTACAAGCCCTTTAGACACAAGCTTCTGTAGTGTATGTGGACTCACATGACCAAGTCTCCCGTGCCAGAGCTTTGGATCGTCCGTCAAAGCCTTTAGACAGGTTAAGCTTCCTTGTGCCACTTGCTCAGCATTCACGGCATAGATGTTGTTATAACGATATGCAGTCAATATAACTTCACCTGTATCTTCTCTGCACATTTAAACCATTAACAAGATAGACATTTTTAATACTATGGCTGGAATCACTTCCAACACTACCAATACCGACGATGTCACATTTTCCTTTGTCACCAAGAGTGATTGTTCTCGTGGATTGCTCCTTTAGATCATGAAAGAGAGAACTCTTTCCACTCATATGCCTCGAGCACCCACTATCAATGATCCATTTATGTTCCTTCACCTTGGTGTTCTCCTGCAAGAGAAACATCAACCTTTGTGGCTAGACCAGTGAGCAAATTTAGATCCTTTATTGGGATAAACCATATTTGGTAAAATAGTGCCTTTGGGGACCCAAACTTGCATTATTCGTTCTTTTCTCAAGTGAATAGGAAATGTATTGCGAATAATATGAGGATCCTTTCTTCTATAGGGGCAGGTGTCTTTTACATGTCCCTTTCTAGCACAATGGTGACATATAGGAGAGGTTCTGCTTCCTTTTGCCTTTACAAAAGTGGTAATGTGTTGCTTCTTTAAAAACTTTGGATTGTAACTAATACCACTTTTGTTTAGAGATCTTTGTTGCTCACCCAACATCCTATCGAGAGTACCTTTGGATTTGGTAAAACTTATGAGGGCTGTCTGTTGGTCTTGAATCTTATTATTCAGGGAGATCTTCTCGTTCTCTAAGTCATGATGCTCATTTCTTAGAGAGGAGAGATCTTGCTTGAGTTCAGATTTATCCGAGTCAAGCGTCTTGACTTTAATGTCAAGACCTGAATAAGAAGCTTCAAGACCTTTGACCCTCATAGACAGATCCTCAATAGTTCTTTCCTGATCCACAGTTCTCTTAATAAGAATGTTAGTTTGGGCAATAAGCTTCTCTTTATTGGAAATCATATTTGAAAGGAATTCCGATAATACCTCTTTTGGACTTTCCATAAGTTCTCTTACAGTAGCTTCAAGCTTTTCTTCGTGGGATTCATCTTCTGAGGCCATAAGAAAAATGTTGGCCTTCTCATCGTTGGAGTCAGAGTCGGAATCACTCCAAGTTGCCACCATGGCTTTCTTCTTCCATTTGTCACCTTTCTTGGGCCGACTCTTTGTCTTTTGAGAGAAATCCTTCACAAGATGATCTGTTTCACCACATTCAAAACAAGACAACGGTTTAGTCTTCTTTTCATACTTCTTGTATTGAGGCTTACCTCGAAATTTTGAAGACTCTGATCCATCCTTGTTGTTGAATTGCTTCTTCATTTTGAGAATTCTAGCAAGGCCTCTTGTGATAAGAGCAAAAGGATCATCCTCATCGTCATCCTCATCTTCGGAATCAGATCCATCCTTGGGCTCATCCTTCTTAGAATTGAGTGCCAAGTTCTTAGTGCTAGCTGGAAGTTCTCCATCGTCTTCATTAAGGATCATCTCATGCGTGATCAGCTTCCCAAGAAGGTCATCAAGGGGTAGAGTGGTGAGGTCCTGGGCTTCCTCTATAGCTGTTACTTTTGGACCCCATTTCTCCTTTGGAAGGCATCTCAGTATCTTCCTCACTTTCTCAACGTTGGTAAAGCTCTTGCCGAGAGAGTCAAGGTTGTTGGTGATTTCTGTGAATCGTGTGAACATGGCCTTGATTGACTCATCAGACTCCATCTTGAAGAGCTCATACTTTCGAAGGAAGATGCTGATCTTGGTGTCTTTCACTTGGCTCGTTCCTTCATAGGTGACTACCAATTTGTCCCAAATCTCTTTAGCTGACCTACAAGATGAAATACGGTAAAACTCATCAGTGCTAAGACCACAATAAAGTAAGTTAATAGCCCTGTAGTTTTTTGAGATGGTTTCAAGATCTGCTTGGTTGTATTCAGACTTCTTCTTTGCAACTTTGGTATCGTTTGGTCCCTCTTTCTCTGTAATCTTCGGACCATTCTCAATAATGTTCCAAAGCTCTAGATCTTGGTCTATGATGAACATTTTCATCAAAGATCTCCAGTGGACAAAGTTGTTTCCTACAAAGAGTGGCGGTCTGCTTGTGGACCTTCCCTTTGCAAATCCTCCGCTTGCTTCACCAGACATGATCGAAAACTCACAAGATTGTTAGATAAAAAATAGTGAGTAAAGCTCTGATACCAATTGAAGGTTCGAAAATATAAAACAATGTAATATAGAAATACTCTAAAAGGGGGGTTGAATAGAGTATGCCCGTTTTTCGCAGAAAGTCTCAAGACTTTTGGAGCTCGTATAAAACCCTTTGAGATAAACCTGAATCACAAAGTTAGACAATCGAACCAAGTGCGGAAATAAGGTAAAGCAATAAGTAAAGGACACGAGTAATTGTTTACGAGGTTTGGCACGAACTTGGCCTACGTCCTCGCCTAGGGTTCTTCAACAACCCTAGGATTCAAAAGGCTTTATTGATTCACTTAGCTTAGGATCCTAATAGCTCACCGAGAAGCCTCTCTCCTATACAATTGCAATCTAGTCAACTCACGTTCCCTTGGAGTCCTAGACCAATCTAGAAGAGACCCACCTCTCTCAGCTATCTAGTACAATCCTCTTATTCTCACAAATCAATAGCCTAGTGCAACTTCCCGAGTTATAAACTCTCGAGTAACACTATAAATGAATATATCCTATAAGCTCACAGTGACTCTCAAAGGCTTTGAAACAAAATAACAAACTCTTGAGCGCTTAGCAGAGAGACACTTGGAAGACATATCTTGCTTGAATGAATGAAAGCTCATGTAGCACTTGTATGTTTTGTCTTCTTCTTCCTTTCCTTTATAGAAGTAATGTGGAGCATGAGGTTCTTCAACACCAGATCTTCAACAACGGCTAGTAAAGATCATGGCACGCCCGGATCTTCTATTTTAGGACACTTCGAAGACATGATCTTCTTTGAATTGGATCTCCTCAATATGCACCACAAGGAAAGATATAATCTCGAAATACTTCCTGAAAGATTAGTCATACATACATATATAATATAAAGGAAGTATATAATAAGATTAAATAATATTCGGACTTATAAAACAGGTTTTGTATTTCATCAACTATTAATGCTCCAAGGCCTTTGACACAAACATCCTGTCAAAGCCTTTGAAACATTTATTCCGATTTTCATCGAGGGAGGGAGTTATCAAAGAGTTTTGGTAGGGCTATGAGGTTCATCCGCAGCAAGTGCAAGGTGGATATTCTGGCGTTAATGGAGACCCGGGTGTCTGGGGATCGTGCGGAAGAGGTTTGCAAGAAGTTGAAATTCTCTGATTGGGTTCGTATAAAGACAATTGGTTTTGCTGGGGGCGTTTGGCTGCCGTGGAACAAGGATAGCTACGATCTGGAGATCCACGAGGATAGTGCCGACTTTATTCATGTCTCGTGGTCGATTGGCGGGGGAGAGCCCATGTTATGGTGGTCTATGCTCCTCCATCGGTGGCTAGGAGAGCCCCGTTTTGGGAGAGGCTGAGGACCTTTATTGGGTCTATTGAGGGCCCTCTTTTTATGGGGGGAGGGGATTTCAATTTTATCATTAACCCGGAAAAGACGTTTAGGGGCACTGACGTTGTTCATCAAGACGCCCATATATTCAGGAGCATCATCAGTCAGTGTAACCTGGTGGATTTGGGATTCTCGGGGCAAGAATTCACTTGGAGTAGAGTCTCCCTTGGGGATAAGACCGTCTTAAAGAGACTTGACAGGGTGCTCACGAACGTTGAGGGTCGACTTAGATGGCCGGATGCGAGGGTGCGACACCTTCCAAGATACTCTTCGGACCACTGCCCCTCTTGCTTGAGGCCAACCCGAAGATCGTTAGAAATAAGGGGAGACGTCCATTCCGGTTTGAAGGCGCTTGGCTGACCCACGAAGAATTCCCCGATTTTGTTAAAAGTAGTTGGAGAAGGGACAGGACCACACCAGAAGCGTTGGGGAGCCTGGGAGAAGACCTTTTCAAGTGGAATAAGAAAGTGTTTGGGAGGATCCAGGGCAGGAAGGAGAGTCTTGGCAAAGCCTTGGAGGTTCTTCAACGCAAAATGGCGAGAAGTGTGGACCCACGGGATAAGGAGAGGGAGACGAAACTGAGGTCTGATATCGATGCGGCTCTTGAGAAGGAGGAAATCTTGTGGTACCAGAAGTCGAGGGAGAAATGGTTGTGCTTCGAAGATCGCAACACGAGCTACTTCCACACATCTACGGTGATCCGATGGAAACGGAATCGGATTGAAGGTCTTATGGGTGTTGGGGATATCTGGGTTCAGGAGGTGAAGGATGTAGAAAGGATAACTTTGAATTATTTGAATGAGTTGTATCAGGCTGGGCCGGAGGTGCACTCGGCGGTGGTGCCCAACGATTTCCCTCGGCTTCAGTAGGAAGTTTGGGCAGGTATGTCGCACATTGCAGGGGAGGAAGAAATCAAGGGGGCCTTAAAGGCTATGGGGGTTTATAAAGCTCCGAGCATTTATGGGCTTCATCAAGTTTTCTTTCAACGTTGCTGGGATACAGTCGGGGAATCTGTGGTCACTTTTGTCAGGGATTTCTTTCTCTCGTCCAAGATGCCTCTGGGGGTTAATGACACCCTTATTACTCTATTGCCCAAGGTTGGGAAGCCAGAACGGATTCAGCAGTTCCGCCTAGTGAGCCTTTGCAACGTAATTTACAAAGCCATCACAAAGGTGCTAACTTTACGACTGAAACCGGTCATGAGTGACCTTGTCGACCTAACGGAAGGGAGTTTCATTCCGGGGAGGTTGATATCATACAACATTGTCATGGCTCAAGAGTTGGTCCACTTTATGAGAAGGAAGCAGGGAGCGAAAGGGTGGATATGCCTGAAATTGGACCTCGAAAAAGCGTATGACAGATTGAGCTGGAAGTTCATAGAGGATACGTTGATTCTCACAGGTTTTCCTAGGGTCTGGATTGGGTGGGTTATGGAGTGCATCCGTACTACCAGGATGCAGATCTTGTGGAATGGTGAGGCCACCAAACAATTCATACCTTCACGGGGCATTCGACAAGGAGACCCCATATCGCCTTATATCTTCATCCTGTGTATGGAAAGGCTCAACCACCTTATAACTCGTGCTGTGTCGGATGGTTCGTGGAAACTGGTGAGGGTGGTGAGAGGAGGGCCAAAGATCTCACACCTCTTTTTCACCGACGATATTCTCCTGTTCGCAGAAGCTTTGGTTGCGCAAGTTAGGGTGATAAGAGCTTGTTTGGAGGCTTTTTTGTGAGGCGTCGGGACAGCGAGTCAGCCTCCCAAAGTCTAAGGTTTTCGTGTCCAAAAACGTGAAGGAGGAGCTAAGGAATAGGATCCAGAGGGAAGGCGGCATAGAGACGACTAACGACCTCGATAACTACCTTGGCGTCCCCTTGCTGCACAAGCGAATTAACGGAGGTACGTTTAAACATGTGGTGGATAAATTCGCTTCTAAACTCTCCGGTTGGAGATCTTTGCTTCTGAATTTTGCAAGAAGGACGACGCTGACCAGGGCGGTCCTCTCGTGGATTCTTGTCCACACTATGTCCACCTTAATTTTGCCGGAAGTGGTGTGTAAGGATATGGAGAAGCTTTGTCGGGGTTTCATTTGGGGGTCCTCCCCGGATAAGAGGCGCATTCACAAAGTAGTTTGGGACGAGATTAAGCAACCCATCAACCAGGGTGGGCTCGGAATCAAGAGGCTTAAGGAGCTCAATATGGCCTTTGTTGCCAAACTTGGGTGAAGGCTTCTCAGGGATGAGAAAGGGTTATGGACAGACATCCTCGTCAGCAAGTACGTGAATAAATCGTTGGGGAAATCGACAGGAGAGTCCACAATCTGGAAGAGGATCTTACATGCTTCGGAGACAGTGATCAAGCCCAACACTCACTAGTGCATGGGGGACGAGAGAGGCGTTCGTTTTTGGAAGGATAGGTGGCTGGGGGAGACGACTCTTGAGCAGCAAACGACGGACGGGCACGCTCCTACGGAGGATGTGTTGGTCTCGGATATGTGGGAGGAGAACGGGAGCTGGAAATGGGGCGACTTTGCTGTCCACTTGCCACCTCCCATCCTCTCGAAGATAGCGGCTATGACTTTCACGGACAGGGAAGATATGGTGGGTTGGAACCATGGAAAAGATGGGGAGTACACGGTCAAATCTGGGTACCTTGCCCTGCGTAATCTTGGATCCAAAAGCGGCATGGACAACTGTTTCTTCACGACTATTTGGAAGTTAGATGTGGCGGAAAAGATTAAAGCCTTCGTGTGGTTGGTGGCCAAAGGCGGGGTTATGACGAATCTCGAGCACCTACAACGTCACTTAGGTAACTAGGATACTTGCCCTTGTTGTGGGAACGCGAGTGAGTCCCTTATTCATATGTTTAGGGACTGCGATGATGCTAAAACGTTTTGGTTGTAGGTGGTGGGCGCGGAAAAGAGGAGTGAGTTCTTCGTTCCTCCTTTTGCGGCCTGGTTGAGGCTCAACATCCTCCACTCGGAACACGGGAAAGGGGAACCGGAATGGAACTCCTTGTTCGCGGTGGCGATTTGGAAGATTTGGAACAGAAGAAACACAGTGGTGTTCAAACCCGACCTAATTATGGACTTGGAGCGAAGAAAGATTTGGATGCTTGCGGCAGAGCATGGAAACGCCGGAAGGAAGCTGCTGGGCACTACCAAGAAGAAGGAAAGAGTGAAGGATGATGCACAATGGAGGCGAATGGGTGGGTTAAACTTAATACAGATGGTGCGGTTGGGAAGACGGGAGAAGCTTCGGCGGACGGGGCTGTCCAGAACCACCTCGGCGAGTGGCTGGTGGGTTTTGGTATGAATATTGGTTCATGTGCGGTGGATAAGGCTGAGATGTGGCTGATTGTGAAAGGTTTGGAGGTGGCCTGGTCAAGCGGATTCAAGAAAATCGTTTGCGAGGCTGACTCGGAGATGGCGGTGGGGATGCTGAAGGATGGGGTGTTACCCTCTCATCCTTGTGCTAGCCTTGCGCACTTGTGCCAAGGCTTCCTAAGTAGGGATTGGCTAGTCCAAGTCCGACACACGAGACGCGAAGCCAACGGCCTAGCGGACTTCATGGCCAAGTTGGCCTTCTCTTTCCCTTTAGGTGTTGTAGTTTTTAAGGAGGCCCCATTTAGGGCTGGTGCTGTTTGTTTGAAAGACTCGACTTCTTTGGCCAACGAGGACAGCATGTAATTCTGTTTGGTTTTCAATAAAAAGGCTCCCCGGAGCTGAGGCCTCGACCTTCTTTACCAAAAAAAAAAAACAAATTAATAAGCTAATTTCAACATTAATCAACCGATAGGATGCGGGATTTACCAAAATTTCACCAAAACCCTATCCGGCATTGATGTTTCTCAAAACAATCGCTGTTCAAAATAAATCCAAAACAAACAACGCTGTTTACCAGTGATTCGGCAAGGAGTAACAAAGAATCGAACTTACCCATGTTGATGTTGAGGTTGCTTCCTAAGGACTGTTGCAATAAATCTCCGAACGGCTACCACGGCTTCGCGGTTGTTCCTCCATCAACTTCAGTAAGAGATGCGGTGGCTTCGAGTTCCCTCATCCTTCGACTGAAGGTGCCGATGAGAAGTTGTTCATCCTTCGATTGAAGATGCTCGTATTGCCGGTTTCCCCTACCAAAAGAGAGATTTTGTGCGGTTGTTTTCGTTCGTGCAGTAGGGTCTCGAGAATCTCGATTTGTGCTTTATCCAAAAATAAAAGATATTTGGGTTGAGATTGCACGCGCCTGGGAAGAGGAAAAAGGATGGGTTTTTAATTTTCAAATAAAAAAAAAAATTCGGGAATGAATCTAAGCCCTCAATTTTTAATGATCCAATGGCTTATAATTGTTAACACTTAACATCATAAGAGAGGATAATACATACATACATAAATATATACATACATACATACATACATATATATATAGGTAATGGATCAAATGAAAAAGGATCTTAAAATGAAAATATGCTTAAAGTGAAAATGGGCAAATGGATTGAACTGGGCCAAAAAAAAAAGGGTTCGACTGGGCCAAAAAAAAACCTCCCCATTCATCGTCTCCCAACCCAGGTCTCCCGTTCACTCCCTCCCTCTCCCGACTCTGAAACCTTGCAGCCATGGCAGTGGACGACGACATCTCCCTCCATCGCCCCTCGCCTTCGCTTGCCATCCTCCCTCACTCCTCGTCATCCTTCCTTCGCCCCTATCGTTCTCTGATCTAGTCTTGCCCTTTCTCGCGCTTCCTCTCTTGCCCTAACTCGCCCTCGCTTAACGCCCTCTATCGCGCCTTGTCATTCTCTCTCTTACTACGATCCTCAAGCTTTCCTGAACGGAGAACAACAAAGGCGGAGGACATGGCAGGTCCTCGAATTCAACCCTAATTTTGCCTCAGGTAAGTGCAGCCAGTGCAGGTTCTTCTCTCCAATGCTTTGATTTTTAGCGTTGAATTAAGCGTCTAATAATGCTGAATTTGCGGCTTTCTTGTGTCTCGGATGATCGAGTGATGATTCCATTTGGTAGTGCTGGGCTGAATTTGTGCTTAATTGATTGAATCATTGATTGCTTTGCTTGCCTGATTATTGCAGTCTGTGTTGTTGTTTTTTCCGATCGATGTTGCTTCATGAATACTGATTTCGCTTGATTGGAATGGATTGGAAAGGTTGTAGCCTGAAATTGCTTTGATTATTGCAGTTTGTGTTGTTAATTTCTAAGCCTTGCTGATGTTGTTTTAAGTGTTGTTCTGTATTTTGCTGCTGTGAGCTCGTACAACTCCCTGATTGTGTCATTTAGCTTGTTCAGAAACTTGCTTGTTTCCTCGTATCCAGAAACACAAAATGCAGTGCTAGTTATAGCTCCTCCATTGCTCATTTGCACATGGTAGAGTTGTTGATTGCACTTTCAAGTTTCTTGGGTAACTTATGAGCTTGCTTTATTGCATTGCAATTCTGTCTTACTCTTGTCATTCAGACCCCGTTGTACTGCAATGGCCAAGTATGTTTAGGATCTTCCTGCACTTTTTCGGATACTAAGAATGCAATAGCTTGCTTTATTTTGGTGAGATTGGGAGATTGAGATGTAAGCTTATTGCATTGCAAGTGATATGATCAGGAGGAAGATGTATCCTTATGATCACATACTTGGAACCTGGGCATTACAAAATTCCTACTAAAAATGAGAGTTAATCATAAAAGAGCTATTGCAAGCCTCAAAAATTATATTCAACTAGCCCAAATCACATCTTTCATGCATCCTAGTGAAGGCTTGGAGTTGGTCTTGAAGCCTGCACAAAAGTTCACATATTTGAATAGAGGGAAACAATTCCATGACAAGATTATTAGACGTTTGAATAGTGCTAACCCATATCTAGATGTTTGAATAGCCCAAATTTTTAGCCTTGAACAGCAGTGCAACAAACCAGAGCTTGGACTGAGAAGATGGTGGGGAAGAACTAGAATAAGCTTGGCTGCTATGGTGTTGGCAGTAAGTTCATCACCGTTCTTGTCGACACAGTTTCCTGATGCCTTCTCAGTTGCAACAGACGTCGCTGTAAGTGACTCTCGATTTTCCGTTGTAGTAGATAAGGTTTTCTGTGAACATAAAATTGAACAGAAGTTCCATTTTATCAAAATGTTGAAAATGCTTTTTCCTTGGCACTGACATTTTCACATTCAATGTATGATACCCAATTTAAAGTTGATCCATCACTGTTTTCAAATATGGTGAATTTGGTGTGCATGTGTGCAATTCTGAAACAAAGTAATATATATACCCACTTCAATGTTGCAACATAAAACTTGTTTCTTTCAGCTTTAGGGTATATTGAATAGAACTAGTTTCATAAAGAGGATTAAGAATTGAGCCTAATTTTGGAATGGAAGCTGAACATGATACCCACTTTAATGTTCCATTCAGTTGAGAACTGAATTTAAGTATACAGGCTTAGAAGAGATAAGTCGGTGGATTGGGAGAAAAGATAATAATTTGGACCAGTGGGCTAGTGAAGATTAAAAAATTGATGCAAGCCATAACAGTAAACTAGCATTTGAAATATAATCCATCTAATTGAACCCCCTTTCGACACTAGGCTTCTTGATATCATGTGTCACTATGTCAGATGGTTCTACCAATTCAAAGTGTCAGATGGTTCTACTACTTTCTTGGGGCCATGGTTGTCATATAGTCTTGATGAAATTTTGCAGATACTCAAATGATTTTTCGAGTGTAGAGGTGTGCATTTTTTTTACCTAGCATAGTTCTACTGGTTGATTTAGATTGTTCACTCATCGTATAATTTGTATTATTATACGGGTTTTCAGTTTTTTCTGAACTTTTTTTTGTCTTTTCGGTTTGTGTTTTGGATCCTGTGTCCTTTGCATTATTCTAAATCCTAATGGCCATTTCTGGTATGGTTAGAGCCATTATGCAATTGTGCACGGACAGTAGCATTTCTTACACTTACCATTAATTGAACTAAAACCTGGATATTTGGTTAGATTTTATATTGTACATTTTTTCCACAAAATTAATCATGCATTATGAGTTCATTTTTCAATGGTTTAAAGCCTATTGTCTTCATCCATTAATAAGATTATAAAGTACAAGAATAAAAGTATAAAGTGCATAAATAAGATGATAAAGTGGAAGAATAAAATAATGAAGTGTATGAATAATAATATGAAGTGCATGAATAAGATTATGAAGTGCAGAATTAAGATTATAAAGTGCAAAAATAAAAGGGTGAATTCCTTTTTTAGTCCCTAACCTTTCTTACTCGTTTCATTTTGGTCCTTAAACTTTCAAACATTTTAAAATGGTCCCTAACCTTACCTTTTTGTTCAATATTAGTCCCTCCGTTAATAAGGCGTTAACCATCCGTTAAAGCTGATGACGTGGCATGGGGGAATTATAACTATTACATTATAACCTAATTAGAAATTAAAAGGCAAAACCAAAATTAAAAAATCAAAATCAAAACAATCTCTACAAACCCGATTGAAAGATGGAGCGGAAAAGGGACAGAAAATTTTAGGGTTCCTGGGAGAAACATGGAGGGAAAACTGAAGAAATTTTGACTTGATTTCGTCTCTAAATCTAGCCCGTAAGTCACAAATCTCCTCATTTTCTTCGAATTTCCGCCCTAAAAACTAGACTCAAAACCCCCCTTTAAGTTTCAAGCAAGTTCATGCTCTTGGAGAAATGGAGAATTCGTTCGAAAGAGACCCTTTGGGTGATGCAACCAAGTACGGTAAGTGTAGCATAAGTGTTTATACTTTGTGATTATTTTCTTGTTGGGGCTAAGGCTTGTACTGCAAAGTGTGAAAACTTTCAGGACCACTTGTTTTTTTTTGGTTGGTTGTGATCAATTTAAAGTATATTTTTTTATATAAATTAATGGTATGTCCACTTGTGTTTGTCTTCTTCCTGTCATTATTTACTCTGTTTGTTTGCAGACCAACATGGTAAACAGTGTGATTTGGTTGGGAATGTTGTACATGAAGAAATAATGTCAAATATTTCTAGCTCAAATGAAGGGGGGTCAGATGATGATGTTTCAAGTTGCAATGTTGAATTAGATGATCTTGATAATGACATAGCAGATGATGGAGAACTTAAGCTTAAGGTTGATGTAAGCACTATATGGAAGAATTTACAAGTGCCAAACAAGAGGCCAGCTGAGAGAGAACCTGTGATTGAGAAAGAACAACAACTTCAGGTGATGGGCTATCCTGTTGAAGCAGATACAGAATATGAAGACTCTGATGTGTTCCATAGCTTGGATGAAAATAGTGAAAATGGGGAGGAAAGATACCCAAGATTTAATCCAAACACTGATATGAGTAACCCAATATTTAGGAAGGTAACTACATCTTATAATGTGATTTAGTTTAATCCTCTCAATAAGCATCACTTGTAACATCTATTTGATATCTCTGATTTTTATAGGGCATGTTATTTGGATCATTGATGATATTGAAGAAAGCGATTAGAAGGTATGCTATTAAGAATAGATGTGCAGTGAAGATAGTGAAAAACGATCTAAAAAGAGTTCGAGCTAAATGCAAAGAGGAATGTCCGTGGGTTTTGTATGCCACATCATCACATGATGGAGGAAGGGCACAAGTGAAGACATATATTGGAGAACATAATTGCAGCAAGGACTTCACTAACAAACAAGCTAAATATGGATGGATTGTTGAAGAATATCTTGAAACTATAAGATTCAATCCAGAGATTCCAATAGATGCCTTAATGCAACATATTAGGGCTGATTTCAACATCACAGTGACAAGAGGAAAGGCATGGAGAGCTAAGAAGGAAGCTTTGAAGAGGTTGAAAGGAGATGAGAAACAACAATACTTGAAACTTGCGGATTACGGGGGGAGCTACGGAAGACAAACAATGGATCTGAAGTGATTTTGTCTTTAAATAATTTGGTGTTCCAGAGAATGTTTGTAAGTATAGCTGGCTGTAAAAATGGATTTAAAGCTGGATGTCGATCAATTATAAGCATCGATGGGTGTTTTCTCAAAGGAACATATGGAGGGCAACTCCTAGCAGCTGTGGGCATTGATCCTAATGATTGCATTTGGCCGATTGCGTATGCAATTGTTGAAGTGGAATGTAAAGATTCATGGCAATGGTTTCTACAGCTTGTTGGTGAAGAGCTAGGCATAGGGAATAGTCACAAATGGACTTTTATGTCTGATAGGCAAAAGGTAATGTTATTCATTATAAATTATGTTTTATATGTTCTTTTTAGAAGAGCAAAGTATTTGATATCCTTTTTAATTCTTTATTTTAGGGGTTACTTCAAGCAGTACAAGGTTTATTTCCGAACACAGAACACAGGTTTTGTGTTAGGCACCTCATTGCAAATTTCAAGAAACACCATTCTGGTGAGGCCTTGAAAGATACTATTTGGGAAGCTGCAAGGAGTACTTACATGGCTGATTTCCGAAAGCACATGGAGAAGCTGAAATCACTAAATAATGATGCTTGGGCATGGATGGATGCTATCCCAGCAGAAAGTTGGTCGAGGTCACACTTCAGAGAAGATAGTAAGTGTGATATTTTGTTGAATAATTTGTCAGAGTGTTTTAATAAGTTCATTCTAGATGCACGAGACAAGCCTATCTTGACAATGTTGGAAATTATTAGAACAAAGTTGATGGTCAGGATAGCCAATAAGAGGGAAAAAATGATGTCTTGGAGTGGTCTTATTTGCCCAAAAGTTAAAAAGAAGTTGGTTAAAATCAAAGATGAATCAAGATGTTGTTGGCCAGTGCCTTCTGGAGGTGCACAATTCCAAGTAAACAGCCCTGTGGGTCAGTTTTTTGTGGATGTGGTGGGTAGAACATGTTCATGTAGAAAATGGCAACTCTCTGGCATTCCTTGCATTCATGCTTGTTCTGCACTTGCATCTAATGGCAATATTGTTGAGGACTTTGTGGATAGTTGCTATAGTACACAAACATGCAGGAGTGTTTATGAAAACATCATTAACCCTACAAGAAGCATGGATCAGTGGGATGAGATGCACCATAATCCAATCCAACCCCCAACTATAACTCCACCTAAGCCCGGAAGACCCAAGAAAAAACGAAGAAAAGAGGCTGATGAATCTCATTCCACAGGGAAGATGAAAAGGTATGGAATGAAAATGCACTGTTCAAATTGTGGTGGAAGTGGACACAATAAGAAGTCCTGTAAAAATCCCCCAAAACCACATCAGGATCCTACTCATGCATCAAGGTCTGGTAGAGCTTCGACATCTATGCCACAACAAAGGGCAACACAAGTGAGTACGGAGACTATAACAAGATGGATGCCAGATGTAAGTGACTTTGGTTTTAAACTTTTTTAAATATTTACTTTTCGTAAATGTGTTTGGTAATTTGAATAGGGTACCAGTCAGAGTGTAATTCTTCCTACGGTTTCTTCAAGAGGAAGAGGAAGAGGAAGGGGAAGAGGAGGACTGATGTGTAGCTGATACAAGCACGGGAGCTGTCATCTATTTTGCCGTGCTGCAACTTTTGGCTTTTGGAAAGATGGAACATAAATATCATTTCTAGATACTAGCAGTAACATGTATTTTGCTTATGATTAGTCACCTTTTTTTATTGCTTACAAGAAGATGGTGTTGTCATTTGTAAAACTTTGAGATTTTGCCAGAAATTAGAAAATGCAGCTCTTGTATTCACCTTCAAGTGTAAGCTTTTGTCAAAACTGTGAGCTAAATTCAGCATTTCAAAAAAATCAGCACATATGAGCTGAATTCAACCTTCAACATTCTAAAAAATCAGCTAAAAAAATCTGCACATGACAGCTGAATTTTAGCTAAAAAATATATACCAAAAAAATCAGCATGAGAGCTGAATTCAACTATGGGCGTGTTTGGCAACGGGGTTGGGGTAGGTGGAATGGGATGGATTTTGTGGGGTGGACGGGATGGGGATGGAAACCCGGGTGGGACCGGGTGGAATTTTGAAGCCAGTTTAATCCCGTTCGTGTTTGGTGTTGGTTTCAAGTTTATGGGATAGAGGACAATAACAAAGACAAATTTGCCCCCACTTATTGACATGAAAGGACAAAATTGCCCCTAAAAATTACCCCTCAACAAAACCCCCATCTTCACTGTCAGTTCCCATTAGCTCGAAGGGAGATTGGGAAGACAGACGAGAGGTCGGCGGCGGCGACCTTCCCTCCGGGCTGCCTCAGCGCAACCGACGACGACAGCAACGTCGGACTCCATGTAAGTCTTTCAACGATTTTCTCGATCTCCTAGCGAGCCTTTGGGTCCATGTCTGTAGTCGGGGGTATCGGCAATGTGGAAATATGGGGATTTCGATGCATTGCCGAGTATAGGATATTAGGAAGACAACAGATTGGGTTGAACAATTGCCAGCTGCGAATGTTCCGAACGAGATTGAACAAATCTCCATGTTCGGTTAGGGTTACAATTTGAGGAATGATTTCTTTGAAATTGGGTTGAATTTGGAACGAGATTGGGTATGCTTAGGAAGATGGGAATGATTTATTCGAAATTGGGTTGAAAATGGGTTGAATTTGGCAACAGATTGGAAGATGGGAAATGGAAGGTGAAGGGTCGGATTTATGAGGAGAGAGGGAAGGGGAAGGGGCAAATCCGGGATGGGAACCCTTCCCATCCCGTCCATCTCCCCCAAATCAGATGGACCTCTCACCCGCGCTCACCCTCCGCATCCCCACATTCGCATCCCGCTCCACCCCCTCGCATCCCCTGCCAAACGCGCGGACGCGACTCCCGAGAAGCCACCCCCACCCCCGGCATCCCCTCCCACCCCGTGCCAAACACGGCCTATAAGAGCAACATATAGTTTAACCTTCGAACTAGTTACAATTTTGAGCTGAATTTTGTCGAAGCTTAAAAAAAATCAGCTTGTACTAAAGTTTAGTGCAATAAATTCCAAGTGAAAATTTTTATTGCATACCAAAATCTGATTACATCCATAGTTTGAACATTATCACCCTAAAATACATCATGCTACCATAACATACATATCCGAACATTACTATAACATCAGGTCACCCTTTTAAGAAGGGCTAAACACCATGTACAAGAGAAAATAAGAACCAATACATAAACCAAAAGTTCAGCTCATTCTCTTTGCATCATTCAGGTCCACTTGCATCTCTTGCAACCCAAGATTCATGGGAGGATCGTACCAATCGAAAAATTCATAGTTCCAGTCATTCTGAACCAACAATAAGCATAAATCTTGGATTTTTTCAGCCTTGCAGCTCATGTATTCAGTCAGTCCAAGATGTTTTCACCCTTGCATTTCTTCCACAATTACTTTTACATGATAGTCCCCAAAATAACAGAGGATGGACTAGAAATCGCAAGTTCCCTGAATCCCTCCTATGCATCTCGATGAAAAGGATTTTAAACCTGCTATTTTCTAGAACACATACAATCAAGCAAATATATAGAACCTGGTAAATTTTTTTTGTCAATTACAAGCTTTTCAAACAACAAGTGTATAGAATTGAAGAGATTTGCACATACCTTTCGAGATACATCACAAATGAGCAATTTGCTTGAAATTTGAAAAGGGTGAATTTTGAGCACTGTTTTAGTGCAAAAATTCGAAGAAAAAGAGGATATTTGTGACATCTAGGCTGGATATTAGGATGAAATCGACAAATTCCCTTCATTTTTCCATCCAAACGTGCTTCTCTCAAAAACCCTAAATTTTCCCCTCTTTCAATTTGATTCATCTGATATATGAACCTTTAGCCTGCAAAAGTTGTTTTGATTTTTTTTTTAACAAAGTAATATAATAGTTTTAACTTTTCCACCCCATGCCACGTCATCGACTTTAACGGATGGTTAAGGCCTTATTAACGGAGGGACTAATATTGAACAAAAAGGTAAGGTTAGGGACCATTTTAAAACGTTTGAAAGTTTAGGGACCAAAATGAAACGAGTAAGAAAGGTTAGGGACTAAAAAAGGAATTCACCCAAAATAAAATGATAAAATGCAAGAATAAAACGATGAAGTATATAAATAATAATATGAAGTGCATGAATAAAATTCCGAAGTGCACAATTAAGATTATAAAGTGCAAAATAAAAATGATAAAGTGAAAGGATAAAATGATGAAGTGCATAAATAAGATTATGAAGTGCACAATTAAGATTATAAAGTGCATAAATAAAATGATAAAGCGCAAGAATAAAATGATGAAGGAAAAAATCGGATTTTAGCTCAAGAAAACATGAAACACAACAACTTGGACAAAATACAAGATTTAAGGAAAAAAAATCAGATTTTATATTTCTAAGAAAAAATCAAATTTCTAAAACAAATATATGTACATCTTATCATTTTATTTCCACAAAACTTGTTGATCTTTCACCAGGTATTTACTTTTTATGTATACGTAAAAAAATTCAGAATGACGAGTCATATATTTTACCCGTGCTTTTAAGGTTTGATTGTCAACAGGAAGTGGATGAAGAGGTTAGTTTACTTAATTCTCTTTATCTCTCTCTGACATTTTTAGATTTTAACATCTGCGTGCAGTTGCTATTGCTAGTCCTTCATGAATTAATTGTCTATATATTCTTTTCCGTTACTGGATCTAATGTTTGTTATTTTGCACATATAAACAAATGCATTTGACAACTCACAAAGCAATACTGCACTAAACAATTACTAAAAGAACATACTTTTCTTAATAAGTTAGCATGTGTCCAAAAGATAAATAACATAATGATGCCAAACAGTATATAAAATGAGAACTCTATTCCCAGAACTCATCATTAACTTCCCATAAGTAACAAATGAACCCATCAAGCATTATAAGATGTGCTAACTTCAATCAAAAGACGCATATATATTTTCATTGTTAAAAGGAGCAATTGTTGGTGCAATCCAGAGCAAGAAATAGCAAGCGAGAATGGGTCTGGAGAGTACCTGAAGCATTTTCAATGCTTGCAACCGGATTTCAGATGGCCAGTTCTTCTTGACTAATATGAAACATGCACTTGTCAGAGCACGTGGATCCCCTGCCTTGACATGCAAAACACGATGTTTTTTCAAAAAAAAAAAAGTTGTCTTACAACAAGAAAAGAAAAGCAAATATTATGTCCCAATTATTTTACTAAATTCAAAACTAGCAAAAAATGAATGTGTAGAACATAACTTTTTCTTACAGTTCTTCCAAAATTAAGCCACATCCCAAGGAGCATGATCACAACATATACTTCAAAGCACACAAATCTGTAAGGAATGTGTACTACATATTCACAACATATGACACTCAAAGCACACAAAATTGTGAAAATATGCATTACTGACATTACATTCACAGCATAGTGCTTAGCTAAACAGCATCAGTTTAGGAGAGAGAATGTAATGGAATTTTTTTGATCCCATTGGGCAATGTTTAGTCATGTAGACATGGCACAAAAAAGTTTCATCGGGTAGGATCAGATCATCTATAGCACTGAGAAGGACCTCCTTGAACAAGATTATGATACTCAAGAATGGGATAGAAATTTCCGAGAAATTAGTAGCTCTGAATGAGCTGGCTGCAAAACTTTAACCTTCTTCCACAATCCACACCATTGTAGTACAGAGCATGAGTTTTTCATTGCTCGTGACAGAATTTCACAGGTGACAGGGTTTATTAGTACATACTTGTTGCAGATCTGTTAAAAGGTCGTGGTTATAACTCCTCCCACCCCCATAGAGCTCAATACCAAGAAAACATCCCATCTTCTGATTCTGGAGTTGAAGAATGGAAACTGGGGATGGAAGAAGACGAATCATCATATATTCATGTGTATCACTATGCTGCTACACGCAGTTATTTCTCAACAACCCTTTAAAGGAGTCTATAGTCAAATGCCAATGTACAACGCTCTCACCATAAATGCTTATGCTAATTTCATTTGTGGTCTCGCCCTGGAGAACTGCTTTATTGCAGAACTTGTTGGCTTATTATCTTTGGGTGCTTATGTAACCCCTCCTGTACAGTTACATATTTGGAAAAAGGCTAAGTAAATTTCGTTAAAACCTTCTATTTGAGCTTCTAGAATTAAAGTGCATAAATAAGATAAAAAAGTTCATAAATAAAATGATTAGGTCCACAAATAACAATAGATCTACACTTTGGACATTGAAACAATAGATAGATCCAGGGGGAGTCGAACCACCAACCTCCTAAAAACAATTGTTTAGGCGCTCATTCCTAATTGAGCTTATGGATCTTAATTCAAGTAACAACCAAACCACTGAAACCAGGTATGGACAAGCTAAGAACATTTGAGTTTTAAAAATGCACTTTTTAGTTTTATATTTGCACTTTTTCAAACTAAAATTGAGCATTTAAGTTCTAAAATTAGCACAAAGAGTCCATGGAGGCAAATTCTGTCAGAGATCTTTGTTGGTATGAAAAAGGGAAGAAGAGAACAATCAGGCAAGTATCCAGATAAAAAGGTCAGCAAGGGCGAAACCTATAAGCTCTCATATGTATAGGATAGCAAGTGATCATTAGCTTATATATCTCTCTCAACAATTCATGACTAACTAATTTTATTTTCCTACTCTTTTTGCTTGAAAAGGATAACTTGAAAAATGAAGTGCAGCATGATCCTCTAAAAAAAAATACAAAGGCCATTATCCTCAATAAAATCGCAAATGCCTGATACTGCAAATTATTCGAATCCATTCCTCTCTAAACCACCCTTGTCTCTCACATTCTCAAACTTCTATTAAAGACACGTTGTTTTAGTTCACAACTCTTTCATAAATTTGACCATGAAATGCCCAAAGCATAGCAAGCAAAGTGAACACTGAACTATACAACAACCATCTCTGAAAAAGGATCACTGCTAAAGAAACCAGAGTATTCAATGCTTGATTCATGAACCTACACTACCACTTATCAGAAATAACATCTAGAGAGTACAATCAAATAATAGAACTTTCAAATTGCATATTTATGCATTGTTACTCCATTTCCAAATTTATTGTACAACACATGAAACAACCGAATTTATGCATCTAGAGAGTACAATCAAATGACAGATAATTTCTAGCTTTCTTCTACTTGATCTAAAAGTATGCAATTGACCTAATTAATTTGGATCCAGTACACTATATTTGGGACTCCACGTACATGAAACAACCGAATCAATAATTGCCCCATCTATATGCTCATCTCGATTAGCCCTAGCAGAAAAATAGATAAAATTGGCCAGATCCTGTTCAAATATTCTAAAATTGAAAGCAGAAATTTCACTTACTTCCTTGGAATCAAAGCTCCGGGCGCTCAACAAGAGGCTTGAAGAAGCAGTTCGGACAACGACGAAGATACAACCAAGGAACAAAACAAAGAAGAGGAAGATGCAACCAACTAACTCGATATCGACCTCACTTCCATACCCGTCGGCACTCGGTGCTGAGTAGGATCTCCGGGGCATGGTACCACCTAGTAGTCATGTACTCCGTCATCGATTGGGCAGAAAAGTATTTGGTGCGCGCGAGCCCGAAATCCCAGATCTTCAGATCCATTTTCAAGTTCATAAGAAGGGTTTGGGGCTTCAAATCTCTATGAATACGCGTGCTAAATGGACGTATTTGAGTCCATTGAGGATTTGGAACCATGGCAGAAGGTATAAGGAGAAGAGAAAGAGTAACGACGGAGCCATGGCAGAAGGCTGAAGGAGAAGAGAGAGGACGGGTGGGAGAGTCTGGAGAAGATGGATGTATATTAGCCTTTTTTGAGTCCAGTCCAACACCAGTTCGTAGCTTATTCATTAATTGACCTCACTACCATTTTCATATATATATATATATATATATATATATATATATATATATATATATATATATATATATATATATATATATATATATATATATATATATATATATATATATATATATATATATATATATATATATATATATATATATATATATATATATATATATATATATATATATATATATATATATATATGGTGAGGTTAAAGGGAAAAAGAGGCTTAAGATGAAAATCTATATCTATATCTATATATACTTTTAATTTAGAACACTCTAGGCTTATGTGTCAACTTCTCCTTAATTCTCTCTTTTCCACTAATCAAGATTTTTTTTCCCTTTTTTTTAATTATTTCTTTATTTTCTTTAATTATTATTTTTATTCTTTTTTTTATCTCTTTAAACTAATCACATTTTTTACTAACCATCTATATATACTCTTAATTTAGAACACTTTAGGTTTATGTGTCAACTTATCCTTAATCCTCTCTTTTCCACCAATCAAGTCTTTTTGTCCCTTTTTTTAATTATTTCTTTATTTTCTTTAATTATTATTTTTATTCTTTTTTTTATCTCTTTAAACTAATCACATTTTTTACTAACCATCTATATCTATATATACTCTTAATTTAGAACATTTTAGGCTTATGTGTCAACTTCTCCTTAATCTTCTCTTTTCCACCAATCCAGTTTTTTTTTATGACAAATCACATTTAAACAAATTTAAAATGATATTATTATTATTATTATTACTGAGTGATTCAATCTATATTTATGTATTATACTTTGCATGAGATTTTTTAAAAATATTTTTTTCAGAGAATTATAAAATACATTTGTGGTAATGATTTTTATTTTAGCTTTTATTATTATTTCATAATATATATTTTTATATTTCTAAAGTTTTAGTTTAAAAAAACCGCACCATGGTGCGGGGATTATACTAGTAATGCTTAAAGTGAAAAAAGGGTGATTAAGGAATAAACTAGCGCGGGTCTGACTTGAAAAAAAAAAAAAAACTGAAGCGCTGAACCGCGTAAACCGGTGGAAAACGCTAAAACGCTCCCAAACCCTCTTTCATGGCTGCTCAATTTTCAGGGAAGACGAGAGGAGTCCAGGAAGCGAACTCATTCTTCATTGGAGGGAGATCTGCGAGCGAGGTTGAACCGAGGGCGAGGGAGAGGAGAGATTGAGCTCTTCAAGGAGCTGTCGAATCCGTTCGAACAGGCCGCGGAGAAAAGACAATCGAAGTTTGCATCCGCTCTGCAGAGTCTCAAATTAATCGAGCATCCCTGCAAATCCGGCGCAATTTCTCCCATCCGCGGAGGTTCTTAGTCGGCGCCATGGAAGCCCCCAGCTCCTGGGACGCTTTTCCCTCTACCTATCCACCCTCTCCATCCTTCCCGGCCATGAACACTCCTCCATCACCAGGTCTGAATATTTAGGGATTTTATAGTCCCAATCTCTTCGTTTTCCTTCAAAATTTTAAGATATGTTTCAATTTGTTGCTCCAGTGCTTAATTTCTTTTGATTGGATCGGATTTGTGAAGATATATGAAACTGACGGATAGAAAGAGGGCAATTGTGAGTAGGTTGCTTCATTATGCACTCGTGAATGAAGTTTTGACAACTCCATTTGATGAGATCATCATCAGACAAACTGCTGAAGGCAAGCTCTATTTGGTACCCTCCAGTTTTTCAGTTTGATTCTTATTTTGGCCACTGACAATTTTATCTGTTGTTTTCCTGAAAAAGTTTGATTCTTTTTCTGCTATTTTGGTCACTGTCAATTTGGTGCTCATGAATTAAGTGGCTTGGCTTTGATTCTCTACACTGTCTTATTTTGTGGGATTAGAATTCTCTGTTTTTTAATTTTTAACTTAGGATCCTGTGATACAGTATCATTGCTTTTTAGTTATTTACAGCATGGGCTCTGTTGTGATTTAGTGGAGGAAAGGGTTGAAGCTCAGTAGTGAATCTGTAGTCGAGAAATGTACACTCAAGAATGAATCTTCTGACAATATCAGCATCTTATCACCTGGATTTAATATGAAATTTGACGAAGAAAAGGGAGTGCCATCTACTGAATATTTCTGAAAATTACTTATTTATGTTAGAATGAATGGTCAAATGTCAATTAATCCTCCTTGGATGGAACTGAAACCCAGTTTCACGGGTTAGCTAGTTAGTCTATACTATAGTCTGCAACCTTTTCTTGACTGCTAACCATCAGATTAATAGATTTTTGCTAGAGACTGCTAATTGATCAAATCACAGCCAGCTGCAATTTGTCATCCTTCTTCGTTATACCAAATACTTTCTCAAGGTTTACATGTAGATATATTTTTTGGATGTTGATCAACAGAGATATCGATAGAATTATTTGTAGGAATGAATGCGTAAATTTCTAGCAGACTAATCCTACTCTTTGTCTCTATAGTAGCTACCACGATTCTTATGTGATAGAGTTACGTTCTATCCATTTTTTACTTGTTCTGTAATTTACTTTTGTGTGTGTGTGTGTTGGGGGGGGGGGGGGTTATCATTATGTGATAGAGGAGTCCATGATGTCTATAATGTGGCTATGGCTGGTTCAGCTACTACTGCTACATTTGGCCTAATAAGTAATTGCTTAGTCCTTCTGGATTTCTCATCTCTCTGCCTCTGCTAATCCTTTGCTAGACCTTGCTCGCAGTTTTGCAATGTATGATAATTGTTTATGTTGTTTTGTAGTGCTAGGATCACTTAGGTGGCGTGCAAGGAATGTTATGCTTGGCTCAGTTCTCAAAGCTGCCTTCTGCTTTCCTCTTGGTACGTAGGCGCTCTTCTGGACCCTTTCCTTTATTTTTGTTATTTCTTTGGCTAATAGCATAGTTTTATGACCTAAGAAAAGGCATTAAAGGTGCATCTTAGCTCGATCAATGTATCTCTAATTTCTAAAGCCATGTTTGGATGCTGATATGCTAGCTAGCATAAACTGATGTTATTATTGCACATTTAGACGTTATTATTGCACTATGTGTTGTTAAATTTGCACATTATATCGCTATTAATGCACTTTGTAATTTTATTATAAAGTGCACTTTATTAAACTGATTGCACTTGTGCTGAATTTTAGTGTTTTTTCACCATCTAATTCATATAAGTTATGTTTGAGTGCCAATGTAATCAAGCAAGTTATCTTGTCAGCATCGGGGAGTTTTGAAGCTGCATCTCCATAAACTATTTTATAGATGCGCGCTGCATTTAAACTATTTTTTGCTCTCGTGTAGCTTCATCACTCAAAGTTCTAAAATTTATAGCGTGAAAATCAATAAAGGACCTTACTTTAGTATAGCTGCAGAAACATTCGCCAAATTTCTAAGTTCAAATTATTGTATCTATTCTGTAACAACAGGAAACACAGTATCAATTGCTTCACACAACTCATATAAAATTATATGCATTCTTTTAAGATAGGTAATTTTAAACTGATTGCACTTGTGCTGAATTTTAGTTTTTTTTCACCATGTTTTTGCTGCGTTTTATGTTTGTTTGGAGTCGTTTCTACTGGCTGCATTCTGTACATAACTTCGGTGTATTTTGGGTCTTTAGCATTTTTTTTCTCATAAATTAAGTTGGTGCATTACTATGGCTAATAACAGCAGCTGAGGGAAAATGCGATCAGCGCAAAGATGACAGCACAAGTAAGCTTCCAGTGGCTAATAGCAGCAGTGAGAATAGTAGCGTTGTCACTTTGAAATAAGTTGATCCCGATGAAGTCATGTATGGTTGTAGTGCCTGATGGGAAGTCATTTTTGGTGAAAAACATTTAATTTATCTTAGTTGAAATGTGAAAACATGCATTTAAGTTGTGTGAATTCTGCATATTTGTGCAAAGTAATCAGATTGTTATGCTGTTTTTTTTTTCGGTTGTATTTCATAACCTCCAATATCTTAGTGCTATACTTGGGTTTAGGTTATATATCTAATTTTTGGAGCAAGTGAGATCTGAAATCCATGGTGATGAGCCGATTCAGTCAGATTCCCTATTGGGATTAGCTTTTTACTTGAGTTAAAGATCCGTAAGCTCAATTAGGGAAGAGCGTCTGAACAATTGTTGTTCAAGAGGATGGTGGTTCGATTCCACCTGGATCTATAATCTTAATTTTACACTTCATAAGCTTATTCTTACACTTTATCATTTTATTTATACACTTTATAATCTTAATTCTGCACGTCAAAATCTAATTCATGCCCTTCATCATCTTGTTCTTGCACTTTATCATTTTATTTTTGTACTTTATAATCTTAATTGCGCACTTGATAATCCTATTCATGCACTTCATAAATTACACATTTAAGTTCTAAAATTGGACATTCAAACTAAAATCTAATTTGTGCACTTTATAATATTAGTCTTGCACTTTTTAATCTAATTTTTGCACTTTATAATATTAGTCTTGCACTTTATAATATCAGTCTTGCACTTTGTTTTTTAATTTCTAAACTTTTGATTAGGAATGTTGTGCTTGCCTGAAATCTTGCTTAAATTTTGAAAGAACGAGGAATTAAACTCATTTTCATATGAATTATTCATACACTTCATCATTTTATTCTTGCACTTTATAATCTTATTCATGCATTTCATCATTTTATTCTTGCACTTCATCGTTTTATTCTTGCACTTCATAACCTTTTTCATGCCCTTCCTATTATTATTCTTACACTTCATCATTTTATTTATGTACTTTATAATCTTAATCGTGCACATCATAATCTTACACTACTAAAAAAACAGGATTTAGCAACGGAAAATAGCAACGGTTTTGGCAACGAATGACCGTGGCTAACCGGTTTAGCCACGAAATTCGGGCCGACGTAGCAACGAAAAATAGCAACGAACTCATATAGTTGTGGCTAATTCCGTGGCTGGGTATGACTTATGAATGTCGTGGCTGTAGCGACGATGACAGCGTCAGAAATGGTCATCGCAAATGTCGTGGCTAAGTTTGTGGCTAAATTCATTGCGGGGAATAGGTCATGTGTATTGCAAATTCCGTGGCTGAGTCGTTGCTATAGTCGTGGCTAAAGGCAATGCTTAGTTGGTTGTCAGTGTTGTGGCTAAATTCGTGGCTTACGTTGTTGCGATTATTTAGATGCGCTATTTAAACAATAGAATATATATAATGTTATAGTTAATGCGTCCAAATACAAAACATAACATCATGCACATAATCTTCGTGCTAAATATTGAGTACAAAAATAAAGATCATATTATAGGTACAAAAGAAACAAACTACAAAGAAGAAATGAAAACATCTCATTTCTTGTTGACATATCATGATTCCTTGAACCAATTGACATCCCCAATAATATGACGCAGCGTGTAAGATGATGGGCAGCAAGATCATATCACACTCTGGAAACCAATGGACACTCTTACTAAAGCCTGTAAGAAGAAATAATCAGTAATCCCCAAAATTTGGGACAAGTTTCTAACCGATTTAGAAAAAATAAAGTATTTTGAGAGTTCTTTTAATTAGGGAGTGGAGCAAGAAATTTGGATCTGCAAATTTTAAACCAAGAAATTAAACGAAATCGAAATGTGATATCAGTTTAACCAAACAGTAAACATCATATTCAAACAAAATACGAGTAATGAAATTGGCATAATCAAACACCGTATGTTTCAAATTTGATATGTGGGCACAATAGATGCTCCTGTACGTTATCCCTAGAGGCACCCCCATTCACCTCATGGGTTAGGTTTAGAAACTAAAAATGATTTTGCAGGAAAATGTTGTACAAGTGAAACAGAAATTTGTGAAACAAAATTGAAATTAGGTATTAATAACTAGGAAATTGGAAAATCCAGTGAAAAAGAAGCAAAGAAAAGGGACAAACCTTGGAGGATTTGGGAGTCAAGGGCAAGGAAAGGCGGAGCGGCCGGGTTGGGAGGTGAGACAGCGCATGTGGAGGAGGCGGAGGAGGCGGCGTCAGATAATTGGAGGCCGGCGGCGGAGGCGGTGGTAGATTCCGCGGAGCAGAGAGGAGCCGAATCATCGAGCATCTTGGGATGTTGATGCAACCAAGACGAAACCAGAAGGAAAGTTTCCTCTCCCTTCCGGATGGGGAACTTCTAGCGGTGCAAACCAGAAGACTTCGAGGCCATGATATGAGAATACCATGAGACCAAGATCAACCTACAAATCGAAAACAGGAGACCATGAGATGAGGAGAAGAATAAGAAAAACTACCTGGAAAGAAGAGGAGGGAGATTGTTAGAAGCTATCTTCAACCTGCAAGGAGAGAAGGGAGACTTAGAAGCGTGGCAAGAAAGCGGTCGGCAAATGGAATGGAGAGGCGAGAGGGACTAGAGGCGAGAATGAAGGAAGAGGGATGCGGTGAAGAGTGAAGAGGCAATTAGGGTTAGAAAGTGTAATGTTCCCTTTTATACCAACCTTGGGCCAACCATCAAAAATTTGAAAGCCCAGGAAGTTTCCCTCTCAAACATATTTTATACCGCCCAAAAATATATCTATTCACCCGTTCACCGCCAAATGTAGATAGAAAACTTTCCAACATTATTCACTTTCTATATATATATATATATAATGGATTTTTCTATTTGGAAAATTTTCCAAATGCCGTTTGAAACTTTTTCTAATATTATTGGATTTTTCAAATTTTCTACATATACTAGTACAATATTAAATATTAATATTATAAAATATTAATAAAAGTTAAGATATCTTTTAATATAACAACAAAGTCGAATACTCTTTCAAATTTAATCAGAAATTGTAAAAATAAAATTAACTGTATATTATTCTCATAAGAATTTATTAATTAATATAAGATTTAATTCAACACTTATAAGTTACTTGTATAAGTTTTCCTCAAAATTAAACTTAGTTTCATAATATTTTCATAAGAATTTATTAGTTAATATATGATTTTATTCAACGCTTATTAGTTACTTATATAAGTTTTCCTCAAAACATACTCTTATAGTATTCTAATAAGAATTTATTAGTAAATATAAAGTTTGATCAAACATTTATTCGTTACTTATATTAGTTTCCTATAAACATAGTCTTATAGTATTCTAATAAGAATTTATTAGTCAATATAAGGTTTTATTCAACATTTATTAGTCACTTTTTTGAGGTTTCCTCAAAACACACTCTTATAGTATTCTAATAAGAAATTACCAGCTAATATAAGGTTTTATTCAACATTTATTAGTCACTTATATGAGTTTTCCTCATAACATACTCTTATATTAATCTTATAAGAATTTACTAGTTAATATAATGTTTAATTCAACACTTTTTACCTACTTATATGAGTTTTCCTCAAAACAAACTCTTATAGTATCATATTAAGAATTTACTAGTTAATATAAGGTTTTATTCAACATTTATTAGTAATTTATTATGAGTTTTCCTCAAAACACACTCTTATAGTATTCTAAAACATACCCTTATAGTATTCGAATAAGAATTTATTACTTAATATAATGTTTTATTAAATATTTATTAAACACTTATATGAATTTCCCTCAAAACATACTCCTATGGTATTCTAATAAAAATTTATTACATAATGTAATGTTTTATTAAATATTTATTAGACACATGTATGAGTTTCCCTCAAAACATAACCATATAATATTCTAATAAGAATTTATTACTTAGTATAAGGTTTTATTAGCAACTTATGTGAGTTTTCCTCAAAAAATAACCTTATAGTATTATAATAAGAATTTATTACTTAGTATAAGGTTTTATTAACTACTTATACGAGTTTTCCTCAAAACAAAACCTTATAGTATTATAAAAAGAATTTATTACTTAGTATAAGGCTTTAATAGCTAATTACATGAGTTTTCCTCAAAACATAACCTTAGAGTATTATAATAAGATTTTATTACTAAGTATAAGGTTTTATTAGCTACTTATATGAGTTTTCCTCAAAACATAACCTTATAGTATTATAATAAGAATTTATTATTTAGTATAAGGTTTTATTAGCTACTTATATGAGTTTTCCTCAAAACATAACCTTATAGTATTATAATAAGAATTTATTACTTAGTATAAGGTTTTATTAGCTACTTTTATGAGTTTTCCTCAAAACATAACCTTATAGTATTATAATAAGAATTTATTACTTAGTATAAGGTTTTATTAGCTACTTATATGAGTTTTTCTCAAAACATAACCTTATAGTATTATAATAAGAATTTATTACTTAGTATAAGGTTTTATTAGCTACTTATATGAGTTTTCCTCAAAACATAACCTTATAGTATTATAATAAGAATTTATAACTTAGTACAAGGTTTTATTAGCTACTTATATGAGTTTTCCTCGAAACATATCTTATAGTATTATAATAAGAATTTATTACTTAGTATAAGGTTTTATTAGCTACTTATATGAGTTTTCTTCAAAACATAATCTTATAGTATTATAATAAGAATTTATTATTTAGTATAAGGTTTTATTAGCTACTTATATGAGTTTTCCTCAAAAGATAACCTTATAGTATTATAATAAGAATTTATTATTTAGTATAAGGTTTTATTAGCTACTTATATGAGTTTTCCTCAAAAGATAACTTTATAGTATTATAATAAGAATTTATTACTTAGTATAAGGTTTTATTAGCTACTTATGTGAGTTTTCGTCAAAACATAACCTTATAGTAATATAATAAGAATGTATTACTTAGTATAACGTTTTATTAGCTACTTATATGAGTTTTCCTCAAAACATAACCTTGTAGTATTATAATAAGAATTTATTACTTAGTATAAGGTTTTATTAGCTAGTTATATGAGTTTTCCTCAAAACATAACCTTATAGTATTATAATAAGAATTTATTACTTAGTATAAGGTTTTATTAGCTACTTATATGAGTTTTCCTCAAAACATATCTTATAGTATTATAATAAGAATTTATTACTTAGTATAAGGTTTTATTAGCTACTTATATGAGTTTTCTTCAAAACATAACCTTATAGTATTATAATAAGAATTTATTATTTAGTATAAGGTTTTATTAGCTACTTATATGAGTTTTCCTCAAAAGATAACCTTATAGTATTATAATAAGAATTTATTATTTAGTATAAGGTTTTATTAGCTACTTATATGATTTTTCCTCAAAAGATAACCTTATAGTATTATAATAAGAATTTATTACTTAGTATAAGGTTTTATTAACTACTTATACGAGTTTTCCTCAAACAAAACCTTATAGTATTATAAAAAGAATTTATTACTTAGTATAAGGCTTTAATAGCTAATTACATGAGTTTTCCTCAAAACATAACCTTAGAGTATTATAATAAGATTTTATTACTAAGTATAAGGTTTTATTAGCTACTTATATGAGTTTTCCTCAAAAAATAACCTTATAGTATTATAATAAGAATTTATTATTTAGTATAAGGTTTTATTAGCTACTTATATGAGTTTTCCTCAAAACATAACCTTATAGTATTATAATAAGAATTTATTACTTAGTATAAGGTTTTATTAGCTACTTATATGAGTTTTCCTCAAAACATAACCTTATAGTATTATAATAAGAATGTATTACTTAGTATAAGGTTTTATTAGCTACTTATATTAGTTTTACCCAAAACATACTCTTAGAGTATTCTAATAAGAATTTATTAGTTAGTATAAGGTTTTATTAGTTACTTATATGAGTTTTCATCAAAATATACTCTTATAATATTCTATTAAGAATTTATTAGTTAATATAAATTTCTATTAGCTACTTTTATGAGTTTTACTTAAAACATACTATTAGAGTATTCTGATAGGAATTTAATAGTTAATATATATAAGGTTGTATTAGTTACTTATATGAGTTTTCTTAAAATTCTTCCAATTAAAACTCAAACCCATTTCCTAACTCTCATGTAATGACAATTCATTATATATTGTTACCCATTGTATTTATAATCAACATATATTTTTGAAATTAAATTAAAAGTGAAAATATAATGTAACAAATGGGCCGGTCAAGCTAGAAGACAAACATGTGGGCCGGCCCCAATTAATGCACCCAATCACTAAAAGGCAAGTGAAGGACAATGCGCATTAACGTCGACCTCATCCGTAATAGCAACGGATTTAGCCACGGACCTAGTCGTTGCTAAATACACATTTAATTCTACGGGCTAATAAGGTAATTGGGCTGATCATTTCTAATGGACCATTGATCCATGCCGAGCCCATAACATTTGTTCTTCTTTGTTGGCCACGGATTCAGCTAACATTCAAGCCCACTCACCCCATGTTCAACCCGTCTACAATAACCGATCCAAGCCCACTCACCTCGTGTCCATTCCATCGTCGGATTTCTGATGCTGAATAGCCATAGAGTTAGCTACGAGGTTGATGTTGTTGCCAAATCAGCATCGAATACAGCCATGAAATAAGCATTCGTAGCTGATTTCGTGGCTAATTACCACTATCATCCACTTCTTCAGCCACTTCTTCGGCCACGGACATTGTGTTCGTTGCTATTAGCAACGAATTTGATGATGTGACATTCTTGGGTGAACACCAGCCACAAAAATAGCCACGGTGAATAACAGTCGTGGCCAATGTCATTGCTATTGGCAACCAAATCAGCGTCGGCTGACATTCGTGGCTGAAAATCCGTCGCTATTTCCTGTTTTTTTAGTAGTGTTATTCATGCACATTTAAGTTCTAAAATTGCACATTCAAACTAAAATCTAATTTGTGCACTTTATAATATTAGTCTTGCACTTTTTAATCTAAATTTTGCACTTTATAATATTAGTCTTGCACTTTAGAATATCAGTCTTGCTCTTTTTTTTTATTTCTAAACTTTTGATTAGGAATGTTGTATTTGCCCAAAATCTTGCTTAAATTTTGAAAGAATGAGGAATTAAACTCATTTTCATATGAATTATTCATACACTTCATCATTTTATTCTTGCACTTTATAATCTTATTCATGCATTTCATCATTTTATTCTTGCACTTCATCGTCTTATTCTTGCACTTCACTTTAGTGCAAGCCAGCTGAAAGTGTCACCAATAACACCTACCTCGCCGGAATATGATGAGATTTTAAGAGATTTGAATCGTCTAATAAAACCGGGGAGCACAGAATAGGCACATTGATTAAACCTAAATGCATAATTGAAAGCCAATTGTTGATTATTATTCATACACTTCATCATTTATTCTTGCCCTGTATCAATTTATTCTTGCACTTTATAATCTTAATTGTGCACTTAATAATCTTATTCATGCACTTCATATTATTATTCATGCACTTTATTATTTTATTTATGCACTTTATAATCTTAATTGTGCACTTTATAATCTTATTAATGCACTCCATATTATTTTTCATAGACCAACATTTTATTCTTGCACTTTATCTTCTTAGTTATGCACTTTATTATTTTATTCTTGCACTTTATAAACTTATTCATGAATGAGAACCAACCTATGCGGGGTTTGAACCCACATCTTTGTGCATGAGCACATCGCTCTACCATTTGAGCTAATAGGCTTGAAATCAATTATAATTTTTTTAGAAGTAGCTGGCAGAAAGAATCAAGGAGCATGGTAACTTAGTTGTAAACATATGCCAAGAGAGAATGAAAAAGGAAAAAAAAAATCTGGCAAAAACAGACTCAATGAAAGCCTCATAGGAAACACCATTATTTAAGTTCCCCTCTTGAGCTGGCACAATCTTTAATGCCTTAGCCTTAAGTGTATCTTCCTTAGCCCGAGCCTCACCATTTCTGTCTCAGACAACTACACCGCATTCACTTGCATCTATGACAGACAAAATCATAAGCTCTGTAGGCTCTTCCCCACTTCCATCTAATGCTTTCCCTTTCTGATTAGAAACGGACCTCCTCGGAACCCATATATGAGAACTCCCTGCTGAATTCCTGAATTTCTTTGTCTTTGCAGTTGCACAGTGTTCACTAATATGCCCAAAACAGAAGCATCCATTGCATACCTTAGGGAGCCACTCGAAACGGACTTGTTGCACATAAACCCCTGAAAACAAAGCCTAAAATCAGTATTAAAAAAGGACCAATTGCCTCCCAAACCAAACAAAGTAGCAGCAGCTCAAGAGCAACAAAACAGCCCCCAAAAGGCCATCAGATTTGTATCACCAAATCAACCTAAAAGAGCACCTAGACCACATAAAAAGAGACCTCCAATCAAACTCAAACATCCCCTCAAGCTCCTGAATAACACATAAAACATGAATTTCCCTTGCTCTTAAATAGAGAATCTATTCAACAACTTTTCTCCCTTTCGACTGTTGTCTCAAAATCCACCTGGAGCCATTACATGAAACATGAAAAATATAATGCTCAATCAACAAACAACATTTCAAGTAACATTTCAAGTATTAAAAAAAATAAAAATGTTTGCTTAGGAATGAAGAAGCTGAGATATAACAATCTGAATGACACAACAAAGCAACCGTCGATTCTGTAATAAACAGGAAAGGGCAATACTAAATTAGAAACATAATATTATCAAAAGAAGACCTAATATTAAAATACATTGTTACAGTTTATCACTCAAAGAAAAAGAATGTGGATTTTGACATCAATTTGTGATGATTAATGATAGTATGAGGTAACTGATTGAAGTTTTTTTCTAGACAAGTCTCTTAAATGTAATCTCAAAACTATGACAGCAAATTTCAACAAAGAACATGAACTAGACATTTTATCAAACACCTAGTAGGCATGTCTAGTTTCAAGATATGTGATTGAAATACCAGAGGCTTCAATGATTCTATCAAGTAGTTTTTTATGCATGATTTGGGTTTTCGGGGATCCGTGTGCAGTAAAGATTAAAGCACTAGCAGAAACATATCAATCGATTTGGAAAAATCAGCCTTCATTCATTCAAAAATATTAGCAGAAACATATCAATTGATTTGGGGATAGTGAAATTCACTTATCTGATCGACATTGATTTCATCTCTTTGCAATCGCTAGTCGCAGGGCGAAGGTCGTAGTCCGGCATCGATATCCCTAGATCCGATCGCCAAGGTTAGGCGGCGTCTTCGTGCATCCTCCTCCGCTTCCTCTTCATCCCGACCTGGAGGTCACGAGCGACAAGGAGATGGTACCGAGAAAAGAGGGAGAAGAGGTCGACGGGAGAGCTCGGGCGCAGAGGGGTTGAGATGAGATGCTGGAGGATGAAGACGGAAGCGAAGGATTGATCGGGAGAACGAAGAAGAAAGAGAGACGGGTTCGGATCGGGCTATTAGGATCCGCGGCCCAAACATGAGAAATAAACCCATTTTCACTTTAAGAGAATTTTTCACTTTAAGCCCCATTTTCATTTGAACCTTTACCTATATATATATATATATATATATATATATATATGTTGGGTTCGGGTACACACAAACTCAAAAGTGAGAAGGAAAGAAGCGATCTCATTGGTCCACGTGTGCAAAAGTAAATTAAAAATAGGGGGATTTTGCAAAATAGCCATGAAAATGGGATTAATTTGCGAAATATCCACATTTTGGGACAATTTTGTAAAGAGTGAGGCTTTAGACAAGATCCCAAAACGGCTATTGTCAAGACAATTTTAAGTAATTTAACGTGAGTCCTTTTCACTTTTTTCAAACAAATTACAAAAAGGTCCAAAGCTCTCAACTACGAATCAAAGCGAATGAAAAAACCTAAATCCGTCGAATGAATTGTTTGCTCGAAAACTGACCAAAATCGGTGAAATTTATCGAGGAGCGAATTGACCGACACTCACTTTCGTATGTCGATCAATTTGGATGATTATCGAATGACATTCAACGGTTATTTGTAGTCGTCGTTTGAAAAATCTGTCGAACTCGAAGAGGACGAGCTAAATAAGGGACCTCAACAAATGATGTTGAGGGTACAAAGGAGGCTCGGCAAAAGTTGTCGAGGGTATGAAGGAACCTCGTCAAAAAGTGGTGAGGGTACACAAGAGGCTCGGTGACAGTAGCCGAGCATATATCATCACCTTGTAAGATCTACACGAGCCTTTTGCCCGACAGTAACCCATGAAAAAACGTCAAAAAAACCAACTCTAATCGCAACAAAACGAGCAATTTCTTTCGTTTTCGTTACAATTGCTACTCATAATTCAACTCAAACAACACCCAAATCAACGACAATCATACAAAACACACAAACAATAACCAATTTCATCAATTTCAATTCTAATTTCAAACCCTAAAACGCACAATTTCTTCAAATAAAAACTATTAAAATCAATTGTAAATGAAGCTTCTTGCCTTAAATTTGGTAGATCGGTTGAAAATCCTCACAAATTTACCGCAATGAACAAGGTATGAGTGATTTCACTCTATCGTTTGTGGCTCGTCTAAGTGAAACGAGGTTGAATAGCGTTATTTTTCAATTCTTCTCTCGGGCAGATTTGTAATTGTATTTTTAGGATGGGAATGACTTCTGTGCAATTTTATGAATATGGTCTTGTCAATAAACCTTTCCCATCTTGTCTGGAGGTTTTGTAAAATGTCCTAAATAAAAGTCTCCTCCCTCTCTCCCACGCGCCTTTCTCTCTCCTCCAGCTCTCCCTCTCCACACGCTCTCTCTTTCTTCCTCCCTACCTGCTCAACGGCGATTTCCAGGATTTCCGACAGATTACCACTCCGACATCATCAAAACGATCGATTTCGAAGTCTCTTCTAGAGAATCATGTAAGCAAAGTATTCGATTACAACATGGTTGTTAAAATCTAGATCCGGATCGTGGGATCTTACGATTCTACGATCCAAAGTGGCCCAATCGATCTGGATCGCACATACAGAGTCGTATGCAGCAGGATCGCAGCAGGATCGTACAGAATCGTAGCAGGATCGTAGGATCGTAGCAGGATCGGGAATAAAATCTAGATCCTACAGCATGAACTAATATGTTGATTTTTTTAATATTTTTTTTGGTAATTTGATTTTTTTTTAAAAATATTTTTTAGGTAATTTGAATTAATATGTTGATTGATATAGTTATATTGATTTTTTTAAAATAATGTATTGATTCACTCTCTATTTAGGGATATAAAAAAATCTAGAATTATGACTTACTGCTCAAATTTTTTAGGTTGTTATATAGAAATTATTTAGCCAAATGTCCATTTTATCAACCTCCTTTTGCAAAATGTCCAATTAAAAAGAGTTTTTGCTAAATGTGCTAAATATGTTTGAAAACCCCATTTTACCCTTACTCATGCCTTTCCCTTCTTCCCCCGTTCAGATCTGACGCTCCATCAACCTCCCTCTCCTCTAGTTTCTCCTTTTTGGATCATACGATGGAGGAGATGGATGGACACCGGCAAGGACGTCGGATCTCCGCTCGTGCAATTACTTGATTAGTCGCTGAGATTTCGAGAGAGTGGCCAACGGAGGCCAACGGAGGCCGAGCTTGAGATTTCGAGAGAGAACGAGGAGCGGCCAACGGAGGCCGAGCTTGAGATTTCGAGAGAGAACGATGATCAGCGAATGGATACCATCATCGAGGTCAGCCCCTAATTCTCCCAAATTTCTCATTGTTTCTTCAAATTGAGTGCTTGAAATTCATGTGTGGTGACAATGATCGGCGAAAAATTATCAAATTTTGTTGAATATTTGATAAATGCAATGCAATGGCTGCCGACGATTTGCTCCGCGCAATTGATTTCCAGGCGACCGCTTTGAGGCTCTGATCAGCGATGATGGCGGTCCCGTACGACGAGGAACGATCGATGAAGATCAGATGAGATGGTAAACGGTGGTTGCTATTGGAAGAGGATTTTTCTTAGCCTTTTATTTTCATCCTTTTCGTTTGATGCAATTATCAGATGATTCCTTGTTTGCACCAGGAAACTGATTCCTTGTTCGTGCTCTGAGCGATTTGTGATACAACTTTTTTTTTTTTGTTGCAAAAATGCTACAATATCATTAGTTTAATCTTTTTATGCTTTTGGTGGATGATTATGCTGATGACAGTGTCTGTGGGATTAATTGAACATATATTTCATGAATGCAGTGCTTTGAATGATTTGGTGCTGCTTTATTTTGGTGACAGACAATCAGACATTGTCAAGTGATTGTGGTGCTGATCTAGTGTTTCTTTGAATGCAGTGCTTGCTGGCTTATTTTTTCTCTTTATTTGGGCCCAAGATGCAGTAAAAAGAGGGCTAAAGGTTGAGACCTGGGTTCGTGAACACATTGAATTCAGGTGTAAAGCTCAAAACTTACACCGAATTCATGCCCTTACTTGGGCCTTGTTATACTGTTTTTCATCCCGTATAAATGTGATAAAAACTAAACTTTGTGAAATTGAAATGAGAACGATATCACATGGCACATTTTTCACAAAGCTAGCTATGTAAATTTCCATTTGTTAAGAACGATATCACATTTTTCACAAAACTTTGTGAAATTAAATATGGGGGTGGTGGTGACAGTGATAGGGGTGGTGGCGACATAGATAGGGGTGGTAGTGATAGTGATCGGGGTGGTGGTGACAGTGATAGGGATGGTGGTGACAGCAATAAGGGTGGTGGTGATAGCGACAGTGACAGTGATAGGAGTGGTGGTGACAGCGATAGGAGTGGTGGTGATAGTGATAGGAGTGATATGACAACGATAGGGCGGTGACAACGATAGAGGTGGTGACAGCAATAAGGGTGGTGGTGACAGCGATAAGAGTGGTGATGACGATAGAGCGGTGACAGCGATACAGGTGGTGACAGCAATAAGGGTGGTGACATCGATATGGGTGGTAGTGACAGTGTTAGAGGTGGTGGTAACAGTGATAGGAGTGGTGGTGACAGCGATAGGGGTGGTAACATCGATAGGGCGGTGACAGTGATAGAGTGGTGACAGCAATATGGGTGGTGATAGCGATAGGGGTGGTGACAACGATATGGGTGGTGGTGACAGTGATAGGGGTGATGACAGCGATAAGGGCAGTGACAGTGATAGGGGTGGTGACAGTGATAGGGGTGGTTACAGCCATAGGGATAGTGACAACGATATGGGTTGTAACAACGATATGGGTGGTGACAGTGATAGGGGTAGTGGTGACAACGATAGGAGTGGTGGTGACAATGATAGGAGTGGTGGTGACAACGATAGGAATGGTGGCAACAATAGAGCGGTGACAACGATAGAGGTGGTGACAGAAATATGGGTGGTGGTGACAATGATAGGGGTGGTGGTGACAGTGATAGGGGTGGTGATGACAACGATAGGAGTGGTGACAACGATAGGGCGGTGACAGCGATAGAGGTGGTCACAATATTAAGGGTGATGACATCAATATGGGTGGTGGTGACAGCGATAGGGGTGGTGGTGACAGTGATAGGGGTGGTGGTGACATCGATATGAGTGGTGGTGACAACGATAGGAGTGGTGGTGACAACGATATGAGTGGTGGTGACAGCGATAGGAGTGGTGACAGCGTTAGGGCAGTGACAACGATAGAGGTGATGACAGTAATAAGGGTGGTGACAACGATATGAGTAGTGGTGACAACGATAGGAGTGGTGACAACGATAGAGGTGGTGACAGTAATAAGGGTGGTGACAACAATAGGAGTGGTGACAACGATAGGAGTGATAAACAAAAATTTGTTTATCATCATACATGTGTCACCAAAGCCATTGACCGGTGTCACCACTTATAAAGGTGGTGACACTAATTTCGTAAAAAAAAAATCGAAAAAAAAAACGTGTCACCAATTTTTTTTTTGTCACCAATTCATTGACTTTGACCGGTCAATGCTCAAAATAAAAATGGGAAGGAAGGAAGGGCATGAGAAGGAGGGGCAAAAATGTAATATTAGGACATTTTGCAAAAGGGGAAATAAAAGTGGACATTTTGCAAAAGACCTTGTAGAAAATGGACACTTAGCTAAAAATTCCTGTTATATACACATGTGTGGATTTTTCATATATGGATAGACAAATAAAGTGGTTATAGTTATTGAGCATTGATTTAACTTTACATATAAGTGATATACAATATTTTATAATTAGTTTATCAAAAAATTTAAACATGCAGTAGGATCTTACGATCCTACGATCCGATTCTACTACACCCCCACCGATCAGATCTATAATCTCGATCCTAACAACATTGGATTACAATTTATAACAAACACTACCATGAATTCATCGAAAATTTGCGCCAAAGGCGCAAATTTTACTAGAATTTTGACGATTCTAAGTTGATTCTCAATTATACCGAAGAATCATATTAAATTTGCGCCGAAGGCGCAAATTTCCTTGAATTTTTGGATTACTACTTCAGTTTTTGGATTACTGCTTCAGCGCAAATTTTCCTTCGATTTTTGGATTACTGATTTGAATCGAGTGATTACAAATATAGATTACATCAAATCTGTGTTTATCTATGCTTATATATGCTATACCTGTATGAAAATATAGTTGAACCGAATGATTACTGCTATTGAATGCAACAAAATCTGTGCCTTTTGCGAAAACTTTGATTCATTTTTTATGCATCAAGTGATTAAGGTTATGGAGTCACACATACAATAGAATCGAATGAATAATGTTATAGAATGCATCAAAGTTTACGCCTTGGCGCAAATTTTGATTGATTTTTTAATCATAAATTACTGTTTATCATCATTTTTTGCTATATATGTGTAATCTTGAAGTTTCCAATCGAAAACTGTGTATGTTTATGCTTATTTATCCTTGTTAATATTTTACATTGCTCGGGTCATCACTATGATTGCTTACGATGTGATTTCACTATGATTGTTCAAGTAATCACTAGACTTAAATCATATAAGTTTTCCACCAGAAGTGCAAGTTTTATAGAATTTTTCTCATAACAGGTGTATTGTATTCATTTAGTTGATTTAAAGATATAGATTCCAAACTGTTACATCCAATATTGTGTTCATGTCATCCAATATTGTGTTCATGTCATCACTACACTTGAATCACTACTAGAATTTTGTTCATAGACATCGGGTATAAACCGATGTTAATAAAAAAAATTCAACGTGTTAGTGGGTGGTGTTAAAAATCCAAACTTTACCACATCGGTTTATAACCGATGTCTATAATGATTTATAACATTGTTTTTATTGTTGATAACGATTTAAGTACGTTGATATAATGACGTTTTGGTTGATGAACCTAATGTTAAACCATTATTATTTTGCATTTCTAGCCATTTGAAGGTTCATAGGAAAACCCAAAACATCACATTAACATCGCTATTTTTTATAAACATGACATTTTACATTAATAAACACATCGGTTAGGAATTATTCAATTTGTGCATAATCTTTTTTCATGTTTGATTTTTTATATTATTTTATATAAATATAATGAACCACATTTAATATTTTAAAAGTCGATGTTATTTATATATATTCAAATCATTTTTTATATGAAAAATGATGTTTTTGTATTTTATCACATCGTTTTATATTGCTAATTTGACATATAGTGAGTTTTAGAAATCGATTTGTGTCTTCATAATTGACGTATCTATAAAGATAGATACTGTTTTTTCTCTCTCAAGTCTGATGTTTTTCATCAAATATGCCAATCATCGAATACCTCTATTGATCTATACTGCAACCCTGTTTTGGCGAATATAAACTCAAACATTGTGAAAAACGAACACATGCATTAAATAATAAAAATTAAACATTGTTCTTGTTTGCAATAAGTCATCTAATATACATTGGTGTCTCTAAGTCCCTTACACATGTGCTATCTTTCACTTTCCCATTCTTGAACTGAATCATGTTTGATCATGAGAGCTTTGTAATTACACGTTCACATTTCTCCTCCAAGATCTTCACGACTTCAATATGAATATATATAGGATAGCTCATACACCTTCTAATCTAAGGGCTAGAACTTGAATATGACAGCCTCACTGGATGGCTTCTATGCAAAGTCATAGAGGCTGATTTCGACGCAAAGAACCTTACCTATGTCGAGAGCAATTGTCCACATACCAAGGGACTTTTTTTCTATTCTACTTGTATATGGACAGAAAGTTAAAAAATCAATAGAACATCAAGGATAAATGACATAGTAGGCCGAAAAGCTATTGCTGGACAAATGATCAACAAATAGGTAAAATGTTTAGCGCAGCACACTGAAGAGCATGATAGAAGAAAAAAAACGCAGCACACTGAAGATCATGATAGAAAAAAACGCCTCTTTGCAACATTTACTCACCATTCTAGCATAATTTAGAACACAATGAATGTTGATTTGATCCAGATCTATATGATCTAAGGAAGCAACATCCAGAGGCATGACAACTTTCTTAAACAAGCTACCAGAAAGAATGAAATTGAGGAATGTACCGGCTTTCATAGTTGAAGTCAGAGGCAACTTAGGTGAAAATGCAATGTTGCCGGACATATCCATGCTAACAACGTTTGAGTCATCAGTAGCTGCAACAGAAGTCAAGGGAAGATAGATCGAGTCAGTTGTTGAATGAACTGGAACAAGTTCTAGAACAGGACAAATTCATGTTGCAGAGGTTGTGTGTAGCACTGGAACAAGTTCAGACAAGGCAACCAAAAGCAAGAGCAAGAGAGGAAACTCGAGCAAAGAAAGTGGAATTTGTTCAACCTGCGATAATCAATGGAATTACTTTAAAAAACAGAAGGAAAAAAGCCACCTGTAGGAAGAAAGAAACAGACCGAGAAAGAAACAGAACTCGGATATTGTAGACATACTAGGAAGATGGGATAAAAGAAAGCAGGCACATAAAAACCTTCTTAAGCGGAATTCAGTCTTTTTCAAGATCTATTCCATGATTGGAAATCAAAATTTCCTCAGGAACGAGCACTGAAACAGATGGTGCAAAAACATGCACAATTAAGTTAATATCTCACATGACATCCCACTAAGCACAGGAGAAAAAGAAAGCTTTATAGCAACAAGAGAAAGTTCTCTGAAAATGCGAGCTAGTCGAATATAATTTCCTAAAAAGTAAGCCTTATAGCAACAAGGGGCACAGTAAATGACCATCCTTGTGACAAAGAAAGTTCCATAGATATACAACCGAAGTCTTATGCCAGGCGGTCTTTTTTCATGAATTTAGTTGTTAAACAAGGACTAAAACTTCTATTTAACTACCTATTTAGCATCAAAACAAAGGTTAATACAGGAAAATCAAGCGAACTTAAACTGAAAAACAAAGTGCCAAATTTCTCTGAAAAATAGATTTACCCTGAATGTCGTCTGAACTCTCTTGGTGTCCAAAAAAGATAGCTGCAGAAAATAAAAAAAACATGTAAATAAACAACTAAATAAAAGTGCTATCAAAAGAAAAGCTCCCAAATTATAATATATAAACAAGCAAATGTTATAAATAAATCAGCTTTATCTTAGTATTTTAATGCCCCCTCTTAAACCGGCTAGACAAACCCGTTCTATACATTGTCCCTGATCAAAATGGGTACCTGCAGCAACAAACATTTCAACTTTTAACCAATGCCAATTCAACATGCCACAAATGGATGGCCCTACAAATGTCTTACAGATCACATAGCCACACAAAAAGAATAAGTATGATTATCTTTAGATTGAATTGAATGAGAAAATTGAAGAATTAATCACAACCTGAGCTAAATAGATTTGATGAGAAGCACTTTCAATGACTGAAGAGCAACCTTCAACATCACATTCTGCAGGCTTAAGGTCACTAAGAGGAACTTTGGGTTCATCTACAAAATCAGTAAATGATTGAGATACCATACCATTTCCCTTTTTGGTATATACATGAAGATATTCGATTACTCCATTTAGGCATCCTAATTCCTAAATGGATTTAGTGTTTCCCTTTTCCCAAAATATAGTCCAAAAAAGCTTGCAGCTTATAAACATGCCCAATCAATAACATATCTTGACAGTAGCGGTATATTTATGTGCAAAAACATAGGCAAGTGAGGTAACAAAATTTATGATAACCTCTAAAAGCCAAACTAGACAAATCCACCAGGCACCAACTAAGAATAATTTGGTAAAAGCAAATGAACTGCCAAAACTTCAATTAAAAGGGAGAGGAAACTCACTTGATGTAATACCCTGAGACTGTTCCAGAAATGACCCTTCCGAAAAAACATGTAATGCTAGGGAGAGACACAAATATTGAAACATCTGAGTATCCAAGGGAAGATCCCATATGGCCCATGTTGTTCATCACCATCATACCAGGACCCACACCACACAAGAAAGAGGTGAACAAGATCCATAATTCCAGAGTCTTGAAAGCCTGAAAGATTGTGTGATCTTCCCCAAGCCTCCTCCCGTGTTGTCTGCGTTTCAGGAACCAAATCCGACACCAGCAAAGGTTCAATAACAACAATAATAACTACAAATCAGTTTTCCAAGTTACTTGTTCTATTAGGCTCTCTAAAAATTTGCCAAATTTGATACCCTAGCCAGTTGCGAGCCTAAATTGAGAAAGCGAGCCTAACCTTCGAGAGTTCAGAAACCCTAACCTTCGAGAGTTCAGAAACCTAGAGGGAGCCATAAAGAAATTGAGCCTAGCCTTTGAGAGTTCAGAAACCCTAACCTTCGAGAGTTCAGTTCGACTTCAAAAGCTCATCACACATTGGCATCGGCTTCCGTCCCCAGGTCGACGACGAGTTCAGAAACCCTAAGCATCGAGAGAGAGAGAGCAATATAAGGTGGAGATCGAGAGTGAGCCATAGAGAAAGCTCCTAGATCTGAAATTGGAAGAGAAATGGGTCGTGGTTCATTTGACAAAGAGAGGTAGAGGGAGTGTAGAGGCGGCGAGGGTGGAGGCGAGGGATCTATGCTCGCATGTCATAGAGAGAGAGAGAGAGAGAGAGAGAGAGAGAGAGAGAGAGAGAGCACCGTCGGAGAACGGATCCAGAAGCCAGAATGGGGGATACCGGAGAAGAAGATAAAGGAAGCCGGATAGCATGGAAGAAGGAAGCCGGAGTAGAGATCTCGACCTTCCATCGATGGTGAGAGTGAAGGCATGAGGAAGGCTGAGTTTGAGCGAATGAACTAGGTTAATCGGGAATTTAGTTTTACAGGGCTGGAAATTTTTTTAAAGTTGAAGATAGAAACTTCAAAAAATTTGGCCAAGTGTTTGGGATTTGGCGGAATCTTTACCACATTTATTTTGGTAGAATTTTAACTAAGTATACTCCGCGCCTTTCTAAAAATTTTAAATAGAAGTTTTAACATTGTCCAAGAAGTTTAACTGATGTATATAATTTCAATGACATCTAAATATTTTAAATTGATTTTATAAATATATTTAACATCGTGCATATTTTTGACCGATGTAAATAATGTGATGTCTATGAACAGAATTCTAGTAGTGAATCTGGCCAATATATAGAAGTATCCATTCCTTATTAGAATTTGATTGCTCATGTCATCACTACACTTGAATCTGCACAATATATTGGAGTATCCATTCCTTATTAGACTTTGATTGCTCATGTCATCACTACACTTCCTTATTGAACTTTGATTGAGCCATGTTAGCACTACACTTGAGTCGTAGAAAATTTGCATAGGGGGTACAAATCCATTGTTGCATTTGACAATACAATGATCTATACATTCCTTATTACACTTTGAAATTTTTAATATCAGGACTGCATTTGACTCATAAAAAATTTGCACCGTAGGTGTAAATTTTGTAAGATTTTTTTCATAACAGGTGTATTCTATTCAATTTGGTTGCTCATGTCATCGTTTTAATCAGATTGTGTTTGTTCATACTGCAATGTATTTATCATCTTAAATTCATACTTTGCAGATTACAATGGCAACCCACATTATTACAGTTGTATATGGTGGGAAATGGTTGTTTGATGATTCATGTCTAACCTTTGTTGGAGACACTACTTCAAAGGTGTTTATGATTGATGAGTCAATAACATTATAGGGTTTAACTGAAAAAGTGCACAACAGATTCATTATAGACAGTGCATTTGAATTAGAATTCAATCATTTACACCCTTTCAAATTCTTGAGAGCTCCGCTTAATGTTGAATGTGATGCCGATTTAAAAGATTTTTTAAGATTGTTCGAACTACAGGATGTTAAATTTGTTGTTGAGTTGTGTGCCAACAACTATTTCATCAACTGATGCATCAACTAATGCATCAACTACAACATCAGCTTTTTCATCAGCAAACCCCATTCCTTCGGTGCGTGCAAACTCCCCATAAATAGGAAACAACGAAGTCTGGACAAAATGCATGTATCAGAATAAAAACCCAAAATATGCATCAAATAAAAATGTTCTTAAAGAGGGAAAATATAAAATTATTACCAAATCGCGATGAAAGAACTTCTCAGCATCAGCGTACACATGGCTATAATCACATTCCCAGTGCAACGAGTATGGATCTCTATCAGGCATCTTAAAATTACAGTCAAAATTAACAGAGATAGTTGGGAAAGCTTCTAATATCCATGCCTATTACAAAAGAAAACTCGTTATGACACTACAAAAAAATATTTAAATAATGCTCACATAAACAATAAAGTTGTGCTCACACAGACAAAAAAAATGATGACATAAGACATGCAAACACTAAAGCACAATACCTGGAATGCAAAGCAATACCCATACATTTGAGAAGAACCCCTAACCCCATTCCGATCTACAACAGAAGAACTCTTCAATGACTTCAACAAACGGGTGTATGACTCTCTACCCCAAGGATATAGTTCAAACTCCTTCTCATTGCACGCAAGAGATAAGAATTGTGCACTTACAACTGTTGACCTCCTATAAACAATTAACCTCTCAATCAGCAACAACTTTGCCATAATCAACTTCTTCTTAGACTTCTTTTTCTCAGATATGAAACGATCAAGTAACTCATCATGAGTCATTTTCTTCTGCCCAAAAAATTCAAATATTGACACTTTCTTTGGGATATTACAAACACGGTGTTCACAAGGAAGGCATGTAATAACATGAAACTTAGCAATTGAAAAACGTGCGAGATGTCCACCAACTCTTAACCATAACTCATTCTTTCAGAATATTGTAGTGAGAAGGACACAAATGCTCCTTAATCAGATCACCGACAGAAGGATATGAATAAATGTTGGATCTACAATGAAATCGCTCAGAATCAGGAATGCAATATTCCAAACCCTGATCAATCACAGACAATTAAGCACAAAAACAAACTTCAGATTAAGAAAAGATTACAACTTGCTCATCAAAAAAAGAATTCCAAATGGAAAACTAAAATAACTTACATCAGAACCAGTATAAGAGGTGGATGCATCAGAAGATTGAGCTCCTGTAAGAAACAACATACATAACAATGTAAATATACAATGACAGAATCTGTGATGACGCAAACAACCATAAACAATAACAATAAAATGTCACCAAGACATAGTAAAGGAACATAAACATCACAAACACAACACAAAATACCAAATCCAAAGATACACATTAGTGGAACACTACCAAAAAAACAGGAAATAGCTACAGATGGTTAGCCACGGATTATATGCGACCCTGTATTCGTGGCCATCAGCGATGACATTGGCCACGACTATTTCTGACCGTGGCTATATTCGTGGCTAATACTCATCCTGGTATGACATGTCAAAACATTCGTGGCTATTAGCAACAACCCAGATGTTCGTAGCTAATTTCGTGACTCGATATGTGTCAGTGTCAGTAAATAGCCACGAATAGGATTGTCGTGGCTGTTTTCAACGTTGATATGGCCACAACACAATATCCGTCGCTAAATCTGTGGCTATTAATCATCGAAAATCAAATGAACATATGTGGTGAGTGGGCCTTGGGTCACAAATTGTAGGTGGGCCGAATATATATCATGAATGGGTTATCCGATGACACTCAATCCGTGGCTAAATCTGGGTACAAACTCTCCCAAAATTTATGGGCTCGGCCCAATAGAAGCTAGTAAAAGCCCAATTATCTTATCTCAGCCCATTGAATGAATTGTTCATTTAGCGACGATTGAATCCGTGGCTAAATCCGTGGCTAAATCAGCACAAATATGACTATATTTTTTCCGATTGGCCCATTGACGAGCCCAAATATGCCTATGATTTTTTTTTATATAACAAGTGTTGAAAAAAATATATATTAACTAATTAATAAATTCTTATGATAATATTATAAGGGTATGTTTTGAAGAAAACTAATATAAGTGACTAATAAATGTTTAATAAAACCTTATATTAAATAATAAATTCTTATTAGAACACTATAAGAGTATGTTTTGAGGAAAATTGAAATAAATTACTAATAAATTTTTAATAAAACCTTATATTGACTAATAAATTCTTATTAGAATATTATAAGGGTGTTTTAACTCATGTAAGTGTCTAATAAATGTTTTATAAAACATTATAGCAAGTAATAAATTCTTATTAGAATACTATAAAGGTATGCTTTGAGGAAAACTCATATAAGTAACTAATAAAAGTTTAAAAAGATCTTATATTAACCAATAAATTCTTATTAGAATATTATAAGGGTATGTTATGAGAAAAACTCATATAAGTAACTAATAAAACCTTATATTAACTAATAAATTCTTATTAAAATACTCTAAGAGTATGTTTTGAGTAAAACTCATATAAGTAGCTAATAAAACCTTATATTAAGTAATAAATTCTTATTATAACACTATAAGGGTATGTTTTGAGTAAAACTCATATAAATAACTAATAAAACCTTATATTAACTAATAAATTTTTATTAGAATACTATAAGGGTATGTTTTGAGTAAAACTCATATAAGTAGCTAATGAAACCTTATATTAAGTAATAAATTCTTATTATAATACTATAAGGGTATGTTTTGAGGAAAACTCATATAAGCAGCTAATAAAACCTTATACTAAGTTATAAATTCTCATTATAATACTATAAGGTTAAGTAGCTAATAAAACCTTATATTAAGTAATAAATTCTTATTATAACACTATAAGGGTATGTTTTGAGTAAAACTCATATAAGTAACTAATAAAACCTTATATTAACTAATAAATTCTTATTAGAATACTCTAAGAGTATGTTTTTAGTAAAACTCATATAAGTAGCTAATAAAACCTTATATTAAGTAATAAATTCTTATTATAATACTATAAGGGTATGTTTTGAGTAAAACTCATATAAGTAACTAATAAAACCTTATATTAACTAATAAATTCTTATTAGAATACTCTAAGAGTATGTTTTTAGTAAAACTCATATAAGTAGCTAATAAAAAATTATATTACGTAATAAATTCTTATTAGAATACTCTAAGAGTATGTTTTGAGTAAAACTCATATAAGTAGCTAATAAAACCTTATACTAAGTAATAAATTCTTCTTATAATACTATAAGGTTATGTTTTGAGGAAAACTCATATAAGTAGCTAATAAAACCTTATACTAAGTAATAAATTCTTATTATAACACTATAAGGGTATGTTTTGAGTAAAACTCATATAAGTAACTAATAAAATCTTACATTAACTAATAAATTCTTATTAGAATACTATAAGGGTATGTTTTGAGTAAAACTCATATAAGTAGCTAATGAAACCTTATATTAAGTAATAAATTCTTATTATAATACTATAAGGGTATGTTTTGAGGAATACTCATATAAGTAGCTAATAAAACCTTATACTGAGTTATAAATTCTTATTATAATACTATAAGGTTATGTTTTGAGTAAAACTCATATAAGTAGCTAATAAAACCATATATTACGTAATAAATTCTTATTATAACACTATAAGGGTATGTTTTGAGTAAAACTCATATAAGTAACTAAGAAAACCTTATATTAACTAATAAATTCTTATTAGAATACTCTAAGAGTATGTTTTTTAGTAAAACTCATATAAGTAGCTAATAAAACCTTATATTAAGTAATAAATTCTTATTAGAATACTCTAAGAGTATGTTTTGAGTAAAACTCATATAAGTAGCTAATAAAACCTTATACTAAGTAATAAATTCTTCTTATAATACTATAAGGTTATGTTTTGAGGAAAACTCATATAAGTAGCTAATAAAACCTTATACTAAGTAATAAATTCTTATTATGACACTATAAGGGTATGTTTTGAATAAAACTCATATAAGTAACTAATAAAACCTTACATTAACTAATAAATTCTTATTAGAATACTATAAGGGTATGTTTTGAGTAAAACTCATATAAGTAGCTAATGAAACCTTATATTAAGTAATAAATTCTTATTATAATACTATAAGGGTATGTTTTGAGGAAAACTCATATAAGTAGCTAATAAAACCTTATACTAAGTTATAAATTCTTATTATAATACTATAAGGTTATATTTTGAGGAAAACTCATATAAGTAACTAATAAAACCTTATATTAAGTAATAAATTCTTATTAGAATACTCTAAGAGTATGTTTTTAGTAAAACTCATATAAGTAGCTAATAAAACCTTATATTAACTAATAAATTCTTATTAGAATACTATAAGGGTATGTTTTGAGTAAAACTCATATAAGTAGCTAATGAAATCTTATATTAAGTAATTTACTCTGATTATAATACTATAAGGGTATGTTTTGAGGAAAATTCATATAAGTAGCTAATAAAACCTTATACTAAGTTGTAAATTCTTATTATAATACTATGAGGATATGTTTTGAGGAAAACTCATATAAGTAGATTATAAAACCTTATATAAGTAATAAATTCTTATTATAATACTATAAGGTTATGTTTTGAGGAAAACTCATATAAGTAACTAATAAAACCTTATATTAAGTAATAAATTCTTATTATAATACTATAAGGTTATATTTTGAGGAAAACTCATATAAGTAGATAATAAAACCTTATACTAAGTAATAAATTCTTATTATAACAGTATAAGGGTATGTTTTGAGTAAAACTCATATAAGTAACTAATAAAACCTTATATTAACTAATAAATTCTTATTAGAATACTATAAGGGTATGTTTTGAGTAAAACTCATATAAGTAGCTAATAAAACCTTATATTAAGTAATAAATTCTTATTATAATACTATAAGGGTATGTTTTGAGTAAAACTCATATAAGTAACTAATAAAACCTTATATTAACTAATAAATTCTTATTAGAATACTCTAAGAGTATGTTTTGAGTAAAACTCATATAAGTAGCTAATAAAACCTTATATTAAGTAATAAATTCTTATTATAATACTATAAGGGTATGTTTTGAGGAAAACTCATATAAGTAGCTAATAAAACCTTATACTAATTTATAAATTCTTCTTATAATACTATAAGGTTATGTTTTGAGGAAAACTCATAGAAGTAGATAATAAAACCTTATATAAGTAATAAATTTTTATTATAATACTATAAGGTTATGTTTTGAGGAAAACTCATATAAGTAACTAATAAAACCTTATATTAAGTAATAAATTCTTATTATAATACTATAAGTAGATAATAAAACCTTATATTAACTTATAAATTCTTATTAGAATACTATAAAAGTATGTTTTGAGGAAAACTCATATAAGTGAGTAATAAATGTTTAATAAAACCTTTTATTAACTAATAAATTATGATAAGAATGCTATAAGGGTATGTTTTGAGGAAAACTCATATAAGTAACGAATAAATGTTTAATAAAACTTTATATTAAATAATAAATTCTTATTAGAATACAATAAGAGTATGTTTTGAGAAAAACTTATATAAGTTACGAATACTATAAAAGTAAGTTTTGAGTAAAAGTTATATAAGTAACTAATAAGTGTTGAATAAAATCTTATGAGAATAATATACAAGTAATTTTATTTTTACAATTTCCGATAATTTTTTTTTTGGTGTTTTCCGATAAAATTTTAAAGAGTATTTGACTTTGTTGTTATTTTTAAAGATATCTTATAACTTTTATGAGTTTTTTTATAATATTAATGTTTTATATTTTACTAGTATGTTTCAAAATAGAAAATTCCAATCCAATATATATATAAAGTGAATATGTGTTGAAAATTTTCTATCGACATTACTTTGCAGGAATTGGCGCGGAGTGGAAATTTTTTTGGGCGGTATGTTTAATTTTTGAGGTGGAATTGGCGCTGAGCTTGAAATTTTAGAAGTGTGGCCCGGGTATAAAAGCAACTTTACACTTTCTTAACCCTAATCGCCTCTTCTGTCTTCAGTTCACCGCCTCACCTACTTCAGATTCAACATGCTTCCAATGTAGCCTCTTGCCTATTCCTCCGCTGCCGGTTTTCGCCTCTAGTCCCTTTCGTTTCTAGTCTCTCTCGCCTTTCCATTGTAGCCTCTTGCCTCTTCCTCCATTGGTGCCTGGAATCCGAATCATCCCAACGCCTCACTTGCCTGGAGTCCGAATCGTCCCAACGCCTCTTTTGTCTTCAGTCCGAATCATCCCTCTCGCTGTTAGTCTCTCTCACCTTTCACAAATTTCTGTTTCACAGAATTTTCGTTTCACAAATTTTGTTTTTGTTTCTCCAATATCTGTTTCACAAATTTTGATTTTGTTTCACAAAAATTTCGATTTTGTTTCATTGAAGTTTAATACCTAATTTCGATTTTGTTTCACAAATTTCTACTTCACAGATTTTGTTTCTTGGAGCATGATCAGACGTATAAATGTTCGATTTCGTGAAATAAATGCAAATCCAAGTACTCCGCCGTGAAATCCAAGTACTCCGCCGTGAAATTGACGAGCTCAACTGCCAACGCCGCGAGGTATTTCTCTCCCTTCATCTCATTCTCGTTTTCAGAAATTTCTCCTCTGCTGTCAAAATTCCTCCTCGAAATTTCTGATTGCTACATTCTTTTCCCTTGCCGACCAATTTCTATGTATTTTGAAATCTGTTTGTGTTAGCAATTTCTCCTCTGCTGTCGAAATTTCTCCTCTGAAATCTATTTCTGTTAGCAATTTCTGCGACCAATTTCTCTTCTGAAATCTGCTGTCGAAATTTCTCTTTGTATTCTGTTAGCAATTTCTATGTATTATGAAATTTCTCTATGTATTCTGATGAAATCTCTTTCTGAAATCTGTTTCTTTCTATGTATTCTGAAATTTCGTTTTACAAATTCGTTTCCAGGTGGTATAAACTTAGATTGTCTAGATTTTTTAATACCTAATTTTGTTTTCATTTACTTTCTTGCTCCAATCCTATTAAACGACATCCCAAAATACTTTATTTATTCTAAATAAGTTGGGGATTACTAGTTGAATAATATTTTATTTCATCTTACAATATTGTGTTTCATCTTGCAGGCTGCTTCAGGTTATTGCGGTGTCAATTGGTTCAAGGAATGCTATAAACATGAGATTGTGTCAACAAGAAATTAGATGTTTTGATTTGTTCATTTGTAGTTTGGGTTTTTTTGTATCTAGAATATTTTTTTTGTGTACCCTATTTATGTATATTTAGATTTGTTATTGCTTTGGATGTATTCATAAAAGTTTTGTACATTTTTAAGTAAATAAAATATTACTAATGAAATGAGCAACAACAATAGCTACTAGCGTTACCAACAACTATATCAACAACCTTAGCAACAATATTACCAATGAAACGAGCAACAATGATAGAAACAATCATAGCAACGACTCAGCCACGGAATCAGCAAGGCCTATGACCTATTTGTAGTAACGAATCTAGCTACGAACATAGCCACGAATTCAGCAATGGCCTAATTCCGAAGCTGAATTCGTTGCCTTAGCGACGAGATTCAAATGTCCATCACTAGCCACAGGCTTAGCCACGACTTGACAATTCGTTGCTAAATCCATTGCTAAACAGCCGTCGCTATTAGTCACGAGGCATATGGCTACGGATGGCCCACCCGTGGCTATTTCCGTGGCTAAACCGGTTAGCCACGGTTATTCGTGGCCAATGTCGTTGCTATTTTCCGTAGCTATTTCCTGCGTTTTCAGTAGTGGAACTACAATAAACTAACACAATAATATATAAAAACAGACAGTGTCAGCCACCATACACATGGAAATAACAGCAGATAAGTACACTATAATCAACACAAACAATCCAAAGCATGGAAAACAAATTGACATACACGAAGAACACTAAAAAGGCACTTACAAGTGCCACACCACAACATTGACGAAAAGAAACAGTTAAAATCAACGCATTTACATATGCAACTTGCATAAACTACGGAAACTACTAAAAAACGCACATAGGTATGCATATCAAGCATGGATTTAACCATAGATTGTCAAAATTATAATACAAAAACAATAAAATCAACATAAACAAACTTAATCCAAAACCCTAGCACGATACAATCTGCAAAAAGAAGCAAAATTGATACCTGAGCTGCTGGATGACGACATTGAAGAGAACGACGAAAACTCCCAACTTTAGCGAAGCAAGGAAGAACAATCGACCGAAAACTCACTACTTTAGCAAATATTGAAGGATGCAAGACGAACGAAGCCGGAAAACGCACGACGAAAAACTTCGAGCAAAGAGAGAGTTCGGAAGAGGAGGGATTCGGATTTCTGAGAAACAGGAAAAAATGTCCGTACAAAGCGAAAATAAGTATATATAGTGGACATTTTGCTAAATTGTCCAAAAACGTGACCATTTTGCAAATTTGTCCAAATAAAGTGCCTATTTTGCAAATTTTTTCTAAAAAATAGGTGACACGCGGATTCTCACAATTAATTAGTGACACCCACTCAAATTAATTAGTAACACCCCAACTCTTACTGTAAACGCGCCAAATCAAACACACTAATTAATTGCACGCGCCAATCAACACCACATACTAATTAATTAAAAAAGCTACGGAGACATTTAAAAGTGTTTACATGAACTTTTAAAAATCATTTTTGACATTTTCATTTGTTAAAAAAATATAAAAATATATATTTGGGTGTAATTTAATTTTATCTACATATAAACACCCACTTTGTATATGTTTTGTTGAAAAAAAAAATTGACAAGGAGTGGTTCAGACATTTTATTCAGAGTGGTTCAGCAGTTTTATTCAGAGTGGTTCAATAATTTTATTCACAGTGGTTCATCAATTTTATTCACAGTGGTTCAACAATTTTATTCACAGTGGTTCATCATTTTTTTTTTCAGCGGTTCCGCAATTTTATTCGCATTGGTTCAACATTTTTATTCACAGTGGTTTGACAATTTTATTCGCAGTGGTTCAACAATTTTATTCACATTGGTTCATCAATTTTATTCACAGTGATTCAACAATTTTTTTCACAATGGTTCAATCATTTTATTTGTAGTGATTCACAGGGTTCACAAGTTATAAAGAAGTTGTTAATGAAGCTATAAAGAAGTAGTTAATGAACCAACATCTATTTAGTCACCGAACCAACATCTATTTAGTCACTGAACTAACATCTATTTATTCACTGAACCAATCTCTATTTAGAAACTGAACCAACCTATTTAGTCACTGAACCAATCTCTATTTAGTCATTCAACCAATTGCAATAAAATTAATGAACCACTTGTACTTCTTTCATAAACCACTATATATTTAGTCACTAAACCACTCTCAATTATATATGCTCAACCAATTGCAATAAAATTAGTGAACCACAAAGTGTACTCGTTGGGTACGGTAAAATCAATCATTATTAATTTAGCTTCTGCTTAAACATTCGAAGTGGAGTAGACATTTTTGAAAACAAATCCAATGAAATTTACATATCCAGAATATATCAAAATTTCATTTAACGACCCTTTGCTTGAATTTGGGATTCCAAATAGGCAAAGTTAGTTTCCACTTTTCAGTTAGCACAGGCTCACAGCTCCCCGAGCAGCTTCCTCCTCTTATCGGCTCCAAAATTTCGGCATCCTAGGGGTCGAATCCGGCGTCTAGCGCTGTCCCATGTGGGTGCCGTCGGTGACTGCGAGCGAGCATGAGGTTGGTGGCAGTGGGAGAAGCAGCGTTGGAGATTCGAACTCCTGCCATGGTGGAGCAAGATCATAGGCGCGAAATCCGATCGAAGAAGCACAAGAAGGAGAAGATAAGAGGCACGAGATCGTCGTAGCGGTGGCCGGTGAGGACGACAACGAGGAGGAGGAGGCCGTCGATGCGCGCGTTGACGGAGTCGGTTGAGATCCGGTTGAGGGACGCCGATTTCTCCGGCATCCTCCATGGTTTCAAATTGGAGCTCCGAAATCGAAAGCGTCGACGTACGAGAGGAGCATGGGTTCGTGGGAGAGGTCGAAATCGGTCAGGGTGCTCGGAGATGGTGGATGCTACGACGGGAGAAGGGAGCAGATCTGGAAGATCTCCATGGAAGCCTAGAGTAAGATCTGGAAGATTGGAAAGAGACTGAAAGAACGGTTATAAAGTCAAGCGCGTGAGGCTAAAATCAGGCCCAATTTTTTTAATTATTATTTTAATAAATTCAACCAATCAGATTACTTCTCTCCTTCTCACCGGAATAAATTCTTCTCACTTGGACCCTCCTATATATATATATATAAATTCTTCTCACTTGGACCCTCCTATATATATATATATATATATATATATATATATATATATATATATATGTCTGGAGAAGATGGATGTATATTAGCCTTTTTTTAGTCCAGTCCAACACCCGTTCGTATTATTTTCTTAAACCCGCGCTAGCATATTCATTAATTGACCTCATTTTCACTTTAAGAGACATTCTCACTTTAACCACCATTTTCATTTTACCAACACCATATATATATATATATATGATATTGTAGTAAAATACTAGATATATTGATTATATAATTTATACTTGTACCTCTATTAGTAATTTATTAATACTAAATGACTAATAGTATTCAAATCACATATAAATTAAGGAATACAATATTATTAAATAAATTATTTTCAAGATTTTCTCATTGAAACGCACCTACACTAAAGATCTAGGGTTTGATTTCAGAGTTGTGTAACTTGTGTACCTTTGTTTTGTATAAAATATCAGTTTTTTTTTAGGATACTTAGCACATGTTGTAAAGTATGGAATCAAATGCAAAAATAAAAAATATATTTCACTACCGTTTATTGGGCGGCCCGGTTGGGTGATCATCCACATTTAGGTAGTGTTAATATAGGCATTTAGATGGGTTTAGGTAGGGTAAAATGCATGAGTTTAGAGTAGTTTTCATGTTTTCATTATGTTTCAATTAGAGTCGGAATCTACAAGTTTTGTGCATGATTTCAGGTGATTGTGGAAAGGTGGAGCTGAGCTCGTGTAAATGATAGAAGATGGGACGGAAATCGGAGCCTCGAGCAAGAGAGCCGAAGAGAGGAGCCAAGCATATGCAAAGGAGGGAACTGCAAAGAAACTCGGGCCAAGATGTAAAGAAACTCGGCCGAGTTATTTGAAGGAAACCGAGTTTTTGGATTCAGAAGAACTCGGGTGGAGCAAGGAAAACTCGGCTGAGTTTTATGGTGATGCACCCGAGTTTTGTGCCGAAACAGCTGTTACGCTGTGTTAATTAGATTTTTAATCTGAATTTCAATTAAGCAGAGACCTGAAACGTTAGAGGGGCTTTTGAGATTTTGTTTTTTCAATCGAACAGAAGAACCACGAACAGTAGTAGCAACCATTGGAGACTTTGTGGATTGTGATTTTTTTCGATTATGAACAACTAATCCTATTTGCTCAGGGAAATTAATCGAAGCTTCAGGTTTTCTATTAATCTCTGTCTTGCGCCCCATGTTATCATTTCATTGTGAGATTTCTGTTCTTAATACTCCTCTTTGAATATTATCAATTCTTTGCGCCGATTGTTTAGGGTTTTCGTGAATTTCCGTTAGTCTGATCAACTGATGCCTTTTCATGATAATCTATAGCTAGAGATAGGTAATTTTTGGTTGAATTATCTATATTCTTGAGTAGCAAAATATAAATCTATGAAACTGGTTGATTTAGGGATTTGTATAAAGAATTGATTTGCAATTGATGCAATAACTGGCTGTGCGCGTCGATTGTCTTTGTTGATTTCCTTTAAGCTTCATCAATTATTGAATTGAATCTTGATAGTTTCAAGATTGTTTGATAATTAGGGTTTTCAGGGTCTGGTTGTCCTGTTAACTAGATTCGATAAGGAATTGGATTCAAAAGACCTAGTCTTTCCACAATAAAGTATTCAAGAGGAAGTTATCTATTCGATATCAATGATCAACGAACAAACCTGATTGTTGAGATTGATTAACCTGAGCTATTCTCTCATATTTATTCATTTAATCTGTTTTACTTTATTGTTTTGCTTACTATTGTTTCTTAGTTAGTTAGTTCAAACCATCAAAATTCCCCCCTTTATTTCTTGTTCTTGTTGACGCACTCTGACTTGCATAAGAATCATTGACTCTCTATGAGATCGACCAGTACTTGTCAAACTACATTAGTTAGGCTAGCCGGATTTATTTGATAGGATTTAAGGCGACTGAAAATCCTTTGTCATTGGGCGTACTTGGACAAAGTAGTTGGCCTAAAAATCAGACCTGACCCAAGCCTGACCCGCTATAATGGACCAAGATTTTGATTCAGGCCTGACCCATGCTCAAGTCTAGTTTCGACTACTTGATTTTTTTTGATACTTTGGATTTCAATTAATGGAGTCGATTCAAATTAGAGTACAACGTGCCTATCACCATTTTTTTTTTGGATTCTTAATTTCTATCACTTGCGGCTCATCACTCTCCGATCCATCATAAACTAATCCTAACCTTAACCCTAACCCTAACAAATAAATAGGAAGCACTTAATTGTGCAATTTGGTAGAATTCATCTTATCAATAACTATTTCAACATCTTATCGATAGCCTGTATTTAAGAGTAATTCGCGTGGTTTACGAAAGTTTGACATATTTCATCAAATGTCCTTGAGATTTTTTTTTGCCAAATACCCTTCGGGAGATTTTGTGAAAAAAATGAAAACCTTAGGGGCATTTGGCAAAAAAAAATAAAAATCTCATGTCCATAATACAACCATTATTGACAAGTGCATCTGGCGGTGGACAAACGTAGTTGGCACTTTCACCCCTCGTCAAATAGTAATAATATCCAAAGACAAACACAAAACCAATAGATTAGGCAATCAGTCACTTGGTAAACCAAATAACTACTAGTATAGCGATGAAGTCTGGTGTCGAACCCACAGGGAGAAGCAATTTCCTATTCAATAACACTAAGCAAAGACTCTTATGACAAAGCAATGATTTGTAGCAAGTAACAAAGATGTAAAAATAACTAGATTTACTATTGCAAAGTAAATTGATATCAAAGTAGAAAGAACATTTCACCTGCAATTCTCTGACAATGGTTGAAAATCACGGTCCTCGGATTGATCTATTAATTATTCACATTCATAGGTCTAAGTGACTAAAGTTGAGAGATCCGCAGAGACTCACTCATCTTATTCAATATCACTAAAAAATAGCATTAATGACTCAAGTAATCAAGACCAATTGGTACTGTTAAGGGAAAGTCTTGTTGGGCACGACCAGAAAGCCCAACATATGAGTCAGACTGGGGCACCATTCCAAAACCAATTGGCAATAGGTGGAGTGGCTCATCTACTTATATGCTGGGTTCAGAATCATCCCACTTCCGATGCGGGATTCACAAGTGTCCCAACAAATCCCCCTCTCACTTGTGAATCCATCACAAGTCTAGCCCGGTTGGAATTGAGACCCCCACGCAACGGGTTTGACTAACCCGTCATCGATACAGATGTGGAGTCCATCTCAATCTTCGGGTGCAACCGGCCCACCCGCCGAACCCGACTCTAATACCAGTTTGTTATAACGAGAACGATACCAGACGAAGAAAGACACAGAGATTTAACGTGGTTCGACAACGGTGTGTTACCTACGTCATCGGGCAGAGAAATAAGGATCTCTATTATGGAGGCAAACAAGAAACTAGGTTACAAATTGTTAGGTTTCGTGAGTATATATAGTGTCTCATGAAACCCTAGTCAGATAATGGGCCTAAACCCAAAACAAATAATAAGCCCAATTCAAGGCATATTAATAAATTTCCACCTTGACTTGCATCCTCTTAGATGTACCAACCGCATTGCAGCGACAGACGTACCAAATGCAATGCCATGCCAGATGTACCAGATGCGCTTCAATGTCGGATGTACCAGAATCTCCTCTCAGAAATAGATGCACCATGACAAGTGCCAACCATTTCTCTGCCTCAGATTTGTCCTCACAGGAGGACTCAGATTGCCCCGCGTGGCAGCTCAACAGTTAGTGGTATTAAACAAGTCCAAATAGTGTTGGAACTTGCTCTCCGGAACTGGCTTGGTGAACATATCAGCATGATTGTCAGATATTCCTACCTTTTTCACTCTGATTCTCTTCTCAGCTTGCTAGTGTACTGACTCACCTCCAGAAACAATAGCCTTGTAGTTGGATGAAACACCATCCTCCCCCTCCTCGGCCACATGCAAATCATATCCCACCAGCTCATTAGACCTATATCTCGCAGGAGGTCTGATGTCAACCTTTCTTGGCCGATCTAGAGCAATACTCCGATGTACAACTCCACCTATATCTGACTCAGTAGTACCCGTCTGTGATGATTGGTCAGTGACCATCTCAGGTGCATGAGTCTCTGTTAGAGTGAAGTTCAACTCCACCTCCTCAGCAAAAGTCTCCCTAACCTTGACTGAAACAACATCTGCATCACATGTGACTACTGAACCTTTTAGGGCATACAAAGTTCCCTTTCCCTGCTTGAGTCCTTGCAAAATCACATTAGAGTCCTTAAACATGCGCAACTTTCCACCATAAGCCGTGTATCTGAAAACCTTAACGTCTAACACGGTTAGGGATACCAGATTCTTTGTTATAGATGACACCTGTTTGGCTTCTTCCAATGTGCGAAACTTCCCATCGTTTGTCCGAAGCCTAACTGAGCCGATCCTAACAACCATGCAGATGACATCATTTCCCATAGAAACATTGCTCTTGTCTACACATCTATGTGTTGTAAATAACTCTCATTTAGGACATACGTGACAAGATGCACCCGAGTCAAGAAACCACACATCATGATCTGTGTGATTTCCTGCTAGTAGAACAATATCATCCTCAAAAGTATTTCCACCATGAACTACTGCTACAGATCCAGATTCCTACTCTTGTTGCCTCTTCTTAGGACAATCATTCTTCCAATGACCTTTCTCCTTATAATAGTTATAGACGTCGTCTGGTTTAGGGGCTGATTTGCGGCCTTGCTTCTTGCCCCTTCTACCATCAGAATTGCCTCCGCTGGCCATAAGTCCGGAAGCTTGATTGTTTGTAACCGACGCGGTTGCCTTCAGACACAACTCTCTGCTGTGAAGCGATGATCTAACCTCTTCCAGCGTGATGGTATCCTTCCCAAAGACGAAAGACTGAACGAAGTTCTCGTATGTGGGGGGTAAGGATACCAACAGAATTAGGGCAGCATCTTCGTCACCCACCTTAACATCAATATGATGAAATTCAAGTAATAGCTTGTTAAGTTCATCAAGATGATCTTTGAGGTGTGTACCTTCCTGCATACGCAGCCCGAACAACCGTTGTTTCAGAAGCAACTTGTTCATCAAAGACTTTGTCATGTACAAAATCTCCAACTTCAGCCACAAGCCGCCAGCAGTTTCCTGATCAGCAACCTCTATTATGACATCTTCTACGAGACACAACATGATCTTTGAATGAGCCTTCTCCTCCAGAAGACCGTACTCAGCGGTGGTTGTATCTGCCCCCTTCTTGTCGGCGGTTATCGGTGCCCGTAAACCTTGTTGCTTCAGCAAAGCCCGTGTTTTTATCTGCCACAAACTGAAAGAGTTTCTTCTAGTAAACTTGTAAATCTTTACCACAAATTCAAACATCATTATCGACAAAAATCACAACCAAGCTCTGATACCAGTTTGTTATAACGAGAATGAAAATAGCGAAGAACAACACAAAGATTTACGTGGTTCAACAACGGTGTGTTGCCTATGTCCATGGACAGAGAACCATTTTTAGATTAGAGGAGACGAAAACAGATTAGGGTTACAAGGGGTCGGCGTTTTATGAGTATATGAAGAGACTCATGAAACTCTAAACAAACAATGGACTGAAAGTCCAAAATAGCCAAACGATATGACTAAAATAGCCAAACGATAGGACCCCCCTGATGCGTCGCCGGTCAATGATGATTCAAGGCACATTAACAAATCTCCACCTTGGGGGTAGATCTGAGCAAACCTGGGCTAACCCGCCCAACCCGCCCGGGGAAAAAGACGGGCTTGGGTATAACAATCAGCCCAAGCGGGCCGACAAGCCCGACCCAGTAGGCCCACCAGGCCGGGCTTGGGCTGAATATGAGGCCCAAGCGGGCTGGTAGGCCCGACCCGGTATTTATCAATATTATATATATAATGATTTTTTATCATAAATACAAACTATATATATTTATACAGTATGTGTATATATATATTTATATAGTGTGTGTATATAGTGTATATATGTTATACAGTGTATGTTTATATATAATTTTTTTTCAAAACAATGTATACATATGTATATATGTAAAATACAGTGTGTGTATATAGTGTGTGTTAGTATAGATTTATACGTGTTATGTCTTTAATTGTCTTTGATTCATGAATATTAGCTAAAAGAAAAATTTAGTAACATAATTGGTTATGCTATCGAGTAGGATTCCCCCTTTCCGAATATTTCCTAACAAAAAAAAAAGCCAAGTAGGCCCGATGGGCGGCCCCGCCCGCCAATAAGGGTGGGCTTGGACAAGGTATTAGACCCAAAAATCGGGTCTGGCCCAAGCCCGGCTTGGTACAATGGGCCGCTAAAATGCAGAGGCCCGGCCCATGCTCAGGTCTACTTAGGAGAGTGTCTTGTTGGGCCCGACCAGAAAGTCCAACATATAAGCCAGACGGGGGGCACTATCACAAAACCAATTGGCATTAGGTGGAGTAGCACATCCACTTATATGTTGGGTTCAGAATCACCCCACTTCTGATGTGGGATTCACAAATGTCCCAACAAATCACCCTCTCACTTGCGAATCCATCACAAGTCTAGCACGATTGGAATTGAGATCTCCACGCAATGGGTTCAACTAACCTGTCATCGATACAGATGTGGAGTCCATCTCAATCTTCGGTGCAACCGGCCCACCCCGCCAAACCCGGCTCTGATAACAGTTTATTAGGGGAAAGTCTTGTTGGGCCTGACCAAAAAGCTCAACATATAAGCCAGACTGGGGCTTGTTGTAGGAGAAAATCGAGTTCAAAATATAGAAATATAAATCAAACCAGATCTTGCCCACGCAAATAATTACAAGACTTCCTCCCGATGTAGCAATAGGAAGTCAGGATCGATCCTCGAGGAAGTGAGTCAGCGAATCCTAGGTAGCAGAAGAATCTCACGTCGATTTCGACCTCAGGGGGTTTACTCGATATCGACCAGCAGCAGTCGATTTCGACCTATTCACTGTAGAAACACAAACAAGCAGCGATCTTTCTGGATTGAAAATTAGAAGTCGATATCGACCAGTAGGTGGTCAATATCGAGTGGGGGATAGTAGGAAAATAAAAGAACAAAGCTTTGTAGATTTTGGAACAAACTTATGTAAAAGAAAACTTCCAAGATCGGGGTTTGCAACAACGATAACCAAACATGCATAAGGCAAGATAAAGATAAATAATCATCCAATCACATCAAAGGAACAAGCTTTCGCCTTTTCCAACAATTAGATAACTTTTTCAAGAAACCCTAATTGTATCTACCGATTTTATGTTTATAATCCAAGTTGTTAACATGGATCTCTATTAAATAGGTAATAAACATATATAAGGTATTGGATGATCAAAGCACAATAAAGGTCGAATCTTTACCTTCAAACACGCTTGGCTATCGCTGGGCTCACCCCAATCATAGAAGTAGGTGGACTACTCGCTCTTCATCGCAAGGAAAGACATCAATAATAAAAGGAAATAACTTTGCATTAATAAACTAAATAAAAGATTACAACCGAACGAAGCCAATTCTGCTCTCGCTTCACAACTTCACTCGGTCTCCACACACTCTCTCTCTCTCTCTCTCTCTCTCTAGAATTGAATGAATAAAAATCAGCCCTATAGGCTTTATTTATATGCCTTAATCCTTGCTAATCGAGGTAAGGAATATCTATCCTATATCTAAAGATATAAATCTACTAGAAAATAAATAAATCTAACTAGAAAATTAATTCTTCCACCCTTAGGATAAATAAAAAGTTAAAAAAAAATAAAAACTTCCAGTCTTCATGCGCAAGGAATCTCTTATCGAAAATATCTCCATTGGATTCGGGATAAAACTTTAAGTAGAGCTCGGACTAGCTCGAAATCGGCCACTGCATGTCACTCGATATTGACTTCGGCCACTCGATATCGACCTGGCTTTTCTTCGCTTCAGTTGAGCAACTCGATTTCGGCTCCAGGGATGAACATCGACTTGATTCAACTCGATATCGACAAGTTTAAGTTGACATCGACCTGCACCTTTCCTTCTTCAGCTTCTTGGTCGATTCCTGGTCTTGACTCGATTTTGGGACAACTCGATATCGACTATGTGAAGTCGATATCGACCAACTTCCTTCAGCTTCACCCGGTTCTGGCATCTCTGGGTGAATATCGACTGGACAACTCGATATCGACTAAGGTAGGTCGATATCGACCAGTGTGTGTCGAGTCGATTTTCTCGTTTCCAGCCTTATTTGTCCTGGTTCCGCTACTCCTTGACCTTGGACTTTCTGTAGTTGTCTTCGAGCATTTCCTCATTTCTCTGAATCGTTGTAGATTGCCTTGATTTCTGCGAAATTAAACAGAAACTGGTGTAGATTCCATAATTTGGCTAATAAGCATAAATTACATAGATTCTGTACTATTCTAACCCAAATGTATGAAATACATGCAGAAATCGATCTTAAAGTAAGTATAAAACATGGCACAAAACATGGACATCAGGGCACCATCCCAAAACCAATTGGCATTAGGTGGAGTAGCCCATCTACTTATATGATGGGTTCAGAATCATCTCACTTCCGATGTGGTATTCAAAAGTGTCCCAACAGGCACATTGACTCAACGCAATTAAGACTAACAGGCGCATACCGAACTCAGCTCTAATCGAATATCCTCAACGTTGATCAATTGAAATCATCCACTTCAAAGACAAAGAAACATCACTATCTCAATACCTTTGTTTGCTATCGAGAAAACAAAAACGAATTCATAGCTAAAACGCAATTCCTAACATGGTGATCAAGTATAGAAAGGAACACAAATATAATAATTAAGCACAAGATGATAAATAAGAATATGAATAACTATATAGAATCAAATCCTCACAATCCAAACAACCATGTCTTCGAATCACAGGCAAAACTATTAGTTTATCAACTCATAGGCCAATTCTCTCCCTTTCTAATTGTGTTCATAGTCTCACAATAATCAACCACCAACATGGTGAATAGAACTGAAATAACCTAAAAAGATTCTTAAATAGCGGCCAATACCCTAGTGGGAATAGAATATAATAATAGGAAATAATAGTTTCGAATCCAAAATCGCAATTGCTGAAAACCGGCCCACGGTAGGTGTCGTGCAAATGGTGGTGGGCATCGCCTATGCAGTGTCCAATTTTCCTCAATTATCTTCAATAAACTCTAATGACGTGCTTCCTTGCTCCTCTTTAGCTTCCTCCTTTGCCTCCATATGATCCAAAGTATATCTCTTATGCCCTTCCAAAGTCCATTCAAGTGTCAAAATATAATTCTGCAGAATAAACACTAAAAGGCATAGATTCCGAACTCGAATACTTCACAAGCAATAAACAAAACTAGACTCAAACAATAGCAAAACTACCACCTAATTGCAATAAGAATTACCTATAATGCCTATATGAAATATGCATTATCAGCATCTCTAGGTGGCCCAATATACCAGATCTTTTGTTGGGGTTTGATTGGTTGAAGAACATGAAACAGATGGTATTTGGGCCAGGACAATTAGTAAAATCCTACTTCGAATATTTACTGCATTTTCATATATTAAATTTCCATAATGAAAACGCTTACAATTTTTAGCATTGTGTATCGATAGGTGTTGGGACCCATGAAACTACATTGACGTACATCACAACTTTGCAAGTGTGTGTTGGATGACGGTAATCCATGGTATGATGTTGTGCACAATAGCGTGTTGTCCCATCTCCAAAGGTGCATGTACACTAGGCACAATGGATGTCTTGTGAACGCATTTGCTGAGTGTTGTAGGAGAAAATCGAGTTCAAAATATAATAAAATAAATCAAACCAGATTCGTGGCCACACAAATGATTACAAGACTTCCTCCTGATGTAGCAGTGGGAAGTCAGGATCGATTCTCGAGGAAGCTGGTCAGCGGATCTCAGGCAGCGAAAGAATCTCACGTGCAGTTGTCAACTCCAGGGGTACTCGACCTCGACTAGGGTTAGTCGACAGGGGTCAAGCACAGTCGAATCCGAGCAAGCAGAAGACACTGAGTTTGGTCGATCTCGAGTAAGCAACTCGACGTCGAGTAGAAGTTGGCCGTAGTCGAGGACACCTGGTCGAAATCGAGTTCCTGCAGAGACACAAACATCAGCGATCTTTGCTCGATCGAAAGTCAGAAGTCGACGTCGACTAGGGTCTAGTCGAAGTCGAGCAGAAACAGTAAAATAAAATAAAGAACATAGCTTTTCGGATCCGGAAATAAACTATGTGAAAGAAAACTTCCAAGATCGGGGTTTGCAACGATGATAACCAAACATGCATAAGGCAAGATATATAACGATAATCATGCAAATCACATCGAATGAACAAGCTTTCGCCTTTTCCAACAATTAGACAACTCTTTCAAGAAACCCTAATTTTATCTACCGATTTTATGTTTATAATCCAAGTTGTTAACATAGATCTCTATTGAATAGGTAATAAACATATAACAGGTAGTAGATGCTCAAAACATAATAAAGGTCAGATCTTTACCTCAAACACACTTGGCTAACATTTGGCTCACCCCGACCCTAGAAGTGGGTGAACTACTCGTGCTTCATCATAATTAAGGACATTAATAATAACAAGAAACTAATTTGTATTAAAATAATAAAGTAGAGCTTACAACCAAAAGAAGCCAATTCCGCTCTCGCTTCACAAACTCCTCTTGGCCTTCACTCTCTCTCTTCTTATCTTCTCTAGCTTAGAATGAATCAAAAATTAGCCCCATGGGCTTTACTTGTAGGCTTCCAATCCTTGCTAATCAAGGAAGGAAAGTATATCTAATTTCTAAAGATAAAACTTAAATAAAAGGGAATATTTATCTAAAAGGAAAACTATCTAAATATCTTCAAGTGGGTAAAATCCTTCTCTCCATAGATAGATCTTGATACAATAGGATAGATCTCGGCCTTGCTTCATGTCCAAGAAATTCAACTCATACTCGGATTGGTCCAACAGTCTCGCGGCCCAGGAAGATTTTGGTCGACTTCGCCAGTTTGGTCGACGTCGAGTTAATTCTGCTCGATCTCGTCTTCGCTGTGTCTTCTCGAGTTGCCTCTTCTCTTCTCGAGCTCGGGCATTCTTCTGGATCTTGGTCGACATCGACAAAATTGGTCGACATCGAGGAAAGTCCTCGAGCTCGGCTTGGCTCATTGGCTCCTCGAATGGCTTTCTCATCCTCGAGCTCAGGATGCCTCTTGGTCTTGGTTGATGACGAGGAAGTAAGTCGACGTCGAGTTTAGTCCTGCTCGAGTTGTCTTCTTCTTCCATCCATGATCAGTCTGCTCTCCTAGCTTTAGTCGACTTCGAGTAAGGCTTGGTCGAAGTCGAGTAGAATTCTGTCCTTTGGTTTTGTCTCGGAATGGCTCCAAATTCTGTAATATTAAACCAAAACTTATGTAGACCTCTATTTCTTGCAAATAATCATATATTACATAAATTCAACATATTTCCATCATGAAATATGCAAAGTTTATAAAATAAGGTACTAAAATGTATATAAAAGCATGGTCACTTTAGTGGACATCAAACCACCCCATACTTAAGCTTGCTTGTCCCCAAGCAATAACTTTGATGGTCATTCAGGGGAAGAATTCAAACTCTCAACATCATAGATTCATTCTTATATAACCCTGCAATCAATTACGATCCTCGAAAAGGTACTAATGACACAAATCCATACATGTGCAATAAAAAGCAACGTCTACTCACAAAAGGATGGTTATGTAAAAACAATTTATGTGACAAAGCAAAAATAATCAAGAGGACTTTATTTTAAGCTCATGGTGAAGAAAAGGTAAAATGTAAAGTGGGGGGCTATATTTGGGCAATGTGGTGCTAAATCTGGGGAGAATTTCTTTAAACTTTGCTTTGATGCAATTTCTCCTTTTTAATAATTTCCACATCACTCATTCACTCTTTTGCTTTTTTCACTTATATGCTTTTACCTCTCTAACCTCAGCACTGCCTTCTCGCGAGTCGCAAACATGGGTGTCATGAATGACCCCGGATACTTAGTGCTTTGGACTCCTCACCTAGTGTCCCATCTCACTGAACTATTATCTTAGTAAGCAGGGTCGATCTACCTTTATCTCCCGAGGTGATTGGATTTTTTTCTCACTCATTAAATTTTTCATATATTTCAAACAATTTCCTACCAAATTCTAATAACACAAAAACCATAATAATCTCCATAATGTAACATCATTCTCAACATAATCCCCAGATAAGGAACAAGGTAAAGAATGGCAATTTTTAGATCATGTGAAGCAATAATTGAAATGATGCATAAGCATAGGTAAGACTGGGAATAACAATATGAGCATTATATGGAAATATAAAGTCCTTCATCCTCTTATCATGCAACATGTCAAAAGCAACATCAAATTTTACCTCCTTCCATGGTTTTCAAGAAAATATGTAATTCATTGTGACTTCCCTTTACTAGGCAATTTCATGCTATATCTCTAATGGATCTAATTTTGCATCGTCGAGTTCAATATAACCTTACATGACACTATTGCTTTAGGCAATTTACAAGCTTTGGGAGATGTCTCATAAAACAAACTTTGAGTTTAGCAATTAAGCACAAAAATTAAAAATTCACCCAAAATTCACCATGTAATAGTAAAAATGAGCATAAAATATAATGATAATGATAATGAGCTTTTCCCCCACCCCATACTTAGAATATACAGTGTCCCCACTATATAAAATATAAAACAAGGGTAAAGGAAGGAACTCATCGAATAATGCGTTCGAATATTCAAAACAGGGTCGTCAAGTAACTGAGGTAGTCGACGTCGAGTAGATCTCCTCGGCGTCGAGTATAGAACCTGCGTCGAGTGAAAAGCTGAAGTCGAGGAAGCTTCTCGCTTGGTCGACATCGAGTAGCTAGGTCGACGTCGAGTAGAATTGTGCTGCTCCTCTTGGTCGATCTCGACTGGCCTAGTCGATTTCGACTGTTTTGTCAGGGACTTCTTTTTCCACTCCTTGCGATGCTTTTATGCTTCTCGACCTAAAAATGTTAGTTTCCATACAAAGACAAGACCTTCCGTATGAAGCATTTAAAAATAACAAACAAAACCAAAAGTCTCAAAGTCCCAAAATCCAAAAGTTTTATGTACATGCTCTAGACTTTAGAGTCGCTAGACCGACTTCTCCGCTTGTGTTCATGGACCATCAATGTGGGACCCCCTTGTGCTTGGCCCTTCTCCTGGATCATCTAGGTCCTGATGGTAGTAGGCAAGCTCAGCTGATAAGTTGTTGGTTGCATAGTATCCCTTGCCTTCCTTCTTCTTCTTTCCAGCTCTCATCCTTCGCAGATTAGCTCGCCACGGGGCCTTACCTCTCCTTAAATATTTATTAAATTTATTAATGGACAGAGGTGGGGTTGAAATCATACCTGGACTTACCTTTTCGTGCCCAAAACAGAAATCTCCGGGCTTAGGGTTGGTCGACGTCGAGTAGGTCTGGTCGACGTCGAGTACAGGGACCCCATACTTAGGCTCTTGGCAAGTCTAGTGCTCAACAGGAGAAGTCGACATCAAGTGGCCTTGGTCGATGTCGAGTACGGTGGTCGACATTGAGTAGACTTCGTCGAAATCGAGGAACTTTCTGGTGTTTTCCTCTATTGTTTGCTTGATCCCGTGGTTGCTGATGCTCTTCACCTCCAGCCATGAAATTTCCTCCTTTGCAGGGCCAAAAGAGAAATCTAAGACCTCATCGCTTATGAAGGTGAGAAGTCGGTTCCTAACATTTATCTTGGCATCTGCAGTGGCTAAGAAAGGTTTACCAAGAATAATAGGGCAAGTAGGATCTTACGCACAATCTATAACAAGGAAATGAGCAGGAATATAGAACTTACCAGCCTGGAGAGGGACATTGTCCACCATACCTGTAGGGATGACCACTGTATTATTTGCCATGTATAGTTTGGCATCCACAAGCTCTATAGACCGTATCTTTACCTTTTTCTAGATCGATAAGGGCATGATGCTCACACTTACTCCTAAATCACACAAGGCATCATATTTATATTGTCGAAATCCCACAATAACAGAGAACTTACTAGGGTCAGGTCTCTTCTCCGGGAAGTCCATCCTTTTGCATTCGCTGGCGATTTCTGAGATAGATCGCTTGTTGCTAAGGGTTTCCTTGAGGAACTTAACATATGCAGACATTTCTTGAAGAGCTTCTGTAAAAGGAACTGAAACATTCAGTTCTTAAAGCATCTTAACAAAACGTTTAAACCTACCTGCCGTGGGATCTTTCAACGCTTTGGAAGGGAAAAGAAGCATCTTTTTCTGTTTCGGAGCAAGAACAGATGTCGGAGGTGTTGCAGAGTCCTCGACTTTGACATGATTCTCCTCGACGCCGACTTGAAGTTCCTCGACGTCGACTAAAGGAGTCGACTTCGAGTTCAGTTGTTGTGCAGAAGATTCCTCGATGTCCTATGGCTGGTCGACTTCGGGTACGTCTGCTCGATGTCGAGTAGCCTGGTCGATGTCGACTTGACTCTGCTCGATGTCGAGTTGTTTCACAGCTTCGTCTTGCTGCTTTCCGACCTCTGGCTCTCGTAGTTGATGTCCGCTCCTGAGCTTTACAGCTGCAACGTGTCTGGTTTTCCCCTTAGGATTTGGTTTTGTCTGCCCAGAGAGTTGCCCGGTCGGTCGTGGAATTTATGCCGCGAATTGACCCATCTGGGTCTCAATGTTCCTCTTCCAGATGTCCGACTCTCCAAATCTTGTATTGATGTTCTGGAGCTGATTGTGGATGGCGCCATTGACTTGCTTACTTTCTGCTTGATTCCGGCGCATTTCGTCGAGGATCATTTGTAGATCATCCTTCCGCTGATCCCTTTCTGGATGTCCAGGAGGTCTGTATGGCGGGGGGGTTCCTAGGGGCACCTTGGTTCCACTGTGGTTGATAGAACCTTTGGTCCCCCATATAGCGATGGGGACCCCCTGCGTAAGCTACCTCTTCGTGAGTTTCTGCCATCCTGACTTGCTCTGTATGTGGGCACTCTGGAGTGGTGTGCCGATGTGAGCCACATTCAATGCAGGGTTGGTTGACAAAAAGAAACTTCACTTGCTTTAGGAGTTCGCTATTCTGATCTCTGTAGTACTGTTCCTTGACATCTGGATCAATCTCCTTAGAAGGTTCATAGAGAGGCATAGATGGGGCTGGCCTTGCATAGTTGTTCTCGTCATAATATGTCGGAGCCCAATACTTATTGTCTGGTGAGCTTTTCGAGAGTAGCCCATGCGTCAGCTGGTGACATCGTCAGATACTCATACTGAATATATTGGTTGATCCTATCCTTAGCAGCCAGATCAAGAGAATTATAGAAGATCTCCTGAATGACATATGGTGGCTGCCCATGAGTGGGGCAGGATCGCAGTTGATCCTTGTATTGTTCTCATGCTTTTGCTAGCGGCTCCCCAGTCTTCTGCTTGAAAGCTGTAATCTTTCGGCGGAGGAGCGCTGTCTTGGTAGGAGGAAAGAATTTATTCAAAAATGTCTGCCTTACGTCAACCCATGTTGTGAGGGATCGTGGAGTCAGTCCTTCAAGCCATTTCAGTGTTGGACCGACAAGAGACCAACGAAAAGCCTTCATCTTGACATATTCCAGCGTAGTACCTTCAACAAGAGTTTGGCACATGTCAGAAAAATTGGTAATATGTTCAAGAGGGCATTCATTAAACCTTCCATAAAAAGCATTATTTTTAATTTCAATAAGGAAGGGAGTGCGAATTTCAAAATTATTTTCAGGGATTAGAATAGCCGATTCAGGCACGACGAGAGTCGGGTTCATGTAATCATCTGTAGTGGTAGGGAATTGGGCAAGTTCAGCTTCTGCCTGCCTCCTTAGTTCCTGAAAGAGTAAATATATAGTTGTGGTGGGAACACCAGAATACAAAAGGGTGAAACCAGACAACGGGTCTCACGTAAGAAGGGAGACAAAAAATTATATCCAACCCCTTCTATACCACACCAATACCATCTAGATCTGCACAAACGCAAAAAAATCCCTCAAGGCTAAACCTATACCGTCTACCATATCCTCACCGCAATCCCCCCCCCCCCAAACCCGACTAACTGTACTCCTATCCACTACGAATTTGATCTGGTATTTCCATGGGACTTGCATTTTTCCACATGGAAAGACGGGATCGACAACAAGCAATTACATGGGCTGCGCATCTAGTTACATCAAAAGGTTCTTGACAGAACACAAGCCAACCACGTAAAATAAATCAGCGCTTGGAAACTAAGAAGTTTCATTTGGTAGACTTTTTTCTTCCTTGTCTTCTTTGTGGTGCTAGCAAACCAATCGAGCCAAGCTTCAACAGATCCCAGCCGACATCCAATACCACACCAGTTGAACACAATTTGCTGTACTTCCTGGATCACCGGGCACTGAAACCATAAGTGCTCGGTCGTCTCTTCGGCACCATTGCATAATGCACAAGTAGCAGCCTCCACACCCATCCAATGTTTGATAATATGCCCGGTCTGGATGCGCTTCCGAGCTGCTAACCTGCCTCCTTAGTTCGGCTTCATGCTCAGTGCGTGCTCTTTGATAGGCGAGAGCAGCATTTTTGGCTTCTATCTCCGCTTGAAGCCTCTCTATCAGTTGTGCTTGTGTTTCAGCAGTCGCCATGATCTTCTTCAACCTAGAGTGGATGTGTAGGAAACGTTCCGGATCGTCTAAGGCGTCAAACTCGGGTGGTTGACCAGAACGGCGCATACACTGCAAGATCAAAACTTAAAGAAAATGTGAGATCTAACTACCTAAGGCGCGAATGATTGCTACCCCGGAAACGGCGCCAATTTGTTGTAGGAGGAAATCGAGTTCAAAATATAATAAAATAAATCAAACTGGATTCGTGTCCACGCAAGTGATTACAAGACTTCCTCCCGATGTAGCAGTGGGAAGTCAGGATCGATCCTCGAGGAAGCTGGTCAGCGGATCTCAGGCAGCGGGAGAATCTCACGGGCAGTTGTCGACTTTAGGGGTACTCGACCTCGACTAGGGTTAGTCGACAGGGGTAAAGAACAATCGAATCCGAGCAAGCAGAAGACACTGAGTTTGGTCGATCTCGAGTAAGGAACTTGACGTCGAGTAAAAGTTGGTCGTGGTCGAGGAAGCCTGGTCGAAATCGAGTTCCTGCAGAGACACAAACAGCAGCGATCTTTGCTCGATCGAAAGTCAGAAGTCGACGTCGAGTAGGGTCTAGTCGAAGTCGAGAAGAAACTACGTGAATGAAAACTTCCAAGATCGGGGTTTGCAACGATGATAACCAAACATGCATAAGGCAAGATATATACTGATAATCATGCAAATCGCATCGAAGGAACAAGCTTTCGCCTTTTCCAACAATTAGACAACTCTTTCAAGAAACCCTAATTGTATCTACCGATTTTATGTTTATAATCCAAGTTGTTAACATGGATTTGTATTGAATAGGTAATAAACATAAAACAGGTAGTAGATGCTCAAAACATAATAAAGGTCGGATCTTTACTTCAAACACGCTTGGCTAACATTGGGCTCACCCCAACCCTAGAAGTGGGTGAACTACTCGCGCTTCATCATAATTAAAGACATTAATAATAACAAGAAACTAATTTGTATTAAAATAATAAAATAGAGCTTACAACCAAAGGAAGCCAATTCCGCTCTCGCTTCACAAACTCCTCTTGGCCTTCACTCTCTCTCTCTTTCTCTCTCTCTCTCTCTCTCTCTCTACTTATCTTCTCTAGCTTAGAATGAATCAAAAACTAGCCCCATGGGCTTTATTTATAGGCTTCCAATCCTTGCTAATCAAGGAAGGAAAGTATATCGAATTTCTAAAGATAAAACTTAAATAAAAGGGAACATTTATCTAAAAAGAAAACTATCTAAATATCTTCAAGTGGATAAAATCCTTCTCTCCATAGATAAATCTTGATAAAATAGGATAGATCTCGGCCTTGCTTCATGTCCAAGCAAATCAACTCGTACTCGGATTGGTCCAACAGTCTCGCGGCCCAGGAAGATTTTGGTTGACTTCGATCAGTTTTGTCGACGTCGAGTTAATTCTGCTCGATCTCGTCTTCGTTGCGTCTTCTCGAGTTGCCTCTTCTCTTCTTGAGATCGGGCATTCTTCTGGATCTTGGTCGACATTAAAACAATTGGTCGACATCGAGGAAAGTCCTCGAGCTCGGCTTGGCTCCTTGGCTTCTCGAATGGCTTTCTCTTCCTCGAGCTCAAGATGCCTCTTGGTCTTGTTCGACGACGAGGAAGTAAGTTGACGTCGAGTTGAGTCCTGCTCGAGTTGTCTTCTTCTTCCATCCTCGATCAGTCTGGTCTATCAGCTTTAGTCGACTTCGAGTAAGGCTTGGTCGAAGTCGAGTAGAATCCTGTCCTTTGGTTTTGTCTCGGAATGGCTCCAAATTCTGTAATATTAAACCAAAACTTATGTAGACCTCTATTTCTTACAAATAATAATATACTGCATAAATTCAACATATTCCCATCCCGAAATATGCAAATTTTATAGAATAAGGAGCTAAAATGTATATAAAAGCATGGTCACTTTAGTGGACATCACTGAGCGTTGACATCCTGAAAACAATTTCTTTTACATAACGTTTGGTGATATGAGAATCATATTACATGAAGTCTACTTTCTACTGGGGATCAACATTACTGCAGACATGGCTTTCACTCTCTCTCTCTCTCTCTCTCTCTCTCTCTCTCTCTCTCTCTCTCTCTCTCTCTCTCTCTCTCCATCTCTCGCTCACTCCTCCCCTTCACTCCAAATCCGGGTTGATATAGACCTGAACCCAGCAACCTGAATTCAACCTCTTCTCCGACTTCGTCTTAGATCCAATTGACCTAAAAACTAGAAGGGCAATCCGTCCCACTGTAGAGGATGGTGATCAGAGCATGATGGGGAACGGAAACGATCGGTTAAGGAATAGTCGAATGGAAGGAAGACCAGGGAGAGCGAGGTTAAAGGAGAACAAAAGGGCAGTAGAGAAGGTGTGAGTGCTGATCTTCTTTGGCTGGTTCCAAATGGGAATTTTTCTAGGGTTTGCTTCGAATTGGGAGCTGGAAGAAGCCGGAGGAGACACCAAATTTAGGGTTGATTGGAAATGGAAATTCTGGTGCTTTTGATGAATCGAAGACAACGGAAAAGGTAGAGGTGGAATCGGATTGAAATCGGAAGAGATGCCACTGCTATCTTTTCCGATATGATATAAAAGACTTCCACAACGATAACCATGTAAGAATCATGCAAAAGGTATAAAAGATCATGCTTTTCATCGAATAACTTTCGTTATTAACAAGTATGAATATTGAGGCTTTCGCATAAACCCTATATGTTACTAACCCTTTTCACATAATTAATCCAAGTTGCATTAAGATCACTTTCTCTTCAATAACACAAAAGGATCACCTCCGACTTTGGCAAAAGAATCATGTAAATAGGGATAGAAGACGAAATCGCATTAAAAGATTGTACCTTTGTCACATTACCTTACATGGCTACCTTCAAGCTCACCCCGACCCTAAAAGTTGGGTGACTACTCGCTCTTCATCACAAAGAAACACATCAATAATAAAAGGAAACTAACTTGCATTAATGAAATAAGACAAAGCTTACAACCGATCGAAGCCAAATCTGCTCTCGCTTTCTCTAACCCAAATCGGTTCCAAGCTTCCTCTAACTCTATGAAACAAAATTGCTTGTGTCTTGGATGATCCCTAAAATCGGTCCCTAAAGCCTTATTTGTAGTAGTCAATCCCTGCTATCCAAGGAAAGATTACTCTATCTCTATCTAAAACTATCTATCTAAAAGCTTAATGATTAAATTTGGAAATAAAACAAATAAATCTCTAAAGGAAAGTAAGACTAAAGTGGATAAATCTTCCTTCTCTTGATAGATCTTCATTTCTCTTGATAGAATATCAAGTGACTTTGCTTGCAAGTAATCCACATGCTCGGATATCCACTCGTTCTCAACTCAGACTGGCCCAGTCGAGTGGTTCTTCTTCTCCTAAGATTGCACTCGAGCTCGGCTACCTTCTGGACTCGACATGAGTACTTTGTGCTGCTTGAGTGGATTTCTTCTCGTCGTCTTGCTCGAATGGGTGATATTCGACCATGTTACTCGATATCGACCAGTCTGGTCGATATCGACTAGTTTTATCGAGTGCCTCCTTTCTTGATTTCTGGTTCAATTGTTTCTTGACTTTAGACTTTTTGTATTGAACCTCGAGCTTTTCCCTGCTTTTTCTTCCTTCCCCGAATTGCTGTAAAATGCCTCGATTTCTGCAAAATGAAACAGAAACTAGTGTAGAGTCCATAATTTGGAAAATAAGCATAAACTACATAGATTATGTACTATTCTAACCTAATTATATGAAATGCATGCAGGAATTGACATAAAAGTAAGCGTAAAAGATGGCAAAATAGGCTCACGACAACCTCACCTCTCATTTGAGTATCCACCAAGCGTTTTTTTGGAACATTGATCCAAACAGAGAAGAGATAAGGTTGCTTATGCATTGCTAACCCTGATCCTTCGCATGTGGAGCTTGTACCCCAACTACGTTGAGGGGTGCCCAATCTTTGCTTTTTCTCTTGTTTTTTTTATTGTTGAAGGCTAATATACCAAAGTTCATCGATGGACTAATTGTGGATCAACAATTATTGAAGGTTACAATGGGTCAATATTCCCAATTCATCAAATCGACTTGAAATGATGCTAGATCGACTTGTCTCCCAAATTGCATGGAAATCCCTTGACAATGCCCAGGGGATTTGAAAGGGCGCTCAATGGTGCTTGTGGATGGCCCTCGATGCTTGGGTCTGTACTTGTAGGGTGCTCGGGCACCTCGAACGCGCGCTCAGGCGCTTCTCGGACTCCTCGAAATAGGTTCTCGGACACCTTGGAGCTCTCTAGGGCACTGTGCTCAGGCACACAACTTGTTCTTGGGCGCCTAGGTTCTTCTTTGTTGAAAATTTTGTTCTTAGGGTTTGTGTTTGGGTGTTTGTTATAAGTTATTATGGGATGAGTATATTTTTTTTAATGGAACAATACGAGAGAGCTAGGATTTGGGGTTGGGATTGAAGAACACTTAGTCAAGTGTTCCTCGATTAAATTCAAATTGTAGCTTTTTTTCATTCAACGACATAACTGTTTAAATAGAACACAAGAAACCCTAATGTGCATGAGTTGGTAGTCCCATATACTTTGCAAAGGATATTCTTTGGCTCATCTCAAATATAATATCATAACTAATTAAAATCCTACCTTTAAGATATGATAGGAAGATAACAACTTGATGATCAATGAAATCTTTTAGATAGACATTCCTAACCACCTTATTCATCTTAACTAACAAACACTAAAATAAGTAATTCCATAATTAGACTCCAACTAATGTAGGAGTAACTAAAAAATGGGAATTAATGAAAATAACCAAAATAAAGTGTGGTCGAGTTCTCTTCAATATGGACTTCCAATGTGGATCCTTCTTGTCAGCCTTGAGGAACACATCCACATCCTCAAGTAGTCATCGAACTATGCCACCTTCTTCGCCTCGGACAAGGTCATTATTTGACCTACAAAAGACCATCCTTGACTACATCAGCTACTACTTGAGGGTTTTGAAGCCCAAGTTTGCCTCGCTATTGAAAAGGACAGAGAAGAAAATTCAGAAAACATTCTCTCTACTGAGTCGGAGCCTTACGATGGATTCGATGACGAAGTTACATCGGTAGGGAGCTTGGTGGATGGGGAAGCAACCCACTTCCTCATCTGGCCAATCTTACGGTATGTGCCCTTAGGCAAGTGAGATTTAGAACCAAAATAAAAGGGGGTTGTTAAATACACTAGTAGTTTTTACTTGATACACCGTTGATCTGCGCTACTTGATGTAGAATTAAATCTACATGAGGTTGCGAAATACATTGGTCGATGTGCCAAACAACGTAATTTAGAGAAGAAGTCTGTATCCGGTTGCGGACTTCATTGGGCGATGTGCCAAACAACCTACAGTGGGAATCTATCATAGATCTGCAACATGTCGCAAATCATCTCTATGCTACTTGTCATAGAGAAGGTGGTGGAACATCTTAAGGAAATTGGAATTATGTAAGAATGTGATATGCCAAATAGCCTATTGTGGGATTCTGTTATATATTCGAAACATGTAGCAGATCATCTCTGCGCTACTTGTCATGGAAAAGGTGGAACAATTTAAGAAAAAAAGGCAAGTAATTAGGTAAGAACATGATGAAGAATAATAAGAGAAATCAAAATGCAATATAAATAAAAAGGAAACGTGGGAAAATGATAGTAAAGCGTAGTTTCATCACAAATTAACCATATGAAAGTACATAAAATCCTTGTAATAAGTGTTTGGAAGTATAATTTCCGTACATATTAGTGATTATAATGAAATAAACATAGGGAAAATCAAAAGTAGAAGGGAGGGAGGGGGGGAGGGGTTCATCTCGAAGCCGATAAGAATGGTATTGGTCGATTTATCTCGTCAAGGGCTGATCCCATCCAAAGATGCTTTATGTTTGGAACTGGTACTACTCAGGGTAAATAGGTGGGAGTGAGGAGTCGTCACGCAACCATGCTTTTGGAAAGAGTAAATTGTAGTAGTGAGTATGTATGCGTGTGAAGGAGGGGGAAAACGTGCAATGTAATTTGGAGCTAACCGCCACCCAATGGGTTCTGTTGTTGACAAGTCATATTGCCAAATTTTCCTTATGTGGGGGAGTAGTAGAGTCGCGTGCAGTGAGAGGGAGTAAAATCAAAGGATAGTTCTTAAGGAATACCACCAACGACACCTGGAACCTGCTGGCGAAGACAAATACCATCATAGGAAATTCCATCCAGTACCGGCGCTCAGCTGATGGACCGAGAAAGGTGCAGTTGAATATGTAGTCGTCCAATCGTTCTACGTGCTCATAAACTTGTCGATGCTCTATCATCTCCAGGGCGAGGGTGAGGCGAACATCTTTCCATTGGTCCTCCGACATACCGAGGAGTTCAGCAAATGCTCGATGTCCACAATGGCCTTCCACACTAACGTTTTTCACTTCGGAGATGAAAATTGTCATAAATGGGTCGATGTCATCGTCTGTCCAGGGGAAATGCGTTCATGCAACTAGTACGGTATGAGGGGTATCCGCGTCGACCACATTGGAAGCCGCCTCGCCGTCAAGCACCACATCTACCATAACGGCCCGAGTTATAGAACCCGGGTTACGTTTCGAAGGAATGAATACCTTCGTTCGGATCTTGCAATTCAAGTACAGTTTTAGTTTTAAATCGATGTGTTAAGTTTGAAAGAAGGGGTTTCGAACCCTAAATGCACGATAGGTCCATTGGGGATCCTGTGCTTACACACCGAACCTGTCCTATTTTCTAAGTTCGAGCAAAACAATTTAAGTTCTAAAATGAGAAAGCAATCGGAAAATCATATACAAGGTTGTCACGGCAGGGCAGGGTCAAAATAGAAATACGAATGCAAAATTCATAACTAAAACATAGAGTCTAAAGTCAAGAGTCAGTCTCTCCAATGACAAGGGAAACCCCCGTTAAACCAGCACACATCAAACAAGTCAAAAGGATGCATGAATACCGAAAAAAAGAACGAGGAAAGGAATCAAGTCGAGCCCCGCATGCGTGTCTTGGAGACATTGATGAGGCCACATAATATGTGCTATACCTAAGTAAAGATGCTCTAATGCAATGAGGAAATTAAACACACAAATCATACTTGACAGATAAATATAATATCCAAAAAAATGTAAAGGCGCCCAAAGAATGCCAAGTGACATGTCTCTCTCCTACCCGTGCACCCATTCTCGTTAGTGCAGGCACCGGCTTTGTTTGATGCTATATAACATGTCTCATCATATTCCATGTATCATTTCATGTCTCATGTCTCATCTTATATTTTATGCTTTTCTTTCTCATGGTATAATCATAATGACTCGATTAGGAACAAACCCGATGAGAGTGGTTCATCCTATGAGCCTAGCAAATGAATCTAGGACTCACAATTTCACGAACGTTCTACCATACGTAAATAGAAGGCAAATAATCGATCAGTTGTGCAAGGTCTAAGCATGCTACAATATGATATGTAGGATATACATGATGCAACACCTAACATACTACATGACAACATGCATGAGAGCCCAAGTTGAGTAAGTTTCTAGGAACTTACTTGGAGGTGCGCATAATCCAAGCAATACAACAAGCAAGCCATATCCAACCAGATCACAGATCGCCTAAAAAATAATACATAATATGCATGTCTATGTCTAAGTCACACAAGGTGCATTTTACTATGATACATACTTCATGCAATTCATAGAACTTATGATCATGATCATCCTTATATCCGTTCATCACAGATCATATCATATCATCTCAACATATAATATCTCATCCATCATATCATCACAACATATATCACATTATGTCTCATAATCATTCTCATGCTTAACTCAACATTTCAAAATAGCAATTGTAACGGCCCGGGATTATGATTCTCAGGTTACGTTTCGAGGGATGAACCCCCTCGTTAGGACCTTGCGCCCCGAGTACAGGTTGAAGGTTTAAAAGCCTAATTTAATGTTTTCAAAGTGGGATTTCATACCCAAATTCGAAGGGATCGTTGGAATCCCCAGGGAAGTCCCCTGTACCTGTCGTAAGTCTAGGCGTGGAAACCAGCAGTCATGCAAATAACGAAAACAAGTGTAATACAAGAGGGTGCCACGGCAGAGCCGGGTCAAAACGGAGTCTAAAAATGTAAATCCAAAACCATAATCAGAGTCTGGTGAAGTAGATATCTCCAGCGCTCACTCTCCGACGAACAAAATGACCCACGCAATAAGAAAACAACACCAATAGGATGAACATAAATAATACCTAAAAACATTAATGGTGAGCGGGATCATAATGATTCTCACCTGCTGCATCCCGGTCCTAAGCACACATATACACTATACCTAATAAAGAGGCTTCTAGATGCAAGGTGGAATATTAACACACTAGCATGCTCCTAAGATCAAGTGCATAATAATAGATAGGGCCCCAGCAAAGAATACCAAAAGGTATGTCCCTCTCCTATCTCCACCCCCTTCCGATACGGCGGAGACTAGCCAGCTCGTGAATGCATTCCATTATAATCGGGCGGTCCGCAGACCCGACCCGTATCCACAATAAAGCCCGCAAGCAGCTCATAATATAAGTAAAGGAAGTTCCATGACTCGATTGACTCAGGACGGGACCCGATGGGACTGGGTCGTCCTATAACCCTAGCAAAGACTCTAGTTACTTCACAGATAACGGACGTTCTATTTACATACGCACAAAGAAGTAGAATGCTCAACGGTCAATGCAACCTAGCATGACACTACATGGCATGCTGATCATGAATGCAAGCACCTAGTATATCATGCACATAAAGCAGGGAATATCTCTCTATCAATCCGAGTAAGCTCCGAAGAGACTTACCTATTACCGCAGAATAGCAAAAGGCAATCAACCAGGAAATATGAAATCCGACACGCCACATATGGTCACCTAACAAGTATAAGCACATGAATGAGTCTATTTCTGAGGCACACAAAGCATAGAATTATCACACACACAACTTCACAACTTAGCACAATAACCATCACATCACCATTTTCATCATCTTAATTTTATCTCATAATCCATCATCTCAACATCTCATACCATATTCATTATAATTCTCCAATTCATCATCTTAAGACAATTCCAATTCATACTTAATCAATTTGCATGCTATCATCTCATAATCTGACTTAGCATATAATTGTATATCCTCATCATAATCATCTAACATTTAACCGTGCATAATAAATCATCATAAGACATGCTATTAGTCACAAAATTCATAACATCATGCTACTCAGTCATCGAACAAATCAGATCCCCAAGCTAGTTCCAAACCCATTTCAATATTCGAGTCATATAGTTAGAAATTCCGATATTTTGAAAATACTCGTCAAATTCCCTTTTAAATCCGACAATACTCCTTTAGATCTCCAAGTCTTATAATATTATATTTTAAATCCCTCTAATATTATAACTTAAATCTCAACTATTATTATATATTTTAATCTCAATGATATTACATAATATTTCAAATACCATTTCCTTTTAACATCTTTATAAAATATTTATAAAATCCCAACCATATTCATTTAATCAAATCATCCCCTTTAAATTACCAAAACTCACCCTTATTTTGTAAAAATTCCCAAAACCGGCCCTTTTGTTTTACAAAACCCAAACCGAGCCCCCAAGTCAAGTTTTCTAAACAAAAATTAGGCCCAATACTTTGTTTCTTTGAAGAATGAATTTAGGCCCAAAACCCTGGTTTTGTTTTAAAAAGAATAAGGTCCAATATGTTAACCCATTTACATTCCATTTTAAAAGAAACGGAGCTGAGGTTTTAAAAAGAATGGGGCACGGGGCTGAGGTGGAGGCTGATGTGGCGAGGGCCCACATTTCCTCTTCTTCCTCCACGATCTGCTTGAATGAAAGAAACAGACGGAGCCGGGAGGCCCTACTGCATTCGACATGAGAGGTAGAGGAGGAGCGGGGAGGCTCGCTGGTGTTGAGAGGAGGAAATCAAGTTCAAAATATAAAATATAATTCAAACCAGATTCGTTCCCCAGCAAATAATTACAAGACTTCCTCCCTATGCAGTAGTGGGAAGTCAGGATCGATCCTCGAGGAAGCGTGTCAACGGATCCTTGGTAGTTGTAAATCTCACAGAAAAGCAAACAGAAAGACAGAAATAACAAACGAAAGCAGAAACAAAAGCAAACACAGAAGCTTCTCGATCTCGACAAAGCAGAACTCGAGATCGACAAAGGACAACGACGACAGAAACTTCAAAATCGACAACAGAAACTCGATCCAGACAACAGGTATTCTATCTCGACAAACCCTACTCGAGATCGACTATGGTTTCCTCTAGATCGACAACAGTACCCGAGATCGAGTAAAAAGACAGAAATTTAAAGATGCAAACTTCGAACACAAAATCGCAGATTTCCGATGAAATAAATTCAATATATTAAAAGACTTCCAAAGCCAGGGTATCAACACCACAACGATAACCATGCAAAGTAACACATAAAGGCATAAAAGATCATGCTTTCCATCAAAATAACTTTCGTTATTAACAAATAAGCATATAGAGGCTTTCGCATAAACCCTAATTGTTACTAACCATTTTCACATAATTAACCCAAGTTGTATTACGATCACTTTCGCTTCAATAACACAAACAAGGATCACCTTCAACTCTCGCAAAAGAATCATGCTCATAGGGATAGAAGACGAATTGCATAAAAAGATTGTACCTTTACCGCATCACCTCACATGGCCACCGTCGGGCTCACCCCAGCCCCAGAAGTGGGTGGACTACTCGATCTTCATCGCAATAGCAGACATATTTGTATGAAAAGAAACTTGCATTAAACTAAATTCAAAGTCTTTACAATCCCGGCACTTCAACTTTCGTTGAACGCCAAAACCCTAAAACCTTTGAACTCCTAAACCGTCTCTGTGGAACTACTTCTCTAGCTTGTGAATTGAATTATTCTAAAATCAGCCACATGGGCTTTATTTATAGCCTTCTATTCCTTGCTATTCAAGGATAGAATATCTCTATCTATATCTAAATCTATATCTAAAGGCTTAAAGATAAATAAATGCAATAAAGGAATTAAATCTATAAGGAAAATTATATCTAAAATAGGTAAGTCTTCCATGTGTTGATAGGTCTTCTCTCCATAGATAGATGTAGATAGTTGTGGATAGATCTCGGCATTCTTCGGCTCCAAGCAATCCCAATCCGAGTAGGACAACAAAACCGCGTAACGCGCTCCTGGACACGGTTTCCTCGAGATCGAGTAGCTCTACTCGAGATCGAGTACTGGTGACGTCGACTTCGGCTCTGCTGGTCTTGGTCGAGGACTCTTCCCTGACTCTGGCTCGGACTGACACTGTGGTGGTTGTCGAGATCGAGGTATTTACTCGAGATCGAGTAGAATGGTGCTCGGTGTCTTCAGTCCTCGGCTTCTCGACTTGGCACAGCTCCTCGACTCCGGAAATGGCATCAGGGTTTGTCGATCTCGACTAGTATACTCGAGATCGAGTAAGGCTTCCGGAGTCGGGTTTCTTCGTCTTCGGTTTCCTCGATCATGCTCTGCTCGACCAGGTGTGCTCGGACAAATTTTGTCGAGATCGAGTAAGTTAACTCGATATCGAGTAAAGCTGGGTTCCGGCTTGATTCGTCCTGGTTCCGCTGCTTCTTGACCTTGGACTTCTGTAGCTGATTTTCGAGCATTTCCAACCTTTCTTAGAACTGCTGTAATTTGCCTCGAATTCTGCGAATTTAAACAGAAACTGGTGTAGATTCCATAATTTGGCAAATAAACATAAACTACATAGATTTTGTACTATCTTATCCCAAATGCATGACATGTATGCAGAAAATGATATAAAAGATACTGTAAAACATGGCAGATTCAGCTCACAACAAACACCCCATACTTAAGCTTGCTTGTCCTCAAGCAATACATTTATTTGTCATTCAGGGGAAGAAATTAAAACTCTCAACATCTTAGATTCATTCTTATATGTCCCTGCAATCAATTACCATACTCGATAAGGTAATACTGTCACAAATCCATGCATGTGCAATTAAAAAGCAACATCTACTCACAAAAGGAGGGTTATGCAAAACATTCATTCGTGACAAAGCATTAATAATCAAGAGGACTTTAACTTAAGCTCAAATAAGGAGTAGAATTGGTAAAAGGCTAAAGGTGGGCAATTTCTGGCAATGTGGTGCTAATGATCCGGGGAAATGGAGTATTTCCAAATTGAATTTCATACCACAATCTTTCTCGTAAGATTCATCACCTTTCATATTGTTTTTTCTCAATAATGTTTTTACCTCTCTAACCTTAGCCCTACCTTCTCTCGAGTCGCGCACATGGGTGTCATGAATGGCCCCGGATACTTAGTGCTTTGGACTCCTCACAATGTGTCCCATCTCGCCAAACTATTATCTCAGCGAGCAGGGTCAATCTACCTTTATCTCCTGAGGTGATTGGATTTTTTTCTCACTCATTAAATTTTCCATATATTTTTCAAACAATTTCCTACCAAACTCCAATAATGATAACAACAACACAACAACCATATAACATCTCCATAATGTAACTTTATTCTCTACATAATCCCCGGATAGGAAATAAGGTAAAGAAATGGAAAATATTTAGATCATGTGGAGCAATAATATGAAATAAGGTTCATCATATGGCTTTTTGTGTAATGCATAAGCATAGGTAAGGCTAGGGATTACAACAATATGAGCATTATATGGAAATATAAAGTCCTCCATCCTCTTATCATGCAACATGTCAAAAGCAACTTCAATTTTTTACCTCCTTTCATGGTTTTCACAAAAAAAATGTACTTCATTGTGACTTCCCTTTACTAGGCAATTTCTTGTTATATCTCTAATGAATCCAATTTTGCATCGTTGAGTTCAATATAAACTTCCATTACATTAACCAAAATTTTCAATGGGGGTCATTTTTTTAAATTTTTGGAAAACATGCATACAAGCACATAAATTAATAACGAATTCCAAAATAGCCATGTATAAGCAATTCATGAAATAAATTTTAAAAATGCACAAATATGGTCAAATAAAGCCAAATATGCATAAAGTAAGCCCTTCCCCCACCCCATACTTAAACATTACAGTGTCCTCACTGTATAAAAACAAGGGTAAAGAAAGAAACTCACTAGACAGATGTGCAGATCCTCTTAATATCGAATGAAAGAATGCATGGGCCGAGTCTGAATATAGCTTGCTTATATCCATGGACCTAAGAAGTGTAGAAGACATATACCCTCAATAGAAAAACTAAAAGTTCAAAACCAACAAAAACCAACAATGTCCAAAAGTCCCAAAAATAAATGTCTATTTACAAGTTCTAGATTTTATAGTCGCTAGGCCGACTTCTTCATTAAGCTCAAGGTGGCATTTGCAGGGCCCATGTAGCTTGGGCTTCAAAAAGGACTCCATTCTTGTCCATCAGCTGCAATCCTCCAGAGTGGATCTTGTTCACCACAAAAGGTCCCATCCTTTTTTTGTTGAATTTGTTAGGAAACCAATGATCCTTTGATTTGGAAACATAGAGCTTGTCTCCAACTTCATACTCCTTAGGTTCATCATTGGATATTCTACATAAGCACACATACCAAGGCAAACCTCTCTCATGTATAAATAGATCTTTAATGGAAATAAGAGAAGAAAGATCCATATCTTGGCTTACCTTCGCAGATACGGAATCGGGGACCACGGTGTTTGGTCGATCTCGAGTAGGAGTACTCGATCTCGATAACTCTTCCGGTTCTGGTGGTGGACTGTTGCTGCTCGTGGTTTCTGGAGTCGAGGAAGGTGGGGCTTGCTCAATCTCGATCAACTTGGTCGATCTCGATGAGTCTTGTCCTTCTGGTGGAGTCAGCGTCGAGGAAGGTGAAGTCGAGGCAGCGAGGTTTTGGTCGATCTCGAGTAGGGTGCTCAATCTCGAGGAGTTCTGATCTTCAGGTTGGCTGCTCGATGACGCTAGTGCTGGTGGGGGCTTCTGGTTTTGGTCGAGATCGACCACAGTCTTCGATATCGAGGAATTCTAGTCGATTATGACCCCATACTTGCATCCTATCAAGGCATCTGAAAAATAGTTAGTCCATATCGACGTACCTTGGTTTGTGTCGAGTGGATTCTCTGCTTCTTCGTTCAGGATGGCCATGATCTTCTCCACCTGGGCCTCCATATCCCTCTTTTCCAGCTCTTCAGGAGTCATATTTCTTACCTTAGGCTCCCCACAAGTAATGTAGCCAGCTGAGATAGATTTCACCTCTTCCATTGGACCTGTATGCCTTTCAGTTTTATTAAAGGAATACTCAATTACCTCATCACTGATGTTGAAAGTGAGCACTCCTTTCCTTACGCTTATGTTGGCATCCATCGTTGCTAAGAAAGGCCTTCCTAGAATAATTGGACAAGCAGGGTCTTCCGCCATATCAATAACTAAGAAATCAGTAGGGACGAAAAACTTACCTACTTGCACTGGCACATTGTTCACCATGCCTGTTGGAATGACCACCGTGTTTTTGGCCATATATAGCTTAGCATCCACAGGCTCTAGGGCACCTATCTTAATCTTAGACCAAATTGTTAAAGGCATTATACTCACACTGGCTCCAAGATCACAAAAAACATTAAATTTATATTGACCAAATTCAATGGTTATAGCAAACTTACCTGGATCTGGCCTCTTCTCAAGGATGTCCATATGGCTGCACTCTTCTGTAATCTCAGCCATTGACCTCTTCTTGCTTAGAATCTCTTTTAGGAACTTGACATAGGAAGGCATTTCATTGAGAGCTTATGTGAAGGGAATGGTGACATTGAGCTTCTGAAGCATCTTGATGAAGCGCTGAAACTTTTTCTCTGCTGGGTCCTTTGGAGATTTTATTGGGAAAGGCAGCTTCTTTTTCTGATTCTGAGCCGGAACAGATGTCAGAGGTGTAGCAGCTTTTTCGATCTCGACTTGATCTTCCTCGATATCGACTACTATAGTCGATTTTGAGTTTCTGTGCTGTGCAGACGAGGGGTTGCCCAATTGTTCCTCGAGATCGAGTTGTCCTTTCTCGAGATCGACTAAGTGCTGGTCGATGTCGACTTGCTGCTGGTCGATGTCGAGTTGTTTCTCAGCTTCTCTGCCCTACTGCTTTTCGACCTCTGACTCTTGCAGTTGATGGCCGCTTCTGAGTTTTACAGCAGCGATGTGACCAGTCTTCCCCTTGGGATTTGGTTCTGAATATCCTGGGAGTGAACCTGTCTGTCTAGGGACTCCTGCTGCTAGCTGGCCAATCTGTGTATCAACTGATTTACGCCATATATCAATCTCCCCAAGCCTAGAGTTGACTCCTTGAATCTGAGTGTAGACTGAGTTGAAGGATTGCCTGGTTTCTGTATGATTCTTCCTCATTTCCTCTAGGATTGTCTGTAGATCATCCCTCTTCTGGTCCCTTTTCGGATGTCCTGAGCTCTATAGGGTGGGGGGTTCCTAGGGGCACCTTGGTTCCATTGTGATTGCTGAAACCTTTGGTCCCCCATGTAGCGATTGAGACCCCCTGCGTAAGCTGCCTCTTCATGGTATTCTACCAGCCTGACTTGCTCTGTGTGTGGGCACTCAATAGTGGTGTGCCTCTGTGATCCGCATTCAATACAAGGCTGGTTGACAGAAATATACTTTACTTATTTGAGGAGCTTCTTATTCTGATCTCTGTAGTACTGCTCCCTTACATCTGGATCAATCTCCTTAGGGGGCTCATAGAGGGGCATGGATGGTGTTGGCCTGGCGTAGGGGTTCTCCTCATAAGTGACTGTAGTCCCATACTTGTTGTCATAATTGGTCAGCTTGTCGAGAGCAACCCATGCGTCAGCAGGCGGCATTGTCAGGTACTCATAGTGACTATAGGTGTTGATTTTGTCCTTTGCAGTCAAGTCCAGAGAATTGAAGAAGATCTCTTGAACTACGTAGGGTTGCTGTCCATGTGTAGGGCAAGATCGCAGTAGATCCTTATAGCGTTCCCAAGCCTTTGCCAGCGGCTCCCAGGCTACTGTTTGAAAGATGTGATCTTCTGGCGAAGGAGCGCTGTCTTAGCAGGAGGAAATAATTTATTGAGAAATTCCTGCTTTACTTGAGCCCATGTCGTGAGGGATCATGGTTTCAGTCCCTCCAGCCACTTCAATGCAGGACCAGCCAGAGACCAACAGAAAGCTTTCATCAGGACGTACTCCAAGGTGGTACCTTCAGCAAGAGTACGACACATGTCAGTAAAGTTGGTAATATGACGCAGAAGGCATTCATTAAATCTACCATGAAAAGCATGATTTTTAATTTCAATAAGGAATTGAGTGCGAATTTCATAGTTGTTTTCAGGGATTAGAATGGCCGATTCAGGCACGACGAGAGTCGGGTGCATATAGTCCTCTGCAGTAGTTGGGTATAGGGCAAGCACAGCTTCTGCTTGTTCCCTTCCTGCTTTCTCAGTGGCGATAGCAGCATCTTTAGTGTCCAGTTCCCTTGTGAGCCTCGCAATCAGTTGTTCTTGTGTTTCTGCGGCCGCCATGGTTCTTTTTAGCTTAACTTGGATGTGTAAGAGGCGTTCCGGATCGTCTAATCCGTCAAACTCAGGTGGTTGACCAAAACGACGCATACACCTGCAAAGTAACTTAAAAGAAAAGTGAGATCTGACTACCTAAGGCGCGAATGATAGCTTCCCCGGCAACGACGCCATTTTGTTGAGAGGAGGAAATCAAGTTCAAAATATAAAATATAATTCAAACCAGATTCGTGCCCCGGCAAATAATTACAAGACTCCCTCCCTATGCAGTAGTGAGAAGTCAGGATCGATCCTCGAGGAAGCGTATCAGCGGATCCTTGGTAGCTGTAAATCTCACAGAAAAGCAAACAGAAAGACAGAAAGAAAGAAACAAAAAACAGAAATAAAAAACGAAAGAAGAAATAAAAGCAAACACAGAAGCTGCTCGATCTCGACAAAGCAGAACTCGAGATCGGCAAAGGACAGCGACGATAGAAACTTCAAAATCAACAACAGAAACTCTATCTAGACAACAGGTATTCGATCTCGACAAACCCTACTCGAGATCGACTATGGTTTCCTCTAGATCGACAACAGTACCCGAGATCGAATAAAAAGACAGAAATTTAAAGATGCAAACTTCGAACACAGAATCGCAGATTTCCGACGAAATAAATTCAATATATTAAAAGACTTCCAAAGCCAGGGTGTCAACACCACAACGATAACCATGCAAAGTAACACATAAAGGCATAAAAGATCATGCTTTCCATCAAAATAACTTTCGTTATTAACAAATAGGCATATAGAGGCTTTCGCATAAACCCTAATTGTTACTAACCCTTTTCACATAATTAACCCAACTTGTATTAAGATCACTTTTGCTTCAATAACACAAACAAGGATCACCTTCAACTCTCGCAAAAGAATCATGCTTATAGGGATAGAAGACGAATTGCATAAAAAGATTGTACCTTTACCGCATCACCTCACATGGCCACCATCGGGCTCACCCCAGCCCCAGAAGTGGGTGGACTACTCGCTCTTCATCGCAATAGCAGACATCTTTGTATGAAAAGAAAATTGCATTACACTAAATTCAAAGTCTTTACTATCCCGGCACTCCAACTTTCGTTGAACGCCCAAACCCTAAAACCTTTGAACTCCTAAACCGTCTCTGTGGAACTACTTCTCTAGCTTGTGAATTGAATTGTTCTAAAATCATACCCATGGGCTTTATTTATAGCCTTCTACTCCTTGCTATTCAAGGATAGAATATCTCTATCTATATCTAAATCTATATCTAAAGGCTTAAAGATAAATAAATGCAATAAAGGAATTAAATCTATAAGAAAAATTATATCAAAAATAGGTAAGTCTTCCATCTGTTGATAGGTCTTCTCTCCATAGATAGATGTAGATAGTTGTGGATAGATCTTGGCATTCTTCGGCTCCAAGCAATCCCAATCCGAGTAGGACAGCAAAACCGCGTAACGCGCTTCCGGACACGGTTTCCTCGAGATCGAGTAGCTCTACTCGAGATCGAGTACTGATGACGTCGACTTCGGCTTTGCTGGTCTTGGTCGAGGACTCTTCCCCGACTCTGGCTCGGACTGGCGATGTGGTGGTTGTCGAGATCGAGGTATTTACCCGAGATCGAGTAGAATGGTGCTCGGTGTCTTCAGTCCTCGGCTTCTCGACTTGGCACAACTCCTCGACTCCGGACATGGCATCAGGGTTTGTCGATCTCGACTAGTATACTCGAGATCGAGTAAGGCTTCCGGAGTCGGGTTTCTTCGTCTTCGGTTTCCTTGATCATGCTCTGCTCGACCAGGTGTGCTCGGACAACTTTTGTCGAGATCGAGTAAGTTAACTCGATATCGAGTAAAGCTGGGCTCCGGCTTGATTCATCCTGGTTTCGCTACTTCTTGACCTTGGACTTCTGTAGTTGATTTCCGAGCATTTCCAGCCTTTCTTAGAACTGCTGTAATTTGCCTCGAATTCTGCAAATTTAAATAGAAACTGGTGTAGATTCCATAATTTGGAAAATAAACATAAACTACATAGATTCTGTATTATCTTAGCCCAAATGCATGAAATGTATGCAGAAAATGATATAAAAGATACTGTAAAACATGGCAGATTCAGCTCACAACAGCTGGCGGCGGCCTCGCTGCGGCTACTCAGCCCGCCACCCACACACACACCCGGACAGGAAATGAAAGGAAGAATGAGGAAAAAGGGGCTCACCGAGAACCTTCGATGCCGGAAAGCTCGGAGATTCGGGAAGGCGCGTCGGAGATGGTTCTTCGATCAGAATCAGCCTAGGAAGGGATGGAAAAGGTTAAAGGCGTGAGCTGTGCTCAATTTGGAGGTGAAAGAGAGGAAGAGCGAGCGAAACGGGACCTTACCGAGGCGAATTGGGAAAACAGATGCGAGGGGAGACGGTGGCGGCGCCAGCGGTTCCAAGAGGTGGTGCTGCTGCTTCTGGGTGGCTCGAGGGTGAAGTTGAGCCCGCTGCTTCTTCTGGTTTGAAGGAGTGAAGGAGGAGAAAGGTGGGTGGCGTGGTTTTCCTCGGCTCGGCAAAACAGGGCCGGGAGAAGGGAGTTGTGGGCTACGCTGGTGGTCGGCGATGGGAATGGGTGGTGCAACGGTGACGGAGGTGCAGTAGTGGTGGTGAGGTGTGGCGGCAATCGCGGTGGTAGGAGAGACTTGCTCTCGGCAGTCCCTCAAAAAGGGAGAAAGGTGTGTGGGGTTATTGTGTTTTTGTGGGTGAAATGGGTGGTCAAAGGTTTAAATGTTATGGACCAAATTTTGGGTTTCCTTGTTCCAACAATCGGACAAGGCATGGGGAAAGGGGTTGAATTGAAGGGTATGGTGAATGAAAGGAATGGGGATGGATTTGATAGAGTATGGTGAGATGAGGGAGTGGGTAAAAGTGGAGTGGGAAATTGGTTAAACCAATACTCGGAAATAACTCTCGAATACGCGAATTTCGAACCTAGAAATGGAAGACGGATTCGATCTTTAAAGTAAAAAAAAAATGGCCGGAATTTGTTTTAAATTCATTTTTAATTGCATTTTTCCAAAAATTAATAATTCAAAAATCCGAGCCTTTACATCATCCACCTCTAAAAACAAGTCTCGTCCCCGAGACTAAAATCATTCTAAAGTAGGGGATGAAGTTGAAATTGGTGAGTCCAAGCATCACGTTATTGATCCCGTAAGTAACTCATAAGTGCCCTCATTAGTTCTCACAGTGTCGATGCCATGATCATAATACTCTCAATCGGTCGTAGTAAGGATGTGGTAGGGGCCCCTACCACATCCCCGCTCCAACTCCTCGAGCATACCATAACTCGAAAAGCATCATGACGTCTCCGGTAGGTCTTAGCAAGCGATCCATAGGTGTCCCCATACATGCTTGTATCCACTTCGTGGGGCGTCATAATGAAAACTCGGGTTGGAACCCATAGTTAGCTCTCGAATGTCCAACCCCAGATTATGTTCGCCGCAGTGAAAGAGGTTTTCTTACCGCGGCAAAAATCGTCCTTAGAGCTCCTTGTGACCTAGCGGCACCCAGGGCCGTGCCCGCATCGTCACCGCGGCGAAACCTGGGTTTCTCCGTGGAAAGGGTCACCATGCTCGGGCTCTATTCTCGTTCGCCTCGGCGAGACTCATCTTTGCCTTGACGAAACCTGCATTTTTTTCTCTTTCGAGCTATGCTGAAGCTTCCTTTCCTACTCTCGACCTCTCTTGCTCTCACTACACTCTTCCCCGGCATCAAGCAGCATGTCAGAATCAAGACAACGTCAAAGGAATGAAAGAAAAAGAGGTAAGCTCACCCAATTCTTCAATTTGCCGGAATATCGCTTGTGGTGGCCCTTCAAGCTTCATCGGAGCTGGATCTTCATCAGAGATGGCCTAGGAAGAAGGTGAGGGAGTTAAAGGTTGACCTTTACGTTGTTTGGGAATGAAAGGAGGAAGAGAGGAGCTTATAGAGCTAGATTCGCGAAAATAGGGGAGAAAGAAGATGATGAAGTTGCTCGGCGACTCCGAGCTCCTACTGGCAGCTCTTGGGTGATTGTGTATACTAGAGAGGAAGGTCTCATGCTATTGCTGCTTCTCTTCAAAAAAAGAGGAGGAAATGAATGTTGGTGGTGCTCGACCTTGTTGGAGCTACGAAAACAGGGGGAGAGATTAATCTCTTGGCTTCAATGGCAGAAAGGAAAGAAAAAGATGATGGTGGTTGTGCTGTGGAGGAGATGAAGAGCTGGGGTGGTGGTGCTCCATGGCAAAAATGGAGGAGGAGGTGTTGGTGGTTCACTGATAATGTATATTTTAGATAGGCATTATAGCTAGTTTTTGGTGCATTAAAGTGTCCATTTGAATGTATTTTGTCTAATTTACATTGTTTTACATTTGAGTACTCGAGTTCGGAATCTTCGTTATTTTGTGTTTATTCTTCAGTTTTACAATTCGAGTTGGAAGGGAGGCTTGAGAGATCCAAAAGAGCTGGTTTTGGAGCATTAAAGAGGCTACGTAAAGATCATCAAGGGGGCTAAGGAGAACAAAGTCGAAGACAGAGAAGAATTGCGGAGCCAGAGTAGCGGCGCTCGCCGATATTTAACCGATGCCCACCGATTTCCTATTCTTTAACAAACCCGATTTCTTTCGGATCTATTTTAATTAATTTATTATTATTTTACTCACTAGGGTTTTGAGCTTTTACTTTTAGGTTATAAGACTATTATTTTCAGCTGTTTGAAGCGTAAACATTGAGAGAGAGAGAGAGAGAGAGACTTATTGATTGTTTTGGTAGACTATGAGTTGCTAAACTCATAGTTTCACCTGTGTTTTCAGTGGTGGCAGTGGAAATTTTGACTATTGCAGAGGCATATCGTTTGAGGAAGTGAAAGGGGTGGTGGGCAGGATGAAGAGTAGGAGAGAGGTGGGTCCGGATGAGATTCTGATTGAAGTTTGGAAGTGTTTAGGCGTTAGGGGAGTGGAGTGGGTCACTCACCTTTTCAACGTTATCCTGAGAACAAAGAAGATGCCAGAGGATTGGAGACAGAGCAAGTTGATCCCACTGTTCAAGAACAAGGGTGATGTTCAATAGTGCGGCAATTACATAGGTATTAAATTGTTGAGTCACGCTATGAAAATTTGGGAATGAGTTATTGAAGGTCGGCTGAGGAGGTTAGTTAATGTTTCTGTAAATCAGTTTGGCTTCATGCCAGAGAGATCGACTATGAAGGCCATTCAGTTGATGGGACGCTTAGTTGAGAAATATAGAGATTATAAGAGGAATCTACATATGGTATTCATTGACTTGGAAAAGGCCTATGATAGAGTGTCGAGGGGGCTTATTTGGAAGTGTTTGAGGGACAAGGGGGTGTCCGATACTTATGTAAGGGTTGTTCAAGACATGTATGACAGGGCCCGGACTTGTATCTCCACACCGGGTGGGGATTCTGAGTTTTTTTAAGTTAGGGTCGGGTTGAACTAGGGTTCGGCTTTGAGCCCGTTCCTCTATACAGTTGTGATGGATGCAGTGTCGGGGAGTATTCATGGTGAGGTCCCGTGGTGCATGTTGTTTGCGGATGATGTTGTATTGGTGGACGAGACGAGGGAAGGAGTCAGTGGAAAGTTAGAACTATGGAGGGCCAAGCTTGAGAAGCACGATTTCAGATTGAGCAGGACAAAGACGGAATATGTGGAATTCAGTCTGGGTGCAGAGGGGGAGGGGGACGAGGATGTATTGCTGGGAGGGGACATCATTACGAAGAGCGAAAGTTTCAAGTATTTAGGGTCAGTGATGCAGAGCGACGGAGGGGTGGACTTGGATGTCAAGCATCGAATTCAAGCTGGTTGGCAGAAATTGAGGGTTGCGTCAGGGGTTCTTTGTCACAAGAATGTGCCACTCAAACTAAAGGGTAAGTTTTACAGATTGGTTGTTAGAACGTCTATGTTGTATAGGGCAGAGTGTTGGGCGACAAAAAAGGCACATGTTCAGAAACTAATAGTGGCTGAGATGAGGATGCTTAGGTGGATGTGCGGATTTACTATACGTCACAAAATCAGAAACAAATCCATCAGAGATAGAGTGGGGTTGTAAAGTATTCATGAGAAGTTTCAAGAATCGAGACTCGGATGGTTTGGCCATGTGCAGAGGAGGGATCCAAGTGTGCCCATGCGCAGATGTGACAACGTGGTGATTAGAGGTGACCGTCGAGGGAGAGGGAACCCGAAGAAGAGGTGGGAGGAGGTGATAAGAAAAGAGTGGATAGATTTGGGGTTGACGGAAGAGTTGACTCATGACAAGTTGCAGTGGAGGAGCACTATTAGAACACGAGAATAGCAAGTGGGTCTTATGTTCCACTCTTCTGTCCTATCTACCATCATTCTTGCTTTCGTGTCGCCCACACCATACACTCTTCAGTTTCTTTAGAGTCTTTTGTGTGCTTATCTCTCTCTCTCTCTCTCTCTCTCTCTCTCTCTCTTTGTGTTTCTTTATATGGTGATGTTTATTCCTCATTTGTCTTAGTATGTTGCTTTTGTTGTGGGCTCCTATCTGTGTTTTGTCCTACCTTCTAGGTCAAGTGGAAACACCCTCTCGACTTGGTCGGGGAAAAGGTGCATACGATGAGACCCCCCACCCCCCCAAGACCCTACCTATAGCGGGATATACTGGGTTGTTGTTGTTGTTGGTTGAATTGTGAGGATTTGATTTCATTATCTTTGTTCTTTATTGTTCAATATTTGCACACGTTCTCTCTCTATGACTGATTATTTAGACAGAAACTGCATCTATGCTAGTGATTCCTTTCGAAAGATTGGTGATCCATGGTAGCAAGCAATGGGAAATTGATCCCATGAAAGCATCAATTGTCTCTGCAGGATAGTGACTATTGGTTAATTGGCCATGTACTTTGGTAATTAATGCTATTCTATGTTGTATTTCATACAGTGTAAGGGATTGGTAAGCCTGTGAGGATATCGATCTATCTAAACCATGTCGAAATAATCATTGATATCAATTGCTTTGGATTGATTTGAGAATAACAATGAAATCATTCCAAGAATCATGAATCCCAACCATTGTCAAGAATTGCATGTGAAGTGTTTTCTCATATTATTATTACACTGCTACTTTTTCTTATTTGCTTGCTCAATTTATCTCAACTTTATTGTTATTTGCTTTGAATCTTGATAAGAATAATGAACAAGTCTTCTCTGTGGGTTCGACCTCTACTTGTCTACTATAATAATCTATTGTTTAGGTTGGATTGGGGATATATTGAATTTGGGTCCAGGAACAACGACACATCACTCATGTCGCATCACCAAATCTTAGCGCCGTTTCCGGGGAAGTCTAGTATTCGTGTTCTTTTGTTGATTTTCTTGGGTCTGACCTACTCTGAATGGTCCAGACTCGTGCTACTAATTCATTGTCATTGTCTTTTGATTCATATATTAAAAGATCTCTATTCAGGTTAAGAAGAAGAATTGATTTTAATCAAAAAGAGGAGATGGATGACAATAATCCCAATATTGAAGGCAATGGAGAAATTGAAGCACCGCCAAGAAGGACCCTGAGAATCTTAAAGGAGCCCAATTTGAATTCGCAAACACTTGTGATCAAGTTTTCTGCTCTCCCTGAGGGGTCAAGATTTGAATACAAGTCTAATTGGTCAAATATTTTACCGAGTTTTCAAGGAAAGGCTGGAGAGGAACCAAATAAACATCTCGTCGAATTTGCTAGTGTTTGCGACAGACTGAGACCGGAGGGCCTGGCGGATGATCAATCGATGTTTAGAGTGTTTCCTTTTACTCTAAAGGATGCAGTAAGCGATTGGCTATATTATCTCCCTACAGAAAGCATTACAACTTATACTCACAACGACATACATTTCCTTTGATGCGGGGCCATCTAAGACACCTCCGGACACACCTATCATACTTAGGGATTGACCTATGACTCAAGCTCGTGCTAAGAAACTTCAACGCTAATCATTCATGTTCGTGAGCCATGTCCTATTCTCAAGTGCAGTTCAACTTCAAGAGGAGCCATTGAAGACCTATCTTTATTCTACCTTGAGTATTGTGGCCAATTCCTCTTAGTTGCACCTAGGCCGAATTTACTATGTGTTGAAAGACTTCTTTATGCTATTTTTAGTAAGCTCCTTGGTGAGCAAGTTTAATTAAGTTATTTTAGATATTGTAGGGATTTATTGAAAATACTCGTTTATTTATTATTTTGAAATACCCCGATTATATTTTTCCCTTTTAAGGGATTGTGTAAATTAATAAAACGTCGGGGATGAGGTTTTAAGGTGAAATTTTACGAAGTCTTATCAGGTTTGGAATGCAGTGAGATCTATGGAAGATCTGCTAGCATGTCAAATGCTAAGTAAAAAAGCTATAAAATTTATTGGATATTTAAGACATGCGTAAGAATAAGTTGATAAAATATTCCAAAGTGTTAAGTGAAAGATTGTTGGAAATTGGAATATATATTTAAGGAGGACAAAATATGTAAATTTTGAAACTGTGGGCTGTTTTTCGTAATTATCATATATAGATTAGTATGGAGATGCTTGGTTCCAAGCACTTATACGTTATTTGCAAATAACCACCCCTTATTAAAAAAATTGTCATAAAATCACCCATTATATAGGTTGTGAGCAACTAACCACCCATACCCCTTTTATTGTTAAACATCATTTAATTTAATATGAAAAGACAATTATACCCGAAAACTCGGAAATTTTCCAAGTAATCTTGGTTTCGACCCGGTTACCCGATTGACCCGTTAATTTTGATCCGATTTACCTGATCGACCCAGTGACCCGATTGACCCGGTTGATTTATAATTATATATGAATTTTTTTTATAGAGATTCCAATTTATAATTACAATCACTTGATCTTTCAATTCCAAATCAACTTTTATATTTATTTGAATTGTGTAATACTCCGTCCGACCGATAATATTTGATTTTTTTTTCAACACATTTTTTTAAGAAGATAAAAATTCTAAAAAAATATTAAAATAATTCTATGCTTATTACTAATTACATCAAATTATTTTTTTAAAAATATTTAAAAATATGATATTTTATATATTATTATATTTTTAAAAAAAATTACGTGAAATAATAAAAATCAAATGTTTTTAATAAGATGTAATAATATATAAAATATCAAAAATTTTAAAAAATTATTTAAAAGTTTGATATTTATACATTATTACATTTTATTAAAAATTATGATAAATAATAAAAATGAAATATTTTAGATCAGATATAGTATATAATTACAAGCACTAGAATTTATGAACAACGTCTTTAATTTTAGAATTTTAAAATTATCTAAAATTATCAAATCATGATTTTTTTAATTTAAAAAAGAAAAAATTGACAAACCCGAAATCGATCCGAAATGACCCGAAACCCGATTTGACCGGGTTCGAGTCAACCTGGATATACCCAGAACTCGTTTTACCTGGAACCCGTTTTACCCGAGACCCGAAGTAACCTGACCTGAACCCGACCCGAATGATGTGTTCGACATGTCTAATTATAATACCTGAAAAATCAAACAACAAAGAGAAGTATAACTCTCTTTTTACTAAAAATGAAACATTAAAGAATAGAGGTATAATTGTCTTTTCATATTAAATTAAGTGAGGTTTAACAAGAAAAGGGTATGGGTGGTTATTTGACAATTTTTTAATATGGGGTGTTTATTTGCAAACAACATTGAATAAAGGGTGGTTTTGTGCAATTTTTTCCATATATATATATGAGTGTATTTGTTGAATTGGAGAATGGCTCGCATAGTCCATCTACTCCGTACAAACCGAAGCCATTCGGCTTTTCAATTAAAATATCTCTTCGATTTCGAGTGACGTTAATTATTATTCAGTTGTTGTATTTTTGGGACAATCCGATATTATTCCTTGGTAAAATCTCTCTCATTTATTTTAACATCTTGGATATTTTATATTATTATAATATCCGTATATAATTCAAGGTCTTTCCTTATTTACTTTTATAAGTCATTATGATGCTCATTATTATTAAAAAATTTGAGTATTTCTTAAGACAATATAACATTTGATAAAACGGGTACGTCTTTTAAGTCGAGATAATGCCCAATTAATTTGGATTATATGCAGTGTTCTAAAAATCGTGCCTAGGCACCGCCTGGACGGCGCCTAGGCGCTAGGCGGCAGGTCACCTAGGAATTTTTAAGCCTAGGCGGGCCTCTAGGCGGTAATCCGTCTAGGCACCACCTAGTCCACCCTAGACACCACCTAGACCACGCCTAGGCCCGCTTAGTCCCGCCTAAGGGACGCCTAGTCCCGCCTAGCCCGATGATTATTCAATTGTAGCTTTTAGGCATGTGATTAATCAACTTAGGGTTTTGTTATCCCCATGTTGGGATATATATTTTTGTTTTTTGTCGAACCTATAGTTTTGGATTTTAGAAGGTTTAGAGTCGTTAACTGGACGCCTACTTTTGCATTTATTTATTTTAATGTTAGTTAAACACGACAAATTTTGGGTTTATGAGTGATATTATGGATTATTATTACATTATATGAATTATTTACATGTATTATGCGTTAAAATTCAAGAAAATTATTAAGTTTTTTCCATGTCCGCCTCGGCGCCGCCTGGGCACCCGCCTAGGCGCTAGGCGGCCACCCACCGCCTAGCGGCTTCCTAGTGCCTTTTAGAACAATGATTATATGGCATTCCTAAGTCGTTATAATGCCTAATTAAATTTAAGAATGGAAATCGTAAATTAAGTATGCAAGTCCTAACTTTGTCTGGGCGTTTTAAAAATGGTATTGGACAAATGATTACTAGGAAGTGAAGGGTATATGTTTTATTGGATTAATTAAATATTATTTTAAAGGGAGACTAATTAAATTATTATTTGTCTGCTATGAACGACGTGACTGGATGCGCTTGGTTATATATTCGGTGACGTCAATTGAGATCCTACGTCTTCATAAAGGAATTAAATTCCTTGGTTAGTCCTAATCTTTAATATCCGCAAACTTCGGGTCTATAACAAAGGCAAGTGGTTTTGTCTCATTTGCTCTTCTTAAAAGACTCAATGTCTTTCTTTTAATATGTATCAGTTGTTAATTATCAAGTATATCTATCTGTTGAAAACAAAGTTCAAAGTCTATTTGTTCTTGCAATTTCTGTTCATTCATTCTCTGGTCAAGCTAGTGAGTTTTAATATATCATATTCTTGCAATCTCTATTCGTTCCTTCTCTATTCAAACCGATTATATACTTTCAAGGTGTGGACTTTGGTTGATCTTTAGACCGGATCCTTATTTATTACTCCATGTTAGTTGAACATATGTATAAATTAGTGTTTAGCTTGACAGGTAACAAGATAAATTTATACAGTGGGAAATTACAAGAGTTCATCTAATGAATCCTTATAATGTGATACGTGTGTGTTACTAATTTAGTAACAAAAGGAGTATTAAGTGTATGTGTGTGCGTGAATATGCGTGATCATAACAGGTCAAGACTCGTTACGTCTTCCTCTATAAGCTTTTCATGAAAACTTCATTTTGAATATTATCAAAATGATACATTTTACCCAGATGAGTGGTAAAATAGGCATGTGCCGGTATGACGTTCTTACTGTTATGTCAAGTAGAACGTGCGTTAATAATATATATATATATATATATATATATAGGGGAGGGTTCAAGTGAGAAGTATCCGGTCCGGTAAGAAGGAAGGAAGGAATATGATTGGTTGAATAAATGAATAATGTACAGTAAAAATAAAGAAAAAAAAGAGGCGCGTGGATGACGGGGCTTACAACTAATTACCCTAAAACTCCTCTCTGCGTCGGATCTGGCCGTAATGGAGATCTCCTACTTCACTCTATGCTTCATTCCCTATATCACAAAAATATTTTGACATTTATTTAATCTTAAAAAAAATTGTAAAAATTATATTTATATTACTAAGATCTATTTTTATATATTCATAAAATTTTGTTTTGAAAAATGATGTTTTGAAATTTTTAATAATTACAATTGGTTAAATATTGCATTTTTAATTTTTAAAAATGATAAAAACGTGATTTTTTAAAATAAAATTTTATGAATATATAAAAATAGACCTTAGTAATATAAATATAATTTTTATAATTTTTTATAAGATTAAATAAATGTCAAAATATTTTTGTGATGTAGGGAATGAAGCATAGAGTGAAGTAGGAGATCTCTAGTGATCTGGCCGCCCTCTCCTCTCCCATGGCGCACTACTCAGAGGAGGTGCTCGATCTGAGCGCGAGTGGAGCAGGAGCCGTGGTGGTCGTCAGTATTGACGATCGAGGAATCGGAGGTTCCAGACTCGTCGACCGGAGTAGGAGAGCCTTACGGAGCCTTCTCGACCAACTCCATCATCGCCGTCGAGCTCGCCACCTCCTTCCTCCTTCCCTCCCTCCCATCGCAGACGCCCCCTCTCCTCGCGTCCAAGCCGCTCCCTGGCGCGCCGATGTCCGTCCGCGAGGACTGCTGGTCGCCCGACCGCCATGGCCTCTCCACCAACGAATTTGATCACCCTCGACCTTTCTCGCAACCTCCGGATCTGCCTTTTCATCTCGCCGCCCTTCACCTCTCTCCGAGAGGTCGTCAATTTCCCCAGATTGGCCAATTAGCGAAGAAACAGACGCGGCGCTTGCACTGAGCGCCTTCCTTGCACGGCTGAGTCCGGTAGTGCGCCAGGTGGAGCCAGCACTCGAAGATGTCGTGAAGGAACTCGCAAGAGTCGCCCTTCCTCCACCGGAGGATTCAATCGTTGTCCACCGGACGATTCGATCGCCGAGATTGAAGCCGGGGGATATGTTGATCGATCGCTATCCTTGATACCGCCTCCCTTCGCCCTTCGCCGCTAGTTAACGTCGGTACCTCGCCGTGTGCTATCGGGGTTGTCGCTTGTCTCCGTGCTCGAAGGTACTCACCACGCCGATGCTCTGTGCAACTCCAAACAAAGAAGATGACATGTTAGGGCTAATTACAAGACTGGCACAATGTTCTTAAAAATTGCTAATTACGATCAGATCATTGTTTTGTTAATCAAATCGGATTGGCCCGGTGTAATCGGCATTTTGTTTGACTAAGATTCAAATCATATATATTTCGTTATGTTTAATTTAAGAAAATATAAAGTGGTTCAGGGTTTTAATACCAATCGGTTCATGAGGTTTATACTAAGCGGTTCAGGGTTTTAAATCAAGTCGTTCACGGGTTTTATACCAAGTGGTTCAGGGTTTTAATACCAAGTGGTTCAAAGTTTTTATATCAAGTGGTTCAGGGGTTTATACCAAGTGGTTAAGGGTTAATACCAAGTGGTTCAAGGTTTTAAGAGTAAATGGTTCAGAGTTTATACCAAGTGGTTTAGGATTTGTATATCAAGTGGTTCAGGGTTTTTATATCAAGTGCTTCAGAGGTTTAAACCAAGTGGTTCAGAATTTTAATACCAAGTGAATCACTACAAATAAAATGGCTGAACCAATGTAAAAAAAATTGTTGAACCACTGTAAAAAAAAATTGCTGAACCACTGTGAATAAAATTGATGAACCACTGTGAATAAAATTACTGAACCAATGTGAATAAAATTGCCGAACCACTCTGAATAAAATTGCTGAACCACTTCTTGTAAATTTTTTTTTCAACAAAACATATACAAAGTGGTTGTGGTTCATGAACCACTTATTTATAACTTCACGAACTACTTCTTGATAACTTCACGACCCACTTCTTAATGACTTCATAAACTACTCCTTTATAGCTTCGTGAACCACTTGTTTATAGCTTCATGGACCACTTCTTAATAACTTAATGAACCACTTCTTTATAGGTTCATGAAGCACTTCTTTATAGCTTTATGAACCACTTCTTTATAGGTTTATGAACCACTTATTGATAACTTCATGAACCACTTCATGAACCACTTCTTTTTATAGCTTCATGAACCACTTATTTATAGGGTTATGAACCACTTATTTATAGTATTGATTCATGAAATAAATAGTATTGGTTCATGAACTATTTTATTTTAAAAGAAAATAAATAAATAATAAAAAATAAACAATACAAGAAAATTAAAAAAAAAAAGAAAATTTAACAATTATTAAATAGTAGTGGTTCATGAAATAAAGAGTAGTGGTTAATCAAATAAATCATATTGGTTCATGAAATAAATAGTATTAGTTCATGAACTATTTTATTTTTAAAATAAATAAATAAATAATTAAAAAATAAACATTAAAAGAAAATAAATAATTAATTAATTAAAAAATAAACATTAAAAGAAAATAAAATAAGAATGAAAATTTTACAATTACTAAATAGTAGTGGTTAATGAAATAAAGAGTAGTGGTCCATAATGTGTAGTTAATAAATTTATATGAAAATATTTTAATTAATTATAATGCAAATCGGTTTTGAGTAAATGAAGTAACTAAATATTATTTGATGCAATTACATTCAAAGGAACTCATCTGGTCTAGTGGTAATCCCGTGTGAGAGGAAGCCTTTGGCCCCGTTTCAAATCCTGTCAAACGCAACAACCCCTTTTTTCAACGCTTTAATTACACAGTTGGGCGCGTGTGGGGGACGCGGGTATGTGCGAGTGGTTAACGCGCGGGTACGCGGGTATGCCACCGGTCAGTGCGTGATTGGTTGCCGCGAATTTTTTTTTAATTTATCAACTAATCAAATCACTTCTTTCCTTCTCACTTTTAGGGCTGTGTGTACCCGAATCCAACCCTATATATATATGAGTGAGTGATAAATAAATATGTACCTATAAGCCTTAATATCTTGGAGTGGGGATTAAGTAATTATTGTTTGATATTACTCGACAAAGTAGGGTACGCTAGAGTCGTGTGCGTCAAGCAATATCGTGGAATCAATGTAAACTAATAAAAAGTCGTGCATTGTAAATATTCTATATAATTTACTACTTTGTAATTTATACCATATTATGGAAACTGAGTTTTAAGTTGTTATCATTTATTTTTGTCCGTCATTTAATTTGTTAGTTCTTCACCGAACTAACCGACCATGTTGTGAAATGGTTGGTTAGTGTGCCTCGTCTGCATACGATGTACATCGGTTAAATTTTGCAGGTTAGGTAGGGAGACCTTGAAGAGTTGACATTGTACAAGTAAAATTTTTAAACGTTTTGTTATATGATAAAGTCTTTCAAATTTCTATACTCTTTATGCATGAAATTTCACTTTATCTTGCAAGATTCTGGAAAATATATGTAAAAGATTTGCACCATGTTTAATGATAAAAACCGTACATCAAGTCTTCTGCTATCATATACTCCCTCCGCTCGCGAAAACTTATCATTTTAGCTGTGAGCACAATTTTTAAGAAATCCAATAATCTACTCCATTTTTTACTAATTTACCCTCATTTATTATTATACTTTTCACTTTATCGAAAACTACAACTCACAACCCATCAATCATGTCAAGGGCATTTTCGTAAAGTGGAAGCTAAAATACCTACAATTACATGTTTTTATGAACAAAATCGAACCTCTAAAATCACAAGTTTTCGCGAACGGAGGGAGTATTATTTATTGTCATGTTTATGGGAGCATGATTCCATGTCCCTATAAGCCTAAGGTAATTATGAAGACATTCAAGTCTGAATAATTATGGGCGCTGCAACATTCCTTTTGGATTATAAATGGGGGTGTTACAGAAAGTGGTATCAGAGCTACTGTTTTTTTTTCAAAAATGATCTTAAAAAGAACTATATTTATAAATAATTTATTAAAATTTATATTTTAACATAACATCATTATATTTTTCAAAGTAAACTTTATATTCGATGTTTTTAGTGTGATGACTTATGATTAAAAGTGTAGACTTTGAAAATCATTTAAAGTCAACTCTCAAGGTTCTCTAATCTTAGTTGAAGTTTATATCTTCTCGAGTATTTTGTTAAAGTAAGTTGATAACTCTAATCTCCCGCTTTATTCTTCATCACTAGCTTGCTGTGTATCCTACTTGCTTTTGCATAAGGTCCTAGCTAGAATTAAGTTGGTGAGAAAGTATTTCTAAAAGTATCACCCACGAAATGTGGGAATTTAAATTCTCGCTATGTGGGCCCATTTGAGATATTTCAAAAGGTGGACAAAGTTTCTTATCGTCTAGCTTTGCCATCTGCAGCTGATCATGTACATGACGTCTTTAATACCACGCTACTACGGAAGTATGTACATGACCCCTCTCATATTTTAAGCTCTCGAGATATTGAGGTTTGTCCTACTGGGATTTATGAGGAAGAACCCGTTCGTATTCTAGAGCGACGGGAGAAACATTTTCGCACTAAGATTATTCCTTTAGTAAAGATTATTTGTTCCTTTAGTAAAGGTTATTTAGTAAAAGTTATTAGTTCTTCACCGAACTAACCGAAAAATTTTGCCTCGTCTGCATACGATGTACATCAATCAAATTTTGCAGGTTAGTAAGGAGGCCTTGAAGAGTTGACATTGTACAAGTAAAGATTTTAAACTTTTTGTTTTATGATAAAGTCTTTCAAATTTCTATACTTTATGTATGAAATTTCACTTTATCTTGCAAGATTCCGAAAAATATATGTAAAAGATTTGCACCATGTTTAATGATAAAAACCGTACTTCAAGTCTTCTGCTATAATATATTATTTATCGTCTTGTTTATGGGAGCATGGTTGCATGTCCATATAAGCCTAAGGTAATTATAAAGACATTCTAGTCTGAATAATTACTGGCGCTGCAACATTCCTTTTGGATTATAAAAGGGGGTGTTACATATTTTCTCTTAAAATCAGCACTAGGGTTATATAAGAAACGACTGATCCTTTGTAGAAGACACATTATTTTTTTACTGAATATACCACTTGGTATTATGTGTTAATGACTTATTATTATTATGCACTTGATCTTAGGAGCATGTTAGTGTGTTAATATTCCGCCTTGCATCTAGAAGCATCTTTATTAGGTATAGCGTATATGTGTGTTTAGGGTCTGGATGCAGCAGGTTGACATCATTCTGATCTAGCTCACCATTAACATTTTTTGGTATTATTATCATATTCGTTCCATTTGTGCTGCTTAAATATTGCGTGTGTCCTTTTTTTCGGTGAAGAGTTAGTGTCAGAGGGTTTGACTTCACCAGACTTTGACCATGCTTAGACTTGTGTTTTTAGACTCTATTTTGACCCGGCTCTACCATGGCACAACTTTTGTATTATACTTTACTACCGCTTTTGTATGACTATGAGTTTTTCCACGCTTAAACTTACGACAGGTATAAGGAACTTCCCTCGGGATTCCAACTATCTCTTCAAAATTTGGGTACGAAATTCCACTTTGAAATGTTAGACTAGGTTCTTAAACCTTCAACCTGTATTCGGTGTGCAAGGTCCTAACGAGGGGTTTCATCCCTCGAAACGTAACCTGGAAATCATAATCCCGGGCCGTTACATTTCACTTTTGTGTCTTGCATCCTTGTTATTTTTTAGTCTTTTGGTGAGTATTACAGTCGCATCTAATAACCTTTGCATCTTCAATTTCGCACCTTTGTTGAGTCTTGCATTGATCTTGTTCTTTTCATACAATTGAGTCTTGAATGTCGAAGATCGAGCCATCCTACATCTTACCCCGTATCAAATTGGCATCAGAGCTTAGGTTATCGACATCCAAGTTGAGTCTTTTCATTCTTCATCATAAAAACACAAAAACCATAAATAAAAAAAAGAGTATTGTTTCAATTTTTGGTCTCTTACTTCAATTTCTTAATTTGATTATTATTAATCTTTGTTTGTGATTGTTGTTGGTTCTAGCCTAAACACAAGCCAATCATGACCTTCTTCAAGCAATTGCCAATCCCAGCCTTGAGCAACCTCCTTTGTTGCAACCCTAATCGGCATACATACACAAGGAAACCCTAACCCTGCAAGTGTCCTCTTTGTTCCCAAACACATACCTTGAAACCCTACCTTTGCAAGCAACAACATCCTTACTTGGGTTACAAATCAAAAGAGGTAAATTATCAAAGGTTGATTCTTTCTTTTCCACAAAAATCAGTCCATACTTGTGCTTTCTTTGCCATTGTCAAGTCATATTCCCTATTTATTTGATTTTGTCGAGTCATATACCTCTTACCCTTTCTATTGACGAGTCCTTACCTTGCTTGTGTCGAGTCATTGCAAGACTTATTTCGCTCATTGTCCTTGATCTCATTGAAATTATATACCTTCTGATTGCTAAGTCCTAGCTTGAGCATTGTGTTGCCCAATGCGGATTAAAACAACAAGCATAACATACCAATAAGATAGGGAGTGTTGAGTGATACACTTGCGAGATTATTTTGGGTTTTCACTAATCTTTAACATAGTTCCTTGTTTGTTTTAGTTGTGATGTTTAATCTAGGTAACAAGACTCCTACTCTTGAACCTATTTCTCCTTAGGTGTTCAATCTTTTGAGCACTATGAATGAGAACATAGCAAGTTTGATGGAGAGAATGTCGGCACTAGAGTCTCAACCGCCGGGCTCTAACACATTTCCAGGTTGATAATGCATATTTCATATAGGCATTATAGATGTTTCTTATTGCATTTAGGTAGTAGTTTTGCTATTGTTTGAGTCTAGTTCTGTTTATTGCTTGTGGAGTATTCGAGTTCGAAATCTATGCATTTTTAGTGTTTATTCTGCAGAATTACATTCCGACCTTGGATGGACTTTGAGAAGAGCTTAAGAAGCATGTTTTGGAGCATATTGAGGCTATGAAAGAGCTATGGAGGAGCAAGGAGGCACGACATTGGAATCCGTTGAAGGAATTTGAGGAACGTCGAGCAATGCAAAGACGGCGCCCGCCGCCCCTTGAACAGCACCCGCCGTTGGCCCAGATCCCGGAAACGCGGTTTTGGATCCGAATGCTGTTATTTTATATTATTTTCTAGTATTTCCATTAGGGTTTTGCCGACCCTTATGAGAATTATTTAGGTTGTTTTTCAGTTTATTTTGCAAGAGAGAGTGGTTATTGTGAGACTATGAACAGAATTAGAAGAGAGAGAATTGGCCTATGAGTTGCTAAACTCATAGTTTCGCCTATGATTCGAAGACATGGTTGTTTGGATTGTGAGGATTTGATTCTATTTGATTATTCATGTTCTTAGTTATCATCTTGTGCTTAATTTATATTTGTGTTCCTTTCTATACCTGATCAACATGTTAGAAATTGCATCTCTAGCTATGAATTCGTTGTTGTTTTCTCGATAGCAAACAAAGGTATTGATGATAGTGATGTCTCTTTCTATTTTTAGTGGATGATTTCAATTGATCTATGTTGAGGATATTCGATTAGGATTGAGTTCGGTATATATGCGCCTATTAGTCTTGATTTAATAGAGTCAATGTGCCGGTTGGTCTTGATTATTTGAGTTCTTAATTCTATTCTTCGATGATATTGAATAAGATGAGTGAATCTCTGCGGATCTCTCCACTTTATTCAAGTATACCTAGGAATACGAATAATTGATAGATCAATCTGATGACCATGAATTCCAACCATTGTCAGCGAATTACAGGTGAAATGTTCTTTCTACTTTCATATCAATTTGCTTTGTGATCTTAAATCTGGTTACTTTTACGTATTTGCTACTTGCCAAGAATCGTTGCTTTGTTATAAGAGTGCTTGTTTAGAGTTATTGAATAGGAGATCGCTTCTCCCTGTGGGTTCGACACCGGACTTCATCGCTATACTAGTAGTTATTTGGTTTATCAAGTGATTTATTGCCTAATCTATTGGTTGTGTCTATAAGTTTGGATATTATTACTATTTGGTAAAGGGTGAAAGTGCCAACGACATTCGTCCCGCATCACATGTCAAGGAGCACCACCTAGAGTGGAAGTGCCACCTAATAGGGAAGAAACTCATCTTAATTCTCCTCGTACTACTAAAAATAATAACCAACAGAATGTTCCTCCTCATGTTACTAATCCACTTTTTGATGAAAATCTCTCTCCTACTAGGGAGAGGCATGGTAGGAATAACGTGTTTGTTAGTGTGTAGGGATGACGAGGTCGCAGGCATCAAGAAGAGTTCTAACCATCTAAGACACCTTCGGACGTACATATCATACTTGGGGATGGACCTATGACTCAAGCTCGTACTAAGAAGCTTCAACGAGAATCATTCATATTCATGAGCCAAGTCCTATTCCCAAGCGCAGTTCTACTTTAAGAGGAGCCACTGAAGACTTACCTTTGCTCTACCTTGGGTATTGTGGTCGATTCCTCTTAGTTTCACCTAGGCCAAATTTACTAAGTGTTGAAAGACTTATTTATGCTATTTTTATTAAGCTCCTTGGTGAGCAACTTTACTTAAGTTATTTTAGGTATTTTAGGGATTTTTTTAAAATACTCTTTTATTTATTATTTCTCCAAAAATCAGCCCTAGGGTTATATAAGAAACGACTGATCCTTTGTAGAAGACACGTTATTTTTATTGAATCAACTCTCCTTTGTGTAAAACACATTGAGTGCAAGTCGGTCGATTGGGATTTGCTCATCGATTGCAAATTGGCATCGTTTCAGCTTGGTTTGTGTTGTGTTTGTCAATCTCGCTAAGCTTGGTGATCCCTGGTATCCACAATCTCATTCCTTGTGCCTCCAAGTTGTCTGCTTGATTGTTTAAGGTTGTAGAGTCTGGTTATATAGTCATTGTTATTGGTTCTTGGCCTTTGAGTCAAGGGCCCTTAGCTTGTTCTACATAGATCGCCTTACCCCTCGATCGTGTCTTTCAATTTTGTGTCTTGCATCCTTGTTATTTTCAAGTCTTTTGGTGAGTATTGCAGCCGCATCTCATAACCTTTGCATCTTTAATTTCGCACATTTGTTGAGTCTTGCATTGATTTTGTTTTTTTTAAGGGTAAATATATTAAATAAAAAAATAAATACAACTGATTAGAAATAGGGGGAGAGGGGAAGGTCATCCCTAGAGAAGTCGAAAGACTTTACTAGGGAATCATTACAATATATCCTACTCGAGAGGTGCAACCCCCAAGCACGGACAAAGCCAATATGTCGAGGCATAGGCGCTCAACCAAAGTCCATAATCATTCACCCTAGATGCATACATGCAAGCACACGTGGATACTAACAAAAATCAAAGTCCAAACAAGCTTACATCAAAGGTAACCCATAAGCCTAAATAAATTATCTACCATTCAAAACAAAAAGTCAGTGCTACAGGAAGATCATAAACATCACATCTTTCTTAAGGGCAGTTGTTGTCAGGTGTGGGAGCTTACAATGCGACCCGACGGAGAGCCAAGTTATAAACTTAGACTCCTCGTCAGGTGTGGGACACATAGGGTCGGTCAGTAAATGGAGCCAATAGCGGATCCTCAAGGCGGGCACAAGTGTGCCTCACTGGGCTCACAACCTAGGAATCCGAAGTAGGTTAAGTGCGTACATTGCCTAGCCCGAGCTGAAACCCAAATCAAGATGCAGCGTTGTCGGAGAGCCTACAAGTTGTTGGGGGCTCATCATCTATCAAACCCCGTATCATTCTGTAAATAAATTGGACTTGCTATGGTGTTCCTGTCAATTACCTGCATGAGGAGCGGACAATTGTCCATCCCTTTTGCGTGCTTTCAGGACGCCTTGCCCGGACCTCCGTATAAGTACGCCAACACATCAATCGCCCATTCATATTTTCCTATTCTGCCATGGTCCCCGACCAGGTAGATCAAGGGAACACGTATCATATCCTTCTACTTGTCCAATATCAAAGTCGGAGAGATAAAGTACGCCAACCATCAGGTCGCGACCCTATGCCGACCGACCCCACCCTCAAGGAGGCCCTAGTCAATGTACTGAAACATCTTCGTCCTGAGTGTCGTCTGCGGGAACCCACCCTCCTTCCTCCACTCCTCAACCTCTGCCACCTCCCAACCGAAACTCTCCACCTCCCACTGGACGTCCCCTTCCAAGTCTACATCAATCGCCACCTTCCCACCATCTATTGGGAGTCCTAACAAAAGTTGTAAATCGTGGAGACTAATCGTCATCTCACCCCACTCGAAGTGAAACGAGCTTGTCTTCGGATGCCACCACTCCACACATACTTGCAACAACGAATGGTCAACGCAGTTCCAATTGAAATCGAGCAAACGCATCAGCCTGCTCTGCTTGGATAAGGGAACCCAAGTATCCCGTCCATTCTCCATGACCGTCTGTCCGTCTCTAACCACAAAATCATCGTACCTCGTCTATGCGCGTCGAACGATACCGGTGGGGCATCCAGACCTGCCTAAATCTTTTGCGCCACGTGCTCCCGATAGCTCAATAGTAACGACATCACTGGGGCCCTCCACCAAACCCTATAAAGGTCGATATTATTTTAAATATTATTTTAATTAAAATATAATATTCTCTATCTAATTTATTAAGCTTTGGAGAAAACTAGTCCTCTGGCAATTCTTCGATTTAAAAATCCTAATAAATAATTCCGGCATCGTTTTAATTTTATCAGATTTTGACAGATTCTATTTCCGCTTTCGGGGTTCGAGTTGAGTAATTTAATTTCGATCGTTGAAAATAATTTGTTAAAAATTGATTTGAAAAATTGATTTATTTCTTTAGATTTGGGATTAGGGGGTTTCGAGTTTTAGATTTCGGGATTCAAAATATCTTGTGAGGGACAATTTTCTGAATTTTTTTTCAAAATATTCAAAAATAAATAAATTTTTACAAAAAAATTCACAGATCGAAAATATTTACAAAAATATTTAAAATTTTCACGGGAGTCAGAAAAACGCGGTCTCAGACCGCGTTTCATTCACAAGAAGGAAACTCTAGAGGTCGGAAAGAACAAACGAAAGACACGCGGTTTGAAACCGCGTTTTATAATTAATTATAGGTAAAATGCGGTTACCAATTTTTTTTTTAAAGGCCTGATGTGCGACATCAGACCGCGCTTCATTTGCACCAGTCGACACTCGCCAAACCAGAAAGGGGGAGAGGGAAGAACGAAGATGGAGGCAGAGCGGTGGCTGGGGATCTCGGCGAAGCTCCTCGCCGCCCGCGACCTCGTCGATGGCAGGTCCTTCGTGCTGCCCGATTTGCAGCTTCGTCCCCTCTCACGCACAACCCCAACCCTAATTCCCCCGATTTGCAACTCCATTAGGTCAAGCGCAATTCACCTCCCCCCCCCCCTCCCCCGTTTGCAATTGGAATTCGGAAGCCGCTGGGTGCGTGTGATTTTGTTTGCAACGAAGTTAATGTACAAGTTTTGAATTAGTTCGGTCTCTGTTTTGGCCAACCTACAAATCAAGAAGACGACAACGATGGGGAATGAAGAAGCCACTGCGTTTCCTTAAAGGAAGAAGAAGGGTCTGCAAATGAAATGCGGCCTCAGGCCGCGTTTCATGCCTTCTTCTTTTTATTTTTAAATTTAAAAATATAATTGGGTAAAACGCGGTTTCAAACCGCGTTTTTATCGTTTGTTTTTTTCAACCTTCAGGTTCTACTTCTTGTGAATGAAGCGCGGTCATAGACCGAGATGAGTATAGCAGGTTATTGGGCCTAGTTTTGCCGGGTTCTGGGCTCATATCCGGATCCTCTTTCCCTTTCAGTTTCAGGTGCAAATTTGGGCGGGTTGGGATCGTTTCCGGGTTGGGAGATCAGATTTGGAAGGCTTCCGAGTTGGGCTATCTCTGGGCTCGGGTCTCTTTCCATTTGGGTTCTTTGTTTGGGCTTTAACTGTTGGGTATTGTTGGGTTAGGTTGTTAGTGTTGTTAGGGTAAACTGCAGAAAATAACCCCTAAAATATACCATATTGCTCAAAACCACCATTTCTATAATTAATTATTGAAAACCACCCTTTAAAATAATTTTCATTGCCAAAAGCCACCCTTGACAATGTTCCGTCACGGACCGTCAACCTCGGCCCCACATTTCAATTTTTGATTATTTTTCTTTTGAACAAATTGAGATTGAGATTTTCTTTTATTTTTGTAAAATGGAAAAATAAATTGATGAATTAAAAAATAAATAAAATAAGCCAATAGGTTAAAACCCTTCCAAGCTCCAATCTCGAATCAATCGGTTGATAATCAAAATCAAAATCAAATTGGTGGCATCTGATGACATGGATGGAGATTGTAAAATATAGAGTGAAGAATGAAATTGAAGGATTGTTTTAACACAAGAAGATCCCACACAACCACCCTCTCTTCTTCACCGCCGATGGCTTGAGCTCTGCTTGTTCCTCGACGAACACCGCTACTACTGTTGCCCAGTTGTTCCCCTTTGAAAATCAAAGCCTTAGATGTTTGGGCATGAGATCACAGAGATCGAGCATGAAATCACATAGACCGAGATTTAGGTATGAACGAGAAGTCGGGACACCAATAGGGCCATGAGTGACGAACGAGAAGGCGGAGGACACTAGAAAGAGGTTGCCCCAATGCCAACATCCCGACCCAAAGCACCGCCGAAGAGCAGACCTTCCTCCCGAAGAGGAATATGCTCATTTCTTCTTCTGTAATCCCTTGTCTCTCTCGATTTCAAGGTCTCTTGCTCTCAGATTTCTCAATTTATGAATTTCTTCCTCACTTTCCCTTCTAATCTCTCTCTCTCTCTCTCTTTTTGTTTCGTTTCTTTCGATTTTGAGATTTAGGATGTCAAATCTGGGATTAGGATTCACATATCTAGTAGTTTTGGGTTTGTGCGTCAAGGATTTGGGGGGCGGCGCTGGTGTGATTTTTAGGGTTTTCATTTGTATCATATTCAACCGTTGTGTATGAACAAGAAAGAAGATAAGTAAATTTTTTTTTTAAAGATCTCCAACCTTTTGTTTTTTATTCCTTTTAAGTTTCAAGGGTTATTTAGCTTCTTTTATATTAAAAGAAGCAAGGGCAATTTTGTAATTTCATTAACTTAACTGAGGTATTGACGGAAACCTACAAGGGGTGCTCAATTGCTAACGGAAGCCATTTAAAGAGTGGTTTTCGGTAATTATGCATGTAAGGGGTGGTTTTTGGTAATGTGGGGTATTTAAGGGGTAGTTTCCTGCAGTTTACTCTTGTTGTTATTATTGTTATGTTGTTATATATGATATATTATCTGATTGTTGTTAGTTATTATTATATTATTATTATATTGTTGGTTTTTGATAAATATATATTCTGAAATTATTAACTGTTTATAAGTAGTATTAATTGATATATATTATTATGATATTATGTGGTGTTTTATTATACGTTTTTCGAGGTGATAAAGTAAATTAGTATTGTTGCTTTATAAATGTGGGTTATTAAAAGGATTGATTTTTGGTGATGTATTATACTTAAATATTATTTGGAGTGTGTATTAGATGTTGTTTAACAATGTGATTTTAGGAATTTTAAAGTGATTTGTCGGTTTTTATTTATAATTGGGGTTTAATAAAGATGGATTTAATTTGTTGTTTATTTAAGATAAATATTGTTTGTGAAATTATTTAAAAGGCTTTAGGTTTTACCAAAATGTTCTTAAATGATTTGTCGTCTTGAAACTGAAATGTCGGAATTATCATTATAATATAAATTTGAGGAATTGGTTTGAAGGTTTAAATATTTAATGTCGAGATTTGGCTAAGTACGATTTTAAAAGAATTGTTTGATTGTCTAGTTGACTTCCTTGAGATTTAAAGGGCTTTGACTAACTTTGGAACCGACTTAATTAGACTTAACTTGGTAAATGGTTTGATGAGTCTTACTTGTGAATTTATGTGAATATGATATGAATATGAGTTGCAAGTATGATGAGATATTTGATGATAAGATTGAGATTATATGATGAGTATGATGAGATCATATATTGAAGCATGATGAGTTGATAACGAGATGATATGACATGAGATGAGACGAGATGAGATAATATGAGATGGTTGAGAAATGATAATGATGCTATGAATGAGTCCTTTCTGTTTATGTGAGTCGTGACCATTGTGTGGATTAGAACATAGACTTATGCATGTTGTATTATGCTTGTTAGGTGACCGGATTGGATCTGCTTGTGATACTGCTAAGTTGCTTTTGGATTCTGCGCTTCTCCAGGTAAGTTTCCTACGAGAGCTTACTTAGTAACCAGGACCTCATGTCTGATGTGTCATATAGTATGTAGGTTTTGCATATCGCATGTCATGTAGTATCATGCTTAGGACTTGCATTTACCAATGAACATCCGTATTCTTTATGCGTTTGGAACATAACGGTCGTTATCTGTAATTCATAGAGTCGTTGCTAGGGTCATAGAGTAACCCAGCTTCATCGGGTTTGTACCTATCGAGTCTTGAGTCAGATTGCCCGAGCATGATTTTGAGACATTATATGTATTGATTCGTTGAGCATGATGTAATTCCACCCTAGGTAGGGGAGTGGAAGGATCCCTCCTAAGTAGGGGAGTGGATGCATCTCCAATCTAGGTATGAAAGTGGACGAGTCGCCACCCTAGGTATGGGCGTGGTTTTTTAGTGGGATATGCCGCTTGGAATTGTTTGGGCCATTTACTGTTTTTTCTGCATTTATATAATTGGCAGCATGCTCGTGCGTTTAAAAATTTCAGTAATACATTAGAGCATCCTTTTTTCTAGGTATAGACGCATTATATGTCCTCAGCGAGGTCTTTAAGGCTCGCATATATCTCTTGGCCTAACTTCGTGGTTAGTTTCAGGTATTTGATCCTTTCTTGTTCCGTGCTTCCATGACGAGGGTTTCCTTTGGGACGTCCAGCTGGTCGAGAGACTCCACTTATCTTTTAAGACTTGGTATTTTGCTACTATTGTTTTGGTTTTGATGCGGCTCCGTCGTGGCAATTTGTATCCGCTTTTAGTTTTACGTAACTTTGCCTTTGAAATGATTTTGAGCGACTTAGTATATAGGACATGTTATGGGTTCCCAACGGCCCTCCACTGTCTTTGGGGTTTGAAATCCCCGCTTTCAACATTAATCGTTGAGGTTTGAAACCTTGACCCGTACATGGATTGCAAGATCCAAACGAAGGTATCCAACATTCGAAACGTAACCCGGATATTTATATGCGGGCCGTTACAAACCCGTCCTGCGAGTTGTCCTCCTCGTCAACGCCCCCAGCACCGTCTCCGTGCTGCTCCCCACCATCGTGTTGCTCCCCAGCAACGTCTTTGTGATGCTCTCCAGCAGCATGCTCTTGTTCGTCCGCATCTACCCCTGAAGTATATATAGATGGCCCCGCTTCTCGGGGCTCGCACACGGAATCCTCCTTTGAAGCCCCCTCTGCACTATAGCCACAATGTGGTCTAGAAGGCACATCAACCCATCCTGGAGGAAATGGCTCCGGCATTGGCCTTTCAGCTGATGTCATCGGCATCATATTCTCGACGTCCTCAATGTAATCCTCCACTCGCAACGGTGGCACCTACTCTGGAAGACCATCCAAAGAAGCCTGCAACTCTCCCGCCAGCTCACACACATGGGCATTGTCGAACTAGACACCGTCCTTTGTAGATGTCTCCGATTCCACCACTTCAACAACACTCTTCAGCTTCTTTGCAAACCTGTTGCATGAAGAGGCCGGAACAATCCGTCCGCCTAACCGATCTCCTTCACCCTCACCCTCCACCCCACGCTTACGCATTTCCTGCAATTCCGCTACGAATTTGTCCCTCACTTGTTATATTCATCTTCGATCTCCATTTATTATAAGATTTTTTAACATTGTAATTTCGTGATTTATAATCTCTAATGCATGAAAACCTATTGATGCATTGAGTAGTCTCATCGTCTTGGTTCTGATTTTCCCAATTCATGATGGTGTACTCACTATTCAACCACTTTCAATTTTAGCTATAAGTACATATGATCAATAATCTTGCAAACCACACTCACTTCATATCTTTCTCTTCTTCCTAATCATAGATCCATCCCAAAATCAATCCGAGAATTTCTTCATTTCTAGCTTGGGAAACATATCTCTTTCTTCTCAGTATGATCTGAGCTATTACGAGCAAGTGCCCCCTTCAAACCCTCAAAATTTTACCCCGGGCATGACTGGAAGTGCAAATGCTCAACTATCGTAGACGATCCAACATATAACACCCAACCAAGTGTTGTTGAGGTCCCAGCAGATGGTAGTGAAGGCTCTCGTGGTCGGGGTCGTGCTCGTGGTCGAGATCGTGTTGGAGCTTGTGGAGAAGCAGCGGAAGGTGGTAATGAAGTCCATCTAGGTCGTGCCTAATGGAGTGTTGAAGACGATAAACTCCTTGTTAGCCCCTGGATCAATATTTCCACTGACGCGATCGTGAACACTGATCAAGATTCACACATATTTTAGGGCAGAATTGCAGCATTCTATGAGTAGTATAGGCAACCACACCACGTGGAAAGAGATTCCTAGAAATGTAAGGAAAGGTGTTAAAAAAATTAACTTCAATGTTTCGAAGTTTGTTGGTCGTTTTCAGGAAGCAAGTCGTATGAGAGCATCCGATGAAGCAGAGAAGGATATTATCATAAGGGCATATGAACTTTATGCTTCAAAGAGTGATGGGAAGCGCTTCAAAGAAGAGCATGGATGGCTTGCATTGCGTGATGAACCCAAGTGGAGTGTTGATTACTTAGACAAAATCAGTCGCTACAATGTAAGCATCGGTAGCTCCAGAAGATCTTGATCAACCGGTGGAGGGGATATTCTAGGTTCAGATACTCCTACGAGTGTCTTTAGTGTGAACCCCATAGAGCGTCCTATGGGCATCAAGAATTCTAAAAGAAAGGGGAAGGAGGTAATGTCGTCATATCAGGTGGGTTTTGAGATGCTAAGAATGCAATTGATAAAGTGAGAAAAATGAGAGTGAGATCCTATGATGATTTGGCTGAAAGAGAACAATAAACTAGCTTGACATAACAATTATTACATTTTCACATGCACCGATTCTTCCCTATCATCCTAATTTGAGATGCTTCGCCCCCCTTTAATTTTTTTTTTTTAGCATCGATCCTTAATATTGCACAGGTAGTAAAAACACTTGAACATAATACTTCATACTTGAAGGAAAGAGTATGATGAGATTAGGAAAATTATGTGGGACTCTGTATGACCGATTCGATAAGGCCATTTTATGGTATTTATATCCTAAGGGCATATGATAAGATCCTAAATTGAAAAAAAATTCATACTAAAAAAATAATCGACTCTAAGAATCTAATTAAAGAAAATCTAAACTAATTAAAATTTGGAAAATATTTTCAAATTAGTAATTTTATCCTAGGGATAGAAAAACCGAGTTTTTTATTCAATAAATTTTTTATATTCTTTTCAAAAGTAAAAAATTAGTAGAAAAAATTAGAGATAATTTTCCAAATCTATAATATTTTTCAAAACATAAATACTTCTCAAATCTTCAAATTTAAAAATTGTTGTAGTTAGAGTAAAAATATTATTAAAATTTGGCTTTAATTTCTTTATTTTATAAATTTTGTTAAAGATTTGGAGTACTTTTTCCCTGTTCTTTTGAACATAAGCTTGATCCGTGATGGTAAAAAAAATCTACAGTATATAAATCAATTGATAGTTCCTGGGAAGGGGTTTCTCCCTGTTTGCCCACAAAAAAAAATCAATTGATAGTTGACTGGAAAAGCAAACGCAAAAATCGTTGTCCACAATGGATACTCATCATGATAGCCGATAGGTAGAAAATAATGTGTTGGCGCTGCCACTTATTATCCAATTTTCATTCAAGGTTAAGATTACATATTACACAAATCGTGATGCCACCAAATCGTCAAGGGCAATCGAGTAACCGTCAAGGGTGTTCCGTTGGAGAGCTTTAGAAAAATCAAGTTCCGCAATGTCCTATAATGATTTTTAATTTTTTTTTTATTTTTTTGTATACATATAAGAATGAGAAATATCAAATAAATCATTGTTTGATAAATTGAGAGGGTGAAAGATTGTTAGATGAGCTAACTGTCAAGATACGATAAAAGAAACAAAAATCCAAACCACATGAAAACAACTTAAAGCCAACGAACAAGACAACAACTAGGCAGTTTGAAATGAAGGAATTGTCTATTGGATGTGAATGGTGAGAATATGAGAGAACTGTGCTAACGCGACATGTCACTGTTGAAAAGCAAAAATCCAAAACTTGTTAGAGATGACTTCTGAAAAAGTGTGGATCACACGACATTCTTCACCACCTAGATGAAAGATCTTCAAATACTCCAAACATTGTCACGATCAACATGATCACGTGACTGCACCTCATTCAGAACTAATCACAGTCAGACAAGTCAAAACCATAACGAGAACTTAATGGTTGCTTGCCAAAAGTCCAAATAAGAGATCTATATATTATGTTCGTTTATATATATATATATATATATATATATATATATATATATATATATATATATATATATATATATATATATATATATATATATAGGGGTTGGTTCCGGTGTACTTAGCCCTTAACGTGTATCATGTACACAAATCTGAGCCGTTGATTCCCATAGAGGAATCTGAGCCGTTGATTCTCATAGATGATTATGCCGTTGAGTATGAATGATTATGCACTAGTATATGAAGGATTATTCAGTCGTATGAGTCTGTTTTGTAGGTTAGTCATTTTGATTATTCGATGGTATCACTATATTATTCGATCGTATTGACGGATTATGCGATGGTATTGCTTTATTATTCAATGGCATAGCTTAATTATTCGATGGTGTTACAATATTATTAAGTAATATTATTCGATGGTAATATATACTATTGAATAATAAAGCTATACCATTGAATAAAGCTATATCCATGGTAATATATATACTATTAATTATTCTGTAGCATATTCAAAGAAATTGGTAAAAAAAAAAACACACATTTCATTGAGTAAATATTCATAATTCAAATAATAATATAAAAAAAATCAACAATTCTACTGAATGATTAATATGGGCATGAATAATACAAAAACCCTTAAGCTCAATGTGGCTCCAAATGATTTCTAACTACAAAAAAAAAACACTACATTCCACTGAATAAACATATATAATTCCATGAATAATATCAAAAAACCCACCAATTCCACCGAATAATAAAATTGGGCACAAACAATACGAAAACTCTTAAGCTCAATTGTTATCGTAAATTATTTTTTTTCCGCAAAACATATGCAAAGTGGGTGTCTATAGGTAGATAAAAATAAATTACATCAAAACAAATTAAAAATATTTTTTTAAAATGGCCGAAAATAACAAAAAAAAGCCAAAAAATTACTTCCCCCGCCACTATTCACATCCCCACCTTTCTTTTCTTTTCTCTTTTCTTTATTTTGATTATTGTGAGCCTTTGATTTGGTTTGATCCAAAGGCCAAGATTTGTGTACATGATACACAATAAGGCTTGTGTACACATGATCCATATTCTATATATATATATATATATATATATATATATATATATATATATATATATATATATATATATATATATATATATATATATATATATATATATATATATATATATAGAGAGAGAGAGAGAGAGAGAGAGAGAGAGAGAGAGAGAGAGAGAGAGAGAGAGAGAGAGAGAGAGAGAGAGAGAGAGAGAGAGAGAGAGAGAGAGAGAGAGAATTTGCTCAACATGCACTTTTTTGGCCTAATTGGTGAATTGTTCAACTTTTTGGACAATGCAAATTGCAAAACTGTTCATATATATTAAATATCCCTAACCCACGTGTTATCTCTCACGCGGCCTTCACTCTCTTCCCATCGCTCCATGCCTCCATCGCAGACTCTATCTGATGCGGGACCATCTTCTACAACGCCAGACACACCCATCATACTTGGAGAAGGGCCAATGACTCGAGCTAGAGCTAAGAAGCTTCAAAGAGACTCATTCAACTTTGTGGGTCATGCTTTGTTCTCGAGCAAGGTTCAACTCCCCGAGCCTACATTGAAGACATACATGTGCATTGGAGTGCAAATGGAGGCCGAGCCACCTTAGTTAAAGCTTGGGCCGAATTTCTTTAAGTATTGAAGCTTATTTTCAGCTTAAGCACATTATTGGGCTGAATTGGGCTTTTCTAAGTTATTATTTTTAGAGACCTTATTTATTTATGTTTTTAAGTTTATTAAGCCCATTAGAAAGTAGATCTATCTATTTCTATCTAGTTAGGCCGGCCAACAGGCCTTAGTTCTCTATATATTTTCGATTCAGCTTTGTAATTCAATTGGAACATTCATAATACAAGTTATTCTTCTAAAACGTGTGAAACACTTTAGAGAGAGAGATCAGGCCGGATTGAGCTGTGCTCTCCGTGATCTCGAATTGATTGATAATCTCAGCTTGGTTTGCTTTGCCGTTCATCAACTTCGCAAGACTTGGTGAATCTAGTATCCACAAGCCCCCTCCTTGTGCCTTCAAGTTGTCCGCTTGATTGTGTAGGGTTGTAGAGGCGGGTTGTGTAGTCATTGGTATTGGTTCCTACCCTCTGAGGAGGCCTGGGGTCTTTATCTTGTTCTGCATAGATCGACTCAGTCCCTATCGGTCGTGTCTTTTCATTCTTTGTTGCAATTTCGAGTCTTTATCGAGTCTTGTTCAACTTCTTTGAGTCGACATTGAGGACAGCCTCTGTTCTTGGTGTTTCTTGGTCGATCTTGTCCTATCTTGATCGATTCTTGAGAGTCTTGCTGCGTTTCTTTGCTTTCTTGTTGAGTCTTGCATAAATCTTGCATCTTTCTTGTTATTTCTTGCTGCGTTCTTTGAGTTCTTGATCGTTCTTGATTAAGTTCTTGAGTTTCTTTATTAGTTCTTGATTATTCTCGCTTGTTGTCGAAGATCGGACCAACCTACGGCTAACCCCGTATCAAATTGGCATCAGAGCTTTGGTTTCCGACATCAAGATTGAGTCTTTTTCTTTTCTAAACACAAAAACCACAAAAAAGAGTCCTTTTCTTGTTTGGTCTTTTACTTCTTGTTTCTTTATTTGATTATTGCACTAATCTTGAGTTTGTGATTGTTTGTGGTTGCATAGCCTAAACACAAAGCCTAGCCGAGACCGTGGAGTCGACCAAAGTGGTGCGCAATTTCCCTTGTGCAGCACCTAAGCCGGCGGCATTACCCTTGTCCCCATAGTCACAGCTTGGTCGACATCACATAAACACAAGAAACCCTAGTTTGTTCTATCTTTTCTATCCTTTTGTTTATCTATTCTATCTTTGGAATTTTGATTTATCTTTTATCTAATTCCATTTATCTATTGCCTATCAAAAATCAGAAATTTTAAGTTGTTGGATATTAATTTCCATTATATCTATCAACTATCTAAAAAGGCACAAGATAGATCCTATTACCTAAATTAGCCATTCTATCTATATCTTTACATTAGGGCTGAATTTTCATCTTTTATCACCATCTATACCAGATTTTCGAGTCCTATACATTAATTTGAGTCTTTTCTTGCATTAGTCTCACATTTAAAAAAAAAAAAAAAAAAAAAAAAAAAAAAAAAAAAAAAAAACAGTAAATTAAGGTCCGAAAATTCAAAAGAGAGAGAAAGTGTTTGTTAGTTGTTGATCTAGTGCAAGAAAGCTCCCAAGGACATCATTGGTGAACCCTCTTCTCAGCCCTAATCAACATACCTATCCCTAAACACATACACCTCCACAAAATTGAAACCCTACCTTGCAACTACAACATCATAACTTAAGGTTTTCAATCAAAAGAGGTAAATTTCTAAGTTTTCTTTTGCTTTCTTATTTTCTCTTTGTGTTGAGTACTCTTTCTCACCTTGATCGAGTGCTGTTGTGTGCTTGCTTTGATTGAGTCGAGTGATCTCAGCCCCTGCCGAGTTCTCTCTTGTGTGTGTCGAGTGATCTCAGCCCCTGCCGAGTGATCTCCTTGTTGTGTCGAGTGCTCTTTCTCCTTTATCGAGTACTTTGCTGTTTGTTTCATTCACTACATACTTTGATTGCTTAGTTTTTGCTTGGTAGTTGATTTGCCCAAAGCGGATTGCCCTAGCAAGCGTGATATATCAATCAGAGAGGGAGTGTGAGCGAAACACAATTGTGAGCTGTTTATAAGTTTTACTAACCTTTAACTTAGTTCCTTGTTTCTTTGGTCTTTGTTATAATGTCTACTAATCAGGGAAACAATGGTGGTAACAATGCCACTAACTCAAGTGCAACAGTGACGCCCGAGCAATTTCAGACCATGATGAACAACATGGCGACTATCATGAACAACACAACGGGTGTTCCTGAATCATTGGCTGCGCTAACAGCAAGGGTGGCTGCATTAGAGAGCTCTAGGCCTAGTGGTTCGAACACCATAGGTCAGCAAGAGCGAGTTGAGATACCTAATGACGAAAGAGAGGTCGTTAATCCTAACCCTATTCCTAATCCTAATCCTCATGTCAATGTTAATTTAGATAATCCTTTATTCAATGAAAACAACTCTCCACAAGGTGGGAGAAATGATCGGAATAATGGGTTTGTTAATGTGCAAGGTCAAGGACAGGGAAGGGGAAGAGGACGTGGCTATCAAGAGCAATTCTATTACTCGGAGCAAGATGACGACTTCCAAGAAGAGGAGTATTGGGAGCGACGCCCGAGACGGAATCAAAGGGGAAATCCGAACCGACCACCTAGGTTCAATGACGACGACGGTATGGGTAAGGTTAAGGTAAAGATTCCTCCTTTTGATGGTAAAACTGATCCAGATGCTTATATTGATTGGGAAATTAAAATGGAGCAAATCTGGAATTGTCATAATTTCTCAGAACCTAAGAAAGTACAACTAGCTTCCCTAGAGTTTCAAGGTTTTGCATTAATCTGGTGGGATAATCTTGTTAAGGAAAGAAGAAGATCCCTTGATGCACCTATTGCTTCTTGGGAACAATTGAAAGTGGTCATGAGAAATAGATTTGTACCTCAACATTATGATAGAGAGCTATTAAACAGATTAGAAAACCTTAAACAAGGTAGTAAAACTGTTGAGGAAACATTTAATGTTATGCAAGAAGCCATGGCTAGAGCTAATATAGTCGAAACTCATGAGAAAACTAATGTTAGATATCTTCGAATCTTACATCCTGCTTTAGCTCATGAAATTGATTATTTTCCCTATACTACTCCTACTGAACTTTTACATCTAGCTATGAAAGTAGAAAAGGGACAACGCTACAAAAGCCAAGGCAATAGGGTGTCGAGTGGCCAGCAACAAGGGTGGCGCCAATCTCGGCCCCAACAGCCCCAAGGGCGCTCGGAGATGGGCTCTAGGGAGCGAGCTCAGCAGCCCCAATGGAGGAGTGAAGGTCGACAGCCCCAACAGCCCCTCGACAAGGGTAAAGGCCCATGGAATGGACGAGAATCGTCTGGGACATCTACTGGTCCCAAAGGGAGTAATCCTAACCCTTCTACCACTCGTTCTAGAGATATTGTATGCTTTAAATGCCAAGGTAGAGGACATTATATGAAGGATTGCCCTAATAAGAAAACTCTCATGGTTAATCAATTTGGAGAATATGAATCTGAAAACTCTTGTGATGAACATGATGAGAATGCTAATAATGATAATGATCAGAACCTAAACCTTGTTTGCTATGAAAATGATGATAATGAGGTTGAATATGAACATGGAGAATCTTTGATTGTTAGAAGAGTTTTAAGTGTTGTTCCTACACCATGTGAAGATAATCAAAGAGAAAACTTATTTCATACTCGTTGTCTAGTTAAAGGAAAGGTTGTAAATGTGATCATTGATGGAGGTAGTTGCTGTAATCTAGCTAGTCAAGAAATGGTTGACAAATTGCATTTACCTACTGTCCAACACCCTAGACCTTACAAATTGCATTGGATGAATGATTGTGGCTTATTAAAAGTTCATAGACAAGTTAAAGTGCATATTAAACTAGGACATTATGAAGATGATGTTTTATGTGATATTGTGCCTATGCAAGCTTGTCATATTCTATTAGGCCGTCCTTGGCAATCTGATCGCAAGGTTATTCATGATGGGTTTACTAATCGCTATACCTTTACTTTTCAGGGAAAGAATGTCATTCTCAAACCTATGACGCCTACACAAGTAGCTGATGAGATTGAGAAGCGGAAGGTAAGTAAAGGTGAGTTAGATCAGGAGGCTCAGTCGAGCCAAGTGGATCCTCAAACTCGAGCTAAGAGTGTGTTCTTGGTCTCCAAAAGCACATTCCTGGACGAATTTGCGGATGGTGGAACTATTCTTATGCGCCTTTGCAAGAGCTTGAGCATGTTGAGTGAAGAGCTTAAAGCTTCTCTTCCATCGAACATTCTCGCTCTTCTTGAGGAGTTTAAGGATGTGTTTCCCAATGAAATACCACCAGGTCTACCCCCTATTCGTGGAATCGAGCATCAAATTGATCTTATTCCAGGGGCTGCATTGCCTAATAGACCTGCGTATCGTATGAATCCCACTGAGACCCAAGAGGTCCAAACCCAAGTCCAGGAACTGTTGGATAAGGGTTACATTCGAATTAGCTTAAGTCCTAGTGCTGTGCCTGTGTTATTAGTCCCTAAGAAAGATGGATCATGGAGAATGTGTGTAGATTGTAGGGCTATTAACAACATCACTATTAAATATCGTCACCCTATTCCTAGATTAGATGATATGCTAGATGAGTTACATGGAGCCTCTATATTCTCTAAAATTGATCTTAGAAGTGGCTATCATCAGATTAGAATGAAAAAGGGAGATGAATGGAAAACAGCCTTTAAGACTAAGCTAGGCTTATATGAGTGGTTAGTTATGCCTTTTGGTTTAACTAATGCTCCTAGTACTTTTATGCGCTTAATGAATCATGTGCTTCGAGATTTCATTGGAAAGTTTGTTGTTGTTTACTTCGATGATATTCTGATTTATAGCAAGTCGTCTAATGAACATGAATCACATCTTAGAGAAGTGCTTAAAACGCTAAGAATTGAACACTTGTATGCTAATCTAAAGAAGTGTGAATTATGTAATGAACAAGTGTCTTTTCTTGGATTTGTAGTGAGCTCTAAAGGACTGCGTGTTGATGAATCAAAGATTAAAGCCATCCAAGAGTGGCCGACCCCCACCAACATAGGCCATGTACGCAGCTTCCAAGGTCTTGCGAGCTTCTACCGACGCTTTGTGCGAGATTTCAGCACCATCTCAGCCCCACTAACAGAGCTTACAAAGAAAAGGAGTGAGTTCACATGGGGAGCAGCTCAGGAGGACGCATTCAACACACTTAAGGATAAGCTGACTCACGCACCTCTACTAGCTTTGCCGGACTTTACTCAGCCTTTTGAGGTCGAGTGTGATGCTAGCGGAGTAGGAATTGGTGGAGTCCTTATGCAGGGAGGTAAGCCTATTGCTTTCTTTTCTGAGAAGTTGAAAGGTGCTTGTCTTAATTACTCTACCTATGATAAGGAATTGTATGCTTTGTTTCGAGTACTTAAGACATGGTCTCACTATCTATGGCCTAGCGAGTTTATTCTTAGAACTGATCATGAATCATTGAAACACTTTAAAAGCCAAGATAAACTTGATAGGAGACATGGTAGATGGATGGAATTCATTGAAACATTTCCTTATGTGATTAAGTATAAGAAAGGCAAAGACAATGTGGTTGCTGATGCATTATCTAGAAGACATGTTCTTTTAACCACTTTGGATTCTAGAGTCTTAGGCTTTGTTTACATAAAGGAATTGTATGAATCTGATTTGGATTTTGGAGACATATTTCGAAAATGCTTAGAAAAGGGTCCTAATGACAGCTTTTATATTCATCAAGGATTCTTATTTCGAAAAGATCAAGTGTGCATTCCTAGATGTTCTCTACGATTATTACTTGTTAGTGAAGCCCATAGTGGTGGATTAATGGGACATTTTGGTAGGGATAAGACATATAGCACACTAAAATCACATTTTTATTGGCCACATATGCTTAGGGATGTAGAACATTGCCTTAAGAGATGCATAGATTGCATTAAAGCCAAAGCTAAGCTTATGCCCCATGGCCTTTATACACCACTGCCGATACCCTCAGCCCCTTGGGAAGACATTTCTATGGATTTTATAGTTGGGTTGCCTAGAACTAAGAAGGGGAGGGATTCAATCTTTGTAGTGGTTGATAGATTCTCTAAAATGGCTCATTTCATTGCATGCCACAAAACTGATGATGCTACCAATGTTGCTAACCTATTCTTTAGAGAAGTAGTTAGGTTGCATGGCGTGCCTAAAACCATTGTTAGTGATAGGGATGTGAAATTCTTAAGTCATTTTTGGCGTACTTTATGGAATAAATTGGGAACTAGATTGCTATTCTCTACTTCTAGCCACCCCCAAACTGATGGCCAAACTGAGGTGACTAATAGAACCCTTGCTACTGTCCTAAGAGCCATTATTAGGAAGAATTTGAAACTTTGGGAAGAAGCCTTACCTCATGTGGAATTTGCTTATAATCGAACCATGCATTCGGCTACTAAAATCAGTCCATTTGAATGTGTGTATGGTGTTAATCCACTAACCCCTTTTGATCTTACTCCATATCCTATGAGAGACAAAGAATCATTTGAGGCAGGTAAGCATGTCGAGTTCATCAAGGAGCTGCATGAACGAACTCGAGAGAAGCTGAAGCTCAAGGCTGAATACAACGCTAACAAGGCCAACAAGGGACGTCGCTTGGTCACATTTCAGCCTGGAGATCTTGTATGGGTGCACTTGAGGAAGGAGCATTTTCCAGAAGCCCGGAAGAACAAGCTGTCGCCTCGTGGTGATGGACCATTTCGAATCAAGAAGAGAGTGGGCGACAATGCCTACCAATTGGAGCTTCCTGGAGACATGGGCGTGAGCGCTACATTCAACGTCGCAGATCTAATCCCTTACTTCGCTGTGGATGAAGACTTGGATTCGTGGTCGAATCCTTTTCAAGAAGGGGAGGTTGATGCGGGACCATCTTCTACAACGCCAGACACACCCATCATACTTGGAGAAGGGCCAATGACTCGAGCTAGAGCTAAGAAGCTTCAAAGAGACTCATTCAACTTTGTGGGTCATGCTTTGTTCTCGAGCAAGGTTCAACTCCCCGAGCCTACATTGAAGACATACATGTGCATTGGAGTGCAAATGGAGGCCGAGCCACCTTAGTTAAAGCTTGGGCCGAATTTCTTTAAGTATTGAAGCTTATTTTCAGCTTAAGCACATTATTGGGCTGAATTGGGCTTTTCTAAGTTATTATTTTTAGAGACCTTATTTATTTATGTTTTTAAGTTTATTAAGCCCATTAGAAAGTAGATCTATCTATTTCTATCTAGTTAGGCCGGCCAACAGGCCTTAGTTCTCTATATATTTTCGATTCAGCTTTGTAATTCAATTGGAACATTCATAATACAAGTTATTCTTCTAAAACGTGTGAAACACTTTAGAGAGAGAGATCAGGCCGGATTGAGCTGTGCTCTCCGTGATCTCGAATTGATTGATAATCTCAGCTTGGTTTGCTTTGCCGTTCATCAACTTCGCAAGACTTGGTGAATCTAGTATCCACAAGCCCCCTCCTTGTGCCTTCAAGTTGTCCGCTTGATTGTGTAGGGTTGTAGAGGCGGGTTGTGTAGTCATTGGTATTGGTTCCTACCCTCTGAGGAGGCCTGGGGTCTTTATCTTGTTCTGCATAGATCGACTCAGTCCCTATCGGTCGTGTCTTTTCATTCTTTGTTGCAATTTCGAGTCTTTATCGAGTCTTGTTCAACTTCTTTGAGTCGACATTGAGGACAGCCTCTGTTCTTGGTGTTTCTTGGTCGATCTTGTCCTATCTTGATCGATTCTTGAGAGTCTTGCTGCGTTTCTTTGCTTTCTTGTTGAGTCTTGCATAAATCTTGCATCTTTCTTGTTATTTCTTGCTGCGTTCTTTGAGTTCTTGATCGTTCTTGATTAAGTTCTTGAGTTTCTTTATTAGTTCTTGATTATTCTCGCTTGTTGTCGAAGATCGGACCAACCTACGGCTAACCCCGTATCACTATCACTCTTGACCAGAGGACGCCGATGCCGATTCGATGATTCCGATTCCGATTGTGTTTAATTGGCCTTTCAGAGAACAGAAAGGATGCCGATTCCGATGATTTTGTGTTCAATCGGTGCGATGTCGAATCTGTAACTCCCTCTCCGGTGAGATCGAGCGAGCAACGGGAGCGAGCAGGTCGAATCTCTTTTGCTTTCTAGCTTCTGCTCCGTCGCTTGAGGTCTTTGGCTTTCTTGCAATTGAGATCTTTTCCTCAATCGAGATCTGCTACCTCTTCGGCTTTCTGGAAAATCGACGGTCATTGAAAGGGCTTCGATGTTCTGGAGTGGCGGAAGTTACAGATCCCGGCCATTGAGAGGGCTTCGATGTTCTGGAGTGGAACGGTTCTGGAGTGGCGGAAGTTACAGATCCTGACCATTGAGAGGGCTTTGATGTTATGGAGTGATGGAAGTTACAGATCTCGGCCTCGAAGTCGGCGCCTCGTGGAACGCCCTCTCCCCTTCCGGTTTCTCCAGTACTGGTGACTTCGCCATGAATCCCGGCCATTGAGAGGGCTTCGATGTGCTTGTGAACGCTGGTTTGTTTTCATTACTTTCTCTAATTTACTCCAATTTACACCCTAGACTTGATGCTTGTACAATTGAATATTATTCCTACTTGATTTACATCAGATTGAATAATTTGGTGTTGATTTGTTGTTTAACTAATAAGTAGGCATGTGTAAATGTGTAATTGTGTATATACTAGCATCTGAATCAAACAATTCACAATTTTGAGAATAAGCAGGTGTTGATTTGTTGTTTAACTAATGAGCAAGTATGTCTAATTGTGAATATGTGAAGCCAAGGTATATGCTCTAAATCTGTTGATGTGGTTCCTCTTTGTATTGTGGAGATGAGCTACATGCTACATGTTTAATTTATTTTTGAAGACCTTCTTTACTTCCCAAGCTTTCATGTCTTTATGGTTGTGCTGCTTGTTATTTGGTTGGTTGTTTTGTCTGTGAAGTTTGGTAATTTTTTTCTGTGTTGTCTATACTTTACTGTAAATGCTGCTCTTTGGGACTGTTCATGCTCAACTCAGTACGTAGTCCTTATTTGGCCTTGCTGGGCAAGTTCTCCTTTTTAAGGACACAATGTTTTTGGGATCCCAACCGCAAATCATATATGTTTTATGCTACCAAGAATCTGTAGTACTTGTGTGTTGAGTGACCTGTATATCTGTAAGGTAAATAATGAATCTGTAATCTGTTCCCAAACTTTATACAAAGGGTCAAAGCACATTTTTAAGATTGCATAAATAAACTGCTAAATCTCTATATTAGTGCAAAAAACTTTAATCCCGCACATGTATTTATTTGTTTAAAAAAAATAGTTCAATATTCACCTTGATGTGCATATAGCGTGGAAGAAACTATCTCCACATCCAATTTATCCACATATCCACCTACTACATCTACTTACTGTTTACTGTGGTATCTATCAATTAGCTAAATGTTATCCTTGCTAAATGTTATCCTTTGTAGTATCTGATGAATATCAGTCAAGCCTTAATTCATGCCTTGTATGACACTGCTGACAACGAGTGTCAGCAGTGTTCGAATTTTAGTGCTGACAGAGTTATAAAGCAATCAAATTGTATAAACTATTATTTATACAGCATAAACTTATATTTGCATGACACAATATTATATTTGCACAACGTAAACTTATATTTGCACACCAATATAAAATTTCAAAAAGTGCTGACATGGGAAACAAATTTCAACATGATCTTATTTTTGCTCAACAATAGATTATATTTGCACAACAATTGAGACTTGTGAAATTGTGCTCAACATGATCTTATTTTTTCTCAATATTATTTTACACTTGCTCAATAGATTATTGCATAACATAGTCTTATTTTTGCTCATTAATAGACTATGATTGCACAACATGGGGGATTTGTGGAAATTTGCTCAACATGATCTTATTCTTGCTTAACAATAAATTATATTTGCACAGCAATTGAGACTTGTGAAATTGTGTTCAAGATGATCTTATTTTTTCTCATTATTATTTTATACTTGCTCAATAGATTATTGCACAACATGGTCTTATTTTTGCTCATTAATAGACTATAATTGCACAACATGGGGGATTGATGGAAATTTGCTCAACAATATATTATATTTGCACAACAATTGAGACTTGTGAAATTGTGCTCAACATGATCTTATTTTTTCTCAATATTATTTTATACTTGCTTAACAGATTATTGCACAACATGGTCTTATTTTTGCTCATCAATAGACTATAATTGCACAACATAATCTTAAACAAAAGGCACATTCCATATTCAAATGTTAAAAGGCATGTTCAACAACACTAGAAACAAAGAACACATTTCATTTCCGGTTACTGGTCCGAACCCGGGATCAGACCGGAATTGGACCGGTAACCTTTTTTGTAAAAAAAAAAGGGAGAAAAGGAGAAGACATATTGTGCTGCATGTACCTTTTTTTTTTATTTTCCCCCTCAGTACCTCCCTTTGCAATTTTCATTTCATCTCTCTCGGATTCAATACCTCTCTCCTCTCGCTCTCGCATATCTCTAGCTCGCAGCCGCCTCTCGCTCTCGCATATCTTTCGCTCCCTCCTTCTCTTTGTGCCCGTGGTCGCCGACGCCAGTTACCTCACCGTTCAATTCGCCCAATGACTCAGTTAGTATTACATATTTATATCCCTCTCTCTCGTTCCCTCTCTCTCATTCACTGTAAAATTCCGGTTCAACCGGTCTTTATGGTTTGCAGACCGAAAAGGCCGGGACCATAAGTTCTGGTCCCGGTCTGATCCACGGTCCAAATTCTTGGAGATTACGGTCCACCAGTATTGGACTGGACCGCAATCTCCGGTTCGGTCCAGACTGGAAGCCTAGCTCTAGAAAGGGGTCGAAAATCAGAAATTGAACCCCTAGATCTGAAATTCAAGTTGGTATGGTTTGAACCAGGGGCGGCCCCAGGGTGGGGCGCGTGTACGCGGCCGCCCCACCCTTCGACCCACGAACCCCGGAGTTTAGCTCAGTTGTATTTTTGTAATAAATAAAATTAGAATGAATATTGAATCAATTAATCTAGTTAGCTCAGTTGGTAAATGGAAAGGAGAGAAAATTTAATGATATCAAAGGGCCTGGTTCGATTCCCCATTGCTCCTCTTTTATTTCTTGTTTGAATTTTTTATTCCACTTCCTCAATGTTTTTTTTATCCTTTTCTTTATTTCATTTTATTTCTTGTTTGAATTTTTTATCCCATTTTTTTCTTATTTCTTGTTTGAATTTTTTATCCCACTTTTTTTTTTTTTTTACTTGTGTTGTGCTTACTCAATGCTTTTTTTTATATCCTTTTCTTTATTTCATTTTATTTCTTGTTTGAATTTTTTATCCCATTTTTTTTTTCTTATTTCTTGTTTGAATTTTTTATCTCACTTTTTTTTTTACTTGTGTTGTGCTTCCTCAATGCTTTTGTTATCCTTTTCTTTATTTCAATTATAGGATGATGACATTTCAAGTTATTTTTTCTCAACTTTAGTAATATATAAGATTTCATAAATTAATATTTTATACTCTACAAAAGCATTCAAAATTTCAACATTCTATTAAACAAATTAAATTTACTTAAAATTAATTAGAACCCATAAAATAGGCTAATTAAAAAAATTATAATGAAAAGAGACTTATAATTCATTGAAACCTTTGTAGAAAAAAATATTTCAAATTGTATAATGATCTATACTATTTGTACTATATCATATGACATAAATATAAACTTTTTATTGTAAAAAATCTCTACAATGAACTTTATAACCAGAAATATTTTAAAGTTATGAGAATTAATTTAGTGTTGTAAGAATTCAAATACCCTTACATAAATAATAATAATATTAATTTGTATAAGAATTCAAGTGCTCTTTTGTACATAATAAATTAATAATATTCATTTGTAAGAATGACTATAATATCGTAGACCTCATTTAAATAATTGTATAGGGCCTCCAAAATCGATTGAACGACCCTGCAAAATTCCGTCCCACCTTCCAGAGAGTGCTGCGGCCGCCACTGGTTTGAACTGGGCATGGAGAATGATGATTTTGAAAAAATGGACTAAAAAGTTTATCAAAGCCCCATCCTTGATCACTTTGGGTGTTTTCATCAAATTTCGGTCACTGATTTGCTGTTGTACAATCCCCTTCTAATTTCTTCAAACCACTAAACCCTCCCCTCCACCGCTTCTACAACTCCCTCCGCTCCAAGCACCTGCCCATCTCTGCTTTCAAATCCCCGTCTTTAGCTTCCTCTGTCGCCGCCCCTAACCCCCTACGACGGCGTGTAAAAGTGCCTCATCACCAACGACCGCAAATCATTAGTGGAAGGAGATATTGCTTCAAAATCTAAAGCTTAGCCTTATAATCATTAATTTCAAATCTGTAATCAAATTCAACCGAAAAGAACAGTAGAGTGGATCAACCAACCACTAATTCTGAGAAGCCAGTAAGAGTTTATAGGTTCAGGACTTACAAGTACATGGTAAAATGCACATAAAATATATCAAAATAAGAAAGGAGAAACCAGAAAGAGTTCATACTTGTTTCAACATTGAGTTTTTTTCCTAAAAATATTAAAATTTTATGTGTTGTGTCCAAAAAAGTTTAAAATAAACAATTTTATTCAGGGTTACCTTACGGAATATTTAAAATCCTTGTTTACCACACGATTTATGCTAAACATCAGGTTACTTCTCGAAATTTCTGTTTTTTTTTAATTGTAAATTCACAATATTAATAATTTTATTTAAGGGTCTCCACAGGAAAAATCAATTATGGACCAGGCTGTCCAGGCATAATCATTAAAAAAAAAAAAAAAAAATTGTACTAAGATTAAGATAGAGGTGTCTCAAGAAATTGATGAGTCACATCTTACACGTTGCCACGTCGGCAGAAATAATTCCTGGTTTCATATTTTCAACAACCCCGAACTCTCACATTTTCAAATAATTCCACCGAACCTTCCTTTCCTCCCTCCACCTGAAAATTGCTTTACTCCACGCCCTGAATTCACCCAACAAATCAAAAATAAAATAAAAAAAGAAAGATTTTTTCTTTTTTGCGTCAACGCTCAAGATTCAAGATCTTCCGTCTGTCACACACCATCCCCAACCCCAACCCCAACCCCAAACACAGGGGAATTCCCATTTGATGTTCGTTTGAATTCAGGCGTTTCCCACTTTGCCTCCCCCTTTAGATGAATTCGCGTTTTCCTCCCCGTTGAAAATCTATCTTCACCCGCTCCATATAAATTGCCGATTCGGTGTTTCATTTTGCATCACCAAGAAGAAGAAGAAGAAGAAGAAGAAGAAGAAGAAATGGCCAAGTACATTAATGGAAGTGGATCCGACTGTTGTGGTTCAGAGTTCGGTGGTGCTAAGGATGTCTACGGCGAGGATTCAGCCACCGAGGACCAGCTCATCACCCCTTGGACCGTCACTGTTGCCAGGTCGCTTTAATTAATTTGTTGCTTCACCTTCCTTTTCGATTTCCATCTTGAAATCGCTTTCCGTTGGTGGCTTTTTCTTTGCTACACTGGTTTGATTTTGGAACTCATCGCTCATCTGTTGTCGTCTGTTAGAAAGAAGTTGAAAATCTCCAAATTAGGGTTTTAGTTACAATTAATTCTCAAGTTAGGGAGATTAATTTTGAGTTGGTTACGATTAAAATTCATTCAATTGCTTTCACATATAATAATTACTGGAGGCTGCACTGTGCCTCCTTACTTGTGTTTGAATGGGATTTGTCCGATTTGACATTAAGCTTTTTTAAGCATGGGATTTGTCCGATTAAAAAACCTATAACGTTTTGCGGTTTTTTATTTTTATTTTTATCAAACTAACTATTAGAGGAAATTACAAAAATACACCCATAAATTTGTTTTTCTTTGAAAAAACACACACACCTTTTTTATGTGTAAAAAGTTGTAAATTACTCCATCGCTTATCGTATCATTTACCCTTATTTTTAAATGAATCTTTTAGACATTTTGGGTAATTGATGGCCGGTTCAATACTAATAGTATTAGACATCCTTTTTTTTTGGTCAAGAATAGTATTAGACATCCTAAACCTTTACATTTGTGTTATTTGTGGGTTGGTAGTTTCAAGACTTCCAAGTTATGCTAAAGGGTGTTCGTCTTAGGCTAAAATTCTCAAGACAGGTGGATAAGTTTATGAGTTTCACGCGTCTTAAATCCGGATCATTTTGTGGTTTGGCTTATTTTGGTTTAGTTATTTCTCATCAAGTTCATTTATGCTCTCAGATTGTATTGAGTTATGTATCAGAAGGTGTTGCACTATTAACCTTCAAACTCTATGGTCAGATGGTTTGGTCACATTAGAGAATGGACAAAGTTCATTTGGTTACTGTTCTGGTTTGTTCTTTATTCCTGCAGTGGATATTCCCTGTTGAGGAATCCCCGGCACAACAAGGGTCTCGCCTTCACTGAGAAGGAGAGAGATGATCACTACCTGCGTGGTCTTCTTCCTCCTACGGTCCTCTCCCAGGAACTGCAGGTTAGGCTCACAGCAATACAGCATTGCTTGGCTGCCTTGTTATATCGAAAACATCATTTTTGTTACTCATGTTTTTTTTTCTTAGGAGAAACGATTGATGCATAATATCCGGCAATATGAGGTTCCCTTGCAAAAATATACGGCTATGATGGATCTTCAGGTATATACATTCTTCAATAAAGTTCGCCTGGAGTGCTTACTGCATAATTGAAAGTAGAAATTTGAGTCCAAAAAATAGGTTTGAGTTCCCCATTTGTCCCCAAAACCTCAATTTTGTAAGCACAGTTAAGTATGATCCATGTGCAGCTTAATTTTCCCTCTCTCTGGATGCACATTATTTTTCAGTTCTTTCTTCCATATAAAGATGATCTTTATAGTAAATTTGAACGGAAAGATACGCTGATCCATTATGTAAATCCCTTTCATTGGCAAATTATATATCGACATGTTAAACTGCACGGTGAAGACTGAAAAGTATTTGTTGTTTTTATGATGATTTATACTCCTGCTGTTATTTTTCAGGAGAGGAATGAAAGGCTGTTCTATAAGCTTCTCATTGACAATGTCGAAGAGCTTCTCCCCATTGTGTACACTCCCACTGTTGGTGAGGCTTGCCAGAAGTACGGAAGCATCTTCAGACGTCCCCAGGGCATCTATATCAGTCTTAAGGAGAAGTATGGCTACCATTCTTTCCTCCTGACAGCCAGATCCTCAATCCTATATATATTTTTTTATTTTGTAGTTTTTATTTAATGTTTGTTGAATGTGTTTCTGATGCCTACACTGGTTATCCAGGGGAAAGATTCTAGAGGTGTTGAAAAACTGGCCGGAGAGGAATATCCAAGTGATTGTGGTCACTGATGGCGAGCGTATACTGGGTCTTGGTGATCTCGGAGTCCAGGTAATTATAGTCAACTTGTGTCTTGAAGTTTTGAGATATGTTTCTTTGTTGTTTGACTTGGCTTGTGTTGATTGTTCAGGGAATGGGTATACCCGTTGGGAAACTTGCTCTGTACACCGCGCTTGGTGGTGTCCGTCCCTCAGCAGTAAGCTTCTTTTCGCATCATAAATTTGTCGTGTTTCAATTTTTAAAAATATTTGATAAAGATGTTTGCTAAGAAGTTCCTCTATTTTCCAGTGTCTGCCGATTACCCTGGACGTTGGGACGAATAACGAGAAACTCTTGAATGACGAATACTACATTGGACTAAGGCAGAAGAGAGCGACTGGGCAGGTTATATTTCAGGCCTTTTCCGGCATATTTGTAACGAAGCATTACGCACTTGATTTAATTAATTTATCATTGATGGTAAATGGTTTGTTGTTTATTTTGAATTTCAGGAATATAGTGATTTCCTCCAGGAATTTATGAGTGCTGTTAAGCGGAATTATGGGGAGAGAGTTCTCGTTCAGGTGAGTTTTGAGCATTGAACTTTATCTTGCATTGCTGCACTTTAGCCTTGATCTAAAATTTCACCCTTTTTCAACTTGTAGTTTGAAGACTTTGGAAATCACAATGCGTTTGTGCTGCTCACCAAGTACAGAACCAGTCACCTTGTCTTCAATGATGACATACAGGTCCGACATCAAAGAAATTTCTTGGGGAATATTTATTATCATCTCAGCATTTTTTTTTTTGTTTTCAGGAGTTCTAAGCCCTTCTGTGTTGCAGGGTACTGCGTCTGTTGTTCTAGCTGGGCTTATTGCTTCCTTGAAAGTACTCGGAGGAACCTTAGCTGACCATAGATTCCTATTCCTTGGTGCCGGAGAGGTATATGCTTGTCTGTAGGCGTGTGAATTTGATGGATTTGCTTTCCTATTTTTTACAATTAAAATTATAAATATAACACATGAAATATTAGACCTTTGGTGCGGACAAAGGACCGAATCTACATTCATTTTTCTTAAACTTCATATGAATACAAATTGCTTTGTTCAAGTAATTAAGTGCGTTCTCATATTTGTTCTTCTTCCATTCAAAGGCTGGCACCGGAATTGCAGAGCTTATAGCACTTGAGATCTCAAGAAAGGTATTTGTTCGGTGCGCACTAGCGTCTTTTTTTTTCCATCATCAACATTTTGAAGTTGTAGTTCTGTAGTAATATCATATTGCAATTGCTGCAGACTAAGTGTCCAGTTGAAGATACGAGGAAAAAGATATGGCTTGTGGACTCGAAGGTGCAACCATTGTGAAGATCAACTAAAGTTGTTGCAGAAACTTTTGTTGTTTCTGCTAATGATAATATCCGATAAATTTTTATTGCAGGGGCTTGTGGTCAGCTCTCGTAAGGCGTCACTCCAACACTTCAAACAGCCTTTTGCTCACGATCATGCGCCTGTTACAACCCTTTTGGATGCTGTCAAAGTATTGCTAATTAACCTTCTAAACCAATTATTGAAGAATCCTTGAACATGCATGTGAACTGACATGCCAACGGCACGCGAATCTTAACTGCTTTGAACCTTTTCTATCAGGCAATCAAGCCAACAGTTTTGATAGGAACCTCAGGAGTAGGAAAGGCATTTACAAAGGAGGTTGTTGAGGCTATGTCGTCCTTCAATGAGGTTGTTTCCTCTTCTTATTCATGTTTTCTTTAATTGTACGTTTGAATGACCTACTATATAGGTACTAGGTAGACTTGTTGTATTGCAAAATCTGATGTTAATATATTTGGCTTATTGCAGAAGCCTCTGATTTTAGCCCTCTCAAATCCTACCTCGCAATCTGAATGTACTGCCGAAGAAGCCTACACATGGAGCCAGGTGAAACCACGTACACCTTTTCGACTAATTAAAACTTACCTTGTCAACGCTCGATCATCAATCAATTTCACTGAATTTTGGGTTTAATAATTTGGTGATTAGTTTCATCTTCCATTATGTTTGTTTGGTTTACAGGGACGTGTAATATATGCAAGCGGAAGCCCATTTGACCCCGTTGAATACAAGGGGAAAGTATATGTACCTGGGCAGGTCCGAACAGCTAGAATATATTGTGTGCTCATCCAATCCAATCCATTCCAAGGAACTAACTAACTAAAATGATGGATGTGTTGGTTTGTGTACTGTATAGGCGAATAATGCTTACATATTCCCCGGTTTTGGATTGGGTCTCATCATGTGTGGTGCAATTCGAGTCCATGATGACATGCTTCTGGCAGCGTGTAAGTGATTCATTCGAAGCTTAAGCTAATTACGTTACGTACATATGAGAGGACTGAATGAATGAATATGAATGGATATATATACATGTATGGACAGCTGAGGCATTGGCAGCGCAAGTGGAGGACGAGCACTACGACAAGGGACTGATCTACCCGCCATTCAAAAACATAAGAAAGATATCAGCCCACATCGCCGCCAAAGTGGCTGCAAAATGCTACGACCTGGGTCTTGCAAGTCGGCTTCCCCAGCCCGATAATCTCGTCAAGTATGCAGAGAGTTGCATGTACAGCCCAGTCTACAGGAACTACCGTTAGACACACAACCTACGAATCCATCTATCTGTCTCTGTGTGTGTTGTTCCTTTGGTTTTCTTCCATCATTTCCGTTTGAGAGTTTTCGAACCCATTATATTTGTCATGTTTTTTCCATCTACTCGATTCAAATGCTAGTTGAATTTGGACAAACCAATTTAGTGTTCCTTTTTTAGTGATCGATTGGTTCAATCATCATTTGTCACGTTAATCAGATTGGGTAAACCGATTCAATCGCTATTTAACAATATCAAATTATATTAAATAAACGTACGACCCAATAATTTGAGTCACGTTAGAATAATCTTCAACATTTACACAAACACAAATGAATAGAGACTGACAATAACTTTTACGTACTATACCCAAACTTATTCAAACTTTTTTTTTTAAATGTCGTGAATAAATTGATTGACAATAATGGATAATCTATATATACACATGTTATAAGACTATTGGTTTATGGTGGATGTTTAACCTTCCTTAACTCCCACTATAAGCTCTCCTGCTCTAATATATATGTTAAATATTTTTATATCATATCTCAACACAAATTTATCCAACCAATTGAGCTAATTGAATTGACCGGTAAATATGCTTACCGCAAAGCCAATGGCATGGCGGATTACTTAGCGAATTTAGTTTTTTCTTATAACTATGGTTTGACTGTATTGTTTGACCCTCCCGATGATGCTTTAGATTTACTGGCATATTGTGTTAGGGGTCGGGCTATCCCTCGCTTGATGACTACTTAGCTCTTTTTATTTTTAATAATAGCGCAGTTGAAGCGCGGAGAGCTCCGCCTCTCCTTTCAACCAAAAAAAAAAAGCTTTCAACTCTCCTGATCTAATATATATGTATACACAGAAGTATAAGTTACACCTTACAAAAAAAAATTGCTCGATCAATCTTCCATAAACATGTCTCTAGCATGGCTAGTCAAGGCTACATGTTTAGTTGCACTTCAAACGTGCTTCATGACTAACGTCTTAGCTAGCGTCATCGAATAATGACAAAATCTCAGCCTTGCCAGGGCAACCATTCACGCAGTTCAACCAATATGCAGGCTACATAACGGTAGATGATGTACAACAAAGGTCTATGTTCTACTACTTCGTTGAAGCACAAAACAACCCTCAAACCAAGCCCCTTGTCCTTCGGCTCAATGGAGGTATCTATATCTTAGTTCGTTCATTGGAACTCCATATTGCTTTGTGCTTTAGTGCGCAACATGCTTTTACCTTCGTGAGGTAGGAACGTGTTTCTCTTCTATTGGAGTCGGAGCCTTTTCTGAGCACGGTTCTTTTAGGCCCAAGGGAGATGCCCTTGAACGCAACAATTATAGCTGGAACATAGGTGGATTAATTGAATGAGTTACTTGTTCGTCTCTTCAAAAAATTTAGCTCATATGTCTGTTAACAAATGCTCTCAGTTTCGTGTTGTTGAAGAGGCCACCATCCTATACTTTGAATCACCTGTAGGAGTCGGATTTTCATTTGCATCCAACCAATTGTACTATGTAAATGACGCGATCACTGGTTCTGAATTAAGAACTTTCTAATAAAAACAACCTTATCTTTCTAATAATGTATGAGTTCTATGAAATAAAATTGTATCATCATTTATGAAAACATTCATATTATCTTATTTCACATATTTATATGTTCTATAAGTTTAACGGTTATGCTATTGGCACAATCACATATCGCCAAATGCACATTGCCGATGCCGAGCCCCTAAGTCGACAAAAATGGCATTTGTCAAGTGTACAACGCACGAGCCTAGTTCAGGAGAAGCGTTGCAGAGGGACGGAGAGACCTGCCACAAGCACTACACCAACTCCACCAAAAAGGATACTATATCACCATAAGATAGTCCTATGAGGTCGGAGTAGACGAGGTTACCGACGTAATTTTGGCACATCCGAACTCGCGCCATCTTCTGATGTTGTTTCCCTATGTCATCATGATGGACACGATCTACAAGACGAACGAGTAAGAGTTATTAAATTTCGTATAGAATTATATATGTGTCATACGTGTTAGTTTTCCTTTTAACTAATTCATGTGAATGTGGTAGGTACCAAATGTCGTTGCTAGAAATCGTCGGGATTACTAGCACAGAGAACATATTTGCAATTGCGTTTGTATTTATGGCAGGGGAGACCACGGATCACTATAGTTGGGCACTAAGGCGACTACGTCATTTGTGCGAACACCGCCTACGAGATGTAATTGTTATAGATAGAGAGTTGGGTCTTATTAAGGCTCTACGGGAGGAGTTTCCCACGGTAAAGCATATTTTGTGCTTATGGCATATTATGTGCAACATCGAACCGAAGGGAAGGATTAAACAATCAAGTGAGAAGCGAACAACGTTTTACAATGATTGCTGCCTTATTTGAGTCGAAGACTAAGAAAGTTATAAGGTCCGACTACAATCGATGAAGGTGACATGGGAGGCATGTTGGGGTCTTATGAAGTACCTTGAATACACTTGGGTCACATAATTCAAGAAGACAATTGTTCGTGTGTGGGTTGATAAGTTTCTACATCTTGGGATGCGTACTACAAATAAGTAAGTTATATTGAGTTGTTCAATTTCATAAGTATTATATTGAATTGTCCTATATATGTGAAACACGTGCATTTTTTATGTTCTAATGCTGAGTCAACCCATTCGAAACTAAAGTCCATGCTAAACACAACGGTTGGTGGGTTTGTTGACGTTACGAACTGTATTGACAACATGGTCAATGAACAGATAGACCAACTTAGAGGGTTTCTTGAGAAGTCACAATTGACAATTAAACGAAACCAATTTTCACCTTGCTCTTCATGTTGGGGAATGATGAGTGCTTCGACCTTCTGCTAGCCAACTACAACAAGGCGAAGTCTCTTCCGGCAAGCAATGATGGTGTCTGTCAGGATTGCTATTGGAGGGATGCTTATGATGTGCCATGTGTACATGAATTCTTATAAGAGATCTCCAATTGGTAACCTATTCGGCCTTGGAAGATTCATCTATTCTTGCAACAAGTAATATTGTTGGATCCAGTTATTCCTCCCGAGGGTTCAAGTGGCGAACTAGATGACTCAACTCTAAATAGTCAGGAGTACGCCACCCTTCGAAAAGAGATTAATGCAAGCAACCTCACACCCGAACAACAGGATATGATGAGCGATACGTACTTCACCATGAACAACCTGGATTGTCGACCATGGGAGAGCCAACTGGGATCAACCGAAAGGGTCGTCCTACAAGACGACGGTCCTTACAGCGGGACCTTATCTGGATTTGAGCATGGGAGAAGGGATGGTGCCGCGAGGTCGGGGACGATCACGAGGGAGAGGTAGCGGGAGACGAGCAATGTGGGTGCGGCGCGATAGGTAGACTCTTCGGTGATGTTGATTGATCACATCCATAAGTTCATGCTGCATTTTGTTGATAGTTGTTGCCCCGTCATTGGAGACGGTCACATCGGATATCATGCCCTAGCGTTGCTTTTTGGGTATAGTGAACACCAATACATGAAAGTCTGAAGAGAGGTCGATGTCGAGCTTCAAGCGAATAGATGGTTGTACCAACCCGCATCACTATTACACTCCATTGACGTCCTCATCGACAATGTTGATCTGCAAGACCCATCTCCTTGTTTAAATCGTCATGAAAGGTGGATGGAGGCACCATTGATCCCACTAGCTGTAGCCACATTCTACCACAAAGTTATAGTGGTTCTAAGTAACGACGGTCCTCACACCTGTTTTGTTATTGTCGCAACTAGGGGGAACCAAACTCCACCTACTGAGGTTATTACTTTAACCTGGATTGGTAGAGTCCATTGGAGCCCCGTGTGGCTATTCGTAGGGTTGTCGATTCCTCCTACAGTACCGGAATGGTCTCATTTCCACCACCCTAGCGTGAACGGATGGGATACCCCGTACATGGAGCGCATTCAGTAGTACATCAACTACCTACAAGTTGAGAGGCGGGACCCGTGTAGTAATGGTTTTCTGTTCGCGTAGCATAAGAAATGGTTGTGAAATGACAGAGCTATGTACTATACTATTATGCAGTATTAGATATAAAATATAATATATATGTTAAACGAATTGTTAGCAGTCCGCAATACAAGTCCCATTTGAAAACTACGACTTTAAACTTAGGTAGACAATACCGAGTACAAGACCCAATTTAAAACTACTAAACCAAACATAAATAGACAGTAGGGTCCAAATACAAGTCCGACCTACAAACTACTACTGCAAACATAAATAGAACAATCCAAATACAATTGGTAATGCAAACATAGATAGACCAGTCAGCGTACAAGTCCCAATCTACTCAGTTGTTTGGCTACCACTGATAGAACCGGAATGCACGAACCTGCGTAGGCACTATATGCACATGTTGTCCAGTAGCTTATTGTAGGTAAGCCTGAATTTCAGAACCATGGAACATCTCCTCACCCTGATTCAACATAGCATTCAGTCGAGCCACCAGGACACCAAAACCCTACGTCGACCACAATATGCTCGCGATTAAATAAGTATCAAACAAAGCAACTAATATGAAAGGTATTTGTTAATCAGCATACGTACCCACTAATCATATACGGCAACAGGAGGAGCAGCTATCAGTGGTAACTTTGTTGGGAGGCTCTGAAAACGAAGGGGTGGCCACGCTCAGCAAACCACTGCATGTAGTCTACGGAAACGGCATGAGGCTCAAACGCCAGTGAATGCCCGTCGAATGATATGTAGACAGATGGGACCTGGAAGTGATCATCCTAACGATCGACCGCGATGACCTAGATCAGCTTGAGGCCCTTCGCCTGCTGTGGTCTATCTTCTCTAAGCGGCAACAATCTCTCTTTAGGAATTGTATGGACATAGCCAAACTGTCGCAGAACTCGATCTTGAACGTAGGGCTCCCTAATGGTTGAAAATGCGACGAGTGGCCGATATCAGGGGACCTAGTAGAACCTTTCGAAGTCCAGTTGACTGTGCGACATGAACTTTACGTCCTCTGCCCTCATTGTTTCCAACTGTTTGATAAACTTAAGTGTCCTCTCCATAGTCAACTTTGAAGTGGGTCTGACAATGTACCACTTGGCCCAACATTCGTCTCCATGTTCCTTCGAGTCCTCATATATGTCGGGCGCGAACATTGGAAAATGAGCAAATATCCAAAACTGCAAGACAATAAAAAACGTTAGGCAGTGAATAATATGCAATAACAAAACACGGCCGATAAGGGGTTTGCAAGAGTGCAATACATCTAATAGAGCAGTACACCCACCAATAGCGTTCATCCCAGTCCTAGACGATATCCCCAGCTGGAAGTACAAATAAGACAGGACGCCCGATCCCCAAGCGTACTCTCTGGTTTGCCCGTGATCAATGATGAAATCCAATGTACAAATGGGGATGAAGGTTGCAGTTCTGTCGTTGAGTAGTACACTGCCTAGAACCTCCAACATATAACCTGTCGCGAGTACGCGATGGGGTATGTCGGGCTTGGCCAACAGGTCCTCAAGGTTCTTATCCAGTTTGTTGTGGTAAAATGCATTCCCACTAGGCATGAAATCATCATGGGCGAAGTTGAGGTGGGCACTCATCCACTCCTATCGTAGATTGTTGGAGCTGTTGGGCCGTAGTGCTACACCATCGATAGGCAAACCTAACAACTTATTTACGTCGTGCAAGGTTATCGTCATCTCCCCCAGAGGTGGTGAAAGTTGTTGGCCTTTAGGGGCCACCGATACAAGAATGCTCGTATGAGATAGTGATCGACGTTCCCAAAAATAATATCTTCCAAGACATCTAACCCACTACACCTAACCAGATACCACCAGTTCCACTGGCTCCTGTCACGAGGCCATCGTTGTAGAGCATAGTAAACCTTTTCGTATGCCTAATGCGGGACGAATGTCGTTGGCAATTTCGCCCTTCCAAAACTAGTGATAAAAATCCAAACTTAAACACACAACCAATAGATTAGGCAATCAATCAATTGATAAACCAAATAACTACTAGTATAGCATGAAAGTCTTGTGTCGAACCCATAGGTTGAAGCGATTTCCTATTCAATAACTCTAGACAAGACTTTTTCAAGCAAAAGCAATAACCTTTAGACAAATAGAAAATATAAAAGTAACCAGATTGCAAATCACAAAGCAAATTCATATCAAGATAGAAAGAACATTTCACCTGTAATTCTCTAACAATGGTTGGAATTCATGGTCCTCGGATTGATTTATCAATTATTCATATTCTTAGGTCTACTTGACTAAAGTTGAGAGATCTGCAAAGATTCACTCATCTTATTCGATATCACTAAAGAATAGCATTAAGAACTCAAGTAATCAAGACCAATTGGCACATTGACTCTATTCAATCAATACTAATAGGCGCATACCGAACTCAATCTCAATCAAATATCCCTCAACATAGATCAACTGAAATCATTCAGTACAAAGACAAAGATACATCACTATCATCAATACCTTTGTTTGCTATCAAGAAGACAACAACGAATTCATGGCTAGAGATGCAATTCCTAACATGTTAATCAAGCATGGAAAGGAACACAAATATAAATTAAGCACAAGATGATAACTAAGAACATGAATAATCAAATAAACTCAAATCCTCACAATCCAAACAACCATGTCTTCGAATCACAGGCGAAACTATGAGTTTAGCAACTCATAGGCCAATTCTCTCTCTCTCTCTCTCTCTCTCTCTCTCTCTCTCTAATGGTGTTCATAGTTTCACACAATAGCCACATCCACACGACTGAATAAACTGAAAAACATCCTAAAAAAGGTCCACAAGGTTCGGCAAAACCCTAGGGGAAAATAATAGAAATAATATAAATTAATTGTCTTCGGATCCAAAACCGTGTATTCGGGATCTGACGTAACGACGAGCGCCGTGGAAATGGCGGCAGGCGCCGTCTCTGTAGTGCTCGTCGTTCCTCATTTTCCTTCAACGAATTCTAATGCCGTGCCTCCTTCCTCCTCCTTTGCTCTTCCTCGGCTCCCATATGCTCCAAAACATGCTTCTTAAGCTCTTTACATAGTCGATCCAAGGTCGGAATGTAATTCTAAAAAATAAACACTAAAAACGCATAGATTCCGAACTCGAATACTTAACAAGTAATAAACGGAACTAGACTCAAAACATAGCAAAACCAATATCTAAAAGCAATAAGAAACACATATAATGCCTATATGACATATTCATTATCAAATCCCCCCACACTTAACTCTTACTTGTCCTCAAGCAACCATAAGGAAAAAAATCATCTACGCATCCCACATGAAATCTTTCACAACTTTACTCATCAAAAGCAATATCATCAATAGTGAAAATATAACTAAACATATAAATGTCATAACATGTATATATGGGATCAAGTTGCTTGCATGCTCAAAAATCAAACTTACCAAGGATAAAAATGTGTATCTCCCACTCTCATGTGTTTAGGCTTTAAGCATACACTCACCTCAATTCCACATACAAGCATCAACTAGAATATTGACATTTATATCACAAAATCTCCACCGGATACGTCAATGCAAAAATAAAAACATCAAGAGGACTTTCGCTCAATCGAAACCTTCATAGAAGATTCCATTCGGCGGGGTTGTAATGGGACTTGGTAGAAACATAAGGGCAAGGAATTATATTTGGTCATGTGGTGCAATAAATTCCAGAAAAATAAGATTCCAAAACTCCCAACATAACACAAACCAACTCAAATATATCAAGCTCACAAATGCACAACATCTCTCAATATCATCAAAATAACTCCAAAAAATCTCATATCTCATCATCTCACATATAGTGCAATCTCAACACCCAACCAATATATCTCATAACCAACATAAATCCCAATTCTTTCTCATTATGCAAACATAATATAAATGGCTCTTTATTCTTTTTTTTTCTTTTTCCCTTTTTTCGGATTTTTTTTTCTTAAAGTTACTTTTACCCCTAGGTGAATTTTATTCTCCCTAGGTCCAAGCTTTTTATTTCTTTTTTCTTGAGCCACAATACATGAAAATCAAATGCATAAACATGAGGGACTAAATAAGCACATATCATTACATCTTCTCAAAACCATAAACCATAAAATCATACTTTAGCTTCATTCTCCTCAATCTCCAAAAGAGATTCCATAACACATTCTAAATCTCAATTCCCCCGGAATAAGAGTAAGGCTCATCATAGGCTAGGAATAATAATTTTGTGGAGCTAACAATAAAAAGGCTAAAGGCTCAATTCGGCTTCAAAGCAAGATATAACATAGGGTAGATATGGATAAATATGTGGGTAAAAGTTTGCCTCTATCATTTGCACTTATTAAGCATTAAACATGTATATAATCGGCCTTGAAAATAGATAACCATGAATATACTCAATGATAAATGCATAGGAAGAGTATATCACACAAGAAAAGCAAAAGGAATAAAGATGTATCCCTTATAAGGCCAAAAAATATCTCACTGGGATAATTTTTTGTTGAATTCTAAGCATACTCCCAAACTTAGATCATACATGCTCAATTATATATCCTCAATCATATTTTACATAAAAACCAATTTTCAAGATAAGATCAAATCATTCCAGAATTCCATGGGATGTATAAGATCATGCGAGGACAAACTCAAATTAAGATGGGTATCCTTGACAACACAATATGCAAAATAAACAAAACAAAATCACTTTTTTCTAATTTTTTTTTCTTTTTGACATTTTATATAGCATAAAAGAAATAACATAACGGAAATAATCAAAGAAAAACAAAAACTCAAAAGCAAACAGAAATTCAAACATGCACTAACCTAACTATTTTACTTTACATGTTGCATTGTCCTCAATGCATAAAACACAAAAAGAAACAATGAAAATATAAAAATAAAGGGTTTGAAAGAAGCAATTGACTGACCAATTACTGTGAAGGTGGGGTCTGGTTTCCTGACCGCTGATTGATGTCCTGAAGGGCAATCAACACGGCGTTTTGAAGACTAGAGAGCTTATCCGCAAGTTTGGCAAGCTTATCAGCAGTGCTTGCCTCAAAATCAGCAAATCAACACTCCATATTAATTAAAGTAGCAGATGTAGACTCGACGTCTTTGTCATCAACTCCTTCTTCTTCTTTGACGACCTCAACTTCTTCTGCAGCTTGTGGAATTTCAGCAGGCGAAACACTAGCATTTTCATCAATAATATCATCAACTGCAACCTCTTCATCCGCATCATCGTCATCAGTGGCCTCATTGTTGCTAACAGACCATTGCTTTGACCAACTCTTCTGTGCATGATCGAATGGAAACTTGTTGTGATAGAGATTGAAATCTGACATACTCAGGCACAGTGGTATATCCACATGCATATAATTGTGATGCTCCCCTCCTGGTCCCAACTTCCATTTAAAACACCAAGTTCTATCCGGTCGCTGGGCCCACTCAATCATTCCCCACCATTGCGGGTTGGCAAGATTGTAGACGTTTTTATCATCGAGAGGCATCAAATCATCTAGACAGACACCTACTCTGCGAGCAATCAGCAATATCAAACCTCCGAAAACAATAAAGCGGCAAGGCCTCACATTGGTAGCTCTAATCATCTCCATACATTTTTCCAAAAATAAACCCCTCCCGGAGTCAAGCATCAAATATAGCTCCAGGCTCTCATATTAACAACAGACGGAAATTCCACACCAAGGAAAGAGTTGCAAAGTATCCAGTAACACAACCTCAACGCAGGGTGAGTAATCATTGATTCATGGTACTGTTCATCATAGTCAATTAACTCTACAGTAACTTCCTTCGACATATCAAGAGGATTTCAAGCGCCTAGCTTATCAACGAATCTGGCATCAGCCTGCCACTTGGTAACACCAAAGGCTTGGGCAATAAGATCCTTAGTCACCACGAACTTTCGATTCCTCAGCTGAAAACGAATCTCCATATCAGAGCGATAATCCAGGGTGGCCAAGAAATCTCTTACTAATGCTGGATAGGTATAAGCAGACACATCCAAGAAATTTTCCAATCCCCCTTCTCGTAGGAGTCGATAGACATCCTCATAAATTTCTAGTTTCTTCAACGTCGGGGGATAAAAGAATATGGTGGATTCATACTGAGCCAACGATCCTCTTCTTCCCCAGACAGCAAAAGGAGCTTCTTCATATCAGGGACCGACATGATGTACTCGAGGAAAAACCAAAGAAAATCACCAGAAATGAACAGAAGACGGGTTCGCTGTAGAGGCGGCGGGCGCCGTTTACGCAGAACCACGAATCCGAGTGAAAACGTTGGAAAACCGACGTCCACTCCTCCGAACTTCAGATTTCTCGAACAACTTGGTTTCAAAAGGGTTCTTTTGTGATAGGTAAGGGAATGGAATGACAACGATTGATTTTTGTGGATGTAGGGTAGTAGCGGAAAGTGGTTTGGTGGATTGAATCGATTGAAACACAAGGCCTTAGGCAATTGGATTGGATTCCAGTATGCTTTTGGTATTCTTGAGATTCCTCTTGAGAAAGTTTAATTGATCCACAAATAAGGAGAGATATTATATGGTAAGTAGGAGGGAAATCTATCAAAAAGTAAAAGGAAAATATTAGTCTAGATATAATAGAACAGAAATAGATATAAATCTAATCCTAGGAAATTAAGAAACTAATCCTAAAGAGAAATATCTAATCCTAAAACAAAATAGAAAATAAATAAAAGATAAATTACTAATCCTAAGAATAATAAATAGGAAATAATCTATCCTAACATAAATAGGAAATAATCTAATTCTAAGACCAAAAATAGAAGAAAATAATCTAGTTCTAAAAAAAATAAAATAATTCGGAAAATAATAAAAAAAACATAAAGATAGAACTTCCCTTTCCAAAATTTACCAAAATTCGGATTCGTCCGGCACACACACGGGCGGCAGGCGCCATGGTAGGGGCGGCGGGCGCCGTGTCCATAGAATGCACTCCGTCTTTGCAATCAATCAAAACTTAAACCCAACATCGGTTTCACTTACCGTAGGTTCCAAAATTCGTTGACACGATTGATCCTACTTTATTGAATTGAAAAACAAATGCAAAAGAAATAGAAATACTACCTAACTACCTTGGGTTGCCTCCCAAGAAGCGCCTTTGTTTCACGTCTTTGGCTCGACGTGATGCACTCTTGATCAAGTTATTCCACCAAGATTCCCCATACTTGTCCTTTTCAAAACGAGGGGTCGAACTTTAGGAACTTTTTCGACATAGCCATCAATAGCATCCTTCGATTCCTCCTTGGCATAAGTGACTCCGGGAGGTTGTCCTGCAATTGCAAAAACCTCGGCAGTATTAGGAATCGAATTTTCACAGGGAATAGCAATAGAATCATTTGAATGAGACATATTTTCATGCGACTTAAACAAATTCTCAATTTTCTTTTCAATTTCTTTCCCTAATCCAGTTTCATCTTTGTTAGAAAACTCAAGATTCATCGATTCATTTTCAGCAGAAGCATCTAAAAAAGTATTTGATTCATTCCTGTGATTGATTTCATTAGAGTCATGAACATCTACAAAATCATTGGCAGAATAAAAAATAGGCTCAAATATAGAAAATTCAATATTTCTACCCTCAAATTCCATAGTTAGTGAACCTTTAAAACAATCAATCTTAGTTTTAGCCGTTCGCAAGAATGGCCTTCCCAAGATAATCGGGGTTTCAGGCGTACCTTGTTCCATGTCTAGAATGAAGAGATCAGCTGGAAAAATCAAATCATTTACCTTTACCAACACATCTTCAACAACTCCTCTAGGCTTAATACTAGAGCGATCAGCGAATTGTATAGTAACACCAGTTTTAGATAATGAATTGAGACCCAAAAACATGTATAAGTTATACGACATAACATTAATTGAAGCACCTAGGTCTAACATAGCTTTGGTAAAGCTAGCATTGCCTATTGCACATGGTATAGTGAACATACCCGGATCTCCGCATTTTTCAAGCAATCGTTTCTGAAGCAAAGCAGAAACATTTTCTCTTAAACTTACCTTTTCCTTCTTTCTCATCCTTTGCTTGCGCTTCATCGTGCATAACTCTTTCAAGAATTTCGCATAGCGAGGCACAGTCTTAATTAAATTAAAGAGTGGAATATTTACCTCACAATGAGCAAAGGTGTCGTAAAGAATTTGTTCATCTTCCAACTTATGATCAGATCTTAAGACATGAGGAAAGGGTGGTGCAGGTCTTGAAACCTCAGAAGACCGCTCTTTGGAAGCTTTCTTCGGTGATAGAACAACGTTAGAAGCTGAATCCGTCAAAGGAGATCGTGGCGGGCTTCGTTTACGCAGTGCGTCTCTAATTCCGTCTCTTCGTCCTTACGCTTCTTGAACCGCTCAACATACTCATAAAGACTCTCCGTAGGTGATTGCTCAATACTGGACAGCTCCTTCTTACGTTTTTTAGGCGAGTCGCAGAAAAGTACTTTTGCAGGAAAGCTTTCTTCAATTGCACCCATATAGTAATGCTTTCTGGGGGTAGGTAGTAAAGCCAATCGCTTGCAGCATCTTTCAAAGTAAAGGGGAACATCCTCAGCATCAATTGGTCGTCAGACAAGCCTTGGGATCTCAGTCTATCACATACGCTTGCAAAAGTAGCAAGGTGCTTGTTTGGCTCCTCCCCAGGTAATCCATGAAAGTAAGACAAAATAGATGACCAATTTTACTTGAACTCCAATCTTGAACCCTTAGGGAGATTAGGAAGACTAATTGCAAGTGGCTGAGCACTCAAATCAGGTTCCTTTAAGTTTCTCAGGGTCCTTCTTGGCGGATTAACAACAACGTCTGCCATCTCTTCCTTTGTATCAAACACGAGCCTCCTCTTCAATCGGAAAGATCTTTCAACATCGGGATCAAAAGACAAAGACGATGAGTTAGAAGATCTAGTTTGAACCATGCAAAGACAAAACAGACTCAAAATAAAGCGTAATTGATAGAGTTAAAGAAAAGCAAACTCCTTTCTTCTCCCCGGCAATGGCGCCAAGAAGTTTGATGCGGGACGAATGTCGTTGGCAATTTTGCCCTTCCCAAACTAGTGATAAAAATCCAAAATTAAGCACACAACCAATAGATTAGGCAATCAATCAATTGATAAACCAAATAACTACTAGTATAGCATGAAAGTCTTATGTCGAACCCACAGGTTGAAGCGATTTCCTATTCAATAACTCTAGACAAGACTCTTTAAAGCAAAAGCAATAACCTTTAGACAAATAGCAAATATAAAAGTAACCAGATTGCAAATCACAAAGCAAATTGATATCAAGATAGAAAGAACATTTCACCTGTAATTCTCTAACAATGGTTGAAATTCATGGTCCTCGGATTGATTTATCAATTATTCATATTCTTAGGTCTACTTGACTAAAGTTGAGAGATTCGCAAAGATTCACTCATCTTATTCGATATCACTAAAGAATAGCATTAAGAACTCAAGTAATCAAGACCAATTGGCACATTGACTTTATTCAATCAAGACTAATAGGCGCATACCGAACTCAATCTCAATCAAATATCCTCAACATAGATCAACTGAAATCATCCACTACAAAGACAAAGAGACATCACTATCATCAATACCTTTGTTTGCTATCAAGAAGACAACAACGAATTCATGGCTAGAGATGCAATTCCTAACATGTTAATCAAGGATAGAAAGGAACACAAATATAAATAAAGTACAAGATGATAACTAAGAATATGAATAATCAAATAAACTCAAATCCTCACAATCCAAACAACTTTGTCTTCGAATCCCAGACGAACCTATGAGTTTAGCAACTCGTAGGCCAATTCTCTCTCTCTCTCTCTCTCTCTCTAATGGTGTTCATAGTTTCACATAATAGCCACATCCACACGGCTGAATAAACTGAAAAACATCCTAAAGAAGGTCCACAAGGGTCGGCAAAACCCTAGGGGAAAATAATAGAAATAATATAAATTAATTATCTTCGGATTCAAAGTCGCGTATTTGGGATCTAGCGTAACGGCGAGCGCCATGGAAATGGCGGCGGGCGCCGTCTCTGCAGTGCTCGTCATTCCTCATTTTCCTTCAACGAATTACAATGTTATGCCTCCTTCCTCATCCTTAGCTCTTCCTTAGCCCCCATATGCTCCAAAACATGCTTCTTAAGCTCTTTCCATAGTCCATTCAAGGTCGGAATGTAATTCTGCAAAATAAACACTAAAAACACATAGATTCCGAACTCGAATACTTCACATGTAATAAACGGAACTAGACTCAAAACATTGCAAAACCAATACCTAAAAGCAATAAAAACACCTATAATGCCTATATGAAGTATGCATTATCAACGTTGGATGCTCTTGACCGCATAGTCCACCGCTTAATAACCACATTATGATAAGCGTAAAAATTGTATATGGATTAAACGCAACCCTATAATAGACATGAATGAAGGAAACTAACCTCATCTGTTAATAGTGAGCGACGCATGTGTGTCCTGTAGTTCTTAAGTGGCCCCACGAACTTGGGACGTCCGTCGTCGATATCGAGAACATTTTGCTCGTCCAGATAACCTGATCGGGCATTAGGGTTCTATAAGCCGTAAACACCACTGTCTAACCCTTCATATTCCTCTGCACCGTAAGTGTCAACGACCGGTGATGAGGGACCCATAGTTCGTTGGAAAGAGGTACCAACAACCGGGTGGAAATATGTTGTTGCAACCGGAGGTGTGCTATCCCCGGGAATAGGCTGATACTCTACTCCCTGCCAAAACGGCCAACCTCTAAGGTTGATTTCTAGCATGGTGTGATACCCGAGGGTCTGCTGCCAAAGGTCTCCCCACTCACCTCCAGCCGGCACCCCCAAAGGTGAGGTATCCACTACGTCGACGTTGTAATCAGCGACGAAATCCTCATCGTCATGGCCTAGCATAGATGTGCTAGCTCGCGAGGGTACCGACACACTTGGTGCATCATCCGATGCGAACAGGTCGTACCCGTTTGCGCTCCGAAAGGACACGCCTCATTGCCGATAATATAAATGTTCGTAATATCATCATACTCACTTTAATATCATAAAATTAAATTCGAAACCTATAATATCGTAAAATTAACCATTGAATTCAATATAATATATAAGTTTAACATAAAATAACTACTTTAAGCTAAATTTCATCAACTCTATTAATTAATTTCATTCCAACAAAACCTATCATTTCAACATAAAATTAACTTTTCCTAACATAAATGTTCATAATATCATCATACTCACTTTAATATCATAAAATTAAGTTTGAAACCTATAATATCATAAAATTAACCATTAAATTCAATATAATATATAAGTTTAATATAAAATAACTACATTTAAGCTAAATTTATTCAACTCTCTTAATTAATTTCATTCCAACAAAACCTATCCTTTCAACATAAAATTAACTTTTCCTAACATAAATGTTCATAATATCATTATACTCACTTTAATATATCATAAAATTAAATTCGAAACATATAATATCATAAAATTAACCATTAAATTCAACATAATATATAAGGTTAACATAAAGTAACTGCATTTAAGATAAATTTCATCAACTCTCTTACTTAATTTCATTCCAACAAAACCTATCATTTCAACATAAAATTATCTTTTCTTAACATAAATTTCCGTATAATATCATGCTCATTTTAACTTCGCCCGAGGGTCGTTTGAACTTCGCCCACCCCCTTCGTTGTCTCTCGATCCTCCGAGCAAATGGAATGCACGAGTTAATCTCCATTTCACCATTGCTTCGGCACTAGCTCCCGACGACGAGCTCCTGAGGCGGCAAGGAAAGAAAGTTGCCTATCTTTGTGTGTGTAATTTTTTTTTATTAGGAAAAAATTTGGATATAGAAACTATCCAAGCGCATCCAGAAGGATGAGATCCTGAAGATCTGGGTTAGTTGTTAAACTTACCCCCACGACAGAGTGACCAAGGTGTGCAACCTCGTCAGCCACTCTGTTGCCAGCACGGGGGACATAAGAAAAGACAACCTTCCTCATGTACTTTATCATGGATTGTATATCCGACATGATTAATTCAATTTCTCATGGGCACTTTGATTTGTTTTGTAGGTAATCAATAATGATTTTTGAGTCCCCTTCAATCGTTATGTCATGTATTTTGAGTTTTTTTTTATTTCACCAATACCAAGCCTAAGAGCCAAGGCTTCGGCCGTTAGTGGGGAAGTGTTTCCAAGTTTTGCACAAGCTATGTGTCGGAGTCTTCCCCTCCAATCTCGGACAATGACGGCCGCACTACTATCCCCATACAGCAGCAAAGAACCATCAAAGTTTAGTTTAAACTCATTGTATGGGGGTTTTATCCATTTTTTCCTTGTGGAGTTCCTATTTGTTTGTTTGTAGGGATTCACTGTCTTCGGTTTTTCCTGCCATTCTTTATCGACCAGTTTCTCGTAACAACAAGCTTTATGCCAAGATTCTAATTGCTGATCAACAAAGCTCTCAATATTTTTAGAAAGTGTTGGCGCTTGGTTTCTAAAGGTGACCCCATTCCTGAAATACCAAATGGCCCACCATCTTGTGGCTATTTTTTGTATTTTTTCTTTTGCCAATTTCTTCATCCATGCCAGTATAAAAGCCATATCCCGATTATGATGAATTATTAGTTGTAAAGCCTGATATTTCGCTCTAGTGAGGAATCTGTTAGTTAGATTTGGGTAGCATTCCACTAGGATATGTATATCGTCTTCATTGTGGTCATTGCAGATTTGACAAGTCGAAGGCACAGGAACACCTCGACTAGCCAATCCATCCTTTGTTGGTAGGCTAGAGTGACTTATCTTCCAAAGAAAGTTCTTAATTTTAGGAGGTAAATTCAGGTTCCAGATCCAAGAAAGCCCTTCCAAATTGTTTCGTGCCTCGTTTGTAAGCAATTTGTATGCCGACGAGGTAGTGAACCAGCCTTTCTTATCTGGCCACCAATACAACCCGTCTTCCATGGTGGACACCGGCAGAGGAACATACATTATTTCATCAACCAGAGTTGGCGGGAGAGAACAATTGGGTTTCTCAAACGACCATTGTCCCCCAATTATGTAGTCACGGACATTATCATCTTTGTTAAATATGTTAGGACATTCATCCCGCTTGCATATGGGAGTTTGGGTTAGCCAGTTGTCCGTCCAAAATTTTACAGAATTTCCATTCCCGATTGACTAGATAAGACCCCTTTTAAAGTGATCTAAAAGGCCAGACACCTTAGACCACTGCCAGGAGGCCGAACTTGAACGTTTATAATTAAGTAAATGTGAGTTTTTTTATATACTTATACTTGATAACTTGAACCCAAACATTACCCGGTTCCGCAATAATTTTCCATAGCAATTTCAATTGCAAGGCCTCGTTCATTTCTTTTGTTCTCCGGATACCTAATTCACCATCATTTTTTGTTTTACAGATTTTATTCCACCCAATGAGAGGTTTATGTTGAGCATCCTTATTCCAGAAAAAAGTTCGATTTAGAGTATCTAATTCCTTGTGCATTGTTGCCGGTAGCATGAAGTTTTGCATTGTGTACAGTGGTTTTGCTGAAAGGTTTGCACCTATCAGGATAGCACGACCTTGTTGAGATAAGGACTTAGCCCACCATTTAGATAGATGTTCTTTGGAGTTGCTGATGATGTCTTCAAAAGTCTTTGTGTTAACTCGACCATTTATAATGGGGCAGCCCAAATAATTTTCAATGGAGTTTGAATGACTAATTCCAAGCGCACGTTCTAGTTCTGATACTCGACTTCGGGCAATGCCCTTCGTAACTTGAAAAGTTGACTTGTGGAAATTAACCTTCTGTCCCGATATTTGACAATATTCTTTGAGGATAGTTTTTATGTTCTGACACGCCGACACATTTCCTTTGGCAAATATTAGGATATCATCAGCAAAGGCTAGAAACAGGATTACAGGGCCGGAAGACCCAAATCTAAAGTCGACCAGTTTATCAGCATCTCGTGATTCCTTAAACAGCCTACGAGCCAAGATTTCAGCCCCAAGGATGAAAAGGAAGGGCGATAAGGGGTCCCCTTGCCGTAACCCTCTCGATGGGGTAAATAGATCATTCGGGCCATTATTAACTAAGACAGAGAATGATACGGATGATATGCATTCTTTGACCCAGCCAACAAAGGTCGGGTGAAAGTCGTACTGGCGCAAGACAACTTCTGTAAATTCCCAGTCCACCCTGTCATATGCCTTTTCCATGTCGAGTTTAATGGCGATCCATCCTTCTTTACCTTTTCTAGATTTAAAAGAGTGGAATATTTCGTGCGCAATTAGCACATTATCCTGTATGGCTCTGTTAGAAACAAACGCACCTTGTAATGGATTAATGAGTCTACCCATTATCAACTTCAACCGTTCTATGAGAATTTTAGAAATAAGTTTATATATTGTTGAACACAGACTGATAGGTCTGTTGACAAGAGGAAAACCTGTCGTTGTTCTTGCCAAAGAATACTCAAACTCACAACTAGTATAGTGTATAAGTAAGAGATCGATCCACAGGGAAATCTATTAAATTCAAGTCTAATTCTAATCGCTCAGAGGGGAAAAGGGGGAGTTTTTAGTGTGTAAAAGGTCCGCCTTTTATCAAAGCGGAAGCAAACAAACAAAGGAAATTGGTTGTAGAATGCAGTGGAGAGGAATAGGTTCACCTACAATTTATCACTTCGATTGATGAATTCGATCCTTGTTTCAGCCTCTAGTTCTTGTCTTTTCCTATCAATGTCCTTGTCCAAATCTTAAGTAAATTACTAGTCCTACGAGTCCTAGCAACCCTTATCTCTAAATAACCCTAACACGGTTAAGATTCAACCTAGAGATAGCATTAAGATTATGAATTGACCAAGGTACACATAATATCAAGCTACGAGTCGATATTCAACATGTATTCAACTTCCTACACATCCAATTAGTCCTACGAGTCCTAAAGGGATATGATTGCCACTTGGGTTAAGGTTCGCTACGAGGAATCTACAAAACCCTAGCAATTGAATGAATCTACTCTCTAACTAGTCGGCCAGGCGAGAGAGAATAAAACACATTCAAGCAATTAAGCACAAGGAAGTCAAAACATTGCAATAGGAATAAGAACTAGATTAAGAAAGTCACAATTCAACAATCAAAGACCCAAACTGTAGGCGAAACCTTGAGAGTTTAGTTGCTCATGCTCAACGACGCTCTCAACAATGGTATAAAGTGCATAAGGTGAATGAACGAATAACTAGAAAAGCCTTAAATAGTCTAGAGAAAATCGGCCCAAAATAACTTGGACAAAACCCTAAGTAAAATTCGTAATTGAAAATCGGTCTCTGCACGGGCCGCGGGGCGGCCGGCGATTGCGAACTTCTCCGTTTCTTCCTTCGAGCCGCGGGGCGGCCTGCGATTCTTCCGAGCTGCTTCCTCTTCGTCTCCAGCAGCTCCTAAGTATTCTTCAACTTGTTTCCGTCCTTTCAATATTAATTCACCTCCAATCTACTTTTCCTAAAATAAAACATAAAATCATGTAGATTCCGCCTCTTCTAACTCAACAAGTGAAAATGCAAATTCAACTAAATAAATGCAATATTCACCCCTAAAATATGCTAAATGCAATATATTATACAATACTAAATATGCTCTATCAAATTCCCCCACACTTGAACCTTTGCTTGTCCTCAAGCAATAGAAAACTTAACTCTGCAGCCCCACAGAATAGCAATTCATGTATCCACACCTCAATATTTTTTTAAGTGCATGAAAACTAGCAAACACAAAAGATTAATAACATCATAGCACATAATTGGAATAATCAATGAAATCAGGCAACCATATTCATTCTAGACCTCACAAAGGATATGTGTTTCACTCTCGCTCAAGTGTTTAGGTTTAAATGTTTACGCTCAAAACTCAATCTTCAAAAACTTAGCTACAAGAGCCTTGCACCAGTGTTCTAAATTTCCACCGCTGGTGACTCTACACACAACAAAAATCATGAGGTCTTTCAATTGGGTTGTAATGGGGCCAAGGTAGAACATATAAGGTATGGAACAATTTTGGTCATGTGGTGTTCAAAATCTGGGAACCTAGGGAGCTACCAAATCATACAACCACTCATTAACATCTCATACCATATCTCTATAATGCCAAACAACACCAATCTCAAGCATAAAACTTTAGAAACCATAATCAACTCCTTCTTCTTTTTTCTTCTTTTTTTTTTCTTTTTTTTTCTTTTTTTTTTTCTTTTTCATTCATGCTATATCAAATGATTTTCCTTGACTTTTACCCCTAAGTGAATTTTATCCTCCTTAGGTCCCAAGTAATAAAAATGCTAGCAATAATCAAACATCTCATAAATACACCTCCAACATACAATCCACCACCACAAACCATCATCCACACTATAGATATTCACTAACTAGTCCTAAATTCCCGGATTGGGTCAGGCTATCATTGGCTATGAAAAATTCTTGTGGAGCTATAAAAGTATAGCCAATTAGGCTCAAACTGGCTTCAAGCAGAGGATAATATGTAAGGTGGGAATAGAGTCAAATAGGGCTAATAAAGGTGCCTCAATCATGTTTAAGTCATGTGCAGAAATCATAATATGCAGCCTTGAACAAGATATCTCAATGCAAGTCAAAGAGGAAGTAATCGAAGAGAGTACACACAACAAGCAAGCGGACTAATTAAAGTGTAGTCCTGAATAGGCCAAAATAAGCTCACCAGGACATGTCTAGAACTTCAAGATCACCCAAAAATTCAAGATTTTATGCGCTCAATCATCAATCAATCATGCCCACCAAATAGTGTAGAAAACATATATCGAAGGCTTCAACAATCCAAGCACATCATGGGGCATAAATCTCAATAGAAAATATAGAGGACAAACGGCATCCACATGGGGAAATAAGACCTATTCCTAAAAATGCAAGAACTAAAACTGTTTTTTTTTTTTCAGAATAGGAATAACAATTGTAAAAACTAAATATGCATACAACCAATATAAATAAACATGCAACCTTAAAACTTAAAATGTAGTGCAAATTAGAACCAAAATACAGAGAGTTTGCAAGTCTTCTCCCCCACACTTAGTTCTGACATTGTCCTCAATGCAGAAAAGAGCACAAAAACATCAAAATAAAAATAAAAGGGAAAAGAAAAGAAACAACTAACATGCTCACTGCTGAGGTGGTGGAGGCGGCGGATATGGTGGGAACTGTGGATAGGCGAATCGATAGAAGTCCTCTTGCCTCTGCCATATCTGCTCCTGCATCCGTCGGATCGCCGCCTGGCTCTCAGAGACCTCCTCCAGGTGGGAAGTCAAGCCACGTACATCTCGACGAATGTCGCCGACCTCCACGTACAGCTGCTGGTTGTGGTCCCACATCGCGTCCTGGCGCTGGTACATCCGCTGCTGGTTCTCCCACATTGCGTCTTGACGACGCGACATCATCTGCTGATGCTCCCACATAGTGTTCTGCTGGAGAGACATATCAGCCATCTGCTGTGCTAGCGAGTAGTAATCTGGACCAGCACCTCCAGCTGTGCTAGAAGGTCCAGCTCCTCCAAAATCCGGCTGAACTCTGGGAACATCCTCAGCATCTTCCTGCTCAGCATCAGGAACCTGCTCCTCCTCCTCATTATCATCCTCATCCATCTCATCTCCCATGTAAAAATCAGCAGCAGTAGGGCCAAATGGGAGATGACGGGGCAAACTCAACTGGATCCTCCCCTGATGGCCAGCCCTCCAGATCCACATTGGTGCTCTGCCCTCCGGGTGGCCAGTTTTCCTCAACTGGGCCTCATCATAAAGAAATGATCCATGCTGAATGTCATGGACGGCGCTCATATCGATGCATGCGCGAGCAATGAGGGTGATAAGACCCCCAAAGCTAATGGTTGCCTTGCTGCGCTTGTCCAGGATATCCTTGCAGTTTATTAGAAACAGATCTACCCAACCTGGCACTACAAGGCTCTCTGGCGTCAGACACCATAGAAAGGACATGTCCTTCAGCGAGATCTTGTTGACCTCAGCCTGTGCGAAGAAGGTGTTCGCCAGAACCTTGTGAATCAGTCGTAAGGCAGGATGGCGAATGCTGGAGTTGTACTGGCCCTTCTTGGCCTCAAAAGGCACCTTAGTAGATGCCATCCGGAAAGCCACAGGGCCCTCTCCTTTGCAGACATCAAGCCAACCAGCGGTCGGCGCAGTAGTAACACCCATAACCTGTGCCAATCTCTCCTTGGATAATGTGTAATCCCTCCCAAGCAACCGAAAATCAATAGAAGCACGGTTTACACTCAAGGTTGCTAAAAATTCTTTACATAGGCTTGGATAAGTGGGAGCATTCTTCTCTAAAAACCCTCTGAGGCCCCCATGCTCTAATAGCTGCCTACTGCAGGCATCCATCTGTAATAATCTCAAGGTAGGCTCATGAAAGAATTTCGTTACAAAGAGGTTTCTAGTGTTCAAAGCAGTCCATCTCTCCTTCTGATTTCTATTCATTCCATGTGGTCTCGACATTTTGAATCTGAGCTACAAAATATTACCCAAAAGAATGGAAATCAAGAAAAACTCACGGCAAATCAGTCTCTGCAGTGGCCGCGGGGCAGCCGAAGGTGGCGACGGGGCGGCCGGCGATAGGGGTGGCCGCGGGGCGGTGGCTCGGGTGACGGGGCGGCCTAAGAATCGCCGGATCTGGAACTTCCGTTGTCAGATCTGCTTTCCGACGTCCCTAACTTCCTCCCTCCGTGGTGGATTTGAAGGAGATTTCTTGGGAGAAGGCCGATTTTTGTGTAGATCTAGAAGAGAGAAGCAATAAGGTGGATATTGTGGAGGATGAAGATGAGAAAAGAGAATTTATGTGGAGCTTTGGGGGAAAGAAAGCTTAGGGAAAGTGTTGTAATGGAGGATTTGTGGGAGCTTGAAGAAGGAGGAAGAAGATAGAGGATAGAAGAGGATGGCGGCGGCTGATGGTGATAGAATGGGGAGAAAAAGAAGGGTAGGGTCTATTTTGTTTGGTAAGTGGGGGCCCACACGGGCCCCTTTAAATTTTTCTATCCGGCAGGGGCCGCAGGGCGGCCAGGGTGGGCGACGGGGCGGCCGGCGATTCCGCGAAGGATTTCGCTGGTCTCCCTAGCCGCGGGGCGGCCAGGCTGGCGACGGGGCGGCCCACACTTTTTCGCCCTATTCCTTTTTCTTTTCCTTCCTGCAATGTTAGTATCCCAAACAAAACCAAAACTAAACTAAAACGTAGTAAAATGCACAAATAAAATAGAATCTAAACTACTTACCTTGGGTTGCCTCCCAACCAGCGCCGTTGGTTACCGTCGTTGGCTCGACGTTATGACCCCCTAACTATCCTCAGCACTTGGTTCAGTAAGAACCAACTCATCCCCGTCCTGTTTGACAAAATTCTCATAATAGGGTTTAACTCTATGACCATTTACCTTGAAGATGTCTCCATTCCTCTCGTTTAGTAGTTCTACTGCACCATGAGAAAAGACATTAGTAATCACATATGGTCCTGTCCATCTAGAACGAAGCTTACCTGGGAAGAGTTGTAGGCGCGATTGAAATAGCAAGACCTTTTCCCCAACTTTGAGGTCCTTTCGCAAGATATGCTTATCGTGCCATGCCTTTGTCTTCTCCTTGTAGGTGACGGAGTTATCATAGGCATCCAATCTCAACTCTTCCAGCTCCTGCAGCTGTAGTTTCCTGAACTCCCCAACTTCGTCAATCGGCATGTTGCACTGCTTCACCGCCCAATATGCTTTATGTTCAAGCTCGACAGGACGATGGCAAGCCTTTCCATAGACTAATCTAAACAGAGACATCCCAATGGGAGTCTTGTAAGCCGTTCGATAAGCCCATAGAGCATCATCAAGTCTGACACTCCAATCCTTCCTGTTTGGGGCAACAGTCTTCTCCAAGATAGTCTTTATCTCGCGATTAGACACCTCAGCTTGCCCATTGGTCTGGGGGTGGTATGCAGTAGACACCCTTTGAGTCACATGATACTTCTTTAAGAGGGCACTCACAGTCTTGTTGCAGAAATGGGTCCCCTTATCACTGATTAGTGCTTTTGGGACTCCAAATCTAGAGAATAGCTCCTTGAGGAAACCTGCAACTACCTTTGAATCATCAGTTCTGGTGGCCTTCGCCTCCACCCACTTGGAGACGTAGTCCACCGCAAGCAGAATATATAGGTTTCTAAAGGAGTTAGGGAATGGTCCCATGAAGTCAATGCCCCAAACATCAAAAATCTCACAAAATATCATGCGAGTTTGTGGCATCTCATTCCTCTTAGAAAGATTCCCAACTCGCTGACAGCGATCACAGGATTTGCAAAAAGCATAAGAATCACGAAATATATGAGGCCAAAAGAATCCTGCATCAAGTACCTTCCTAGCTGTCTTTTGTGGTCCAAAGTGTCCACCACGTTCATGGGAATGACAAAAATTAAGGACAGATTGTACCTCATTGTCGGGAAGACACCGACGTATCACCTGATCTGCGCAATGCTTCCATAGGTAGGGGTCATCCCAAACGTAGAAACGAGCATCGTGGCGTATCTTGTCCTTTTGAGCCTTTGAAAAGTTGGGTGGAAACTCTTCCGACACTAGAAAGTTTACCAAGTTAGCAAACCAAGGGCGTGGAAGAGCACTAACCTTGAGGAGAGATTCGAGTTCAGAGTCTGCAGGGCCCGCGGGGCGGCCCAGGGTGGCGACGGGGCGGCCGGCGATTTCGAGGGAAACTTTCTCCGAGGATTCGGCCGCGGGGCGGCCTGTGGTGGCTACGGGGCGGCCGGCGATTGCGGAGAAATCCACCTCTGATGTCTCGGCCGCGGGGCGGCCTGGGATGGCGATGGGGCGACTTGCGATGGCGAAGACCTGTAGAAGCTCTTCGTCAGGAAAGCTCCCCAATATGCCTTCTTGTCCATTCTCCTCCTGCACAATACGACTTAGATGGTCAGCAACTAGGTTCTCAGTACCCTTTTTGTCCCTGATTTCAATGTCAAACTCGCTTAGAAGCAAGATCCATCTAATCAGTCTTGGTTTAGCCTCTTTCTTCGTCAAAAGGTAACGAAGTGCTGCATGATCAGTGTAAACAATAACTTTTGTACCAAGCAAATAAGATCTAAATTTCTCAAGTGCAAAAACTATAGCAAGAAGTTCTTTTTCTATGGTTGAGTAATTTCTTTGAGCTCCATTCAGGGTCATAGATGCATAGTATATGACATGAGAGCTTCTCCCTTCTTTTTGTCCAAGCACGGCTCCCACAGCCTAGTCACTAGCGTCACACATCAATTCGAATGGTTGAGACCAATTTGGTGCTTGTATGATTGGGGCACTGGTAAGACAAGTCCTTAACTCATCAAACGCCGTCTTGCACTTCTCATCAAAGGCAAATGTAACCTCCTTCTTCAGCAGCTCGCACAAGGGTGAGGTGATATTTGAGAAGTCCTTAATGAACCTGCGGTAGAATCCTGCATGGCCTAAAAAGGAACGAACTTCACGCACATTAGTAGGATAAGGCAATGATTGAATGATGTCAATCTTTGCCTTATCAACCTCAATCCCTTTATGGGAGACAATGTGACCCAAAACAATGCCTTCATCAACCATAAAGTGACACTTTTCTGAATTGAGCACTAAATTAGTGTCAACACATCTTTTAAGCACAAGCGCCAAATGGTTGAGGCAAGCATCAAAACTATCACCATGGACTGTAAAATCATCCATAAAGACCTCAATAAATTGCTCTATATATTCAGAGAAAATACTTACCATACACCATTGGAATGTCCCAGGAGCATTGCACAAGCCAAAAGGCATTCTGCGATATGCAAAAGTGCCAAACGGACAAGTGAATGTTGTCTTCTCTTGATCCTCGGGTGCGATGGCTATCTGAAAGTACCCTGAATATCCATCTAGAAAGCAGTAATATGGACGACTAGCAAGTCTTTCAAGCATTTGATCAATGAAAGGTAAGGGAAAGTGATCTTTTCGAGTTACCGCATTCAGCTTGCGATAATCGATGCAAATTCTCCAGCCTGATTGGACCCTGGGAGGGACCAACTCACCTTCTTGATTATCAACCACTGTAATGCCTCCCTTCTTTGGTACTACCTGCGTTGGACTAACCCATTGACTATCAGAGATGGGATAGATCATACCTGCCTGAAGAAGTTTGAGCACCTTCTTCTTTACGACATCCATCATAGGTGGGTTGAGTCTCCGTTGAGGTTGCCTTGAAGGTTTGGCTCCCTCTTCTAATAAGATCCTATGCATGCAAGTAGCTGGGCTGATTCCCTTGATATCTGCTATGGTCCATCCCAGAGCTGTCTTATGCTCTTTGAGCACTCCTACCAACCTATCTTCCTGTTCTTTGGTAAGCTTGTTAGAGATGATGACAGGCAAGGTGTCACCCTCCCCCACAAATGCATATTTCAGATGCTCAGGAAGAGGCTTGAGCTCAACTTCAGGTGCCTGTACGATAGAAGGTAAGAGCTTTTCCTTTGGAATAGTTAATGCCATAAAGGTTTCTTCTTGCGATTTGGAAGGAAGGGAAGACAAGTCTCTTATGGTATCCTGCAGGTTAGTAGTCAAAATATAATTCAATGAAAATTCCTCAGTAGAAGATTCTAAAGCTACCTGCAGGTCATCTACACAACTCATATCAAAGGTATCCTGCATACAAGTATCAATGGCATCCATAAAGCATAAGGAATGATCATCAGAAGGGAATTTCATAGCATCATATATATTGTATTCAACCTTCTCACCATTAAATTCCATAGTCAAAGAACCAGAATACACATCAATTTTTGTTCTAGCAGTCTTTAAAAAGGGTCTTCCTAGCAAAATAAAAGCCTCCTGGTTACCATGCTCCATGTCCAAGACAAAGAAATCAGCAGGAAAGATCAAATTGTCAACCATAACTAAGACATCCTCAACTATGCCTCTAGGAAAAGCATTTGATCGATCCGCTAGTTGGATTACCACTCTGGTCTCATGCAAAGGTCCTAAACTCAATTATTCATATAGAGAATAAGGTAAAACATGAATAGATGCACCCAAGTCTAACAAAGCCTTATCAAACTTAGTTTCACCTATCACACATGGAATTGTAAACATGCCAGGGTCGCTACATTTCTTAGGCAGACGCTTTTGAAACACAGCAGACACATGTTCGCTTACCTTAATTTTCTGCTTCCCTTTCAACTTTTGATTCCTCTTTATTGTGCAAAGTTCCTTGAGAAATTTGGCATAACGAGGAATACTTTTAATCAGATTGAGTAAAGGGATGTTTACCTCGCACTTACTGAACGTCTCAAAGATCTCTTTGTCATTGTCTGGTCTTTTTGTGTCTCTGAGTGCTTCAGGAAAGGGAGGAACGAGTTTAAAAGAATTAAGAGGGGGGAAATCAGGTCGAACATACCCGTCGGAGGAGTCCCTAGAGAGGCCGCGGGGCGACCGGCGATTTTCCGCGTCTTCCGAATCGCCTTGGCCGCGGGGCGGCTCAGGTGTGCCGCGGGGCGGCTGGCGATGTCGAACCCCTTCTTCGTCCTCGTTCGCACCTGTTTCAAAATTATCAAGGTTAGTATCATTATGGGGAGTGGTAATCAGTTCCTTATCACTTCTTAGCGTCACAACGCTGACGTTCTCCTTGGGATTCACCACCGTTTGAGATGGTAGTTGTCCTGAGTCCTTCGCCAGCAGTTCGCTCAGCGATTGAGCCATTTGGCTAAGTTGCTTCTCCATATTCTTTTGGTGCTCATCTTGCCTCATTTGGTGCTCAGCTTGACCCAAGACGATCTTTGTGAGAGCTTTGAGAGGATCCTCATTGGATTGATTATCAGTTGGTGGAGGTCCTCTCTGTCTTTGATCAAATTGTTGTTGAGGTCTGAAATGGGGTCCTCCTTGTGGATTGAAAGGGGCTTGGTTATTACCATGGCCATACCCCTGGTAACCTGCATTATAGTTGTTATTGTATTGATTGGGATTAGCATAGTTACCATACCTGGGTCGCTGAGGAACAAAGTTCCCCATGGCATTCAGTTCTACATTGGGCTCCTGCAGCATTGGACAAGTGTCCGTCGGGTGATAAAGATCAGCGCAAATGCCACATGCCTTAAGTTGTTGTGGGGTTCCTTGTAGCATGAACCTTTTCATCATATCCTTCAATTCAGCCACATCGCTATGTAATGCGGAAGTTGAGGAGTCAGCGGCGAGTACCCCTCTAGCATGAAGTCCCTTGCTGAATTGCCTAGAGTCATCAGCAAGCTCTGAAAACACCTCCCAAGCAGCAACGGGTGTTTTGTTCAAGATGTTGCCTCCACAGGCAGAGTTCACCGTCTTGCGCTCCTCGTCAAGCAATCCATTGAATAGAAAGAGCACTAAATCCTTCTTTGAAAAACCATGGTGAGGGCAACTAGAGCAGAGCTTCTTGAAGCGCTCAAAGTACTCATTGAGTGTCTCTGTAGCCTGCTGGTCAATGCTGCTGATTTCCTTCTTCAGGTTGTTCAACTTGGTTGCAGGGAAGTACTTTTCCAGAAAGAGACGCTTCAATTGTATCCATGTTGTTGCACTACCTGGTGGTAAGTAGTAGAACCACTCATTAGCAGTGTCCCTAAGCGAAAAAGGGAATGCCCTTAACTTGATTTGCTCCTCCGTGACATCGCCTGGTTTCATACCCACCACAACAGTATGGAACTCAGATAAGTGCTTGTGGGGGTCTTCACCACTCAACCCATGGAATTTGGGTAAGAGATGAACCACCCCAGACTTTAGCTCAAAATGGACACCTTCATCAAGTTCAGGGAGCACGATAGCCAATGGTTGTTGGGCCGCACGATAGCCAATGGTTGTTGGGCTAAGTCTGGTGTAGAGAGCTCCTTCAGCGTTCGATTATCATCGTTAGCAGCCATCTCTTCACTCTCTTCTTCTCCTTGATCGAAAGGTAACTCGCGAAAGCGATCACGAGCTTCTCGCCTCAATCTAGAGAGAGTCCTCTCAATCTCCGAATCTAAAGACAATAGAGATGAGTTAGTAGCACGAGTGGGGACCATATAAGTGGTCCACACAAAAATTAGCAATTAAAACAACACAAGAATTCAATCAGAAGAAATCTCCGGCAACGGCGCCAAATTTGACAAGAGGAAAACCTGTCGTTGTTCTTGCCAAAGAATACTCAAACTCACAACTAGTATAGTGTATAAGTAAGAGATCGATCCACAGGGAAATCTATTAAATTCAAGTCTAATTCTAATCGCTCAGAGGGGAAAAGGGGGAGTTTTTAGTGTGTAAAAGGTCCGCCTTTTATCAAAGCGGAAGCAAACAAACAAAGGAAATTGGTTGTAGAATGCAGTGGAGAGGAATAGATTCACCTACAATTTATCACTTCGATTGATGAATTCGATCCTTGTTTCAGCCTCTAGTTCTTGTCTTTTCCTATCAATGTCCTTGTCCAGATCTTAAGTAAATTACTAGTCCTACGAGTCCTAGCAACCCTTATCTCTAAATAACCCTAACACGGTTAAGATTCAACCTAGAGATAGCATTAAGATTATGAATTGACCAAGGTACACATAATATCAAGCTACGAGTCGATATTCAACATGTATTCAACTTCCTACACATCCAATTAGTCCTACGAGTCCTAAAGGGATATGATTGCCACTTGGGTTAAGGTTCGCTACGAGGAATCTACAAAACCCTAGCAATTGAATGAATCTACTCTCTAACTAGTCGGCCAGGCCAGAGAGAATAAAACACATTCAAGCAATTAAGCACAAGGAAGTCAAAACATTCCAATAGGAATAAGAACTAGATTAAGAAACTCACAATTCAACAATCAAAGATCCAAACTGTAGGCGAAACCTTGAGAGTTTAGTTGCTCATGCTCAACAGCGCTCTCAACAATGGTGTAAAGTGCATAAGGTGAATGAACGAATAACTAGAAAAGCCTTAAATAGTCTAGAGAAAATCGGCCCAAAATAACTTAGACAAAACCCTAAGTAAAATTCGTAATTGAAAATCGGTCTCTGCACGGGCCGCGGGGCGGACGGCGATTGCGAACTTCTCCGTTTCTTCCTTCGAGCCGGGGGGCGGCCAGCAATGTAGCGGGGCGGCCTGCGATTCTTCCGAGCTGCTTCCTCTTCGTCTCCAGCAGCTCCTAAGTATTCTTCAACTTGTTTCCGTCCTTTCAATATTAATTCACCTCCAATCTACTTTTCCTGAAATAAAACATAAAATCATGTAGATTCCGCCTTTTCTAACTCAACAAGTGAAAATGCAAATTCAACTAAATAAATGCAATATTCACCCCTAAAATATGCTAAATGCAATATATTATACAATACTAAATATGCTCTATCATCTGTAATGGGCAGTAGTAGTTGGGTTGTCATTTTTTGGTAGTAGTGTGATAACAGTATGATTTATCTGTTTCAAAAGTCGCCCTGACAGAAAGAAGCTTTTAACTGATCGGATAACCGTGGAACCAACAATATTCCAAGATGCTTTGTAGAAGTCTGCAGTCATTCCATCGGGTCCAGGGGCTTTATTTGTTCTCGGACCGAACACGGCGTTTTTTATTTCCCCATTCGATGGGATAGCCTTAAGCATTTTGTTTTTCTCATCGGTAACCTCAGCTGGGATAAGCTGTAGATATTCCATTAGTTTTGATTTATCAATTGGTTGTCTCTGGAATCTTTTCTGAAAGTCGCTTCTCATCTCTTTATTTATGTTCATCTCGCCCATGATTTGTGTTCCTTCTGATGTCGTGATTTGTCTAATCAGCTTCCGGTTTCGTTTTCCCGACGCTATTTTGTGGAAGTATCCCGTATTAGAATCTGTCAGTCTGATATGCTTAGTTTTTGCTCGTTGATTCGAGTAAGATTTTTGAAAAAGCAGGAGTCATTCCTTTTTCTTGATAAGGTTTCTCTCTTTTGACTGTATGTGAGTAGATCTGCTTAAATGTGTGGTTTGCTGAATCTTTAATAATTGATCCTCAACCTCTTTCAATTGTTTGAAGATATTGCCGAATGTCGTTTAAATCCGGGTTTTCGCTTTCTGCTTTAGTAACATTGTTTTCCTGGCTAGTTGAAACATTGCAGAGCCCTGGCAGTGATGTCGCCATGTTTGCTTGATGATGTTCCTAAACTCCCCACGCTGTAACCAAATATTTTCAAATTTAAAAGGTGGCGGTTTGAAAGCCTGATTGATATTAAGGTCAATAGTTATAGTACAGTGGCCAGAGAACGAAAATGCACCATTTTGGTGGACAGTAACGGGAACTGTTGTATAATGTTATGTTGGACAAGGACACGGTCCAATTTTTCCTTTATATTTCCCTCCTCCCCTTTGTTTTTTCTCCATGTGAAGGGATTTCCCTATGAAGGGATATCCATTAAAGAGCAGCTGTTCTTGAACGTTGTGAGTCGATTAAACCTCCCAAGCATTGTGGTAGCCCCTCCTTCTTTATCTAAGAAGTTTCCAATCTCATTAAGGTCACAGATGACAATGCTCGGAAGCTGGTTGCAGTTAATGGCATTGCTTATATATTCCCAAAATGCATCTTTATTTTGTTCTTGGGGTGGGGCATACACAAACCAAATAAGGCATGATAATTTTTTTGTTATGTTAGTATATTTGATTGTGATAATTCTGGGTTGTTGAAGGATGATTTCTATTGTCTCATGAGTAAGAGCATATTCTTTCCACATAATACCGATACCCCTCCCCCCCCCCCCCCCGATTTTCCAATGGCCGATGACCATATGGCATTATCAAAACCTGCACTCCTCCATACAGATGGGTCAGGATTATTTTCCGTCTTAGTTTCTGCTAACGCAAGCAGCTGTATATGCTCCGCTTTGCACCATGTACTTATGTCAATCCAAACGGTTCTCCTTCCCATTCCTCTACACTAACTTTCATTATAACCAACATGACTTGAGGTCAATACAGTTACTCGAACCTCAAAACAATTGTAAATTTGATTCTTGTTTCTTGTTCTAAATAGGTGCCTGAGAGTCATGGCACCGTTTTTTCCGACGTTCCTCAAACAACAGAAAACTTTAGCCGCAGACTGAAAGAAAATTTTGGCTTTATAGTAGGAGCCGAGTTCATTAACATTCCGGTTTGATTTGTGAGTATATCCTCTACTAAGAGATGTACCAAATAGAAGGATCTATTTCCTGGTTTTGTGCACTTGATTAACTTAATGGTTCCGTTTATTTTGTCAAGGTAGGGACAAAGATACAGGCGTGCGCATACATAATCGAGCCGAATCTTTGAGTTCTTGGATCCATATAGAAGTAGTAAGAAAGGGACTTACTGTCAGTACGGACGGTTAAGGGAGCATTCAGCTCAATGTTTATATACCACATACTATTGTTAATCACTCTGTGTTTCCCACTCTCATCAATGCTAAGGTTCAAACATGAGATATATTGCAAATATAATTGACAGGTGGATATTATTGACTTAAAATGGTTGCTATTATTCAAAGTATGATTTACATACTTTCCAATTGATTTCTTAATGCCAAATGATCGGCACCCATAGTGCTTAACCCACTCTATTGTATTGAAACTTTGATATTGTTCTCCACTCATGGGTAAATTCATGAAGTATCTTAAACCATGGAAGCAACTAGTGCAGAAAAGCCACATTTTCGTTGATGTATCAGTACAGGATGTAATCAATTCAGACAGAAACCTAAACAACTCGCAAAGAGCATAAGTGTGAATATCACCTAGATCATTTTTGCTCACATGTGGGAGGGAGAATTTGATTTCAAACCGATTGTTCGACATGGGTATCACATGAAAGCACCCTTCCAAGAACATCCAAACAAATCGGACCTTCTTCCGAATTTCTCTGATATCCAGTGGATCTCCTTTGATAGTAGCATACAGAGTTGTGTTTTGAAGGGTAATGATGTTCTCTCGAACCCCCGCCAAGCGAGCTTTGTATTTCTCAGGATCCAAAGGAAGCCACGACTTGCCCTTTGATGGTTTATCATTAGGGTGAGCACCTTTTTTCCGCAGGGTCTGGTCCCCCCTTGGAATGGTTTTTGGAAGTGAAAGGCTTGGGTACAAGAGTGATAGCAGGGCTCATAATCGAGCCCTCCACCACCAGATCATCACAGAGTTTCTACTTGCCCTTGAGGTGGGACTTCTCCGTCATATTTCCTCGCCAAAACAAACAGTAAGAATTAGTATTAGATGGGATTGGGAAAGATGGAAGAGAACGGTACCTAACATCCTTCCGACCATGCCGTATATAGACAGATTTAGGATTTTGAGACCAGACAGAAAAGGAGGAACAAAAGAACCTTAGCATTCGCCACACAAACTCTGAGAAGCCCCCCTCCTCTCCGTAGAACGTTTGAATCGAACGAACCCCTATACTCTCTCTCAAGGAATAGTCCTCGTATTTGATTTTCTCGTGTGAATGAAGGAGCCAATCAACAACCCACCACCACCAGTGGCTTCCAAATCCGCATAATCTCTGCGAAATCCATTCTAGGATCACATAGATGAGACTTCTTCTACCGTTTGACCGAGATTGATGCCAACCACTTCGTACCATGTTCTTCTGTAGAAGAAGATTGCAATCAATAGGCTTGGGAATTTCCATATCTCCACTGATCCGCACAACATGAGGAGTAAAAGCCCCATAAATTTTGTGGGATTTTTCGTCATTTTGACAAGATTTGGAAGCAATTTTTGGTTTAGGGTTCGCTGTTTCAAGGAAGGGGACGATTGGGAGTTTCTCTCTCATCGGGTTTTTTTGGATCGTGGTAAAGGAGATATCTTTGTGTGTGTAATGCAAGGGGCTCGTTGTGGTTATTTATAGTAAGTTTTTTTTTAAAAAAAATTCATCTATAATTAATGCAATTCAAATTCATGCATAACATGTAAAGGTTAATTCATGCAAATTACTGTAAAATACCATCCGATAGCTGCTAGTGTAGTAAGTCTGTTTTTTTAAAAGGCCATTTTTTAAAGGTAAGATTTAGGAATTTCGTCATCGACCGGGCCTCTTTCCTAGCACATTCAAACGGACGAGAATAACAAGTTCTTGATCCTCAAAGCTATCATTGTCAGGGATGTTGTAGGCCAGACATGTGATCCTATCATCCACCGCATTCGGTTCCCTGAAAACATGACGAATAGCAACATGAGACATATAATTTAAATTCGTTTTTGTATCTGCCATTAACAGCTCAATGTTCCAGGGACATGACCAGTCATCCAAAAGAGCCTTTATAACAAACAGACAGTCTCCTTCGATCAAAAGGTCTTTAGTTCCCATCAGTTTTGCCCTAGCCACACCCATGTGAAGGCCCATTGCTTCTGCAAAAACCGTTGAATTGTTGTTACATCTGCCCGACCCTAAGGCAAGTATGTTATCGCAATGATCGCGAATAGCATAGCCGTAGGATCCTTTCTTCGACTGACACTACGAGCCGTCGAAATTTAACTTGTAATAACCAGCTGGTGGTCTCTCCCAAGGTTTTGTTTTATGCTGCTTGTAGCTGGTAGATTTCCGGCCAGTTTGTTAATTGCACCCTGCCTGAACCATTTCGTTCTGAGGTATACATTTTGTTAGTTTGTTTGTTGCTTTCATTCCAAGTATGACTTGAAGTGTTGCAGAAGAGGGCAATCTCCCGTGTTTTGACAGAAGTCACATGTCTGAACATAAGTTGGTTTATGAAAAACCAAAGACTCCACCAAGCGAAGGCTAGATACCCGGTCTTTTCCTTCCCAAGGTTTACAAAAATATTATTTAGAATGGTATTTGCCTTTGAGTCCGCTGTTAAGCCTATATGATTCAGCCTACGGATGTTAAGGGTAGTTAGAAGCGCAATTGTCATGGGACATTCCACTAGTAGATGGAAGGTAGATTCCCTAATGCTGGTGCAAAAACTGCATCCAGAAGGCGCCGCTATATGGGACCGTTGTAATCTTTCAGAAGCCGGTAATCCATCTCGAGAGATTTGCCAAAGAAAATGTCTAATCTTGTAGGGGACGTTCAGATTCCAAAGCTAGTTACAATCAAAATTTGAGTCCCTATTATGAAGCTGGATGATGGAAGTTGTTGAGCTGGTTGAGAACCACCAGTTCTTTCTAGGTCCCCAAAAGAGTCTGTCATGGTAAGCATTAGGAAGTTTAATATGTGTGATGCTGTCAATGAAATCATTGTTTAATAAACCGGCAAGGTCCGTATGAAGGGTTGAGATACTCCAATTCTTATCTGTATCAATGAATCTATTAACAGTCTAATCAGCGAACTCGTTTGTAATTGTTGTGAGCGCTAGGTTCACTAAGGGCATCTGTCTTACCCAGTTGGCCTGCCAGAATTTAACCGAGTGGCCATCTCTGATAGACAAACGGATGCCCGGTTTAAATAAGTGTCTAATAGAGATTAACTTGGACCACTGCCACGAGGTGTTCCCTTTTTAAGTGTAGTTCATGATGGTGGAATTCTTAAGAAATTTAGCTGTAATAACTTTTACCCAGATGTTATCCAGCTCTGCAATAATTTTCCAAAGCAACTTCATTTGTAGAGTTATGTTCATGGTTTCTGCCTTGTAGATACCAAGGCCACATGATAGAGTATCTGAACAGATTTTATCCCAGCTGGTCAAGGGAGTTGACTCTGGGCCTTTATTCTAGAAGAATTGTATATAAACTCTATCAAGATCATGCAGAATAGACGCAGGTAGCATAAACGCCTACATTATAAAAATAGGTTGTCCGCTTAAATTGGACTTTATGAGTACTTTCCTACCCTTGGCAGATAAAGAATCCGCTTTCCATTTAGTAAGTTGTTGGTTTAATTTTCGGACCACATCCGCAAACGTGTCGCGGTTAACCCTTCCATTTATAATAGGGTAGCTGAGATACTTCTCAAGGAAATTTGTTTGCAGAATCCCGAAGGTTGTAGCAATCATTTGAATGGCTGAGTTAGGTGTGTTGGAAGATATTTGGAAGCTAGATTTGTGTAGATTGACTTTTTGGCCGGATATCAGGCAAAACCGTTGTATGGTGCCTGTTAGTTTATTGCACGCTAACTGGGATGTTTTCCCGAAAAGCATAATGTCATCTGTGAAGGCGAGAAAGGGAATTTTGAATCCTCCCTGCCCCAAACAAAAGCCCAGTTCCTTTGACAGATAAGCTTGTCTATGTAGCGTTCTGGCAAGTACCTCCGCCATAAGAACAAATAGGAAAGGTGAGAGTGGGTCACCCTGCCTTGGGCCCCTAGTGAGTCTAAATGGTGTCGATGGTTCGTCATTTATGAGAATCGATTAGGACACAGTTCTGACACACTCTTGGATCCACATAACGAACTTGTTGCTAAAGCCGAACTTTTAAAGAACAGAAAAAAGGAAGGGCCATTCAACCCTATCGTAAGCCTTTTCTATATCCAATTTGATGGCCATGTAGCCACCTCTTACTTTTTTTGTTCTAAATGAATGGAAAATTTCATGGGCGATTAGGATATTATCCTGTATGGATCTTCCCTTCGTAAGCGCGCTTTGTAAAGGATGAATCAAGTTATAAAAAACTTTGGCTAATCTAGTAGACATAATCTTAGAGATGATTTTGTAGATCGTAGAACAGAGACTGATCGGTCTGAAATGGTTAACATAGTTTGGGTTATCTCTTTTTTGAATCAAAGTTATAAATGTATGGTTAATTTGTCGCAACATTCTTCCAGAGGCGAAGAAAGCCTTGACAACTTTAATGATGGACGGTCCCATAATATCCTAGTAGACTTGGTAGAAACCAACAGGCATACCATTGGGGCTCGGAGCCTTATCCGGTTTAATAGAAAACAGTGCGGCCTTAATTTCAGAGTTTGCAACTGGTGCCGTTAAAGCTCCATTCTCTGCTGTCGTTATTTCTGTATCTATAACATTTTGATCCTCTGTAAACGTGAGGTCATGGTTGTATAATGACTTGAAATGGTCAGAGAACTTTGAGTTGAACTCGTCCCTTATCAATTTGTGGTCTGTCAGTTGTAGACTCGAATCTGGTGTGAGAATTTTGATAGCTTTTTTACCCCGCCTCGTCGTGGCGATACAGTGAAAATAGGTCGAGTTTGTATCATGGAGTTTGTTGTGCTTTACTTTAGCCCTTTGGCTCCAATAGCGTCTTTGAAAATCAATCATTGTTTCTCTTTTATTAAGCAGTCTCTTCTGAAGCTCAAAATCGTGGTCATTTGGGTTGTTAATTAAGATCTATTACAATCTGAGTAATTGCTCATCGGTTTGATAAACCTGTTTGTGAATATTGCCAGGCCTTTAAGCATAGATGTTTTCTTGACCAATGTATAAATGTTTGAACCCACTGGGTTCAGGCGCCAAGCTTGTTTTACAATATTTCTGAATTCAGGTTTGGTGGTCCAAGCTAATTCAAGCCGGAAAGGTCGATTGTTGATATGCATTTGTGAACGTAGATCAATGGATATCGGGGCATGATCTAATATTGTGAAAGGGTGAATCTTGACTTGTAAACCATCGTAAGCAGCAATGATTTCGGATTGTGCCAGCAGACGATCAAGTTTTGCGAAACTGTTATTTGGGGATCCTGTTTTCTTCCTCTGCCATGTATAATTTCCCCCATGAGTGGGGACTTCGTTAAGAAACAGATCGTTTTTTATTTGGGTCAAGCGTCGGAAGCGAGCCTGAGAAGGGATACCCCCCCCCCCCCAACTTATCATCCGGGATCACGATTTCGTTGAGATCGCCCAAGATACAGAACAGTAGAACAAGTTGCGAAGTGTATTGCATTACAAATTCCCAGAACGGGTTTTTTTATTGGTAATCCAGTGGTGCATACACCCGGATGAAGGTCGTTGTTTGGTTGATGATGTGATCGTGATAATTTATATGGATTAATCTGTGGTGAACCGAGATAACTGTAATTTCACCTTTAGACATCAACATGTCTTTCCACAGCAGACAGATATCACCGGAGAAACCCAAGGCAGGATCGAAAGCTATGTTGTTGAAGCCACACTTTCTCCAAACATTTTCTAGCGGGGGCTTGTTTGTTTTAGTTTCAAGCAGCACCAGGACATTAATGTAGTTGCTTCTAAATAAGAGTTCTATATTAGTCCAGAAATTACGTCTTCGTAAACCATGACAATTCCAAGAGCAGCAAACCATACAACGTGGCGCTTGGCCGCCCAGCACACCCGAGTGGCCTTCAGGGGCTCAAAAGAGCACAGATAATTGCAAACAAGAAATTGAGCAGTAAGTATACTGTAAAAGGGACGATAAGTCAAAAGGCACACGGTAAGTGTGATTAAATAGATTTTCTGCTGGTGAACAGATACTCTGTAGATTTTTGGTAGAGTGGAGAGAGAGGGACTTACAGAGGAGATTTGTATAGCATCGAGCAAAAAGCACTTTAGTAGACATATTTGTACAGTTGTAGATACAATGGCCTTGTAGGGCAAAATTGATCTCAAACCATAATACAGTGGTAAGCACTGAAAGTACGCAAAGTGTGTATAAACAACTTTTAGAGTTTGTATACAAGAGTCATGATGTACAAATTTTGCCCAATAAGGCTTATAAGAGTATTGATATCGGAGATATAGTTTTTGTGAACCTAAGTAGATAAGAGTATATGTATTGCTATTGATGGCTTGGTAGCTTCATACAGTAGCAATTGATGTTGTCGTAGCATGGTACTAGCGCCAATTAGATAGGAGATCAGCAAATGAATACAAGAGTACATGGTGAATGTAAGTGGTAAGTGTAACTCATATTTCGGTAAGTGTAAACGAGAGCTTGTAGAGCCAAAGGGTGGGATACTACTGCCATGGTATAAGTAGGCGGCTAGCCCAGACAAATAGGGGTGCAATTGGGTGTAAACCGGGCAAGTAGTGTTACGAACCTGACACCAGGCCGAGGTAGAGCAGTAAGCTAGAGTTAGTCGCTTCGAACTCAACGGAGTGCGAACTTTGAAGATCCAACCGAGCCACCGCCCGAACCAACAGACAAAATAAAGGTCGACCACACTGCGCCCGCCCTGAGACCTCAGAAATTCCATCAATTTCGAGCCATCCCGGGTGAAGTGACGAACCCACTCGGATTTCGAGTAGGAACACGCAAACAACTGGAGCACAAGTTGCAAAATTGGAGGGCTTTTCGCCCTTAATTGATCCGAAAGATTGTTAGGGGGCCAAGTGGAGGGAGCTACCTCCAAAGGGGCTAAGATCGAAGGGTTAGGGTTGGTCGAGGGTTGCTCAGGGCTGGTCTGCAGCTGAACGTGGGAGGAAGATGGGGTACTGAGGCGGCGGCCGGGGAAGGGAAAACCTAGCGCGTGAAGCACGTATTTTTTTTTCATTTTGGGTTTTTTGACACAAACATATACATTAGTCACTATCTTTTCTACACACAGTTTTTTTTGGAACAAATGTCCAAATTCAACTCCGTTGATCAGCTGGGATAAAATCTGCTCGGACTCACTTTCCGGAGGTTTAGGCTTATACAAAGCATAGACGACCAACTTGGCTCTTCAAATGAAATTGCTTTGGAAAATACATCAAAGGAATACCGATCATGGATTGTGTCAAAAAAGGCAATACTTCATGACAATGGTCGAGATTGACTTCCATTAGGCATTTGTTCAAACCTGGTCTTAGATGGTCTATTGGGGATGGCGGGTCGGTTAAGTTCTGGACGAACAATTGGGCGTTAAATACGCCTTTTCTATCTTGTGCCCTACGTCAGTTTCACGTGGAAACGGTAGCGTGGACAGTTGATTCGTTCATCACTAGTGACAATAAATGGGATGTTTCGGCTCTGAAAAGTGGATTGCAAGGTTTGTTGAGTCCAAACATCATTGGAAACATCACAGACATTAGGCTAATGTAGAATAATTTCTTTAACAAGCTTTATTGGGGTCCCAGTAGGAATGGGGGGTTCTCTACAAGGTTAGCAACATCTATTATTCCACTTCATAACGGCGACCCGCACTATGATTGTCAATGGTTATGGAAATTGGACATCCGTCATAAGATTAGACACTTCCTTTGGAAAACTTCACGTGATGGGCTTCCTACTTCCGATCGGTTACAACGATCGCATGTTGTTGTTCCCTCGAGCTATAGTTTCTGTGACTACCCTAAGGAATCAACTTCCCACATGCTACTGAAATGCTCAATGACTCGTGCTCTTCTGGCTGATCTAAGTATCAGCTTAACAAACCTCGCGACAATCGATGACAATTCTAAACTCAACACCATCCTTCATGACATTTACACGTTTGTAGGGAAATTGGCGATGAAAAATCTGGCATTTGCATGGTGGTCAGTTTGGTTCTTCAGAAACCAATTAGTTTTCCAGAGGCCATTAGGCCAACAGTACGTATGATTTTTATTTCTTATACGAGTATATTTTTAATGTTTTTATCATTATTTTAAAATTGGGTTTAAATAAATGTTAAGATATGATGTAAATATATTTTTATTAATTTTAATTAAATATAAAAAATTATATATATGCGGGACTGGACGGGATTTGCAAGATTCAAACTCTCCGTCTCGCGTCCCGTCCCGCATAATTTTTATAGGATGGTATCGAGACGGGATTGAATTTTTTTTTTTCTAAATCCCACAGGATCAGGACGGGATATGCGGGATTTGTGCCCACTCCTAATTCTAGGGGTGGGCACAAATCCCGTATATATGGAATAACTTGTTATAAAGATGGAAAAAAGTGTGAGAGAATCAAGTGAGTATTATGCTCATCTCACATTATTATCTTGGTTTGTTAAATTAGATTTTTTTTTTTCTTTTACAGTAGGCAAGAAGTAGATCGACAAAACGATCTTAAAGTCATCTGTCAGATGGCTTGAATGACCCTACACAGAGAGTCGCCGGTAAAAAAATAGAAAAATTATCTAAGATTGCAATTACAGAAATTTAAATTTTAAAATGTCTACAAAATTAAAACTATAGTTTCATCAGATCCGCTGATTCTTGAATCCTTGAATCCCGTTCTTGTGGCTTGGATAGCGGTGATTGTGGCGGTGATGATTGTTGCATGAAGGCTCGGACTCACTCAATAATATTTGTTACATGTGAGGCTGGACTTGAAAACTTGGGATTTGCACAACCATAGTCATAATAATAAGGTGGCGGTGATGCCGGATCTAGACCCACGGTCATAAATCAGAGCATTACCAATGAGTTATTTCCGATTTTGTGGATTTAGGGATAAAAAGATTTGTTAATGGAGATTTTGGGGAGGTGTTTGGTTGTTGTTGTTGTTTGTTAAGAGCTGAATGAGGCCCCAATGGAGCTCGAAAGAAGAGCACCAACAAGGGGACGAGATTAAAAAGGATGGCTAGGGGGCTTGAGGTGGGAGATGTTACTGCATGTTCCAGATCTGGCGCCCAGAAGCTCGTCGGAGAGGGGTTTGAGGAGGGGAATCTGGATAAGGGGAGGGATAGAAGGGAGAGGAGGTGTCTTACAATGGCGGAGGAGGAGACTGGTGAGGAGAGGCCGGTGACGACAGGGATGGACTTCCGACCGGCGAGGAGCGGCGAAGAGCAGAGCACACCTGTAGAAACACCAGCGGATGGTGTAGAAGTAGAGGAGTAAGGCGTCGCATAAGAAAGCAGTACCGGCAGATGAAGCCTGGTGGCGCCAATCATCGGAGGGGACGCCGCGAAAGGTGGGATCCCATCGGAAACGATCGAGCCGGTTTGTGGGAGCAGGGAGGGAGTCGCGTTCATAGATGAACACGAGGGTGCCTGCATCGGAGGATGCCGGGGGAACGAGGGTCTGATGGAGGAGTGGGGGCGGTGCAGGGGCGTCACCAGCGGGCTGAGCCGCTGAGGAGGCGCCGGAGCTGGTGGTGGGGATGAGATTTGGGTTTGGGGCCATAGAGGAGAGGCGGCTCCGCCGGGATGAAACTCCAGGGATGCGGCAAAAGTTTTGGGGCTAGGGTTTTGGTGTTTCTGGTTGCGAAGGTGAAAGAGGTGGGGTGTGGGGCAAGTCCGGCGGGGAGGCAGCCAGCGGTGGCGGCGGATGGCCGGGACTACCTCACATCTTGATGGCGGCTAGTTCCTCTAGGGTTTCTCTTGGGAGGAAGGAGAGCGTTCAGACGTTTTTTTTGTTAAATTAGATTTGTTCATGCACATCAACTCAGATTTTTAATGCAATTTGCTAATGGCTACTGTAATGGAATTTATGTATTTTAATTTGTTTACTACTGTAATAGTATTTGTGTAAGAGTGTAAGACTTTAATTTGTTACAGTATTTTATTACTTGCTATATTTTATAAGGGGATTATGTACTTTAATTTGGAATTAATTGGATTATCTTTATTTACGAGGGACAAATCCCGTCCCGATCCCGTCCCGTAAGAGATAAGATCCGGCGGAATTTGAAAAAAAAATATCAATCCCGTCCCGATTCCGTCCCGCATAAAATCCGAGGGACGGAACGCGGTATTACCCTAATCCCGTCCCATCCCATGCCCACCCCTACCTAATTCTAACGTTGAGGTCCCATTAACTTACCAACACAAGTGGACTACAATGTCCAATTGGACTTTTTATTTGACCCACCCCAAACCGGCAAACCCACTATACAACGTCGAATAACTTTGGGTGCACCCGATCTGTCCTTCTCAACTTAGCAACATTAAAATTGTTCCATTGCAACATCCAATTCAACGTTGTGCGTGGATTAGCAGCTAATTACGCCACGGTTTAGCAATGCATATAAGGAGACCCTTGGAAGGAAACTAGGAGGCAAGGCTGGCAAGCAACAACAAGCAATGAAGAAAACCTACCCAAGCTTAAGCTATCACTTCCAAAAGTTGGCAAGAGCCTCAAAATTTACACAATGTTGAACAATGGAAGCACATTGTCGATGCAGCTTAACAAATAACAAGTAATAACTATCTCCTGCATTCAAAGGTTTAACAAATATCTTTATGATAGAAGGGTAACGCTTGGAGGAGTTTTGAGAGCTACACAAATCGGTGACAAGGGACTACACAAGCCTAAGCCCATTGCAACGCCTTTGCCCAGGGATCATTTGCCACTGTCAACAAAATCCACTCAAAAGCATAAGAAAAATTCCGATATACAGGAAACAGTTGGTCGAGTAAATAGGAGCTAGTAATAATGAAAGAAATTATACGTACGTGTTCATCATGAGAGTAATATTGTCTCCTTTCAGAAGAATCCTCCCTGCAGAGTCATAGCCAAATATAGGTTATAAAAGAATTGAGTAAAGATGATGGCAATATTCAAACAATACCGCCCTTATGAGTTATGACTTACCTAGTGTCTTCCTAGTCTTCTTCTTTACATTCACCTCTTCAGCGTCTTCGAGCACCAAATTCATGTACTCATCAAAACCCTGAAGGACAAGTATCAGTAAGGTCAAAACCCCCCTATATTATATTCCAATCTCCATGAAAACAATCTCAACTTAGCAACCAACTATGGGGATTAGGGAGGTGAAGAAATTCACAAGTTCCAGATTCCAATGAAAAATGAAGCGAGTCATGCAGATACTTTACTTTTCCTACTTAAGTACATAACCTAGCAAAGTTTCTGAGGCTAACACCTTTCTTTACTCTCTTAGTCTAATCTGCAGTTGATTTACCTTTCGATATTTTAGAAAATAAAAACTGAAGTCATCTGAAATCAAAATTAATCCCTCCTAGTTTCTTGTGAATCCTACATAGACTTCGGTTTTTGGAACACAGCATTAAGATGTTCCAACTTCCAATAATGCAAAGTCGTAATGCCATTAGTAAAATCAAAGAGGTCTCTTGTGAAAACTCCCATCAAACAAGTATAAAAAACTAATCAGAAAAGCCTCCATTGATACAAATGATGCCACAGCAGTGTGCCTATACACACACAATAACCTCTACTCGCCTAGTATAACTCTGTGTTAGCTCGAAACTACTCGGGGAAATAGAAATTCCATCAAAACACTAATTATGGGGTTTCATTTTCAAATCACAACCACAACCTCCGTTACCGTTGAAAATGGAATGAAAAATCTTCAATTTCATGCAATCTCCCTAATCAGCTGCTGATCAGGGAAATTTTTACACGAACCACCTGCTAAGTGCTAACATACCATAATTTACAAGGTCAGGCGAAGGGGAGCCACAGACTGAACTAAAGGAACACTCAATGGTTGTCCATACTAAATAGAAATAATGAATCCGAGAAGTATATGAACTCCAAAATCTTCCAGATTAACCTAAAAACATTTGCAGGATAAGACAACACAAAAGTGTTATTTTTGCTTGTTTCCAATCAAATACAACAAAGAAACCCCACTATAGCTAGTTCCGTTATTCTTCCAGCCCACTCGTATAAGATTATTGCACATCTCATAACATAAAATTCAGAAACAGAGTACAAGCAAATCGAACATCTTTGTTAAATAAGAAAAAGAAAAATTACTTACGATAATGCGACCTTCAATCCTCAAATCCTTCTGCTCAAACAGCCATATCTGGATACGAGCCTTGCTTTGCAAAAATCGGAAGATGAGATTCTGATACAATTGGTTTGTTCCCGAGAAGAAATCGACAGGGAAAGTGCCAAACAGACGAGAAAATGAGAGTGGAAGTTAGAAGTTGCGGGAAAGCAGGTAAAAAGAGGAAAAGAAACTAGGAGAGGGAGATTACGATGGGCTGGGTCATGATCTTCTGAACTCTTTGGGTCGCCATGGTTGCGAAATCTGGGGCTCGGTTGCTTCCTCTCTCTTTGGGGGTGAGTTTCGCTGTGGTTGAAGTGAAGGCGGAGAAAGGAGTAAAACCCTAACCCCTTAATACGAAAGATAACGGTGTACACAGCCAGTGACCGACGGCCGACATGAACCTGCTTATTAATGCTAACGTCGCGTTTTATCAGTTGTAAGAGAAAAACGCTGAGTTGCTATCAAATAATTTTCGGAAATTTCGCCTGGTACCCATGTGGTATTGCATATTTCGCGCGGTGTACAAAAGATTCACTAAATTCGCGTGGTACCCCTGAGTTTTATACAAATTTCGCGTCGTGCCCTTGGTCAGTTAAAACTAACAGAGTCCGTTCATTGAACGTTCTAACTACGCTCAGGAGTCAACAGCGAGGGAGGAGAGGAGAGGAGAGACCGACTAGAGCCCAAGGCATGAACCACCGGCGACGCGAGCCCAAGACCACCGGAAGGAGAGATGGAGAAGGAGAGTGACCCGGCCTGGGGAGAACTTGGAAAAGAGGGCTCGACAACAAAAAAAAAAAAAAAAAAAACTAAGGACTTGGATAGAAGGGTTCGACACCCGACTTGGAGGAGAAGGAGAAGGAAGCCCGTCCTTGATTCGGTGACAGCAGTCGTCGGAGGCGTCACTAAGGTTGGTGGGGGCGCCGCTCCACTCGCCGGAGGTGGTGGTGGAGCCATCAGCCAGGTAAGTCGATTTAGGGTTTGCTAATTGGGATTTCGATTTGCGTTTGCAATTTGGGGCTTCGATTTGGGGTTAATTCGAATTAGGGTTGAGAATTTGCGATTGAGGAATTGTTGAACTAGTAAATTCATACTAAACTTTGATTAGGGATTGTTGAAATTCATACTAAACTGTACAGATTAGGGTTTTTAAGGTTGGAATTTGGGGACTTGGGAGGTATGAATTTTCGAAGTGGGGGTTTTGTTCGTCTACAATTGGGGATTTTAAAAAATCCTCATATTGGGTTTAGTAGTAGTACACATGGGAATAGTGTCACAGACTTGAGAAAATTCTTTATCAGGATAGGTATCTCTATAAGACTATAAGGATATCTGAGAATTTCAGACTTGCCAGTTCTGTAGGTACCAAATTTATTTATGTGATTTGTTTTAGATGCACATACGGATGGTGTGGAATTTAGTTTTAGCACTTCGTGTTGATTTTGAACATATCATTAATTTAGATGTGGTGGTGTTTGTTAAATTCTTTTGACCTATTTATTTCAAAGGTGTGATCAGAATTGGATGGTAGTGTCATGGTACATTTTCCTCTTCTCTGTCTTAACCCAGAAGCTTCTGTATATAGCATATAGGCTAATATAGCTATATAAACAGAGGTTTCATAATCAGTCCTTCAACATTTTTAGATGTATCATTTTATTCCTCTGTTACTCCTTTTCTGGTCAATGGTTAAAATTTTCCTTCTGTAACTTAATTTTGCTTCTATACTAATTATCAAATACCAAGTGGTTTCTGTATTGGGGATTTTCAAAAATCCTCATGTTGTTGAATTAGCTTGTTAGCTCAAATGGGAGAGCAATGTGTTGTACACATCAATGTGGGTTCGAATCCCACATAAGCTACAAATCTTTGCTTTCATCTTTACATAAATATGTTCAAGTTTATTTTACAAATCTTTACTTTAGTTTATTGCTTTTAGCTGTGTGTGAGATGTTTTGTGTAACTTGTCCAGGTTGAGTAAATATCCCTGGTTATGCAAAAAAATGAGAAAGCTTGCGTGATCATGGATTTCTTAAGCTATAGGTGGTTGATGTCTAACAAATGAGCATAAAAAGTTTTTTCCCAGACAATCCAATCAACTCAGAAGAAGCTTATCAACGGTAAAACTTCATCTTTCAGAATCTCATCAATTATTAACAAAGCAAGACATTTAGTTCACAACCCTAAATTTAAGAGAAGTAATAGACATTTTGGGTGTAGGCTATAGCTATATCAACTCCAACACTCATCAATTCATTCAATTCCCATATAAATACATATGAACTGAGTAAATCTTACATAAAACTCAAGATAGACTCGTACCTGAATTAATTATGCAACTCATATGCTGATTAAACAAGAAGAGATAAAGGATGCATCAAATAGCTAGTCACTACCTACGTTATATAGTTAATAAGCCATGAAAGACCAGAAAAACTACAAGGCCCATATCACCTTCCTCTTGTCATCAAGTGGTTTCTGTAATGACAACTTAATATGATCTTGGTTACTTAAAAACTACAACATAACCATATATAGACCATGAGATTTAAAAGCCTACGCGGGATTTGAACCCACATCGTTGTGCATAAGCACTAATCGCTCTACCGTTTGAGCTAATAGGCTTGAAAATTATTAGATATAATTAGACATAATGCTCTTTTACACCCTATTCCTTTGAAATCATAATTAAACACGACCAGTAAACTCCGACAGTTTTCCATTAACAAAACCAAGAGACTCTCACTACTCTTATGAAGTATCCTAGGTGAGGTGCAACAATGCATCGACGAAATCATCAAGAAGGGTAAGGTACATTGCCTTCAGTTTTGGTAAAGATCAGGTCAGATAAATTTCATATAAAAGTGCAGTATATAATCATAGCCTTTAAGATTGAGGCCTCAATCTGATCCTAGTTACTTGCAGTGACAGTAACTAGGACCTTTTGCTGCTCAGGCACAGCGCCCCGAGCAGGTAGGGTTGAAGAAGATTGCAACAAATAGCCAAACAGGATCAGAACAGATATAGAGCAATGTGCACTAAATAAATCCACTAATTTAGCAATCACAAAGATTAGAGCGAAGATTGTTTATCATTCATGATTCATTATGATAATCCATAACATAACACAACCTGCGGAGTCAAAAGGCCATCAAGTGTGAATACCAACAAAGCATATGTAACCAATCAAAGTATGTAAGCATCATCACCAAAACCCCCATCACAAAATCAATTACAGGATATGTTAATAAACAGTAGTGTGAACTAGGCAAGAATCTGTTGAATAAATCATTAAGATGTAAATGTTGAAAACATAAGGTGTGTGTTACCTTAGCTGCCTGTTTAGCAGTTCAAGGAAACTACCGCGAGCACCTGTTTAGCAGTTCGAAAATAAGAGCAAACAGACACAGAAAGTTATGCAATGAATTTATAAAAGATCTAATCAGTTAACTAAACGTTCACTCATACCCACAAGATTTGATAATCAGCATTCGAACTTCCAATTCGCTACTAAAATTTATATGGTAGCAAGTTCAGTGAAGAGAGAGAGGAGACATGTCTTAATTAATTCACCACAAATTCAGCAAATTGTTCTAGATGAGATACGGTACAAAATAAGCTCATTGTGAAGAACAAAACATCACATCTCCATTATCAGCACTGAGCTTGTTGTTCCATGAATTCCAATTCGCACCTTAGCTCTGCGTTTTCTACATTCAAACTTGTTGTGTCCCTCTGAATATGTCAAAATCCATAATCAAAGTTTCAATCGCGCAAGTCCCAATCAAAGTTTCAATTGCAAACACAAACCCTAATTCGAGCTAACCCCAAATCGAAGTCCCAAATTGCAAGACCCAAATCAAAACCCCTATTTGCAAACCCTAAATCCACTTACCTGGCTGGCTGGCGGCTCCACCACCATCACCTCTAGCGAGTCGAGCGACGCCTCATCCTTCCCCTTCTCTGGCAGGTCGAGCGTTGAAGCTCTTCTCCAAGGGCCGGTTCGTTTGGTGTTGTCGAGCCCTCTCCTCCAAGTTCTCCTCTAGGTTGATCTCTCGTTCTCCTTCAGTGGCCACGGGCTCTCGACGCCGACGGTCGTGCCCAGCCATTCAGCCTCGAGCTCTCTTCATCCCTCACCTTTCTTCGTTTTTGGAAGACGGTCTGAGAGAAGAAGCAAGCGGCTTGACGGACTCTGTTAGTTTTAACTGACCAAGGGCACGACGCGAAATTTGTATAAAACTCAGGGGTACCACGCGAATTTAGTGAATCTTTTGTACACCGCGCGAAATATGCAATACCACAGGGGTACCAGGCGAAATTTCCGAATAATTTTTCTTCCAGCAGGTGGGGACTCCTTAGCTCCTTACCTTAGTTGGTTTAGATATTCAAGGGATCATACCCTTAATAATTATCTTGACCAATTATTTTACTTATCTTATTTAGTTTTAAACATTTTCCATTTCTATTTAATCCATTCCATACCATTGACAATCATTATACGTTTGCGGCGAGTCACCTTTCTATTTCTTAAAAAACTCTACTCTGATCATTCCATTGCCTTTCTATCAAATTCTAACCATATTTTGGTAATTTTCAAATTTTGTAGGTATATTCGAATCCATTGACAAATTAAATGTTACCGACGATTTGAATTTTAAACTTTTACATTTTTTTATTGCTTTATAATTGACTCTAACAATGCTTGTTTCTCATGTCGAAGATGAAGAACGAATTATCTTTATTGGATGACCTAAAGGCAAAAGGAAACTACAAAAATTCGAGTTTGTGTTATTCACATTTGAAAATGAAAAAGTTTGTAGAGTGGATATATACGAAGTCGAGTTCGTGTTTTTCCTAGTCCTGTGTTAACTTCCCTGCTAATTTCAGTTCTATGTGGTGTCATATTATTTCACCAATCCTTCATGTTAAATTGTGGTATTTTTGGAATTTGTTTTCTTTAAATAAATAAATATTACTCCGTAATATTTAAGTGGTATGTTCTGCAATCCTATCTGGTTGTTACAACACCATAATCCGGTACAAATTAAAATCCTTATCTTCAATTAACATCGGTTTAATAGGTATTTATTTTATTGGATTGTTTTGAAATTTAAATAACAATATATTTCTTGGATTGTTTTACAATTTAAATAATACATTATTATTTTTTAAGTTAAGATTTTACCATTTAGAATAAGAATTAAATCAAGAGGTAGACACATTTTCCAATTATATAAATAATTTATTTTACATGCTAATGATCAAGATTCTATCTCATTATCATCATAGAATGTATAAAATATAATGAGATAGTCCATTTTTAAAAAACCTATATTTGATTTGTCATATATTTTTCTTTAATACAATGGAATTGAAGGAAACTTCATACGGAGATCTCTACCATCGATCTAAGATCAAAAAGTCAAATAATTTCAAGAGTTTCATGCAGTGTCATTGCATCTCTAAAATGAAAAGGTTATGTGAAAATTAATATATGATATTATACATAATTAGATTTTAAAAAATCCGGGAATTGTACTAGTATATATCTATATACACCTACACGGTAATCTAATAGAACAAAGTTATCTTGTGAAAGCCGAAAGAAAATGTATTATTGAGTATAAGGTTGTATATTACTCTGCATACTATATATATACACTCAATAATACGTATTGTATACGTATATGATACTATTATATATATATAGTATTGCAATATTATATATATAGTATTACAATATTATATACATATGTGGGACGGGACGGGTCGTCTCCCATCTCGTCCCGTATATTTTTTGTGAGACGCGAGCAGAATTTGCGGGATTTATGCCCACCCCTACCTAGAGCAAATCAACTCCACTTTCGTAGCCTAAAGGTAAGAAACCCAATCTTTATGAAAGATCTAAGACCTATATCTTCTTACAATATTAATTACAGTGATGCACAAAGAGCATTTATTGTTGGGCGCTCTGTTGCACACAATTTTTTTTGTGGCTCTAGAGATTGCTAATGGCTATGGTACTAAAAGGGTCTCATCTAGATGCACTTTGAAAGTTGATCTGGAGAAAGCCTATGATTATGTGAGATGGGATTTTGTGAAATTTGCGCTTGAATGTCTTAAGTTCCTCGAACAACTGATTGCCATCATTATGGAATATGTAAGTACTACATACTTGTCTATTTTGATTAATGGTGCCCCTGAAGCTTACTTTAGAGGGAGACGGAGACTATGAGAGGGAGACCCTATGTCTCGATCTGTATCTGTTTGTTGAATATCTGTATAGAATTGATGAGTCTGATGATTAGTAGAGTCAATGAGAACTTCCATCCGAAATGTCAAGCCCCTGGGATCACCCATCTGGCCTTTGCAGATGACTAAGCTGATAATACATCGACTGAGATTATGTGAGGTTGTGTGGATGAATTCCTACACGCAGCAGGGATGAGAATTAACATATAGAAAAGTACTATATATATATGTTGCTGGAACCACCAGAAATAAGGCTATAAAATTGGCAATGTTAGGGCTTTCAGCTCGGTTCCTTTCCAGTCATGTACTTGGGGACACAACTCCACTCGAGGCGTATTGTCATTCTTGAATATGAGAAGCTTCTGGCAAAGGTACGAAGATTAATTATTGGATGGTCTACCAGGACGTACTATATCTTATGCGGGTAGAGTGCAACTGACGCGGGACGAACGTCGTTGGCACTTTCGCCCTTTGCCAAATAGTAATATAATCCAAAAAACTCAAACACAAAACTAATTGATTAGTCAATCAATCACTTGATAAACCAAACAACTACTAGTATAGCAATTGAGTCCAGAGTCGAACCCACAAGGAGAAGCGATGTCCTATTCAACAACTCTTAACAAGAACTCTTATGACCAAACAATGATTTATAGCAAATAACCAAGATGTAACAGTAACCAACTTTAATTTATGATTGCAAAGTAGATTGATAATAAGATAGAAGAAATATTTCACCTGTAATTAGGGGTGTTATGTGAACACGAGTAGCTCGAATTCGACTCGTACTCGCTCGATAAAAACTCGACTCGAGCTCGTTCATTTTCTAAACGAGCCGAGTATGAGCACATTTTTAAGCTCGGTCCAAAGCTCGGCTCGTTCGAATTAAACTCAAATAGCTCGAATTTTAAAGAATTTCTAAAATTTCCTTTAAATTATTGTATAATAAGGAAGTAGAATTGCATAAAGTTCGAAAAAAGCTTGGCTCGAACTCGCTCATTTTCTAAATGAGCCGAATAGGAGCACATTTTTAAGCTCGAGACAAAATTTAGGCTCGGCTCGAGCTCGTTCATATTCTAAATGAACTGAATATGAACAAGCAATACTCGACTCATTCGGCTTGAATAACATCCCTAGCTACTTGTAATTCTCTGACAATGGTTGAGATTCATGGTCCTAGGATTGATCTATCAATTATTCATAAACACATGTCTACTTGACTAAATTTGAGAGATCCACAGGGATACAATCACCTTATTCAATATGACTAAAGTTGAAAACCGACCCACGGCGGGCGCCGTGTAAATGGCGGTGGGCGTCGTCTTTACAGTGACGGGATTTCCTCGTTTGTCTTCGATTGTCTTCAATGTCATGCTTCCTTGCTCCTCTCTAGCTCCTTTCTCAGCCTCCATATGCTCTAAAACATGTCTCTTAAGCTTTTCCAAAGTCCCTTCAAGGTCGGATTGTAATTCTGTAGAATAAACACTAAAAAGGCATAGATTCCGAACTCGAATACTTCACAAGCAATATATGAAACTAGACTCAAATATATGCAAAACCTCTATCTAAATGCAATAAGAAATATCTATAATGACTATATGAAATATGCATTATCAGCAACTCATCAAGGCGGTCTTTAGGGGTCTTTTTGCTTTATGGGGCCAAAACCTAATCCTTCCGAAGGGTGTCATTCAACAACTAAATAGACTAAGTCGAAGCTAGGTTCCTATGGAATGGAAAGGATGCCCACCCTGGTACAAATCCATACATTAACGGCGTTTAAAAAGCGTCATAAAAGACTTTCCACAGCGTTTTTAACCGCCATCCCTTAACGCCGTTGAAGGTGACGCCGTGCTTTTGGCTTCAATTTTGTGGCGTTTATAAAGCGCCATTAAATCCATAGCGTTTATAAAATGCCATAGTTATTAATATTTAGAAGAAAAATGAATGGAGCATTTCTATCCATGGCGTTTGACAAACGTACGCCATTGATTTATATGTATATTAAAAAAAAAGAATTGGGCAATAAATTAAATCCCTCAAATAGAAACTAGCAGTTTGAAACTACATTTTTTTCCCCACTAACAATCACCGAAAACAAATGGAACAAAACTATGTTGCAATCTGTTCAATTGTTGTTGATTCTCCAAAAACATATCGAACAAAACTAAAGCATTCTGTTCAGAAGCAACTAGAGTGGAAGGTTAGGGGACAAACACTAGAACAAGGGCCAACGAGTTCTGCGTTGGTGACCTGTAGTCATCTCCGTCCAGAATGTCGCCACTGAGAAGGTCCATTTTATGATCAGCCCTTGGAGTCACAGTACCCTTCGCAGCAGAGGTGAAGTATTTGTTTCCAAATTAGATCTGACAACAATAGTCTTTGCATTTAGCATATTACCCAATAAAAGGTTGTTTGAATTTATAATCATCACAACTAGTCATGAAGACAAAAATAGATTCATACATTTCCTGCAAGGTTTTGACTTTACCTTTGATATGCCTGATTGCTGCTTTCTTCCATGCTAATGAGTTGAGGAGTGCTGCCCATTAGGCCTGTCCACGGGTCGGACCCGCCGGGTCACGGGTCGGGATAGACACGACCTGCACCCGGACCCGGGAAACAGCCGGGTCGGCGGGTCACGGGTCGACCCAACAAAATAAAAAAAAACTTTTTAAAAAATTATACTATATATTTATATTTATAATAATAATTATAAATATAAACTAGAATATATATATTTATAATTTCTAAATATAATTATATTATAAATATAAATATAAACAGAAATTATAAGCAAAACTAGAATTCATATCAATAAAATATAAATTCATGTTAATATATGTAAATGATTTATTATCTTAACAATAACTTTTATGTTAATATAATTCAACAAAAAAAAATTAAGTGAGTATGTGACATGATCACATGAAGAGAGTGTTAGTATGTGAGTTCCATCTTTTTTGTCCCACATTGAAAATGAGAGGTTTTTTTGTCCCACATTGGAAATGAGATGGTAAGTGAAAGTACCCTAACCCTATAAAAGGAGTTCAACACATGTAAAACTTATCATGCATTACATATATTGCATATGAATGCATATGAATATGAGTTCATATTTATATATTTTATAAATATGAATTCAAGTTTTGTTTATAGTTTATATTTATAATTTATAATATTTATAATAATTATTATTATAAATTATAAATATGAATTCTAGTTTTGTTTATAATTTATATTTATAATTTATAATAATAATCATTATAATTGTTATAAATTATACATATAAATATATATTTTAATTCATGTTTTTTTAGTTTTTTCACGGGTTGGCGGGTCGACCCGTCGGGTTGACCTGGTGGCTCATTACCCGGCGGGTTGGCGGGTTCAAAAAACCCTTGACCCTAACCCGAACCCGTAACCCGCCAAGACCCGTGAGCTGTCTGACCCGGACCCGCCAGATCCATGACCCGCCGGGTCGCCGACCCGCCAAACCCGTCGGGTCACGGGTTGACCCGTGGGCAGGCCTACTGCCCATGTCAACTAGATCACGATCCATGGATTCAGGTGTAGGTTTTTCTTCTTTATGAACAACATATTCATACTTTGCAAGCACACGATGAAAGTTATCATTCATATTAAGTCCTTGACATAACAGTGATTCATCCCTACAAATATTGCAAATCTACATATTAATTTTTGCAAACTCAATCAATTATAGTCCCTCTGTTTTGTCATCGTCCGATTTTTCCATGTTTTAATATATATATCGACTTCCATATATAAATAGTGGTATACTTTATACTTCTTTCAAAAGATTATTCTTCACTTGTTGGTTAATTAACATAGATAGTCAACAAGAAATCTAAATGCTTAACCCAAAAAGATCTTACACAGTTGAATTAACAAGGTGCACAACTCTTTGTTTGTAAGTATGACATGTTGTGCCGGGAAGCAAGGGGACGTCAGACACACCCCTTTTTACACACACGAATCGGGATGGACAAGAACTGTAAACCAGAGAGCCAAACTCAAGCAACCCAAACCAACAATCAGACACAAACAGAAGATAAAATAACCAAGCACAAAGAAGACCAGATTTACGTGGAAACCCCAAAACGGGGAAAAAACCACGGGAGACAGAAACTTCCACTATCAACAATAACAAGTGGGTACAATCTTCCCTAGACAAAGCTAGAGGCATACAACATCATCAAGCATCAACAAGCTTGGACAAATCTCCAATTTCATCACCCAATTGGTGGAAATCAACAACAACCCAAGAAAGAACACAAGCAAAGGGGATCTGAGATTGGAGGCTCAAAACGACGATCCAACCGTACAAAATGAAGCCTATGATGAGGTGAACAACATACCAGAAAATCGTCCCAATCGGAGGTCGTTTGGTCGTCGATCGGGGCACTTCAAAATGGGCTGAACAAGGGCATACGGGATTCTTCTCCAAGCTCTCTCTTTTCTCCCTTTCTCACTCTTTGTTTTCTCTCTCTTACTTTCCCAAATGGAAAAGGCATCCCCTTTTATAAAGGAGGTAGGGTAAAACTTCACATGGTAAAAACCATATGGTAAATAGTCCATTGGACTCTTCCCCCATATAGGAGGGAAACACAACATAGCTCCCCCTCAATCCTATATGGGGGGCTCGAGCAAGCCCGCCTTTGAGCGGCACTTGATGAGCTTCTCCTTTGACAAAGTCTTCGTCAGCATATCTGATCCGTTTTCATTTGTGTGGATCTTCATGAGCTCAAAATCTTCATCTTCTACTCTTTCTCGAAGCCAATGATACCTTCTTCGTATGTGCTTGGTTCGAGAATGGTAGGCGGCATTCTTGGCAAGGTGGATGGCACTCTGATTGTCACAATAGAGTGGGTAGCTAGCTTGCTCCACTCCCAACTCCTCTAGGAAGTCTCTCATCCATATCAGCTCCTTACCAGCTTCAACTGCAGCCATATACTCTGCTTCTGTCGTTGACAAAGCAACACACTTCTGCAGTCTCGATTGCCATGAGACTGCTCCCCCTGCGAATGTAATCAGATATCCAGATGTGGATCGGCTCGTGTCAATATCACCTGACATGTCTGCATCTGTAAAACCATCAAGCATAGGTTTTCCAGGACCAAAGCACAAACACACTCTCGAAGTGCCTCTGAGATACTTGAGAATCCATTTCACTGCAGCCCAATGCTCCTTTCCAGGATTACTCATGAACCTGCTGATAACCCCAACTCCATAGGCGATGTCTGGCCTAGTGCAAACCATGACATACATCAGACTACCAACGGCTGAAGCATAAGGCACCTTCTTCATCTCCTGTTTCTCTTTCTCACTTGTAGGACACTGATCAGAACTCAGCTTCATGTTCACTGCAAGTGGAGAACTCACGGGTTTAGCCTTGTCCATGTTGAATCTTTGCAGCACCTTCTCAATGTATCTTTCTTGTGATATCCACAACTTCTGATTCTTTCTGTCACGGGTAATCTGCATACCCAAAATCTGGCTTGCAGGGCCAAGGTCCTTCATAGCAAAGGACTTCTTCAATGCAGTCTTCAAACTAGCAATCTTGTTGGTATCCTGACCAACAATAAGCATATCATCCACATAAAGCAAGAGAATCAGAAAGTCACCTTCGGCGTAATTCTTCACAAACACGCAGTGGTCGGCATGTGTCTTGTGGAATTTGTGGTCGATCATAAAAGACTCGAACTTCTTGTACCATTGCCGAGGTGCTTGTTTCAAACCATACAAGCTCTTTCTGAGACGACAAACCATCTTCTCTTTTCCCTTGACTTCAAAACCTTCAGGTTGCTCCATGTAGATTTCTTCTTCCAAATCACCATGAAGGAAGGCGGTTTTCACATCAAGCTGCTCGACCTCTAGGTCCATGCTAGCAGCCATGCCTAGAACAACCCGGATGGATGACATCTTCACAACTGGAGAGAAAATCTCATCGAAATCTACACCCTTTTTCTGCTCAAAACCCTTCACCACAACTCTGGCTTTGAACCTGGGAGGTGTACCATCTTCTCCAGACTTCAAACGAAAAACCCATTTGTTCTTGAGAGCTTTCTTGCCCTTAGGCAATTTCACCAAGTCATAGGTGTGGTTCTCATGCAAGGAACTCATCTCATCCTGCATGGCATTGTACCACTCTTTCTGATGCACATCTGACATAGCTTCCTCATAGCATTCAGGCTCTCCTGAATCAGTCAACAACACATAATCGTTGGTTGAGTATCGGGAGGAAGTCTGTCTCTCTCTGGTGGATCTTCTCAACTCAACTTCAGGTTGGATAGGGGGCTCCTCTTGTTGAGGTTGTGGAACTTCTGGTGGATCAACATCACCATCATCATGCTCACCTTCCTGCTGATTCTGAACTGAACTTCTCTGCACAACTTGAGGAAAAACGGGATCAAATGTGACTGGAGCAGGAGAGGAAGACGACGGTCGCTGGAGCTTCCAGTCATCAATAGTCTTGTCTTCCATGAACACAACATCTCTGCTTCTGACCACTTTCTTGTCTGTAAGATCCCACAATCTGTACCCAAATTCATCCTCTGAGTACCCTAGGAAGATGCATGGCTTTGTCTTGCTATCAAGCTTGGATCTCTGATCTCTGGCAACATGAACATATGCTAGGCATCCAAAGACTCTCAAATGCTGGAAGGAAACATCTCTCCCAGTCCAAACCCTCTGTGGAACATCACCATCAAGAGGAACTGAAGGCGAGCGGTTGATGAGATACATAGCAGTCAACATTGCCTCCGCCCAATAGGACTTTGGCAGCTTTGCAGTCGACAACATACTTCTGACTCTTTCTGCTATGGTTCTGTTCATCCTCTCTGCAAGCCCATTCAGTTGTGGCGTCTTCGGAACTGTTTTCTCAAGCCTGATGCCCTGACTCTTGCAATACTGCTCAAACGGACCCCTGTACTCTCCACCATTATCTGATCTGACACACTTCAACTTCAAACCAGTCTCTCGTTCAACTCTGGCTTGGAACTCCTTAAAAACTGTCAGAACCTGATCTTTGCTTTTCAACACAAAAGCCCATAATTTTCTAGAGTAGTCATCAATAAAAGTGACAAAATATTGTGCTCCACCAAGTGATTTGCAATCCATAGAGCACACATCAGTATGAACAAGATCTAATGCATGCTTTCTTCTAGATGGAGGTCGAGTATGAAAGGCTACTCGATGTTGCTTTCCAGCTAGGCAATCAAGACAAGGTTTGAGAGAAATACCTTGCATATCCGGGAGAATGTCTTTCTTGGCAAGCATTTGCAAACCCCACTCGCTCATGTGTCCAAGCCGCTTGTGCCATAGCTCTCCGGCACCATCATCAATCACATTTGCTTCTTCTCTGCAAATCTTGGCTTGCATCACATACATGGTATTTTGCTTCTTTGCCCGGGCTACAATCAAGTTTCCCTTGGAGCACTTCTAAACACCGCCTTGTGCATTTTGAGCATAACCATCATCATCAAGTATCCCAGAAGATATCAAATTCAATCTGATATCAGGAACATGGCGAACATTTCTCAAAATCAAGCTGCAACCAGTGGATGTCAACAAACAAACTGTGCCTATGCCAACAACATTAGACACGCCATCATTTCCCATCCTCACACGGCCAAAATCTCCACAAGTGTAAGACGAGAAGTACTCCTTGTGTGGAGTAATGTGATATGAAGCAGCTGAATCAACAATCCAAGTGCACTCACCACTTGCAAGATTCAAGGAACCTTCATCAGCCGCCACAAACAACTCCACTATTTCATCACTGATTGTAAGAGCGGCAGTGTCTTTATCTTCTTGATTTCTCGAAGTCTCCGACTTCTCAGGTTCTTTGCCTTTGTCCCTCTTGAACTTTCGGCAATACTTTTGAATGTGACCCGGCTTCTCACAATAATAGCAAATGTACTTGCTTCTAGACTTCGATCTCCCTTTGGACTTGTCTCTGTTCTGCTGTTGTCGTTGCTTACTCCTTCCTCTATTGTTACCAGAACCCTGCGTCACATTAGCTTCTGACTGTGAGGAGACACCCATCTCCTTCCTTCTAGTCTCTTCGTTCAAAAGACTGGCTTTCACACATTCCATAGTCAGCTTGCCTTCCGGAGCGGAATTACTAAGTGACACGACAAGTGTGCCCCAACTATCCGGCAATGAGGAGAGAAGTAGTAGAGCCTGCAACTCATCATCTAACGACATTTTCGCAGAAGCTAACTGATTCACAAATCCCTGAAATGTGCTCAAATGCACAACAATGCTCTCACCATCTTTGTACTCCAATTTCACAAGCTTTCTCATCAATGACGCCTTGTTGAGGGCATTCTTCCTCTCATACATCCCTTCAAGCTTATACCATAACTCATAAGCATTCGTGTCATTGGCAATATGCTGGAGCACACTCACATCAACAAATTGTCTGATCGTAGCTACCGCTTTTCGATTCAGAATTTTCCATTCAACATCAACGACACCCGTTGGAATCTCTTTGTGCACAATCGGCTCATACAGATCTTTCACATACAAAAGATCTTCCATCTTTATCTTCCAATCTGAGTAGTTGCCTGAATTCAACACAATCATTCCCTGAAAACTGTTCTTTTCCTCCATCCTAAACCAAATGCTCTGATACCAGTCTGTTGTGCCGGGAAGCAAGGGGACGTCAGACACACCCCTTTTTACACACACGAATCGGGATGGACAAGAACTGTAAACCAGAGAGCCAAACTCAAGCAACCCAAACCAACAATCAGACACAAACAGAAGATAAAATAACCAAGCACAAAGAAGACCAGATTTACGTGGAAACCTCAAAACGGGGAAAAAACCACGGGAGACAGAAACTTCCACTATCAACAATAACAAGTGGGTACAATCTTCCCTAGACAAAGCTAGAGGCATACAACATCATCAAGCATCAACAAGCTTGGACAAATCTCCAATTTCATCACCCAATTGGTGGAAATCAACAACAACCCAAGAAAGAACACAAGCAAAGGGGATCTGAGATTGGAGGCTCAAAACGACGATCCAACCGTACAAAATGAAGCCTATGATGAGGTGAACAACATACCAGAAAATCGTCCCAATCGGAGGTCGTTTGGTCGTCGATCGGGGCACTTCAAAATGGGCTGAACAAGGGCATACGGGATTCTTCTCCAAGCTCTCTCTTTTCTCCCTTTCTCACTCTTTGTTTTCTCTCTCTTACTTTCCCAAATGGAAAAGGCATCCCCTTTTATAAAGGAGGTAGGGTAAAACTTCACATGGTAAAAACCATATGGTAAATAGTCCATTGGACTCTTCCCCCATATAGGAGGGAAACACAACATGACATTGCTCCACCAAGTGAACTAAAGCCTCCTTCAGGCTCTGCAATTATAAAGTCCTGAAATGATTAGATCGAAAGTCCGATTCTACAAAATAGAAAAGCATTTCACACATTTAAGATGCATATATCTAATGACAATATAAATTGCACTCTAGATTAACAATCACGTGTATATTAACCTAGTTACATGAGTACCATGCAACAAACCATCATTTTTCAAAACATAAGTTCGATTTTCCTTGGAAAAAAAACTGAACTGAAGGGCATGCTGCTAACTGGATCTGATGCTCCATAGCACTTGGATAACCAAGAGTTTCTCAAGTGATTTGAATAACCAAGAAATGCCAATATATATATATATATATATATATATATATATATATATATATATATATATATATATATATATATATATATATATTGGCATTTCTTGGTTATTCAAATCACTTGAGAAACTCTTGGTTATCCAAGTGCTATAGAGCATCAGATCCAGTTTTAACCTCAAAGTGGGATATTCAGCTTCAACAGAAGACTCGGATCTAGCCCCTTCAGGGTTCAATGCTAGATTTCTCGCATTTTGAGCACAGGAGCATACCTTTTTGGTCTAGGAGGAAATACGGCCCCAACACGCTGATCTAGTGCCCAAAACAAAACAATTTTGGAGGAACAAAACATAATTCAAAAGAAATTAATGTTTCCAACAGAAACAAAAATAAGGCAGCACAAGAAAAAGGCCTCCTCAACATCATCAGCCAAAAGCAAGGGTTTGACAGAGTACAGAAGTCCTAAAGTATTTGTTTAGAACTCTAAGCGTACCAGCAGCTCCTAGTAAACAGCAAAATACTGAGGACATATGCCCTTGATCCTCCAAATGCTTCTTGCCATGTGCCAATAAGAATCAATATCTTCTCCTTGACTTGATAATCACACTATATAGTCTATATATAAAACAAAACATGTAGTGTCTTAATCCCAAAATTCACTTTTACTTTTGTAAAAAAATGAGTATGAGATTGCCATTAATGTCCTAAAAGCTTGTAAAATCATAATGTTAATTCTTATACTACCCAGGATTACACAAAATTGGAATTTGTGATGTGAACATGCCTTTGCTTATGAGATTAGTGGCTAGCTTGAGTGGTCTTGTTCAGCTGCTAACAAACAATTAGTGACAACAAGTGAGTAACATTCATAATCCCTTCATCCTGATGATTTTAATTTGAGGCATATTAAAACAACAAATGAAAATTGATGACTAGTTTGAAATTACAAATAAACTGAGACTTATAATTCAACTCAAATACCCACCTACCCTTCAAATGAAACAATATTTTTTTTATTAAAAAAAAGAGGAAGAAAAAAGGGGAAGCTGATGAAAGCCTGCAGATGCAGAGAGAAAGAAGTCATTGAAGAGGTCAATGCGGTGGAGCACGAGAAGGTTGAGGATGAATTCGACGATAGTAACTATTGGGCATTGAGCTTGAAGATACTATATGTGGGGGAGGTTGTTGGTTTTTCTATCAATCTTGCTTGCCGATAGCAACATCTATTCTTCGATGTCGCCAACAACAACTAGCAGTGGCCGGTGGGCTCCTTATGAGCGAATTGGTCAATTGCTGGGATCAGATCCAGACTTCCTATGATTTTTAGAGACCGTCATGGGATGAGAAGAAGGAGCCTGGATGGATGGTCTATGACTCATGTGAAGGAAGCGCATGCCATTACGGGTGCGCTGGGGGATTGAAATGGGAGAAAGAGGCAAGGGTTTAGGGATATTACTCCTTTCCCCCCTTTTGCCACTTTAATTTTTGGGCCAAATTTTGGAATGAAAAAATTGCCTCTGTATCTATGACGTTTAAAAACGTTGTTAATTTTATGGCCTTTTAAAAACATCATAAAATTCACATCATAAATTTAGAATCAAATAGCATGGCGTTTTTAAAACGCCATAAATAACCTATGTTGTGAAAATTCATGGCGTTTTAGTATTTAAACGCTATAAAAAATACTTTTAATGACATTTTATGATAAAACACTATCTTCCTAATGTCATAAATTACCACATGTAGTAGTGCCATATAATCCTAGCTTGGTGGCTTGGAATGAGGTTACTCGACCACTAGAGGAGGGTGGGCTAGGAATAAGAGAACTTGAAGCATGAAATAAAAACATGGCTTCTAAGCTTCTATTGGATATAGCCACAAGAAGGATTGTTTATAGACTTGGTGGGCTAGGAATAAGAGAACTTGAAGCATGGAATAAAAGCATCTTTTCTAAGCTTCTATTGGATATAACTGTTGTAAGGAGGAAATCGAGAATGAAATATAATAAAATAGATCAAACCAGATTTAGGCCCACGCAAATAATTACAAGACTCCCTCCAATGTAGTAAGAGAAAGTCAGGATCGAATCCACGAGGAAGCGTGTCAGCGTATCCTAGGCAGCTGTAAATCTCACAGGAAAAGCAACAGAAAAGACAGAAACAAAGAAGGAAAAACAGAAATAACAAGCGAAAACAGAAATCAAAGCAAGACAGAAACTCAACTAACAGCAATAGAAACAGAAACAGAAACTTTAGATTCGAGATTGACTAACAGCAATAGAAACAGAAACTTTAGATTCGACGACAGAAGCAGGAACTCAACTCGATCTAGACAAGACAGTCCTCGATCTCGACTAGCCCTAACCCGAGATCGACTAACCACTGCTCTATCTCGACCAAAACTCAGAAACTTGTAAATTGCATATTCGAACACAGAATTCAGATTTCGACAGAAATAAACTCAAATTATGAAAGAACTTCCAAAGCCAGGGTATCAACACCACACCGATAACCATGCAAAGTAACACATAAAGGCATAAAAGATCATGCTTTCCATCAAAATAACTTTCGTTACTAACAAATAGGCATATAGAGGCTTTCGCATAAACCCTAATTGTTACTAACCCTTTTCACATAATTAACCCAAGTTGCATTAAGATCACTTTCGCTTCAATAATACAAACAAGGATCACCTTCAACTCTCGCAAAAGAATCATGCTCATAGGGATAGAAGACGAATTGCATAACAAGATTGTACCTTTACCGCATCACCTCACATGGCCACCGTCGGGCTCACCCCAGCCCCAGAAGTGGGTGGACTACTCGCGCCTCATCGCAATCGCAGACATTGATTTATGAAAAGAAACTTCCAATAAACTATATTCAAAGTCTTTACAATCCCGGCACTCAACTTTCGCAGAATGCCAAAACCCTAAAACCTTTGAACTCCTAAAACCTCTATGTGTAACTGTGTCTCTGAAATTGAATGATGAAAAACCAGCCCCTAAGGCTTTATTTATAGCCTTCTATTCCTTGCTATTCAAGGATAGAATATATCTATCTTTATCTAAATCTATATCTAAAGCATTAAAGATAAATAAATGCAACTAAAGAATTAAATCTAAAAGGGAAAGTATATTTAAATAGGTAGAATGTCTTCTTGTTAATAGATCTTGTCTTTCATAGATAGAACTTGATGGATCTCGGATAGACTCGGCTTCCTTCGGCTCCAAGGATTCCCAGCTCGACACGGACAACTCATCGAGTAACGCGGCTTCAGACACGACTCTCCTCGATCTCGACGAGCTCTACTCGAGATCGAGTAACATGGTCGTCGAGTATGGCTCGCTGGGCTTGGTCGAGCAGCTAGTGCTCGTTATGGCTCGGAGGTGGCTCACAAATTTCCTCGATCTCGACAAGCGTCCTCGAGATCGAGTAGGTCTTCTTCATCGACTGGGTGGCCTGGTGTTTTCGAGTAGTCTTCCTCGACACTGGCTCGGATTGGCGCCATGGTGGTCCTCGAGATCGAGTAAGGTTGGCTCGGCGTCTCCGTCCTCGGCTTCTCGACTTGTCACAACTCGTCGACTCCGGACATGGTGTCTAGGTGTTGTCGATCTCGACAAGGTGTACTCGAGATCGAGTTGGCTTCCGGAGTCGGGTTGCTCTGGCTCTCATCTTCTCGATCAGTGCTTAGTCGACAAGGCCTGTGCTCGGACACATTCTTCGAGATCGAGTAGAGTGTACTCTAGATCGAGTAAACATGGGCTCTTATCTTGATTCAACTGGTTCCGCTGCTTCTTGACCTTGGACTTCTGTCATTGATTTCCGAGCTTTTCCGACCTTTCTCAGAACTGCTGTAATTTGCCTCGAATTCTGCGAAATTAAACAAAAACTGGTATAGATTCCATAATTTGGCAAATAAGTGTAAACTACATAGATTCTGTACTATCTTAGCCCATATGCATGAAATGTATGCAGAAAACGGTATAAAAGTTACTGTAAAATATGGCAGATTCAGCTCACAACAAACACCCCATACTTAAGCTTGCTTGTCCTCAAGCAATACCTTTATTTGTCATTCAGGGGAAGAAATCAAAACTCTCAACATGTTAGATTCATTCTCATATGTCCCTGCAATCAATTACCATCCTCGAAAAGGTACTAGTGTCACAGATCCATGCATGTGCAATTAAAAGCAACATCGACTCACAAAAGGAGGGTTATGCAAAAACAATTAATGTGACGAAGCATTAATAATCAAGAGAACTTTAGTTTAAGCTCAATAGGGAGTAGAATGGTAAAAGGCTAAAGGTGGGCAAATTTTGGCAATGTGGTGCTACTGATCTGGGGAAATGGAGTATTTCCAAACTGAATTTCATACCACATTCTTTCTCATAAGATTCATCACCTTTTATAATGCTTTTATCTCAATAATAATGCCTTTACCTCTCTAACCTCAGCACTGCCTTCTAATGAGTCGCAAACATGGGTGTCATGAATGGCCCCGGATACTTAGTGCTTTGGACTCCTCACAATGTGTCCCATCTTGCCAAACTATTATCTCAGCGAGCAGGGTCGATCTACCTTTATCTCCTGAGGTGACCGGATTTTCTTTCACTCATTCAATTTTCCATAAATTTCAAACAATTTCCTGCCAAACTCCAATAATGATAATAACAACACAATAACCATATAACATCTCCATAATGTAACATCATTCTCAACATAGTCCCCAGATAAGGTAAAGAATGGCAATTTTTAGATCATGTGGAGCAATAAATGAAATTAGGCATAATATGGCTTTTTGTGATGCATAAGCATAGGTAAGGCTAGGATTATAAACATATGAGCATTATATGGAAATATAAAGTCCTTCATCCTCTTATCATGCAACATGTCAAAAGCAACTTCAAATTTTACCTCATTTCATAGTTTTTAAGAAAATATGCACTTCATTGTGACTTCCCTTTACTAGGCAATTTCATGCTATATCTCTAATGAATCCAATTTTGCATCGTTGAGTCCGATATAAGCTTCCATGACATTTAATCAAATTTTCAATGGGGTCATTTTTCTAAAACTTTGGAACACATGCATATAAGCACATAGATCAATAATGAAATCCAAAATAGCCATGTGTAAGCAATTCAAGAAATAAATTCTAAATATGCACACATAATGTCAAATATGCGTAAAGTAAGCCCTTCCCCCACCCCATACTTAAACATTAAAGTGTCTTCACTATATAAAAACAAGGGTAAAGAAAGAAACTCACTAGAAAGGTGTGCAAGGCCTCTTGATGTCGAATGTAAGAATCGCCTGGGCCGAGTTCGAATATAGCTTGCTTCTATCCATGGTCCTGAAAAGTGTAGAAGACATATACCCACAATAGAAAAACTAAAAATGTTCAAAAACCAAAAACAAACAAAAGCAACAAAGTCTCAAAAGTCCCAAAAATAAATGTCTATGTACAAGCTCTAGATTTTATAGTCGCTAGGCCGACTTTTCCATTAAGCTCAAGGTGGCATTTGCAGGGCCCATGTAGCTTGGGCCTCAAATAAGACTCCATTCTTGTCTATCAGCTGTAATCCTCCAGAATGGATCTTGTTCACCACGAAAGGCCCCATCCTCTTCTTGTTGAATTTGTTAGGGAACCAATGATCCTTGGATTTAGAGACATAGAGCTTGTCTCCAACTTCATACTCTTTGGGCTCATCATTGGATATCCTACATAAGCGCACATACCAAGGCAACCCTCTCCCATGTATAGATAAATCTTTAATGGAAATAGGAGAAGAAAGATCCATACCTTGGCTTACCTTCGCAGAGATGGAATCGGGGACCACGGTGTTTGGTCGATTTCGAGTAGGGGTACTCGATCTCGACGAGTTTTCAAGTTCTGGAGGTGAGCTGCTCGAGGATGTAGAAGCTGGGGAAGCTTGGTCGATCTCGAGAAGATTTGGCCGTCTAGTGGAGTCAGCATCGAGGAAGCCGGAGCTGGTAAAGTTTGGTCGATCTCGACTAAGGTGGTCGATCTCGAGAAGATTTGGCCGTCTGGTGGAGTCAGCGTCGAGGAAGGTGAAGTCGAGCCAGCAAGGCTTTGGTTGACCTCGGTACTCGATCTCGAGGAGCCTGGCGCTTTAGTCTGGCTGCTCGATGACGCTGGTGCTGGTGGAGGCTCCTGGTGTTGGTCGAGATCGACTAGAGTCCTCGATGTCGAGGAATCTTGGTCGACTTTGACCCCATACTTGGTTCCTGTCAAGGCATCCGAAAAATAGTTAGTCCATAACGATGTACCTTGGTCTGTGTCGAGTGGATTCTCTGTTTCCTCTTTTAAGATGGCCATGATCTCCTCCACCTGGGCTTCCATATCCCTCTTTTCCAGCTCCTCAGGGGTCATATTTCTTACCTTGGGTTCCCCACAAATGATGTAGCCAGCTGAGATAGATTTCACCTCTTCCATTGGACATGTATGCCTTTCAGTTTTATTAAAAGAATACTCAATTACCTCATCGCTGATGTTAAAAGTGAGCACTCCTTTCCTCACGCTTATGTTGGCATCCACCGTCGCCAAGAAGGGTCTTCCTAGAATAATTGGACAAGTAGGATCTTCTTGCATATCAACAACTAAGAAATCAGCAGGGACAAAGAATTTACCTACTTGTACTGGCACATTGTCCACCATGCCTGTTGGAATGACCACCGTGTTGTTGGCCATGTAAAGTCTAGCATCCACAGGCTCTAGGGCACCTATCTTAATCTTGGACCAAATTGTTAAAGGAATTATACTCACACTAACTCCAAGATCACATAAGGCATTAATTTTATATGGACCAAATCCAATGGTTATAGTAAACTTACCTGGATCTGGCCTATTCTCCAGTATGTCCAAATGGCTGCATTCCTCTGTAATCTCAGCCATTGATCACTTTTTGCTCAGAATCTCCTTCAGGAACTTGACATAGGATGACATTTCATTGAGAGCTTCTGTGAAGGGGATAGTGACATTGAGTTTCTGAAGCATCTTGATGAAGCGCTGAAATTTCTTTTCTGCTGGGTCCTTTGGAGATTTTGTGGGGAAAGTCAGCTTCTTTTTCTGATTCGGAGCCAGAACAGATGTCGGAGGTGCTGCAGTTTCCTCGATCTCGGGCTGACCTTCCTCGATATCAACTGCATCCTTCTCGATCTCAACCACTGTAGTCGACTTCGAGTTGCTTTGTAGTGCAGACGAGGGTTTCTTCCCTTTTTCCTCGAGATCGAGATAGCCTTTCTCGAGATCGACCAGGTGCTTGTCGATGTCGACTTGCTGTTCTCCTTCGTTCTGCTGCTTTCCGACCTCTGGCTCTTTCACTTGATGGCCGTTTCTGAGTTTTACAGCAGCGATGTGTCCAATCTTTCCCTTGGGATTTGGTTCTGAATATCCAGGGAGCGAACCTGACTGTCTGGGGATTCCTACTGCAAGCTGGCCTATCTGTGTATCAACTGATTTCCGCCATATATCAATTTTCCCAAGCCTAGAGTTGACACCTTGCATCTGAGTGTAGACGGAGTTGAAGGACTGCTTAGTTTCTGAATGATTCCTCCGTATTTCCTCTAGGACTGTCTGTATATCATCCTTTTTCTGGTCCCTTTCCGGATGTCCTAGAGCTCTGTAGGGCGGGGGGTTCCTAGGGGCACCTTGGTTCCATTGTGGTTGCTGAAAACTTTGGTCCCCCATGTAGCGATTGGGACGCCCTGCATAAGCTGCCTCTTCGTGGTAATCTGCCAGCCTGACTTGCTCTGTGTGTGGGCACTCAGTAGTGGTGTGCCGCTGCGATCCGCATTCAATGCAAGGCTGGTTGATAGAAAGATACTTTACTTGCTTAAGGAGCTTCTTGTTCTGATCTCTATAGTACTGCTCCCTTACATCAAGATCAATCTCTTTAGGGGGCTCATAGAGGGGCATGGATGGTGCTGGCCTGGCGTAGGGGTTCTCTTCATAGTTTGCAGTAGACCCATACTTGTTGTCACATTTAGTGAGCTTGTCGAGCACTCCCCACGCGTCAATTGGTGGCATCGTCAGATACTCATAGCGAGTATACTAGTTGATCCTGTCCTTAGTGACTTGCTCAGGAGAGTTGAAGAAGATCTCCTGAATGACGTAGGGTGGCTGTCCATGAGTAGGGCAAGATCGCAACAGTTCCTTGTATCTTTCCCATGCTTTTGTTAGCGGCTCCCCAGGCTTCTGTTTGAAAGCTGTGATCTTCTGGCGGATGAGTGCTGTCTTTGCAGGAGGGAAGAATTTGTTCAGAAACTCTTGCTCTACTTGGGCCCATGTTGTGAGGGATCTTGGTTTCATCCCTTCAAGCCACTTCAATGCAGGTCCAGCGAGAGACCAGCGAAAAGCCTTCATCTTGACATATTCCAAAGTTGTACCTTCAGCAAGAGTACGACACATGTCAGAAAAATTTGTAATATGTTCAAGAGCACACTCATTAAACCTACCAAAAAAGCATTATTTTTAAGCTATATAAGAAATTGAGTGCGAATTTCAAAAGAGTTTTCAGGGATAAGAATCGCCGATTCAGGCACGACGAGAGTTGGGTGCATATAATCCTCTGCCGTGGTTGGGTACTGGGCAAGCTCAGCCTCCACTTGTTCCCTTGCTGCTTTCTCAGTGGCGATAGCAGCATCTTTAGGGGCTAGTTCCCTTGTAAGCCTCGCAGTTAGCTGTTCTTGTGTCTCAGCGGCCGCCATGGCTCTTTGTAGTTTAGCTCGGATGTGTAGGAGGCGTTCCGGTTCGTCTAAGCCGTCAAACTCAGGTGGTTGACCAGAACGGCGCATACACCTGTAAAGTAACTAAAAGAAAACGTGAGATTTTAACTACCTAAGGCGCAAATGATTGCTTCCCCGGCAACGGCGCCAATTTGTTGTAAGGAGGAAATCGAGTATGAAATATAATAAAATAGATCAAATCAGATTTAGGTCCACACAAATAATTACAAGACTCCCACCAATGTAGTAAGAGAAAGTCAGGATCGAATCCACGAGGAAGCGTGTCAGCATATTCTAGGCAGTTGTAAATCTCACAGGAAAAGCAACAGAAAAGATGGAAACAAAGAAACAAAGAAGGAAAGACAGAAATAACAAGTGAAAACATAAATAAATGCAAGACAGAAACTAACTCGATCTCGACTACAACAACTCGAGATCGACTAACAGCAGTAGAAACAGAAACTTCATATTCGACGACAAAAGCAGGAACTAAACTCGATCTAGACAAGACAGTCCTCGATCTCGTCTAGCCCTAACCCGAGATCGACTAACCACTGCTCTATCTCGACCAAAACTCAGAAACTTGTAAATTGCAGATTCGAACACAGAATTCAGATTTCGACAGAAATAAACTCAAATTATGAAAGAACTTCTAAAGCCAGGGTATCCACACCACAACGATAACCATGCAAAGTAACACATAAAGGCATAAAAGATCATGCTTTCCATCAAAATAACTTTCGTTACTAACAAATAGGCATATAGAGGCTTTCGCATAAACCCTAATTGTTACTAACCATTTTCACATAATTAACCCAAGTTGCATTAAGATCACTTTCGCTTCAATAATACAAACAAGGATCACCTTCAACTCTCGCAAAAGACTCATGCTCATAGGGATAGAAGACGAATTGCATAACAAGATTGTACCTTTACCGCATCACCTCACATGGCCACTGTCGGGCTCACACCAGCCCCAGAAGTGGGTGGACTACTCGCGTCTCATCACAATCGCAGACATTGATTTATGAAAAGAAACTTGCAATAAACTATATTCAAAGTCTTTACAATCCCGGCACTCAACTTTCGCAGAATGTCAAAACCCTAAAACCTTTGAACTCCTAAAACCTCTATGTGTAACTGTGTCTCTGAAATTGAATGATGAAAAACCTGCCCCTAAGGCTTTATTTATAGCCTTCTATTCCTTGCTATTCAAGGATAGAATATATCTATCTTTATCTATATCTATATCTAAAACATTAAAGATAAATAAATGCAACTAAAGAATTAATTCTAAAAGGGAAAGTATATCTAAATAGGTAGAATGTCTTCTTGGTGATAGATCTTGTCTTCCATAGATAGAACTTGATGGATCTCGGATAGACTCGGCTTCCTTCGGCTCCAAGGATTCCCAGCTCGATACGGACAGCTCACCGCGTAACGCGGCTTCGGACACGGCTCTCCTCGATCTAGACCAGCTCTACTCAAGATCGAGTAACATGGTTGTCGAGTATGGATCGCTGGGCTTGGTCGAGCAGCTGGTGCTCGTTATGGCTCGGAGGTGGCTCACAAATTTCCTCGATCTCGACAAGCGTCCTCGAGATCGAGTAGGTCTTCTTCATCGACTGGGTGGCCTATTGTTGTCGAGTAGTCTTCCTCGACACTGGCTCGGATTGGCGCCATGGTGGTCCTCGAGATCGAGTTGTTTACTCGAGATCGAGTAAGGTTGGCTCGGCGTCTCCGTCCTCGGCTTCTCGACTTGTCACAACTCATCGACTCCGTACATGGTGTCTAGGTGTTGTCGATCTCGACAAGGTGTACTCGAGATTGAGTTGGCTTCCAGAGTCGGGTTGCTCTGGCTCTCATCTTCTCGATCAGTGCTTAGTCGACAAGGCATGTGCTCGGACACATTCGTTGAGATCGAGTAGAGTGTACTCTAGATCGAGTAAACATGGGCTCCTAGCTTAATTTGACTGGTTCCGCTGCTTCTTGACCTTGGACTTCTCTCGTTGATTTCCGAGCTTTTCCGACCTTTCTCAGAACTGCTGTAATTTGCCACGAATTCTGCGAAATTAATCAAAAACTGGTGCAGATTCCATAATTTGGCAAATAAGTGTAAATTACATAGATTCTTTACTATCTTAGCCCATATGCATGAAATGTATGCAGAAAACGATATAAAAGTTACTGTAAAACATGGTAGATTTAGCTCACAACAATAACCACCATGAAGAATTGTTTATGAACCCGGTGGGCGACCGACAATCACTTGAGGGATGTGGACACCTAGGAGAGTGAGGGGTAGCGATCCTTAGAGCCGAAAATGGCCTCAGAGCCGGAAAGGGCCCTAGATGGGTTGGGGTAGTGTAATATAGAAAGGGCCTTAGAGCCGAAAATGGGTATTTATTGTATGGGTAACGATCCTAGGTAAGCTTTAAACAATGAAAAAGATTAAACATTGGAAGGGGATGAAGCCACTGCTAGGATTATGCAATTAAACATCACATGTTTGGTTAATGCGTATTTTGTATAGGCATTCTAAGTAGCTTTAGAGTAATTTAGGTTCCATTAGATATGCGTTTAGAGTTAAGTCGCATCTTTATACTTCTTCTATTCGAAGTTTGGAATCTACACTTTTATATGTTAATTATGCAGATTTATGAATCCGAGCTCAAATGGTGGAGAAATCATGGATCAATGGAAGCTAAGAAGAGTTATGAAAAGCCATGAAAGAGTCAATCTAGTTTGAGGAGAAAGGGAGCGAGGAACCAAGGTCTAAGAGCTGAAACGACAGTGAGCCGCAAAAGTTGTCCGCGTGGTGAGCTGAACTTAAAACGCGAAATCTCAGGGCCTCGAATGGTCGATCGAGAAATCAATCATGTTGCGATGAGCGGGTGAAACCATTCACATATTACTCTATCTCTATTTACAATTACTTGTTACTTAGATAACATTTCCTTTATTTACTCTTTCATCCATTACTGTCTAAGTTGTTAGCAAGTTAAACATATTAATCACACGCTCACTATTAGATTGACCCCTTACTTAACCACTATACTAGTATTTAAGTTTGGGTATTTGTTTGGCAAGAATAACCTACCGTTTTAGGCTTGTCATGTTTTAAGTCTATCAAAAAAACACTTGATCCTAAATTAGTCTGTTATACCAATTATTAAATTTGTTATGTTGAAAACATTTAGACAACTGTCAATTTTTTTGACAAATGTCAAATGGTTTGTTCTTAAAAAAAAAATGTGCAAGGGTTTGAATTATTTAAGTTGAAACGAGCAGGATTGTAATACTTAGAAAAAATAAGAAGGGTTTCAAAATTTAGAGAAAAATTATAACACTTTCCTCGTTGAATTTTGGCGCTGTTACTAGGGAAGTGCCACTGCTTTAGTGGGTTTGAATTGTTAACTTTTGTCGGAGACTTGATGAAACCACAAATGAAAAATGGGGTCCCTCTCGACGTCGCCGTGAGGAGGGGGGGGGGGGGTAATGATCCATGCGTACGATCTGCAGTTGGTCAACGGTCTTACCTGAAGTGTCCCCTAGGTTTACCTTACATAGGGGGTCACTTTGACCTGTGTCGCAGTGACCTTATTAATTTTAATGGTCTTACCTGGGTTTACCATCCGCATATGGCGGAAAGGTTTTTACCAATATCGCGCGGTCTAGCGTTTAGCTTGTCCCGCTTTCCAGGAGATGGCCTCATCACGGCCCTTCAGAAAGGAAGAAGGCTATCCTGGATTTGGAAAAGAGTAAAACGGAATCTTGGTATAATCAAGGTCTCGGTACTTGTATTCACTCACTCAATCCTTGATGGTGGGTTAAGGTCATTCGCGGATCTATTGGCTTGTCAGTCTTTGCTTAGGGTAAACTTGATTATCCCCCAAATTCACTCTCTCTTTCTCTAGGATTCTTTTCCTTTCTTCTCCAAAAAGCCCCTTCTTTAGAGAGGTTTCTGGATTTTATAGTCGAGGTCTGAATTGCCCTCGGGACACGTCGATTTGTTCATTTAGCCATTTGTTGTGATATACTCGCCACGTGTCACTCAGGAAGAGACACGTGGGTGGGGGGCATGTTGGACACCTTATCTCTTTTCTCATGATTTCTATCCGCAGATCATTTTGGCCACTTGGTCAGCGGTTCGTTCATAGTCTTCCTATTCTGGGTTTCTTCCTTTTTTCGATATTTTCAGGGCATCATCACAACTCCTCAGTCCGTAGAGGGGGACGAATGGTCGCGTCACGGACTGACCCAATCCATGGGTATTGCTGCCCTTCCCCGTTAGGTTGAAAATGGAAAGAAAGAATGGGCCTTGAGTAGGCTTAGTTAGGCCTCGCTCTCCTGAGCCCACTTAGGTGATTGATGGGCGTCGAGGTCTGGATACGTGTATTGATGGCAAAGGAGGTGAAACGCTGGTTTTGAAAGCCTATAAAAGAGGCCTCTTTCCCCCTTTTTTCTTACTGTCTCTCATTTTTACTACCTCTTCTTTTCGCCGATGCGGTCTCTCGTTCCTTCGATCTCGTTCAGGTAACCCCTCTTCTCCTCCGCTCTTTTGTCTTATTTGTCTGCTTTGGAGGCCTTCGTGGCTCTTTGGGCCTCCTCCCGAGAAATCAGAGGGTAAGCTTCTGATGGGAGGTATCGTAGTCCCGGAGGAGGTGACTATTCGTCAACAAAAAACTCTGGCGGATCCAACCTTTTATACTTCCCCTCCCCATACGCGTGGTGATCCATCTTCTCCCACGGGTTCTTCCTCTGTGGGGTCGGATGAGGAGACTTCGACTTCTGAGGCCGATTCAATCCTTGAGTCCCCAAAATCCCGGCATTTATACAAAGACTGGGACGCGCGGACCGACTTGTCGTCGGGTGTGGTGCTGAAGCCGGCCGAACGTCGTTCCTCTTCGGTCTTGGGGGATTTCCGACCGGTTCTTTATGACAAGGCCGTTCTTCAGACGTGTTCTTTTAGGCAGGACTATAATACAACCCTTCGCCAGCAAGTCCTATCATAGCCATCTCGCCTGAAAGGGTGATACCTATTACCTCTTCAAATACTCAAGACCGCGGGGGATTAACCTTCATGACCTTGGAAGATTTGGGAGTTATTGTGCGAGTTTTTCCCTGGCCGGATGGCATCACACTGTGCTTACACGTGCATGGAGGTGGGAGCCTGGACACTTACCAAGGCTATTTGGTCGTTTATATTGAGAGTTTGGTTCAGGGTTTCAGATTTCCCCTTCCTGACCTGTTCAGGCGCTATCTGAAATAGTGCGGCCTTAGTCCTGCTCAAGTAATGCCGAACAACTGGCTTTTCTTTACTTCATTTGTTATGCGTTGTCTCGAAATTGGGGTCTAGCCTTCCTTGAACCTTCTTTCTAAGATGCTAATTATAGGTCATGAAGGAACCCAAAAAAATTTCTTCCAAGCGAAGCTGATGCGTTGTTATTTCCAGTCCTTCGCATGTGGGCTCGAAATCAAGAACAACGACTTGAGTTTGTCTCGATCTTGCAATTATCCTTGATGTATTCTTGATGTTTACAATTAGTTACAATAAAGGGTTTGAACTATTGAGGCATAAACAAGTAAGAATAACAAAGCAACACAAGAGAACAATGAACAGTGACAAAAAACACTTAAGTAAAATTCAGGAACTAAAGCAACAACAGCGAACAGAAGCAACAACGACAACGCTAGAATTGGTATATGCGACGATTTTGTTCTACCAGCAGCAACATAACCCTGGTTTCTGCGACAATTTTCATGGTTTCTCTCTTCTTCTTTTATTGGTTTGTTTTTGGGAATCAGGATTTGGTATCGGATGATTGATCTAACAATAATATGAATGTCGAAAGGCAAAATCTTTTGGATGGAAGGGATTGAAGAACCTTTTCAGCCAAAAAGGTTTCTTCAATATAATTTTCCCATCTAATTTTATTGAATTTAGAAAAGTGTTTAAATAACAAAGCTTGTCAATCCTTCCATGCAAAGAATAGAATTTGACTTCCTAAAATAATAATTAAACTAGATAAGTCCTAGATAAAAGATAGATATAAATCTAGCTTAGCAATTAAGGAAAATCCCCTTAAGATATTTTCTTTCTCCACTTTTATTTTACCCTAGTAAAAATAGGAAAGAAACTAATTAGAAATAAAATCAGTTAATTAAAGTGTCGGCTAATATATATTATTCTAATTTATATTATTCATAAATAAATATAATGTGTAAAAACAGAAAATAATTAAATAAATATATAGAAATTCGTCCAATCAGTGACAACTGCAAAGATGATGAATTTCGGTCATTCTCAATGTTGTTTCTGGAGAAACCTTAAACTGAAAAGTTGTAGATCTTTTCATCCTCGTTCTAACGAGGTATGAAACGACCCAACTTGATAAATATGGACTCCGAACAACCCATTTTACTGAGACGTCAAAATGTTGTCAACCCATAATGAATGAACCAAAAAGTGGGTATAATCTCACCTTGCTCCTTTGGACCTTCTTCCATGGTGGAGCCTTCTTCTTCCTTTCGAGGAGGACATACTCTTCCTCCAATAGCCCTCAAATTGACCTTGATAGCTCACCTGGATCAAGATCATTGTTTGAGCCACAGAAGCTCATTCTTGATTGCATCAGAAGCTCATCATCCCGATGGTTGATAATGCATATTTCATATAGGCATTATAGGTAGTGGTTTTTCTTATGTTTTGGTCTAGTTTCGTATATTGCTTGTGAAGTATTCAACTTCAGAATCTACGTCTTTTTAGTGTTTATTCTGCAGAATTACATTTCCGACCTTGAAGGGACTTTGGAAGAACTTTAGAGACATGTTTTGGAGCATATGGAGGCTAAGGAGGAAGTTAGAGAGGAGCAAGAAAGCACAACATTGGAGTTCATTGAAGTCAATCGAGGGAAATCCGTCCCTGCATAGGCGGCGACCGCTGTGGGCCGGTTTCTAGCGTTTGCTATTTTGGATCCGAAGACATTATTTCCAAATATTTTATTCCTATTTCCACTAGGGTTTGGCCAATCTTAAAGAGGCTATATTAGGTTTATTTCAGTTTATTCGCCGTGTGTGGCTATTGTGTGAAACTATGAACACCATTAGAGAAAGAGAGAGAGAGAGAGAGAGAGAGAGAGAATTGACCTATGAGTTGTTAAACTCATAGTTTCGCATGTGATTCAAAGACATGGTTGTTTGGATTGTGAGGTTTTGATTCTATTTAGTTATTCATATTCATAGTTATCATCTTGTGCTTATTGATTATATTTGTGTTCTATTCTATGATTGATCACCGTGTTAGGAATTGCATCTTAGCTATGAATTCCTTGTTGTTTTCTTGATAGAAAACAAAGGTATTGAGATAGTGATATTTGTTTGTCTTTGTAGTGGATGATTTCAAATGATCTATGTTGTGGATATTCGATTAGAGCTGAGTTCGGTTTGCACCTATCTGTCTTAATTGCATTGAATCAATGTGCCAATTGTTCTAATTACTTGAGTCTTTAATGCTATTCTTTAGTGATATTGAATAAGGCGAGCGTATCTCTGCGGATCTATCAACCTTAGTCAAGTAGACCTATGTTTATGAATAATTGATATATCAATCCTAGGACCATGAATTCCAAACATTGTCAAAGAATTACAGGTGAAATGTTCTTTCTACTTTGATATCAGTTTACTTTGCAATCATAAATCTGGTTACTTTTACATCTTGGTTACTTTGATATCTGTTTTGTCATAAGAGTCTTTGCTTAGAGTTATTGAATAGGAAATCGCTTCTCCCTGTGGGTTCGACACCAGACTTCATTGTTATACCAGTAGTTGTTTGGTTTATCAAGTGATTGATTGCCTAATCTATTGGTTTATTGTTTGAGTTTGGATTATATTACTATTTGATAAAGGGCAAAAGTGCCAACGACGTTCGTCCCCCATTAGTAGTGGACAGAAATACCAACAAGCTAGAATGGAGGCTCAAGTGGTTCTTGGTTCGAGAGCCTTCTCGCCATATATTGAACTTCCACACTGACTTGCGCTTCTATAAGCGTGTGGCAAAGAGAGTCGTGGACGATCTGAAGAAGATTGAGAAAGATTTTGCTGTGTCGACGAAGGCCTTCTGGCGCGACATGCTGTCCCATTTAAGGCTGGAGATGGCCGGCTTGAGTTTGCCTCATCCACATATAGGTTATGGAGGACTTAAGGAATTTTTATCTGTCCCTCTCCTTGTTCTGTACGCTTTATGCTAACGCTTCTGCTTTCTTGCAGACGCTCAAGAGCTGAAAATCATAGTTGACGCGGTGAAGAGTCCTGATTCCTAGGCAGCGCCGTCGAAGAGGAAGATGTCCTCGGATGTGATGAAAGCTCTGAAGCGCCCCAAGACCTCCGAGCCCAAGACCAAGTCCAAGAAAACGTTGAAGAACAAAGCTTCATCCCTTTCCCTTCCTCCTCCTTCTCCGCGGACCGAAGCTTCTCCTGCTGTCATTAAGATCGATGCTTCTCCGGTTGTCGAGGACCCACCTCTTTATGCGGTGACCCCGTTGGTGCCTCAACCGAATTGCCGAGGCCGGGACCTCCAAGTCTAGGCCAAAACGAAGGGGTAGAGGTCCTTTCCCTACTTGGGAAGGAGCATATTGGGACACTGCAGTCTTCCAACCAGACGTGCAAGAACGTCTGATCTGCAAGATGCCGGGTTTTGACAGCGAGGTGCTTCAGCGACTCGCCTTTTCTTCTGACCTTGGAGCGTGTTATGAGCTAAATCTGCCATGTTTTACAGTAACTTTTATATCGTTTTCTGCATACATTTAATGCATTTGGGCTAGAAAAGTACAGAATCTATGTAGTTTATGCTTATTTGCCAAATTATGGAATCTACACCAGTTTCTGTTTAAATTCGCAGAATTCGAAGCAATTTACAGCAGTTCCGAGAAAGGTTGGAAAAGCTCGGAAATCAACTACAGAAGTCCAAGGTTAAAGAACGACAGAACTAGGACGAATCAGGCTGAAGCCCAGAGTTACTCGATATCGAGTACCTTTACTCGATATCGACGAAAGATGTTAGAGCAGCGCTGGTCGAGTAGGAGCTGATCGAGGAAGCTGAAGACGAAACCAACCCGACTCCGGAGCTCTACTCGATATCGAGTAGTTTACTCGATATCGACAACACCCTGAAGCCATGTCCTGAGTCGAGGAGCCATGCCAAGTCGAGAAGCCGAAGACCTGGAGACGCCAAGCAGCATCTACTCGATATCGAGGATCTTACTCGATATCGACAAACTCAACGCCATATTTCCGAGCCAGTGTCGGGGAGCAGTTCCTCGACCAAGACCAGCAACGCAGAAGTCGACACAGTAACTCGATATCGAGGACTTTACTCAATATCGAGGACAACTGCATCGCTTGTCCGAGCTAGATCGAGCACCAGCTACCCGACATGTCGAGCCAGCCGTAGTCGACAACACAAGTTACTCGATATTGAGTACTTTACTCGATATCGAGGAGCGCTATCCGGAGCCGCGTTACGTGGTGAGCTGTCTGACACGGTTTTGGATTGCTTGGAGCCGAAGATTGTCCGATTCTATCCGAGATCTATCAAGTTCTATCTATGGAGAAGATTTACCCACACATAGAAGATTTACCTTTTTAGATTTAATTCCTTTATCCCATTATTTATCTTTAATCTTTTAGATAAAGAGATTTAGATATAGATATAGTTGTTCTTTCCTTGATTAGTGGGGTTTGAGCACTATAAATAAAGCCTTAGGGGCTCAGTTTTATTCATTCGATCACACATTCAATTTCAGAGACAATTAGTCACATAGAGAGAGAAGGAGAAGAGGTTGTAAGTTTGAGTTTATTAATGCAAGTTAGTTCTTTTTCATCAAAGATGTCTGCTATTACAATGAAGAGCAAGTAGTCCACCCACTTCTAGGGTCGGGGTGAGCCCGACGGTAGCCATGTAAGGTGATGCGGTAAAGGTACAATCTTTTTATGCAATTCGTCATCTATCCCTATGCGCATGATTCTTTTGCGAGAGTTGAAGGTGATCCTTGTTTGTGTTATTGAAGCGAAAGTGATCTTAATGCAACTTGGGTTAATTATGTCAAAAGGGTTAGTAACAATTAGGGTTTATGCGAAAGCCTCTATATGCCTATTTGTTAATAACGAAAGCTATTTGATGGAAAGCATGATCTTTTATGCCTTTATGTGTTATTTTGCATGGTTATCGTTGTGGTGTTAATACCCTAGTTTTGGAAGTATTTTAGTTTATTGAGTTTATTTCACCGAAATCTGCGATTTTGTGTTTGAAAGTTTGCACCTTTAAGTTTCTGCTGTTTGTCGATCTCAGGGAGTTCTAGTCGATATCGAGTAGCACTTTGTCGATATTGAGTTGTTGTGTCTGGTCTTTGCTTCTGTTGGTCAATTTGAGTTTCTGTTGTCGACATCTGTAGTTGATATCGAGGATCACTTTGTCGATATCGACCAGTTTCTGTGTTTGCTTTATTTTCTGCTTTGCTTTGCTATTTCTGTCTTCCTTTCTGTCTTTCTGCTTTTCTGTTTGTGAGATTTACAACTACCTGAGATCCGCTGACACTCTTCCTCGTGGATCGATCCTGACTTCCCACTATTGCATAGGGAGGGAGTCTTGTAATCATTTGCAAGGGACGAAATCTGGTTTGCTTTGATTTATTTATATTTTATTGCAAGTCTCAATTTCCTCTTACAATAGAGCGCCAGAGATGCAATTTCTCGATCATCTCACTCATGAACAGTTTGCATTGGAGCTAGATCGCTGGTGCAACTGGGTAAGAGGATTTATTTTCTTATTATTCTTCGCGTGTCAATCTGTCATGCAACTTTTTTTTAAGAAGGATTCCTTTTCCCTCGGGCAGGGGCGTGTCATTACGCTGAGCGGCTAGGGGAGACACATGCATATGGCCCAGCGCAACGTGAGTCTTGAAGGGAACCACCGAAGGCTTAAATAGAGGCTGGTGGAAGTTGGTACTCCCCAAAAAGAGGTTGAGGGTCTTCAACTCCGATTGGAAGAAGTGGAGCGGAATCTTGCTGAGGAAAAATTCAAGAGTAAAGCGTTGGCGAAGTATCTAAGAGCGGAATTTCGGGATGGTCGGCTGTCCTTTTGAAAACTTCTTATCTTTTGTTGCTTTTACATCATAGCGAATTTATTGAGTGGATCTCCCGAGTTCTCGCCGCGGCCTGCTTTTAAGGGGAAATGCTATTGCCTTCTTCTTCTGGCGGCATGACGAGGACGTGAAAACGCACACTTCCCAAATATGTAAAGACCATTCCGGTTCCGATCCGGACGTTGTGAACCCGCGTGAAGGTGTTCCATCCTTTCCCGAGCCAAAGCATGCCCTCGGCGTCGTGTTCCACCCGGACGTCGACGCTCCTCCAGTGCTCGTTGGTCAGGGTTATCCTTCCGATGGCTGCTAACCCAAATTCCTCTTCAAAGCCATCCGACAAAGGCTGCAATCACCAAGGTTTCCTTAGTGATTAGTGTGCACCGGAAATTGAATGTGAAAAAAGGAGACACTTACCATTCTTTATATTTGCGAAGCTTCTCCGACCAACCGAAAAAAAGCTCTCGGCCTGCTTCCTGTCGCCTCATAAAAAGACCCTGGCCCATCTCCTGCTGCCATTTCTTTCTTGGTCCGGCAAGGTGTCTAGGTTTCAGCTTCTCAAGGTTCGAATTTATATTGGGATTCCTCCCTTTTTTTCGTGAGAGGTTAATTCGAGGCTCGATCATTTTTCTAAGTAGGCCTATCGATGTTCAGGTCCACTTTTACTTTCTTGGATTCCTGATTTCTTGGGAAGGATGAAGTTAGAGAGCATTTACCGATGCACTCCTTTGACTGTGGTTTTCCTCTTTGAGATTCTCGAAAGTCGTAACATTTTGTTAGGCTTTTATTATCATATGTTACATTGAGATTCAGAAAAGAAAAATATGCAAACATTCTTAGACGCTTTTTAGAGCCTTTTTGGGTGACCCCTTAGCAGCCCTATTCATTGTTACTCCTAGGAGGACCCATCCCTATGTGGTTGCTTCTTCCGTCGCAGTTGGGTTGGGGGTTTGGGTCCGACATGACACCTTGAAGTGGGAATCCCCTTCGTAGACGAAAGTAATGCGGAGCCGATGCGGACCCGATTGCAGAGGGCAAATTCAGACCATCCTTTCGTGTACCAGTATGCTCCGTCAGCAACTCTTCCCACGTCCACTTCGAAGTCCTGGCATGTGGTGGACCATAGGTAGACGAGATCGTGTGTGCTTTCTTCCATCCGTTCGTACGACTGATGGAGTCACAGCTTTTCCATTTGCTCCTCTTTAGTGATGAACTTGTAGAACGCTCACGGTGGACCGTCTGTGCTCATCGTCGTTTTGCTTAAAGCAGAGTGGTCGAAGTGATGCCCTCGACGTTTATCTATTATAGGGTCTTTGTTGAGAGGCCTTTTAGGCACGTGGGCTTTCATCAAATGTATTATGTTTACGTGGAGAGGTTTCTTCGTCCACATTTGCGGGGATTGCCTGATTTTACATCCTACTGGGTCGGTTCGTCTTGTTTCCTTGGCTCATGCCCAAGAGTTGGGGGGCGGCCTCTCTTGTTTTGCATTAACAAGCTGATGAGAGATGTGCTATAAGTTTTGAGAAAACCGGAATTCTTTATTACTCAATAATCTAATTGTAAATCCAGATGATACACGCTTTTAGGGTACCCCCTTTTACAAGGTTTTAACACCATCGCGGACGAACTTTGAGTGAGGGACTGGCTCTTCTAGGATGTTGCCTTACTCGGCCCGTCTCGGGTTGGCATAGTCATGATCAGGATCGACCACGGAAACCTCTAACCATGATTCTCCTTTTTTTTGTAAAGGTCAGGATGGCCCCTACTCGTGCGCAGTTGGACGTAGCAAAGTCTGCCTATCCCTCCGTTAGCCAGTAGATACCATCCGGGTCTCGGTCAACCTTGACCTCATGTTCACGAAAGGATCACGAACGAAGAAGGATCACCCCTGAGCGTCATCTCCTAACAGCGCATACGTGAGAGGGAGCCGGAGTCGCTGAAGCTGCTCTTCCCAAATAATGACCCTGTTGAACGTGGTTTGGGGCGTGCTGGGTTCTATGAGAGTAAAAGAACTATTCTCTTGGGATGACTAGCTCTTCCTTCGGGGTTCTTTTTGAAGTCGTTTGTAGTCACGGGTTACTGGTCCTTTTTACAGGTGGAGATTCGTGTCATGACCAGGTTGTCCTTGCGCTTCCCAAAAAATTCAGTCGGCGCATTGTCCAAAGCGGGGCACCGCCGGACAGGTGTCTGTCATGCTGAGCCTAGAACAGTGCCTCTTTGTCTCTTCATATCACTTTAGATGCCTTCGACGTTGTTCAGGCATGTTCCATGCACTTCTTAGCTGCATCTGACTCCTGGGAAATTTTGGCGGGTTGCTCGGGTGAACTCTTTAAAAGGGGAGACTTTTTGCTCCTTCATCCATCGTGTTCTTCACTATTTCATCATGTCGAATCCTAGCCGAACTAATTGGGCGTTCCTGCAGGCCGTTTACTTCCCGGAGCAGATGCATCTTCTGGTTAACCCCCTAATCTTTGAGTTGTCGTTCTTTCTTTGAGCCTTAATTTCTTACTAAACCCCCCTTTGTTTGTGCATGGGCAGATGTTACCTTTGTGTTTCGAGGATGAGTATCGTTCGGCCATCCCCGAGCGCGTTCTTCTGTCATCTCGCATCATTCAAAACTTTCCAGTGAACGTTACCCGTGGTGACTATGGCTTATACTATCTTAGCCATGGATGGAACGACTTTGCTTGCTTGCATAGCATCGACATAGGCTTCTCCATGAGTTTTCTTCACAAAGGGGGTCCCCGCTTTGTAGTTCGCATAATGGACTCGGGTGGTGACGAAGTCGACAATGAATAGACGGAGCCCCACCCTGATGGGCCTTTGCCTAACGACACTCGTTATGTCCATATAGGACTCGATTGGTCCCATACAGGTCTCGGTTGGGATGACCCTTTTAGGCTTTTGAAGGCGCTCCAGGTTTCCTTTTTGGTGACCTGTTTAGGGCCCTCTCGTTTGTAATGTCGGATCTTTATGTGGTCTTTTAATTCTCAATAACTTTTCTTAAAGAACCCTTGTTATTGGTTGCGCTCTTCCCTGAGAGTCTTTGAATAACTCTGAAAGCGTTTTCTTTTAGTGATCATTTGGATCGGTCGGTCCCCCTTGGGGACCAGATGTTTGGTGGTAAGCAGATTGATAGGATTCTTGGTCCGCAGGACCTCCTGGCGACCATTTGCTCGACGCGGGAGGTCCATGCTATGATTGGATATGATGTCCGACGCGGAGCAAGCTCTAGCGGTCTGGGACTTCATATTTTATTCGATCCGAAAGGCTCGTGCTACAACCGGATGCCTGACGCGGAGCAAGCTCCGGCGTCCTCGGACTTCATATTTTCTTCTATTCGGGAGGCTTGTAATATATGACCAGATGCCAGACGCGGCGCAAGCCCCAACGTCCTGGGACTTCATATTTTCTTCGATCCAGGAGACTTGTGCTACGACTGGATGCCCAACGCGGAGCAAGCTCCAGCGTCCTGGAACTTCATATGTTCTTCGATCCAGGAGGCTCGTGGTACGACCGGATGCCCGACACGGAGCAAACTCCAGCGTCCTGGGACTTCATTTTTTTTTTTTCGATCCGATCGACCCAATGCCCGACGCGGAGAAAGCTTCAGCGTCCTGGGACTTCATAGTTTCTTCGATCCGGGAGGCTCGTGCTACGACCGGATGCCCGACGCGGAGCAAACTTTAGCGTCCTGGGACTTCATATTTTCTTCGATTCGGGAGGCTGGCGCTACGACTGGATGCCCGACGCGAAGCAAGCTCCAGCGTCCTGGGACTTCATATTTTCTACGATCTGGGAGACTTGTGCTACGACCGGATGTCCGACACTGAGCAAGCTCCAACATCCTAGGACCTCCAGGGTTAACCGGTCGCGGTAAAAACCAGTACACATGATTATAGAAAGCATCATCTAACCGCTTTGATTTATTTACTTTAGCGGCGGTGACTTAAACGATCTCTGTACAATAGTTAGTTACACATAATATTTCTTGAGGTGCTCTGCATTCCACGTCTTGTTGAGGATCACGCCTTCGGGAGTTTGGAGTTTGTATGCTCTTGTGTGGATGCACTCAAACACCACGTAGGGGCCCTCCCATTTCGCATCAAGTTTTCTGCCTATCAGGGCCAAACAGAGTACAAGGTCTCCCTTCTCGAAGCGTCGTGGGCTAAGACGCTGATCGCGATACTTCTTGGTTCTTCTTTTATACTCTTGTGCTTTAAGTGCGGCTAGCGTCCTCTTTCCTTTTGTTGGTGCATTTCTGCCTCCAAGACTTCGTTGTTGGCTTTAGATTCGTAAACGATGACTCGAGCTGAGGGGATCAGCCTTTCCACGGGGATAAATGCGTCCATCCCGAACACCAGTGCGAAGGGTGTTTCTCCGGTGGGTGTTTTTGCGACGTCCAATACGACTAGAGCAATAAGGGAAGCAACTCAGCCCAATGACCTTTGGCAATTTTGCCCATCTTCTTTTTTTTATCCGTTCTAAGATTTGCCGGTTGGTGGCCTCCGCTTGCTCGTTGGTCTGGGGATGCGCTACCGACGAAAATTTCAAAGTGATGTCAAGGCCCGTGCAGAAATTACGGATACCCTCACAGTCGAACTGAGTCCCATGATCCATAATAATGGCTTTTCAAATACCCCAAAACGATACACCAAGTTCTTCTAAAGGAACTTCCTGACTTTCTCTGCTATGATCAAACACATGGCCTCCGCTTCGACCCACTTCGTGAAGTAGTCCACGACCACGAGGACATACTTCAATTGTCCTAGAGTCACGGGGAATGGCCCCAGTATGTCCATCTCCCATAAAGTGAAAGGGCAAGCTCTGTAAATACTCTGGAGTGGTTCGGCGGGCATAGCCTTTGCATTCCCATGTCTTTGGCAGACGTTACAGCTCCGTTCGTAGCTTTGTAGGTCGGTCCTCATCGTCGGCCAGTAATACACTAACCTCAGAATTTTTATCGTCAGAGCCCTCCATCATTGGTGATGTGCACACACCCCCACGTGCAATTCTTTGACAATGAGTTTCCCCTCGTTCTCTATCACACGCGGCAAGTCGGGAAAATCAAAACCCTTCTTGTACAATCTCCCTTCGCGGATGGTAAAATGGGTTGCATGGTTGATCAACTTCCTGGCTTCTGACTTAGCTGGTGGGAGTATTCCTTTCTCTAGATACTCGGCAATTGGGGTTCACCAGTCCCTAACTCCTTTATTCTGAACGGAGTAGACTTCTTGGTTGAGCCTCAGTTGTTCCCTTTTCTCAAACTTAAATTTCTCTCTAGCCTCGGATGGCATTGCTGCCTCGATTCGGGCCAGAAAATCTGCCCGCTCATTCATCTCTCGAGGAACAAACTCTAGGTTGGAATGCAAGAAAGCTCTCTATAGAGCCGTGACCTTCCGTAGGTAATCTGGTAGCAGGTCGGTCCTAGCCTCATACTCTCCCTCGATTTTCTTCGCCATGACCTCAGAAAATGTGCAGACAGTTTTCGCTCGGACTCCACGGGACATGGCCAGCTCTAATCCTGCGATCATGGCCTCGTCTTCCGCCTCATTGTTTGTCGCTTGGAAGTCTAACTTGTGAGCAAAACATCATTGCTCTCCCTCCGGGGAAGTGAGAGTTATCCCAGCTCTACAACCTTCTCTATTCACAACTCCGTCTACTCTCACGGCCCATCTACTCTGGTCCTCGCCTCCATCATTTTCAAAACGAGTCTAGCATATGAAATCCGTCAGGACCTAAGCAATGACCGCCTTACGAGGGACATATGTTATTTCACACTCGTTCTATCGACCACTTTGTCATCCGCCCTGAAAGGCTGGGCGAGTGAAGAATTTGCCACAACGGAAGGTCCGTTAGTACCTCGATGACGTGATCCTAAAAGTACGGTCGTTGACTCCTGGCCGCGAACACTAAACACAGAATCACTTTCTCTACCGGCTCATATCTGGTCTCTGTGTCTTGCAATACCCTACTCACATAATACACTGGGTATTTTCCTTCTTTGGTGTGAACTGTGCTTCTGGTGGTGCCCTTCGCGGCCAAATAGAGTTGCAAGTTTTCCTGTTTCTAGGGCTGATGCAAAGTGGGTAAATGCTGCATAAAGGCCTTCAATTCTTCAAAAGCATGGTGGAGTTCCGGTGTCCACTGTACTGACCCCTTCTTTATTAACAATGCAAAGAAAGGCAACGAATTGTCTACTAAGCATGAACAAAAACGGCCTAGGTTATTTACCGCCCCATTCAATGATTCCACCTCTTTGATGGTGCGCGGAGGCCGTAGGTTTTGAACTGTAGTGATTTTCATGGGGTTTACATCTATTCCCCATTGACTGACCATGAAACCAAGGAACTTTCCGGAATCCACCCTAAAAACACATTTTTCAACGTTCAGATTCAAACCTCCTCGCCTCAGAGAATCAAAAGTTTCTTGTAGGTCAGCCGCGTGGTCTTCTGCTTTGCTCCTTCTGGCTACAATGTCGTCCCCATAGATTGATATGTTCCTCATCAGTTGTCCATGGAAGATTTTGTCGACGACTCTCTGAAAAGTCGCCCCAGCGTTTCTCGGGCCAAAAGGCATCACTCGATAGCAGAAAATCCCTTGACTGGTGATGAATGTGGTCACCTTCTTGTCTAGGGGATCCATACGGATCAGGTTATATCCTGAATAAGCGTCCAAGAAACTCATTACCTCATTCCTCACGGTCGCATCGACTAACTCGTCAATTGAAGGCAATGCATAATTATATTTCGGGAAGGACTTGTTCAGATCTAAGAAATCAACACACATCCTCCATTTCCCGTTGGCCTTCTTGACGGGGACGACATTGGAAAGCATATCAGAGTAGTCAACTTCCTCGATGAAACCTGCATCCAACAACTTCTCTACTACTTCTTTTGCCGCTCGGGATTTTTTAGGTGTCATCTTCCTCTTTTTCTGAGTTATGGGTTGAGGGTCGTGCCGGACTTGAACAGTGTAGATTTCTATGGACATGGGGGCCCCCCATTACATCTCTTGGTGATCAGACAAATATATCGCGTGATCGCCGGATTATCTATAGAACACGTTGTTTTTCCTCCGGACCTAGTGCTTGGCCCAAGTAAACCCTCTCCTCAGGGTTAGAGAAGGGTTGGTGACCGTTCTCTGATCGGCGATCGGAATTTCCCTCTCTGCTAATCTGACTTCTAGCTCTACTTCTAGAGCCCTTTCTAGCGAGCCACTCGATACTTCATTTTCGGCATGGAGCTCCTCCTTCGGATTTTCAACTTTGCTTTGTGCTTCTTCTTTATACACATTATCTCTCTCTTTTTGCAAAGAGAGGTCATGTAGTAACTTCTGCTATCCGGTTATTGTCCACAAACTTATCTTGTCCCCCCTCCGGGGATTGAGAACTTCCCCTTAAAATGGTATATGGAAACAATCATTTGAAAATTATAAAGGGATACCCTACCCAGGAGAGCGTTGTAAGTAGTTGGTATTCTGACTACGGTGAAGACGATGTTCTCCATTTGTCGGCTGGGTGTGGTCCCTAGGACCATGACGAGGTCTATGGTGCCAGACACATGTCCTAAATCCCCGGAGAAAGTTATCAAAGTTCCATGATAGGGCTTCAAAGCCGTCTCGGAGACACCTAGCTGGGAGAAGGCTTCCCAGGACAAGATGTCTACCAACGATCCAGTGTCAATGAATACTCTCTTCATCGTCGTTGTGGAAATCTGGACGTGGATTACCAGTAGGTCCACATGGGACATACGAACATCCTCCGTGTCCGCCGCAGTGAAAATTACTTCAGCATGTGGTTGCAAAGCAGTTCTCTGGCTTGCTGCTGATGGCGGCTTCTTCGCTTCCCTCTCGTAGTTCTTTTTGTCTTGCCTGCTGGTTCTGGAGATTGAAGGTCCCCCAGCCAGAGTGTCAATAAAACCTTCTGGTTTAGGAATCCGATTGACTCTTGATCCCTCGCAATTGGCTTCATTTCGAGGGGCTTGATTGACCGACCTCTGAGCCGGTTGAGCTTTACCTTTTCGACCGCCTCTCCACTTGCGACCCCATCCCTTACCTCGGTAGGAGGGGTAGTATTGCCGGTCGTATCTCTCTTCTGGATGCTGAGGGTTATCACCCCTAGAAGCTTGTTGGCGACCCGGCAGTCTGTCGTCATACCCTTCATTTCGCCGGTTCGGGGGCTCATGATGTGAACGCTCCTAATCGTGGCGCTCACCGCCCCTTCGGGGGAGGCACAATCTCCGTCGCCTCGCATTCCCTGGTCGTACTCCCTTTGGCCTGAAGCATGTTTCCTTCGTTCATCATTGAGATGGACCTCATCTTTATGGGAGGTGTGCGAATGCCCCGCGGAGTACTACTTCCGCTATTTCCCGACCCCCTTGTCTTTCCAGAATTTCCGAGCTATTTTTCTGAAGAAACCTTATTGATTGTCATTCGCCCTTGAACTGGAGGCCCCGGCTTCCTCTACCTCGATCTGTTTGGACACCATATCCCTCAAAGCGTCATAGTTCTTTGGCTTCTTTCAAAAAAGATAAGTCTTGGACACCATATCCCTCAGCCAGGTTCCTCATAAGGATTATGACCGTGAACTTGTGGTTGAAACTCGGGATTTGTACCACTACACTGGTGAATCGTGAAAAGAATTGTCCCAACGTCTCATTCGGCCCTTGTGTGATAGAATTCAAATCTAACATAGTTCTCTTGCGCGATCGTGAACTCTCGAAATGGGACATGAAAACCTAGGAGAGCTGCAAGAAGCTTGAAATTGAGTTTTGGGGTAGGTTGGTGAACTAGGTCAGAGCTATCTTCGTCAGTGTTGAAGAGAAAGTGCGACACATCATTGCGTCGTTATATTCATTTATTCCCATGCACATGTGATCATCGGGATCAGTTCTGCCGTCGTACTTCATGAGATTTACATCCCTCCAACGCTTGGGAACAGGTGCTCGACAGATCTCACTAGTGAAGACAGACAATATGAAATCTGACCCTTTTGCTCGCACAGGAGGTGGATCAGTCCCGGTCGATGTGGAGACGTCGGAAGATCGTTCGTTGCGGTGATACTTGCTGGCATGTTAGTCATCATAGGGGGCGGCTGATTCGGGTGCTCAAAACTCCTAGGCTGATGATAGTCGTAATGAATATTGTTGTAAATGTTATGGGGGAAACCAGCATACGAGTTTCCCTACTGGTAGGCCTGGTACCCGTCATGCCCATAAAAGAAAGCATGCTCTTGGATTGGCTTATGGAAATGAGGGCCCTCGAACGCTGCCTCTTGCTGCCCTAGGTGTGGGGGTACATAAGGTGAAAACCAATGGCCAGTTGGGGTCTCAGCAAGGTGAGCGGAGATGTTTTGCATGCTGGATTCCACGAACCCTTTGGGGACGTCCTGACTCATCATGTTGAACGCATCATCCATGTGTTCACTCATTTTTCCTGTATTTTAAAATAAAATTCTTTGTTAGTCGAAGACCTTGTGCGAAAAAAATCTTGTCACTATACCTCGGGACCTCTTAGTGCGAGAGATTCCCACAGACGGCGCCAGTGATGAAACTACAAATGAAAAATGGGATCCCCCTCCACGTCACCGTGGGGGGAATGAGCCACGCGTACGATCTGCAGTTGGTCAATGGTTTTACCTAGAGTGCCCCCTAGGTTTACCGTACATAGGGGATCACTTTGACTTGTATCGCGGTGACCTTATTAATTTTAACGGTCTTACCTAGGTTTACCGTCCGTAGATGGCGGAAAGGTTTTTACAAGTGTCGCGCGATCTAGTGTTTAGCTCGTCCCGCTTTCTAGGCGATGGCCTCATCAAGGCCCTTCGGAAAGGAAGAAGGCTATCCCGGATTTGGAAAAGAGTAAAACGGAATCTTGGTATAATCAAGCTCTCGGTACCTGTATCCACTCACTCCACCCTTGATGGTAGGTTAAGGTCGTTCGCGGATCTATTGGCTTGTCAGTCTTTGCTTAGGGTAAACATAATTATCCCCCGAATTCCCTCTCTCTCTAGGATTCTTTTCCTCTGTTCTCCAAAAAGCCCTTTCTTTAGAGAGGTTCCCGGATATTATAGTCGAGGTCTGTATTGCCCCCGTCACACGTCGATTTGTTCATTTAGTCATTTGTCGTGATCTGCTCGCCACGTGTCACTCAGGCAGAGACACGTGGGTGGGGGGCATGTTGGACACCTTATCTCATGATTTCTATCCGCGAGGATCATTTTGGCCACATGGTCCGCGATTCGTTCATAGTCTTCCCATTCTGGGTTTTTTCCTTTTTCGATATTTTCAGGGCATCATCAAGACCTATCTAACGATCTTTGACACCTCTTTACTAATCTGTTACAATGTGCATAATATTTAATGATCCGGGAGAAAAGTTATACGATACTTCCTAAAGGTGGCAACATTAGCAAACACTCGATCTACCCATGATAGTCCGCAAGATGTGGTTTCTTGGATACTTGAAGGCATGACTCCCGAATACAAAGGACATGTCAGAGCCATGAGGAACGGAAGCTTTGAAGGGTTAGAATGGCCAGAACTATGGTGGGTTTTTCCATGACTTGGCTTAGGAAGAGGTGCAAGCTTTAAAAAGTCCCTCACCCACACTTAAAAAACTACTCATGGAGGATGCTGAAGAAAATAAGGTGCGCAAAGAGAGAAATCAACTTTTGGAGGAATGTAGCCAAATCCTCCAAGAGTTGGTAGACCAAAGACTACACATTAATCCACATGATGAAACAAGAAATAGTACAATCAACGATGAGCCAATCAAGGAGGACGAATGAAGCCCGATGCTCATTGACATGGAGCCTCATGAGTCGATGCATAAGTAGCCATGTACATTAGATCTCAGTCTATCTAAAGAGGCCATCAACATCTTGCCTATCGAAGAGCAATGTCATGAGCCAATTTTTGTGGCTCCCGCGCAAGAAATGTTTAATGTTCACATCTTCGAGTAAATTGGTGAATACAAAGATCCCTGGAATCACTACTTCAACAAGCTACCAACGGAACTGTGCTAGTGGTCCTACATACCATCAGGAGATGATCGATCTTGAAATGAGGGTAAGTTGTTAAGAGCATCTCTAACAGTTACTCTAAAAAATCTCTAAAATAGAGAACAAAACAACAAAATCTCTAAAAAAAATTACACTACAACTCCAACAATTTCTCTAGTATACAAATTTCTACATTTATTATACACTATAATCAATGCATAAATTCATTATTTAATAAATAAAATTATAATAACTTAATTAAATCAATAGGCAATAACCAATGAACAAATAGGTAGACATTGGATTGAGTGAATGCATTTAATTTTACAGATTCTAACCCTTCCTCTAAATTTAGAGATTTTTTCCTCTCTCTTCCCATTTCTCTATTTTACACATTATTTTATAAGAGCCGTTGGGGTTGAAAATCTCATATTACCTCTAAAATTGCCCATTTTCTTTATTTTACAAGAGTTGTTGGGGATGCTCTAAGACTTTCTCACGATGCATCTTCTATTGTGAATTTTTCCTCCGTTCAAATGCATTTCATCAATTTAATTTTTGTTAATCATGTTTCATTATGTTTTGCATTTAAGATAGAATTTCTTTTCAATTCCTAGTTAAGTTTTCAAGTTTTCTAGTTTTTGCAAATTCAATTCTTAGGTAGTTTCTTTTCCAATAAAATAGGCTGATAATAAGAGATAGATAGTGTTTAAAGGGGCTTGTCAAACTATCAATGTAGGTAAATACAACAAGGAAAAGAGGAAAAAGAAGGGAAAAGGGGATGTATATAGGGCCGGCACCCGCTAGAGAAACCTTGGTGCCCACCGCTCAGCAACACAGAGAACCATTTCAGGAGCGGTGCCCGCCTAAAGGACCCCGACGTCCGCCGCCTATGCCCAGGAATGAAATTGGTCCCGGCGCCCCGCCGACCATACCCTGGCGCCCGCCACTTGCCCAGATCTTCTAAAAACCTTGAGTTTTGACGACGGGAATGATGAGAGTCGCAACCCTAATCCGAATTTTGGATGGTTTTGATCTTGGTAAGTTGGTCTGAATGAAAATCTATCTTGGGTGAGTTTTTTCTAGCTTCTTTCCAAAAGTCTGTTTTTCCATTTTCAAAATCTGCGTTTTCCTTCCTAAATTCTATCCTATTTTCATATTGCCATCCATTCACAATCTCTCTTGTGCAGAAATTCTAACCCTAATTCAGAGATTTCATAGCCAAAATCCAGATTTTTTTATTTTGTTCTATTCTCTATCTTTGGAAAGATTTCAAGGTTTCATTAATTGATCGTCGAGCTTTAATGAATTTCGAAGACAACCGCAACATACATAAGGACCGGCACCCGCCGAGGTTGGGATCATTATTGCTTTTAAAAAGCAAGATTGAGTCTATATGGTTTCGCAAGAACAAGACGAACATGCAAGAACAAAAGATAGAGGAAGAACACGAGATTTTTACGAGGTTCGGATCCGCGATCCTACATCCCCGGGGCCTCAAGAGTCAGCCCTAATCCACTATTAAATAAGGGAGAAAGTACAAATCATGCAATCCAAATAGTACAAGCATAGATCTAAGCAGAAACCAAAACGATAGACACGAAAGCAAACAAGAAGAAGAAGAACTTCTTCAACAATCTCATATCTGAGGATACAGACTCAGATCCGAGAGCTAGAACCCAACACCGAGCTATTGTTGGTAGCCAAGGGACCTCTGAACACTAGGGAGTCGTCAGAAAAGAAGAGCGTCACCGATCGAAGGTGGGAAGAGCTTGAGTAGCAAAACCTAACCCTAGCTTCTCTACGCTCTCTCTCTCTCTCTCTCTCTCTCTCTCTCTAGAGAAAAGGAACAATGAAGCAGCTCGCGGACGCCAGAGGAGAGCGCTTCCTTTTATAGGCAAACCCTAGACGCATCCGGGAGAGATCCACAAGGCTTCCAAGCAACCAGGCTCTAGGTGATGGGCCGTGTCATATGTCATGGGCTTTAGGCCCAAAGCTAGGCAACTCTCCGACGTTGGAGATCAAGCCATCTAGGCTCAATGCCATCCATCTAGGCTCGAGATAACTCCCAAGAGCGTGGACCACATCCTTAGCCATGTTACACTTAGCCTTCCATGTCATACATACATATATAATACAAACATTACATACATATTATAAGGTAAAACACTTAGGAAAATTTACAAGTTCTCAACAATTGCCCCCTATATTTTTGTAAGTTCGCTCCCGGCAGACTATGCCTATGTGTGAATTAGGTAACTTGGTCCGTCCTCAGCCCTCCTACCTAGGTGTGGCCACGGGTCAGACCCGGCGGGTCGACGGGTTCGACCCGCCGGGTCAAGGGTCGGGGAAGGGCGACCCGAACCCTAACCCGGAAATTCCACGGGTTGGCGGGTTCGGGTCGACCCGTTGATCCGCCGGATTCCCAAATTAAAAAAAAAAATATTTTTTTTAATATTTTTGACTAAAAAAATTTATAAAAAAAATGATAGGTAAATGTTTTTTTTTACATATCACTTTTTATATCCATTTCATTTTAATATGAAGTGGAAAAAAACATGAGAAATTTTATATTTTTATAAAACTTCCTTCATCCACTACAATATAAATGTAGGAATATAAAACTTCTCAAACTTTACTTCATTTCAATATAAGAAATATAAGAAATAAAGCTTAAAGTGAAGAGTGAGGTTTAAGGGATGATGTAGTACACATATATATACATCCATCCCTTCTCATTCTAACTCTCAACTTTCAATGTGGGACAAGAGTCTTGTCCGGGGATGTCTTCCAAATCTATAAAAAGGGAAGAGTGGTAGTGCTTTTAATCCACATTGCACATTGCAAACTAGTTTATGTTTATATATTATGAATTATTCTAAGAATAATATACATAATAATTATTATAAACATAAAAAAATATTTTTCAAAAAAAAAAAAATTGGGATGGCGGGTTGACCCGCCGGGTCATCGGGTTCAAAACCCCTGACCCTAACCCTAACCCGCAACCCGCCCCCACCCGTTGACCCGTTGATCTGGACCCGCCGGGTCAATGACCCGGTACGACCCGTCGGGTCACGGGTCGACCCGTAACCCGTGGCCACCCCTACTCCTACCTGTCAAAACCATCAGCCTTCTTCACCTAAGTGAAGGAAATCCCTGCAAAACAAAAACTTGTCTCTAGGTACAATTTTAGTACCAAATTCAGCAGGGTTAAGGTCACCATCAATCTTTATAACATGTATCACATTATCATCAACCTTTTCACGTATAAAATGATACCTAACATCAATATGTTTAGTTCTCTCATGATACATGGGATCTCTACACAAATATAATGCAGATTGATTGTCTATATGCAACACAGAAGTATAAGTTTTTCCTTCAATCTCACGCAGTCTACCCTGCAACCAGATGGCTTCCTTGCTAGCCTCAGTTGCAGCAATATACTCAGCCTTAGTTGAAGAGAGAGCAACTATAGGCTGTTGTTGAGATTTCCAAGATATGCAATTGTCGGCCTAAGTATATACATAATAAGTAACATATTTTCTATTGTCCTTATTACTAGCAAAGTCAGAATCCACATATCCAAAGAACTCGTCAGAAGAGGTATGCTTAGAATAACATAATCTCAAATTAGCAAATCCAAGAAAATACCTTAACAAATACTTCATAGCAAGCTAGTGCTTCTCACTTGGCTCTGACATGTATCTACTTAAAGCACTAATAGAGAAAGCAAGATCAGATCTGGTGCATATCATACAATACATCACATAACCCACATCAGCATCATATGGAATATTTTTCATATTCTTAGCTTCAAAACCAGATAAAGGAGCATGATTCCTAGATAAATCAAGATGAGAACCCAAAGGGATAGAATTTGGCTTCACGTTCTTAATATGAAATCTTTCCAATACCTTTAGCACATAGTCTGTCTGATCAAGCCAAAGCTTACCTATCTTTCTGTCTCTCTCAGTCTTAATGTCAAGTATCTTCTTGGCAGGGCCAAGATCCTTCATGTCAAAATGCTTTGAGAGCTTCTTCTTTGTAGTGACAACATCAGTAGGTGACTTAGAAATCAAGAGAATATCATCAACATATAGGAGAACATAAAGCACAAAACTAGACTTGGGTTTCTTAAAATATAAGCCAGTATCAAATGTACTTCTTGTAAAACCCAATTGTCTTCTCATACAGGTATTAAACTTAATATTCCACTGTCTGGGAGATTGTTTTAGACCATAAATGAACTTCTTAAGCAAACAAGGAAAGTCGGACTTAGATTTATCAATAAAACCTTTTGGTCGCATCGTATATATAGTCTCATTTAAATCCCCATGTAAGAAGGCTGTTTTCACATCCATCTGCTCAAGTTCATAATCATAAATAGCAGACATGGCAAGTAATAATCTCAGAGCTTTATATTTCACCACAGGGGCCAAAATCTCATCATAATCCTCACCTTCTCTTTGAGTGAAACCCTTAGCTACAAGCCTAGCCTTGTACCTTGGGGGATCACTCTTAGAGTTACCTTCTTTAAGTTTGAACGCACACTTACTGTCAATGAACCTAGCAGTTTCAGGTTTCTTCACAAGAGTCCAGGTCTTGTTGGCCATCATGGACTCTATTTCTTCAGACATTGCTCTCTGCCAGTCAGCAGAGTGAGCCCGCTTCATAGCATGTTCATAAGTCTCAGGAATATAGTTGTTAAACGTAGTAGAGACAACACAAGCAAACTCAACAATGCTACTGATGAACCTTTTATTTGGAATTTTAGTTCTAGGGGATCTATCTCTGGTTAACTGCCAAGTGGTTAAGTATGTCATGCCTTTCATGAGATGAAATGCTAGAAGAGCCAACACCATGCACATCAGACAAAGACACATTAACAGGATCTAAAGACTCAGAATGGGGGGAGGGAACATTAGAACTAGCAGAGATATAATCATCACCAACTTCATTCTCATCATCATCAGAAGGTTCATCTCGAGCTACCTCACCCAATTGGTGAGGTTACGCATCATCGGCATCAGTGTATGAGGAGTCCCCTGGAGTACCTTGGGCATCCTCATCATCTTCACCATCAGACACATAGAAGTGGGTTGCAGATGATCCTATGGGTACCTGTAAAGTTTTCTCAACAGAAGGAGTAGACACATTTTTGAAGTGAAATTCATCCTCAATAAAGACAACATCCTTGCTGACTATAGTTTTATAAGCTCCAGGTTGAATAATAAGAAGTTTATAACGTTTAACACCTTCAGGATATCCTAACAAGACACATTTTTTAGACTTGGGGTTGAGTTTACCATTACTCTTGTGAGCATAGGAAACACAGCCAAAAGGTCTAAGATAGATCAAGTCAGGTTTCTTATTATACCACATTTCATAAGGAGTTTTAAAACTAATAGCAGAGGATGGAGTTCTATTTATAAGGCGAGCAGCTGTTACAACAGCTTCTCCCCACAAAGAATGCCTCATGCCAGCAAAGATCAACATACACCTTGCCTTCTCTAGAAGATCATGTTCATCCTCTCAGTAGTGCCATTCTGCTCAGGGGTGTCATGAATGGTAAGGTGCCTCTTGATCCCTGCATCTTTGCAATAAAAGTCAAATATGGAATTATAAAATTCCAAACCATTATATGTTTTTAAACATTTAACAGAGAGACCAGTCTCAACATGGACACTTGTTACCCAATGTTTGAACACTTCAAAAGCCTCATCCTTTGTCTTCAGCAAGTAAACCCAAACTTTCCTGCTATAGTGGTCAATCAGGGACATGAAATACCTTCTGCCCCTAGAAGATTCAACCTGTGCAGGGCCCCAAAGATCTGAATGGACATACTCAAGAGGTTTGTTAGAAGTATAAGAAGACTTATTAAAGCTCTTCCTGGTTTGTTTGCCCATCAAGCAATTATCACACAGATCAATAGTATCAGGTTTGGAATTTAAAATGCCATGCTTATAGAGATAATGCAGACTCTTATTTCCTATATGTCCTAATCTATTATGCCATGTAACAGATTCAGGAAGGGACATACAAGCATTAGAAGCAATTAACATAGAGGAGAAGTTCATCTCAGGGGTAGCTTGAACCTCGTAGAGGCCATTTTTCTTAGCACATTTGATAAGAACTTTGCCATCCCCTGAGACAGTTCTAATCCTATTGGTAATGTGGATATCATAGCCCAGGAATTCCAATGCACTTTCAGACATGAGATTTCTTCTATTCTGAGGAACCCATCTAACATTTTTAATGACCCTAATCACACCATCATGCATTTTTCATAGCAACAGAACCAATACCTTTGATTTTCAAGACAAAGTGATCACCAAGAATAAAATCACCACCATCAAGTAATCTCAACTCAGAAAACCAAGACTTATGATGAGTAGCATGCATAGTACATCCAGAGTCAAGAATCCAACAATCAGAGGCGTCATTCACAAGTAATGCAAGCATTTCATGGGTATAGTAGGGGTGGATTTCACACACAGCAGACACAACAAGTTGTTTAGCAGCCTTTTCCTAATCTCTTTTCTTCTTATAGGAATCCTTTTCAAAATGACCAGTTTTAGAACAATAATGACACTTCAAGTTAGACTTATCAATGCCATTAGTTTTATCAACACCATTTTCAGACTTAGGTTGCCCTTGTTTGTCCTTTTTCTTGTTGTTATTCCTTTTGTTACCCTTACCTTTAGACTTAGCCATAAGGACCTCATCCTTTGCTTCAGTCTTAGGCTCAATTTTAACACCATTAGCAGTTTTAAAAACCTTCAGAGACTCATTCTTCTGTATCAGAGACCCAATGATATCCTTTTTAACCAAAGAGGTATTTCCATATTGAATAACATCATTAAAAGTATCAAACTGACTAGGCAAGGAATTCAACATAAGCACACAAAACTGAGTTTCATCCAATTTATCACCCCATCTTACCAAATCTTGAGTTATAGTCAAGAAACAATCAAGATTATCAACTAGAGTGCAAACACTGTTCATCTTGAAGCTAAAAAGCTTGTTAAAAAGATTCACACGAGATGGGAGAGACTTTACCAAATACAAACCTTCTAGAGCATTCCATAAAATTTCAGTAGTGGTATGCCCTAGTAACTATTGTGACACTTCATCAGAGAGACGAAGCATGATCTCATTGTGAGCCTGAAGATGAGTCTCCATAATTTTTCCTTTGTCAGTTCCATCTGGAAACTTATTTGTTATAGCCACCCAACATTTCTCTTTGATGAGAATGACTTTCATCTTCACCTGCCACATAGAAAAGTCAGTGGTGCCATTGAAGGGTTTCAAACAAATAGAATCAGACATATTTATAAAAATACCAGCAAGAACACAAAAAAAACCCTAAGGCAGACAAATTGTTATATCACAAATAACAAACACGGAAGTAGAGTTTTCAAGAACAAGTAGCAAATGAAAACAAGCACAGATCCTGTTGCGTCGCGTAGGGGGGAATGGCACCAGGCGATACACCCTATTTAGGCCCACTCACTTCCTACGTCAGTTCCTGCTCTCTGAGATATATGAAGACTCAGCTAGGTTAGGAAGAGGACACTCAAGTGCTAGCAACAGAACGCATACTCTGATACCACATTGAAAAGCAAGATCGAGTCTATATGGTTTCGCAAGAACAAGACAAACATGCAAGATCAAAAGATAGAGGAAGAACACGAGATTTTTACGATGTTCGGATCCGCGATCCTACATCCTCGGGGCCTCAAGAGTCAGCCCTAATCCACAATCAAATAAGGGAGAAAGTACAGATCAGGCAATCCAAAGAGTACAAGTATAGATCTAAGCAGAAACCAAAATGATAGACATGAAAGCAAACAAGAAGAAGAAGAACTTCTTCAACAATCTAAGATCTTAGGATACAGACTCCGATCCGAGAGCTAGAACCCAACACCGAGCTATTGCCGGTAGCCAAGGGACCTCTGAACACCAGGGAGTCGTCGGAGAAGAAGAGCTTCACCGGTTGGAGGTGGGAAGAGCTTTAGTAGCAAACCCTAACCCTAGCTTCTCTACGCTCTCTCTCTCTCTCTCTCTAGAGAAAAGGAACAGTGAAGCAGCTCGCGGACGTCAGAGGAGAGCGCTTCCTTTTATAGGCAAACCCTAGACGCATTCGGGAGAGATCCACAAGGCTTCCAAGCAACCAAGCTCGAGGTGATGGGCTGTGTGACATGTCATGGGCTTTAGGCCTAAAGCTCGGCATCTCTCCCATGTTGGAGATCAAGCCATCTAGGCTCAATGCAATCCATCTAGGCTCGAGCTAACTCCCAAGAGTTTGGACCACATCCTTAGCCATGTTACACTTAGCCTTCCATGTCATACATACATATATAATACATATATAATACAAACATTACATACATATTATAAGGTAAAACACTTAGGAAAATATACAAGTTCTCAACAACTTTGCTTAGAATGATTCTCTATTCATGTTGTTGTACACTTGAGAGCCAACTACAGAAGGATTCAAAAGCTTTGGTCCAACTCTCATAGGTACTTACGGATAGAAACTTCCATCGAACTCTCGCATATTATCTGCATTTTGTTCGTTTGTTTAGTACTAGTTTATGCTTACTCTTTGGAAGACTAATATTCCATAAATGGGGTCTTAACTGTTGAATGCTAAACCTTCTTCATGATTTTACGTAGGTAAATGACGTTGAGACTGAAATTCCAGAAATGTGAAGCCGAATCTTCCCCCAACTATCATAATTAATGTTTAACTTTGGCGGAATGTTCAAATTTGGCAGAATTTACTCCCTGCTCGTTGTTGGCACTTGACATTGTAAGAAAAGTGCAATTTTGCTCAACAGTGATGTTTTGTATGTTTTTAGCAACTACTTAGACATTGTGTCAGCAACTAATTTCATAAATTAGTTTGTACCTTCAATAAATATATTTGGTTTTGGCATTTAATAGCTAATTACCTCCTTTCTTGTTGTTAATTTCATAAATTAATTTTCCAACATAAAAAAGTAGGTAATTTGCCACATAAAAAAAGATGATCATATTTTATATGTACGTTAATATCCCAAATTTCAGAAATTAAGGATTTTGTCAGAATCTTTTCTATTAAGGATTGTGTCAACATCTTTTCTATTCGCGTTAACATTTTATATGTACGTTAATAGAAAAGATGTTAACAATAAAGCGTTATTTTTTTTTACTGTTTTGCAAGTTATAAAACTAGGGAACGATATTTGAATTTGACTTTGTGTAATTTCATTGTAAATACCGACATATGTGAAATGAAAAAAAATGATATGTTTTACTAATAGGAATATCTATTTAATTAAAAAAAATAGTGGTGTCCGCAAAAAAATTTAACGTCGGTGATATTTTGAGCGTTAGTGGGTGTCAACGTCAACTAGTATTAGTGGATGTCCGCAAGTTTTTTCCATTATGAAGTAAATTCTAATGTGTTATTTAAACTCATTTTATGGCATCAGCGTCAGCAACGTCGACGTCAGCATCTTCGACGACGAACGTTAGAAACGTCATTATCAATGGCGTCAGCAACATCGACGTTAGCAACGTTGGCATTAGTGTCAGCAACGTCGGCGACCTTGAAGTTAGCACCAGCAACGTCAGTATCTCTGACGTCAGCGTCAGCACCCCCGACATCAGCGTCAACACCCCCGACATCAGCGTCAGCAACATCGACGGCACTGCATCGGCGTCAGCAGTGTCGACGTTCCTGGCATCGACATCAACACTGTCGGGGCCCCCGCTATTGGCGTCAACAGCGTTAGTGTCCTCGACGTCAACGTCAGCAACATCGACATCAACAACTTTTTTGGTATCGTTAAAATAAATAAAATTGTTGACGCGAGGAAAACAAAAATAAAATAAAAAGTGCTAAAGTGAAGAAAAAAAAAAGATTCACGAGGGGGGCGCATGGGCACACACAAGGGCAAAGGGGATGGACATTTTGCCAATTAAATCAAGTTGATGGACTAAATGCGAATTAGGTAAAAAAAAATATGGACATTTTACAAAATGCTCCCTTTTTTATTCCAATTCTAGCCCATTTTAATTATTTTTTGGGGAAATTGCATAAAAACCACTCCTTAAATATGATGTTTTGCAAAAAAGCCACCCGTTAAAATTAAAATTGCAGAAAACCACCATGTAAATATATTCTGCTAACAATTCATCACCTCCTCTTCTTTTCCCGTTTAAAGCCCTATTAATTGTGTAAAATACCTCTTTTACCCCCATGTTTTAAATACTCATGTATTTTAATTTAATATGACTCATCACAAAATGAAACTAATTAAATAAAATGTAAAAAAAAAAATCCAAAATGGAAGAAGTGAGGAAGTGTCTTCTTCTCCTCTTCGAACACCCCCTCTTTCTCCATTGTCTCTTCATATTCATCGACGACAACATCCTTGATTGAGGTCGTCTCATCCCCCAACCCCTAACTTATCTAAGTTAAAACAAGTCCGCAAATTTGTTTTGTGGAAATTGTGAAATTAAAACCCTAGGTTTTGGTTGTGGGCTTAATTGAGGATTTGTGCGTGTGTTGAAATTATTGGTTAATTGGGGATTTGTGTATGTGGCATCCTCGGATGCGGTCGTCTCCTCCTCCTTCTCTCTTCCCGACCGATGTAAATTCAAACGGTTGTTGAAATAGCTTCAACCTTGTTTGCTCACTCTCACCGAGATTCACACAACATTCACACCGAATTTATGCAAATTTAGCCCTCCACCCTCTTCATGTTGCTACAGTTGAATTACTTTTGGTTTAGATTTTAATTTTGACTTATCATATACCTTAATTAAGTTGAGTTTATATTGGATGAATCTGTTTCTGAAAATTAGAACTAGTGTTGCTTTTAGTTCATGGAGGACAAAAAAAGGGAAATCGTTTGAAAGACAATCAAAAGAAAATTTAATCCAATAGTAGCAAAAAAAGAAAATTTAATCCAATAGTCCCAAAAAAAAAATTAATCCAATAATAAGGTCAGTTTGGTAATTTTATCCATTATCTATATATCTACATAAACTCTTAATTTACAAGAGTTTAGGATGATGTGTCGATCTTAGAGGCATTTTAGGAGTCTTAACCAATCTTTTTTTTTTGTCAATTTTCTTTGATTTTCTTTAATTCTCTTTTTTTATTCTTTTTCCTTTAATTTTTTTTTCTTTAATTTTACTAAGTATCTATATCTATATATAAACTCTTAATTTAGAAGAGTTTAAGATGACGTGTCAATCTTAGAGGCATTTTAGGAGTCTTAACAAATTTTTTTTTCATTTTTCTTTGATTTTCTTTAATTCTTTTTTTTTTTTATTCTTTTTCCTTTAATTTTCTTTTTTCTTTAATTTTACTAAGTATTGGGCTTAATCCAAAACATTGAATTCAATCTAATATAACTATTGGGCTTAAATCTAATATAACTCAAATTTATTTTCTAACTATCTATATCTATATAAACTCTTAATTTAGAAGAGTTTAGGATGACGTGTCAATCTTAGAGGCATTTTAGGAGTCTTAACCAATCTTTTTTTTTTCCATTTTTCTTTGATTCTCTTTTTTTATTCCTTTTCCTTTAATTTTCTTTTTTCTTTAATTTTACTAAGTATCTATATCTTTATAAACTCTTAATTTAGAAGAGTTTAGGATGACGTGTCAATCTTAGAGGCATTTTAGGAGTCTTAACCAATCTTTTTTTTTTCATTTTTCTTTGATTTTCTTTAATTCTCTTTTTTTATTCTTTTTCCTTTAATTTTCTTTTTTCTTTAATTTTACTAAGTATTGGCTTAATTTAAAGAGAAAATTTGGTGGAATATCACATTTTGCTAATTCAATTAGGTTATTAGCACCCTAAGAAAATAAATTGGTTGTTATAACACCTTATTCAAAAAAATTAGCCTCCTAACACTCCTAGCTGTTAGCTCTCTCTCACACTGTTCTTCTTCTGGACTTCTCCTCCAACCACTGGACGGTGAGGAATCCGGCTCGGCGATGTGCGAGGGTGGTGGATCCGACTCGGATCTGGTGAGAGGTGGCCGGAATGGGTGGTCAGAGATCTTCGGCGAAGCTTCTGGGCAGGTGCAAGAACGGGAGGGAGTTTGCGAGGCTTCGTCGGTGGGGGCTAGGTGTCGGAGCGGCTGGATTTGGGCTCGGGATAGCCGGAACTGGTGGAATGAAGGCCGAAAATTAGGAGGTTCAGTGCTCGATAATGGCGGATCTTGGCCGTGAAATGGAAGGAGGAGGCTGCTAGTGCATCGGGGAGGGCGGTACGTGGCCAAGGAGGGCGGATTTGGTGAGGGAGCGCCGGATCTGGTGTGGAGGCGCCGGATTCTGGGCAAAAGCGAGAGACGGGGAGCAGGGGAGCGAGAGGAAGGGGATGAAGGGAGAATGGAACCCTAACTCCTTCAAAAATCGCACTCCCTTGCGTTGTGGTGCAATATTGGGGTCTTCTTTATGTTCGATTTCGTTCGACGGCCTTCGAGTTGGGGCTGTGTTGGCGGACTCGGATCTATGGCGGATCTCAGCTTTGGCTCGTCGGATCTGAGCCGAGGTCACCGGATCTAATCGAGGGAGTGTAATCACAAACGTGTCATCAGTAAATAAAAGTAGAATCGATGAAAATATATCGATATACAATTGATTAAATTAAAAAAAAAAAGTGGCATCAAACGATTTGATTTAAAAAATGGCATCAAATAATTAAATTAGAAAAATGGCATCAAATCATTGATTTGAAAAAGTTGCACGACTCTGTTGTAAGAGTTGCACGACTCTTGTTTTAAGAGTTGACTGAGTTATTGGATACAAATGTCATCAATGAAGTGTAATCACAAACGTGTCATCAGTAAATAAAAGTAGAATCGATGAAAATATATCGATATACAATTGATTAAATTAAAAAAAAAGTGGCATCAAACGATTTGATTAAAAAAATGGCATCAAATAATTACATTAGAAAAATGGCATCAAAACACTGATTTGAAGAAAAAATTGTCATCAAAACATTACCTTGAAAAAATATGGCATCACGAAAACATTACCTTGAAAAAATATGACATCATGGTAAAAAAAATATCATCAAAAAATTGATATCAAAAAATGTCATCAGTAGTCAACGGTAAAAAAAAAAAATGGCATCAATGGTCAATGTGGCATCACAGTAAACAAAAAAATATCAGCAAGATTTGAAAAAAATGGCATTAAAAAAGTGTCATCAATCTATTTTATTAGAAAAGTGACATCAAAGCGAAAATAAAATATAAAAAAAAATGGCATCAAAACGACAAAAAATGGCATCATTGGTAAAAAAAAAGTCTGTTGACCGACGTTGACCGGTCAACGGTCAATAGTCAAATTGGGAAGGGTGCTAGGTTAGTTAATTAATTTTGTTTGGGTGCTAGTTAGCTAATTAGATATTTATAATGTGTTAGTTGCCAAAATAACCCTAATTTAAAACATTGAATTAAATCTAATATAACTATTGGGCTTAAATCTAATATCACTCAAATTTATTTGCTAACTATTGGGCTTAATTCAAAACATTGAATATAACTATTGATTATGACACATCACATTTAAACAATGTTATAAATATATTGATGTTATTATTACTGAGTAATTTAAAATATATATTTATGTATTATACTTTACATAAGATTTTTAAAATATAATTTCTTAGATAATGATAAGATACATTTGTTGTAAAGTTTTTTTTATAATTTTTATCTTAATATTTATTAATATTTTTATATATAGATATTTTAGTTTTAAAAAAACGCGCCATGCACGGGAATCGTACTAGTTATCATTAAAACTAACGGATTTAGGGGGAGGGGTGGTATTTTGTTGACAGAAGAGATATAACGGGTGGTTTTTTACAATTTTGACTTGAAAGGGTGGTTTTGTACAAAGTGTTATATTTATAGGGTGGTTTTCTACGATTTTCCCTTATTTTTATTGTTTTTTCAGACCCAAAGTTATAAAAAAAAAAAAAAAAAAAACACGTTGTTGTGACTTGTGTGAGTAGCGTCGTTGATCCGGACTCGGCCATTTGCAGAATTACAGATCCTCTGGATCGATCGAGTGACAGAGCTCCAACAATGGCGCCACCGGCTATCCACAAACCCACCCCCCCACCTTCCTCCCCTCTCCAGAGGCTCTCCACCTTCAAAGACTCCATCGAAGACCCACCCATTTCTACACCCCAACTCCCATCCCTCTCCTCCTCCTCAAACCCTATCCTCGTCGACCCTCTCTCCTCCTTCTCCTCCGACCCCATCTTCTCCCTCTTTCTCTCCCCCGAATTTGACTCCCTCCGCTTCTCCTCCTCCGCCCTCTCCTCCGGCTCCGCCGCCTCCACTGCCGAGAAGCTCCAGGACGGCATCCGTCATCTCCAGAAGCTCCTCCGCTCCCAAGTTCTCTCCCGCCACTCCGATCTCCTCTCCCAACTCTCCTCCCTCCGTGACGCCGAATCCTCCCTCTCCGTCGTCCGCTCCTCCGTCTCCTCCCTCCAATCCTCCCTCCGCCGCATCCGCTCCGAGATCGCCGATCCCAACCGCCAGATCCGCATCAAGACTCATCAGCTCTCCAACATTCAACTCACCTCCGAGTTCCTCCAACACACCATCCGCGTTCTTAGGTTATCTAAGAAGCTCCGGGAGTTGATCGCCGTGTCTGATTCCGATCCTGACAAATTGGACCTCCTCAAGGCCGCTCAACTGCACTGCGAGATTCTAGGGATCGCTAGCGACAACGGACTCTCCGGGATCGACGTGGTGGATGAGGAATTGAGGTGGATTTCGGAGGTTGGTGTTAGGTTGAGGTCTGAGGGGATGAAAGTGCTTGAGAGGGGATTGGAGGGTTTGAATCAGGCTGAGGTGGGGAGTGGGCTGCAAGTGTTTTACAATCTTGGGGAGCTCAGGGCCACCATTGATGGGCTGGTGAGCAAGTATAGGAGTGTTGGGGTGAAAGCTATCAGTGCTGCTCTTGATATGAAGGCTATTTCGGCTTCTTCCTCCTCTAATGGGGGTGGATTTGTTCCTGGTGGTGTCCAGAGAAGTGGTACCCCGCAATTGGGGTCTGGTTCAAAGGCGAAGGAGGCACTTTGGCAGCGGATGGCTGTTTGTATGGAGCAGCTTCATTCGATTGTTGTCGCCGTTTGGAATTTGCAGAGGGTTTTGTCGAAGAAGAGAGATCCCTTCACTCATGTTTTGCTTCTGGATGAGGTTATCAAGGTGTGGGGCTAATTTCTTCCAGTCTGCATTGCAAGCTTACAGCTTTATGTGTTTTAATTCTCTGGATTTCTTGACTTTTTTTAGTAATAGAACTCTTTTTGTGAATGCCTTTGAAGTTTGGAAGGATTATTTTTAGACAAATTCTAGAAAGAAAAGGGACAAAAGAGATAGATCAGAGAACAGCAAGACTGACCTAGAAATTTTGGGAAAGTAGGATCTCTAGTTACTTGGATTTCTAATGTAGATCATGTACATACCTTATTTTCTCGTATTGGTTCCAAAAAGTGTCTGCTATATCATAGCTGCATGAAGAAATACTGGCTTAGATTTGACTTCAGGTTTGTTATCTGGGGCGGTTATGCAATTAGTGAATATTTTTATTTATTTATCTGCTTGTGTCTGAAAAAGTTGAAGCTCTTTGTTGCAATTGAACTGGAAGATATATTGGTTGGTATTTGATGAATGTTCTCAGGTGATTTGCTAAATAGGCCATTTGTTAAGGTTGACATGCTTAGTTGGTGTATTTTTGTACTTGGCCTTAGTTACAATTCTCAATGCTTTCTGTATTTTCTGCGTGCTTATCTATATATAGTTATGTGTTAATTTTTAGGTTTATCATGGACATAGTTTAATGTAAGAGAAACATATGATTTGTGTAGGTTTATGAAGATTCTGTAATACAGACTGGGTCTTGACTAATTAGCACCTCTGAATTTGGGGATCCTTTTGCTAAGTTATGCTAGTCTCCAAATGTATTGGACTTCTAAATTTTGCAGGCAGTTATTTTTCTTGGATCAATTTTGGTTCATTTGCATTCACTTTATAAGAAAATTTCTCGTTTAAGATACTTAAATATTTTGCATATTTGGCCATGGAAGTGAGGCACTTTACCAATATTACCTCAAATGTTGCATGACAAGGAAACAACTTAATAAACTGCCAGGGGAAAGGTAGCATTCCTATGATTTAGTAGAGGGGATCTTCAAAAGTTCAAATTGTGCCACTATCTAAAAATTTACTAGTCTTATTTTTAATTAGTCATCTCATCTAGATTAGCTAGTGCTAAATCTTGCATCCCTTTCAAAAGCTTCAATGTTCTTCATCCCTTGCTTATGCTCTCTTCTCTCCAATGCTTCTGATCAGTGCTGCTCTTTCAGTGAAGGTTCAGAAGTCATTTCTGTTTTGTTTTTCCCCCTTCCCCTAGCAAGTTAATCATACATAGTGACCTCTAGTCTTTTTATTGAACATAGCTTATTTGGAGAATGAACTTCATTAAAGAAAAGTGTTGCTTCTCAAAGTCATTCTTAGAGTGAGCGAGTACACTTTAATGATATCACTTTCTCTGTATAAAATCATGTTTTGTGTCCTTATGCTGTAAAAGTTGAATATGCTGAGAATTCGCAAACAAAAAATATCATCAAATTTGGTCCTGTAGAATATATCATCTCATCGTAACTATCTAATATAGTGCTCCTCAGTTGTGGATAAACAGCTGATGGATTTTCTTTTCCTGGTGGAGGATGGGTATCCCCTAGAGCTTAAATCTTCAAGGTTCTTTTTGAACTTTTCTGTTTCTGCATCTGCATTGTATGTTGGATTTCCTCTTTAACATCCACATTCATTTGTTTATTTGTTAAAATCAGCACGTTGTCTTTTCTTCGAGACAAATAAGTATGGATGTCTTTTGCTGCTGTAGTTACTTTTGCATGGTTGTTGGCTTTTACTTATATCAAAGTATGAAACCGAAATCTATTTGAGCTTTCATTGCTTACATAATGCTAATAGCTCGCTTTCTCAGGATGGTGATTCAATGTTAACAGATAGAGTTTGGGAGGCATTTGTAAAGTCTTTTGCAAGTCAAATGAAATCTGCATTCACAGCATCCAGCTTTGTGAAGGAGATCTTTACAACAGGATACCCAAAACTTTATTCTATGATTGAGAACCTTTTGGAGAGAATTTCACGCGATACAGATGTCAAGGGGGTTCTTCCGGCTATAAGTTCGGCTGGAAAAGAGCAGATGTTTACTTCAATTGAAACCTTCCAAACAGCATTCTTGGCCCAATGTATTGGCCACCTATCAGATCTAATCAATTCTGTGTTCCCTATGTCTAGTCGTGGAAGTGTTCCTTCTAAAGAGCAAATCTCAAAAATCATATTGCGAATCCAGGAAGAGATTGAAGCTGTCCAGTTTGATGCCCATTTGATGCTTCTTGTCTTGCATCAAATTGGAAAAGTTCTAATCCTATTAGCACAACGAGCTGAATATCAGGTAAAATGCTTGACTGCTTTTATCTAGTTGAGAAACTGACGATGCTCCACATTACTTTGAGTTAACAAGTTTTTGTATTTGAGCTAAGACATTGAAAGATTTATAGATATCACATCCCTTGTTTATACCCTCTTATTTGCCTCTTGCATATGACCTTTTTCCTTCCCTTAATAAGTCAATTGTATACACAAGGACCCTTGGTCCTTTTATTGAACATAGCCTCTCCAGAGTACTAGTTTCCACACAGAAAAAGAAAAATTTGTCAAAGCCCATCTTAGATTGATTAAGTTTTAATGTTATCACTCTCTCAATCAGTGATCATGTGTGGTCTTGATGCTAGATATTCAGAATCTGCCCAAATGATTTGTTTACAGTGAGAATTAATTCTTGAACAAAAACATCATCGGATTTATATCACATATAATATATCTGAGTAGATAAATGTATATGATAGTAATCAAGGTTATATTTTCTCGAGTTCAGTACATTTAACATGTTCAGAAATGTATTTGTAGAATATGATTGTATTTTGACCTTGGATTCTTTTAGTTGTGAATGATGGATGACTATTACTTAATTTACTTGCACAAAAAGTCATGGATGATGCTGATACCTGGTCGATGTTTTGAATGGCAGATATCTACGGGGCCTGAAGCACGCCAGATAAGTGCTGCTGCAACTCCATCACAGCTAAAGAATTTTGTGTTGTGCCAGCATCTTCAAGAAATTCACACGCGTATCTCAGCCCTGCTCACCGGACTGCTCCCTGAAGCGGCTGAAGTCTTGTCTCCATCTCTTGGTTCCATCTATGGGGTTGCATGTGATTCAGTTACATCCTTGTTTCAGGCCATGCTCGAGCATCTAGAATCTTGCATCTTGCAAATTCATGACCAGAACTTTGGTGCAATGGGTATGGACGCTGCAATGGATAACAATGCATCCCCTTACATGGAAGAGCTACAAAAGTGTATCCTTCATTTCCGCAGCGAGTTCTTGGCCCGGCTGTTACCTTCCTTTTCAAATGCCACAGCCTCTGCTACGGATACCATATGTACGAAGCTCGTTAGGCATATGGCTTCACGGGTGCTCATGTTCTTCATCAGACATGCGTCTCTCGTAAGGCCTCTTTCCGAATCAGGGAAGTTGAGGATGGCCAGGGACATGGCCGAGTTGGAGTTAGCTGTGGGCCAAAATCTTTTCCCAGTTGAGCAGCTTGGTGCACCATATCGTGCTCTTCGAGCATTCAGACCTGTTATCTTCTTGGAGACATCTCAACTCGAAGCATCTCCAGTACTTCAAGATCTGAGGCCGAGCATCATCCTTCACCATCTTTATTCCCGAGGCCCTGAAGAACTGCAATCACCAATGCAAAGGAACAAGTCCACACCCCACCAGTATTCTCTATGGTTGGATTCACAAGGGGAGGATCAGATATGGAAGGGCATCAAAGCCACTCTCGACGATTATGCTGCGCTGGTCAGAACTCGAGGAGACAAGGAGTTCAGCCCGGTGTACCCTATTATGCTTCGGCTAGGCTCATCAATATCCGAAAATGCTTCGTCTGCACCATAAAATAATGGTAAGCTGTTGACTGTTCCTTGTTTATGGCACCCTTGAAGACCCAAAAAACAGTATAGAGTAAGATTTGTTCAGTGTCCCATAAAACTCTTGTTAACTGAATCTTGTAGATTTTTTCTCTTGTTTCTATACATCTTTCTCTCTTTCGAGCTACCATGAGATATTCGATAGATTTTTTTTATTTTATTATATTTTTTTGATTCGATCATATATCCACATACCTTGTTTGTGGTAGTTAAAGAACAGAATTATGTCTTGGTTTCCTTCATGTTGTATAATTTTTTATCATCCCTTATGGATTTATGACTTAATGAATATGGCTAAGTTCTCTGTGGATATTATCTATATTCCTAATACGCAACATTTTTTTTTTCTTTTTATTTTTTTTAAAAAAAAGGAAACTACTTGTGAAACTAATCCAAGTATCCATTATCCAACTACTTGCTATGGCACATTGTGGCGGTGGAGAAGGAAGACCCCTAGGCAGCAGGACGCCAGGGGGAGGTGGGCTGCGGAAATGGCCGCTGGGTGTCATAAAAGTAGTCTTGAGGCTGTTCATTTTTACTCACCCACTTTAACTTGTAGCTATTAGTTCAATTGGTGTATAGAGTCAGTGGCGGAGCTGGGGGCCGAGCACCCCCTTGGCTCGGAAAAAAAATACAAAAAAAATAATTTTTTTACACATATTTAGTATTTTTAAGGTAATATAATATTTTTAAATGTGCTATCTAGCTCAAATGGTAAGGGAGAAAGTAAAGAGAATCAAAATGTGTTGGGTTCAAATCTCACTTCCTTAACTTTTTTATTTATTTTACTCTATAATTAATTCTTCTTAATTTCTCTTTATATTTTTTGTTTCTATTAACCATGTCATTAAAAAAATTTCATATTTATGTTTAAATTATATATTAAACCATTTCTTTCAATATTGGTTTAAAAATAATTCTCTATCATTTTTCTCTATATTTTTTTGCTTCTCTTCTATTTTTTTGGTTACTCTCAACTATTTAAACACAAAAAAAATCATTAAAAATAACAATTTTAGTGTTTTTTCAATATTTTTTTTACTAAATCTTCTTATCAAGTATACACCGAAAAAAAATTTAACGAAATTATTTAAGCACCCCCCTACCCATAATCCTGGCTGTGTAGAGTGTACAAGACAAGGCAGCCATAGACGGGCATGGTGTTGATGGTTGAGGTGAAGCAATCGCCCTTATCGGGTGCCATTGCCAATTTGCCATGGTCATCAACATCAGAGTACAATAGCGTAGCATCGCTGGCTTGTCGGTATCATTGGCTTGCTTTATAAGTTGGACTAACAGTAACGTTGTTGTCAGTTTAGTTCAATGATGCATTTGGGAAACTTTACAGGCAAACATGCGCAAAAATCAGTTGGAGCTTGCGATTCCTTATGTTTTTACCGCTCACACCCTTGATGAGCTAAGGTTTCTCGATCTGAGTATGCACAATGTTACTCTGTGGTAAAAGAGTGTTTATTCGGACAGTGCAGTCAGTCATCTATGAGACTTGGTTTGAAATTGTGTTTGATATTCAAATCGGAATTGCAAATAGCTTTTCAACCTTTTAGATATTCATCTTCTAACGCAGAAGTTTAGGTCATTATGCAGCTAGTGGCTTCACTGTACATATATATGTGTCTCCTCATGAATATACTTTGTTGGTAGATTAAATGCCAATTGACAACTCGTACACCAAAATCTCGTTCATCGCGAGAAACGATAGCAAATTAGCAACTTAACGCGAGAAAGTAAACAATAAAAGCAAAAGCAAAAGTTGGGCCTTATATTTCGTTGCAAAGCCACTACCAAAACTGCAACTGACATTCAACCCCCCCTTTGAATTTGATGTCATCTTTTAGTACTTCCAGGGGGCGACCAATTCGGAGAAGTCGGATTGCTATACACAGATTTTAACTGTTGGGTTATGAGCTTGCTATGAGTTGGAGAGGTTTCGAGCTCAAGATCGTCTGACCACCACTGTTGGAGCTTATGAGCCTCGGGAAACTTCTGGTTTTCGTTGGACAAGACGAACATCTTAGGAGAGACGCTCCCATTCGTGGTAGCAACGATCTCCTGGTGCTCGCTGTGCGGGAAAATGCTCGACTTGTCGCTATAGTGGCAGCAAATGTAGTCGCTGTCGTTTACGTACAAATGAGGCACCCATTTCTTAGGCTCCCGTGATCGACGGAAGGCGGATTTGAATTGCTTCCAGGCAAGAACAGCCTGCTGGCCAACGCCCTTGAGGCCCATGGGAATGGAGAAGGAAGGCGGATTGAACAAATGAGCCTCGACGTAGATCCCGCTCTTGGCCAACGTTCTTCCGACCTGTAAGGCAAACCCGGCTCCCAAAGAGTGGCCCGCAACGCAAAGGTTTTTGGTGCCATACTTGTCGACTGCAGACCTGAGGGCTCCTAGAGCAACGTCGAATCTCACAGAGCCTTTGAGGCTTTCCCATGTGAGGAACCTAAGATCATCCTGCAAGTCTCTACGGAAGGTGGGGCCTCTTAGCATGGTACCTCTGAGGGCGAGGACAGCCTTGGGGGCGCCACGAGGTTTTGCGAGGATAAAGTCCGACAAGGCCGATGCTCGATCCCATTCGAAGATTGCACCGAAGATGGATCCATCCCTCTCGTCTATCAGGGTCTTCACCAGCTTGTACTTGAACGGCAGCCACCAATTTGGAGCCAATGCGGTGTATATTGTCCGGCTTTCTTGCCTGTCCAGCTCAAGCAGGTATACAGCTTGCACGAAACAAGCCATCACCGTCCTTCTGTAGTTCGTGTCCTTCCTGCACAATTCTGGAGCAAGTTAACAATTTTGAACCCACAACAACATTAACCATGTATTGTCAATAATTTCATCTTAATCTAAATCAGACCATTTGGGTTTCAGGAAGTTTTTCCAATTGGGAAATGACACGTGTCGAGGCCCAGCCACTTGGAAGGCCTCCGGATGAGCATACCCTCCCAAGCCCGCGCCGGCGAAGCCAGACGCCATCGCCTCATCCATCACCTGTGCGCTCCGTTTCCCCATCTGATGCCAATCAACCTGTCGCCACTCACAACGCAAAAACCTCCGTCTTTCACCGCCCACCTTGCCCCTTTGCAACCGAGTAATGGCGCGGAAGATACCAAAAGCAAATTGCGTCAAATTCCAGTCTTTATCAACCTCTCGGGATTCAGGAACCGGAAGCAATTTGCCTTTTTCTTTTTTTATTAGTGTTTTCTGACAACCTTATTCGGCGGAATCGGGAATTAGGGTTACGGCGATAGAGCGAAATTCGAAACGATTGTTCTTGATCGGATAAAATTTCGATCGAAGACGAAGGCTTTTGCGATGTGGTTTGTGGTCTCTGGCTCGTTGTCAAGGGGGGTTGGTTATGTCAGTTACAGATCTGGAGCCGTGGACAAACGTGAAACCCTAGCGAAGCTGATTCTTAAAAGGCGACGAGTCCCGCAATGAGAGACGATGATTGCGTTTCAATCAAAAAAAGAGGAAGAAGAAGAAATTAGGCAATTTTAGGAACCATAGATGGCTGATTGGTTCCTATTGATCCCCGCCATGGATATACATCTGTCAATCTCCGGAACTCCCTATTTTTGAAGGCAATGCGAATTGTCTGCTTCAATACATGTATGTATCACTTCCCGCTACATTCTTTTTTTACGGTTCCGCTATATACACCCCAAACCCTACACGTCGGAATTGACATTAAAGTGGGTTAATTAATTTTTTAAAAGTGCTAATTAGTGGGAAAGAGTTGCACGTTGAAAATGACGTGCATTTCTGATGAAAGATTTGCGGTGTATCTAACAACACCCAGTATACATGAAAAGATGCAATACATAGATAGAAACGCATTGAAAAAACGACGAATCTAAACGAAGTTGAACATAACGAGTTGGGGACGTAAACTAAGAACGAAGCTAAGATCCACTGCGAAATGGCACTACTGGCCAGCAATGCATAAGAAATTCATGTGGAGAGTGAAGAGAAACCTCCAAGGAAGCACCTTCTCGTACACGGAGTTGGCCGTACACATCACCAAGATCCCACCCAGTCCCGACTCCAAATGCTAGAACTCCAACAAAGAAGAAGATCGCATAGACACATCGAAGCGGAGCAAGCACAACACCCGAGCAAAACACGCACTAAGACTAAAGAGACAGACCGGACACAGAATTTGATCAAGCTCTTCCAGGATTTAATTTGAGCCCTTTCAAGCGGGATTTCAGGCTCTTACATAATTTCTGTGTGTGTGTGTATATGATGTCACAACAATTTTTTTTAGCATTTCGGGAGGAATAATCTTACCCGAGAGCATTCTTACGGATGGGATCTTGAAGACCTGAATCAAAGTAAATATCGAGGCCTTTAATAGAGCGACAAAGGTATCAACAATGATGTCACAACAATCCTTTTTTTTTAAGGGGAGGGGGTGACTTCTTTTTCATTTCTCTCTCTTTTTGTTTCTTCTCTTCTCCTTGCCTTGCAAGGAACATCTTTTATATATATATATATATATATATATATATATATATATATATATATATATATATATATATATATATATATATATATATATATATATATATATATATATATATATTTGTAATCCAAATTACCAATTGAGCGTTGAGCGAACGCTAATTGGCTTTGCCCGAGCAAACAATCGAAAGCGATGACGGAGAGCGCGACCTTGAAAGGGAAATCCATCATTGGCCTAGTGTCGATGATGGATGGACCTCGGAAGGATGACTATGTTGTCGTCAAGAGGATGGAGGAAGGTGGATGGTTTTGATGTGGGTGGGAGTAGACCGAGCCGACATGGTGGTTGATGTGATGATATTGTTATGATTCAGTGATATGGTGTTGGTATCGATGACGGATGGTAGGCCATGGGTTGATGGGGCCTGTCAAATTGGGGTTCTGTTGGTGGACAAGGGTGGTGGGGGTAGTGTTTTTTGGGAGATATTGGTGTGTCACCCTCTCTCTAGGAAATCTAGGGAGAGCAGCTCCACTTTAATATAAAAAAATAATTTATAGGGTAAAGATTGAAAATTCAACATGCCATAATTTATTGAGGGAATTTGCTGAAATAGACCTTTAAGCATCTTTAGTTAGCTAGATAGGCCCATTAAATGTTTTATTAGGATGCTTAGACCTTCTTAATTATTTTTTTACTTTCCCGACCTTTCCTCGGTTCCTCCATCCGCTCTCATCTCACTCGTTCTCATGTTCTCTCTCCTTCTTCCTCTTCGTTCTCCCATCTCGATTCTTCGATCTCTCCATCAATCACGGCCGTTTTGTCTTTCCATCCTCCTATTACCGTCGGTGGTGGCTTGGCCCCTCTCCTCCGGCCGGTTTTTTGATATTTTCCCCCAAATTTGCGTCCAATGGCTTCGTCTCCATGTATGTGATCCTTTTTTCCAACTCGTTCTCATCCCTTTTTCTGGTTAGATTTGCTGATTTGATGTTGTTGTGCATCCTAATCCTTGTTTAATTTTGTGTATTTCGAACATTTGTGTTGTTTTACTCTACCTAGGGTTTATATGATTTTGAGCTCCTGTTGTGTTTTATGTTTGGTTGATGCCATTAATTTAGTGTGATTCCACTTGGTGTTTATAGGCTATGGTTGTTTTAGGTGTAGTTATCTGTTATTTTTGTTTTTTCCCCCATTTTCGGTTCATATATGTTTATATTTTGTCAGTTTTCTCTGTTCAGTGCGGATGTATCTACTTGTGTGTTGTGAAATTGGTTCCATGTTAGTGTTGGTTTGGTATTAATATTGGTGATTGTTTAGGTTGTGAACTATGGTGTCCCTTTATTGTCTGGTTATTGTGTTTGATTCCAACTATAAGTTATGTGAACTATGTGGCTACCTTCTTGTATTTTTTGTAGTCTTATGTGGGTGCAGTTGTTGTCATCTTTTGGATGTTGATGCCAGTTTGTGTTTATTCAGTTCATTTTGTCTACATTCTTTGCCCCTTTGTGCTTGGTTATTGTCTTTGATTCCAGTTACAAGTTAGGCGAACCATGTGTTACATTCTTGCTTTCTTTAGTGTTTTGTGTTTGTAGTTGTTGTCATCTTTTGGACTTTGATTCCAGTTTGTGTTTATTAAGTTTCTCTTGGTGACAATCTTTGTCCCTTTGTGTCTTTTTTTTTTTCTTTTTTTCTTTTTTTGGTCGTTGGTTCCAGTTATAATTGAGGTGAAATCTGTGTCACATTGTTTGTTTTGGAAGGGGTTTGTCTTTGATTCCAATTTATTTTTGGAAGTGGTTGTCAATATTTCTTATTCCACTTATTGTTCTTGTTTTGGTGACATATTTATATTGATTACATGTCTTATGTCTACAGCATTCCTTCTTACCCCAACTGATGTCAAGGATGACTTACCTTGCCCGGTTCGTTGTTTATTTGTTCGCTTTCATTTTTTCTTTTTGTTTTTTTTTCTTGTTCTATAGTTTTTGTCATATGTTGTTTTTGTCCTTATGTTTTCATTTTTTTCATTTTATTTTGTGTGTGTTTGTTGGTATTATGTAGGTGTTTGAATATATTCGTGATGACATGGCTACATTTGTTGGGAAGTATAACAGATACTATCGTGCTGATATTGTTTCTGTCATCCAAAGGGAATTGAGCGCTGCTGATTGGTCTTCCCTGTCCTCTTCTTTTCTCCGGCGCATCATTTGGTTTGCTGACAAGTTGGCATTTGCCCAACAACTTGTCAATTATTTCATGGTTCATGAGTTAAAAACCTCTAAAACTAGGGAAATGTGGTTCAAACTTAAATCTTCCTATCCTGTTCGTTTTTTCCATGTCTGAATTTGTTGCTGTAACGGGTCTTAAATGTGCATCTGACCATATTGTTGTTGTCCCTGCTACAAGCACTAGGTCTGTGTTAGGGGTGGATAATATAATGTATGATGATTTGATTGATATGTTCTGTAGAACACCCAAGAATTCACCTAAGAAACTGCTTATTGCCTATGTTTTGATCATTGATGGCATTTTGTTTCCTCATCGTACTGGGTTTGTTAGGAACCAGATTATGGCTCTTGCATCTGACATGATTAAGTTCAATGATTATCCTTGGGGTAGGTTAGTTTATGTGGAGACTATCTCCTCATTGATGAAGGTTAATCGTGCATCTCAAACTAAATCCTCTAAGCCTCACAAGAAAAGGGTTAAGAAGAGTGGTGACAAGGGTTCTAAGAAGACTGCGAAGGCAATGAGTGGGTTTAATCTGCTAGGCTTTCCACTTGCTCTTCAGGTTCTGTTTCTTTTCTAATTTTTGTGTGTTTTTGTGTGGGTGTGTGTGTTTTTGTGTGTGTGTTTTAGTGCGTGTGTTTTATGTTAATTTTTTTTTTCATCACAGGTTTGGATCTTGGAAGCTTTTCCCAAGATTCCACATATGGTCCATTGCAATGTTGTCATTGATGACATAGATCATTCCTTTGTGAAATGGAGTCTAGCCTCTACTAAGGTTGTCACTGCTCGGCATATTCAACTTGAGTTTTTTAAGACTTCCATGGTAATTTCTCTATGTTTTTTTATTGTGTATATTCCTTAATCAATTTTATCTTATTTATATATATGTGTTACAATTGTGTTTTTAATTGTAGGACACGATATATCCTACTTATGGTGAATACTTGGATTCTCCATCGATGGCTTTCCCTAATGAAATTCATGATGCAACTGTCGCTGCCTATCAAGCTTGGTTGTCCCATCTAGCTTCTTCGAGGTTAACTGTTGTGATCGATGCAGCCACCAATGATGCTAATCTCTAGATTGTGTCATCTCCCGGGCTCATGGATCAAGTTGTCCCATCTACGAATATGGGAGTTGTTGCTTTGTCGCCTTCATCTGTTTCTGCAAGGACTCGGACTAAAGCTGCCTCGCCTCATTTGTCTCTTCCGTTGGCGGGTCCTTCTAAAAAGAGGAAGTTTGGTGTGTCTCCTTCTTTTGTTTCTGATCCCCCACAGAAGAAGCGTCTTGTTGGTGACAATTCTTCGATTCCTGTGTCTGGACCTGTGATTTCTGTTCACCCTGTTTCTCCCCCAATAGTCTTTAGTCTCAGTGGAAAATTTAGCTTCAAGAATGCTATTGCTGCCAGTAAGGGGAAGGGGAAGGTTAATGAACCTGATTGTCCGCCCTTGACTGATAAACAACCTGATTGTCTGCCTGTGAATGAGAAACAAGGTGAAGGTTTTTCTAATGAAGTAGGTAAGGATGCAGTTGGTGGTAAGGGTCCGTCTGTTGACAATGATGGCATCAACTCAGCTGGGACTGATTGTCTCACAACTATTGAACAACATTTGGCATTGATTGCTGGTGTTGTCTTATGTATTGAAGCTAGATGTATGAGCATTAAACCAGTTGTCACTCGGTTGTACATTCTCTCAAAACTAAGTTTGATTCCCTCCAATCTAAAGCTGCAGATTCAAAGAATGAAACTTCTTTAGATGGGTCTTCACCGGTATTGCCTTCACTTGGATGAACTTATTGGGATTAGACTTTAGAGACATTTGTTCCCAGTTATCTGAATACAAACCTCTGTTTGATAAACTTATCCCTACTTCACAAATGACACCTTCGGACGTCCCCTTGAGCCAGCCTTTGCCCACTCTACCTTCTGATGTTCCGGTGACTTTGCCTTCTGTTGTTCCAGCGAGTCCACCTTCTCCTTCAATTTAGAAACCTTCCAAGGTTCTGGCTATAGTTGTCCACTTAGGAAGTCAACCCGTGTGGGGAAGGTTGATGTTGTGTTGGAAACTCCCTTCACTCGAGGTGGTAAGAAGAAGCGCTCAATGCCTATAGGAGGCCGAAATATTCATATTGTGAATATGATGATCGGAAATGCTTTTATGATATGATATATTCTGACGAGTAAGTTCTACACTTGTTGTGTGTTTTTACATACGTTATCTTTGTGTTACTATTCCATTCATTGTTTTTACTGTTTTTTCCTTTATCTTTTTTATATATATGTTTTACCATATGCTTTTATTTAGATTTTTCCATATTTTATTGCAGGGATATTTGTCCTCAAATTGCGGGCAATGAGGGTATGCAAAATGATAATGCTAAATATGGGAGATGTCATATTTAGCACAAAACAAATCAAACTGAAGTTGATCAAACTCCCTACCATGATCACTTCGAATTGACACTATGGGCTCGTTCTTTAAAGCTTGCAACACCTTACAAAGTTTTGAAAACTCAAACAAGGCCTCTGATTTTTCTTTTAAAAAAAGCAACCCAAGTATATCTCGAAAAATCATCAACAACAACAAGCATGTACTTTTTACCATTGGGAGATTTGACTCGCATAGGACCACATAAATCTATATGTAAAAGTTCAAGGGGTCTAGAAGTACTTACAACCTTTTTGGGTTTGAAAGAGCTACGTGTTTGTTTACCTCGTGTGCATGCTTTGCACATATCAATACCTTTGAAGTCCATCTCAGGTAGTCCTCTTACAAGCCCTTTGGACACAAGCTTCTATAGTGTATGTGGGCTTACATGACCGAGTCTCCTGTGCCAGAGCTTTGGATCGTCCGTCAAAGCCTTTAGACAGGTTAAGCTTCCTTGTGCCACTTGCTCAACATTCACAGCATAGACGTTGTTATAGCGATAGGCAGTTAGAACTATTTTACCTGTATCTTCTCTGCGCACTAAACATCTTTTCTTGTTAAATCCAATATCATTACCACTATCACATAGTTGAGAAACACTAAGCAAATTATATTTCAAACCATTAACAAGATAAACATTTTTAATGATATGGTTAGGATCACTCCCAACACTACCAATACCAATGATGTCACACTTTCCCTTGTCACCAAGAGTGATTGTTCCAGTGGATTGCTTCTTTAGATCATGGAAGAGATACCTCTTCCCACTCATATGTCTCGAGCATCCACTATCAATAATCCATTTTTGCTCTTTCACCTTGGTGATCTCCTGCAAGAAAAACATCAACCTTTGTGGCTAGACTAATAAGCAAATTTAGATCCATTATTGGGATAAACCATATTTGGTAAGACAGTGCCTTTGGGGACCCAAACTTGCGTTATCCGTTCTTTTCTCAAGTGAACAGGAAATGTATTGCGAATGATATGTGGATCATTTCTTCTATAGGGGCAAGTCTCTTTTACATGTCCCTTTCTCGCACAGTGGTGACATATAGAAGAGGTTCTACTTCCTTTTGCCTTTACAAAAGTGGTAATGTGCTGCTTCTTTAAAAACCTTGGATTGTAACCAATACCACTTTTGTTTAGAGAGCTTTGTTGCTCACCCAACATCCTATCAAGAGTGCCTTTGGATTTGGTAAAACTTATGAGGGATGTCTGTTGGTCTTGAATCTTCTTATTCAGGGAGAAGTTCTCGTTCTCTAAGTCATGATGTTCATTTCATAGAGAGGAGAGATCTTGCTTGAGTTCGGATTTCTCTGAGTCAATAGTCTTGACTTTAATGTCAAGACCTGAATAAGAAGTTTCAAGACTTTTGACCCTCATAGACAGATCTTCAATAGTTCTTTCCCGTTCCACAGTTTTCTTAATAAAGGTGTTGGTTTGGACAATAAGTTTCTCTTCATTGGCAATCATATTAGAAAGGAATTCCAATAGTACCTCTTTTGGACTTGCCATAAGCTCTCTTACGGTTACCTCAAGTTGCTCATCGTGAGATTCGTCTCCTGAGGCCATGAGACAGATATTGGCCTTCTCATCATCAGAGTCTGTGTCAGAATCGCTCCAAGTTGCCACCATGGCTTTCTTTTTCCATCTATCACCTTTCTTGAACCGGCTCTTTGTCTTTTGAGGGCAGTCTTTCACAAGATGATCTGTTTCACCACATTCAAAACAGGACAAAGGTTTAGTCTTCTTGTCATATTTGTTGTATTGAGACTTACCTCGAATTTTAGAAGACTCTGATCTATCTTAGTTGTTGAATTGCTTCTTCATTTTGAGGATTCGAGAAAGACCCCTTGTAATAAGAGCAAAGAGATCTTCCTCATCATCATCCTCATCTTTCGAATCAGACACATCTTTGGGCTTATCCTTCTTAGACTTGAGTGCTAAGTTCTTAGTGCTTGTTGGAAGTTCTCCATCATCTTCATTGAGAATCATCTCATGTGTGATCAGCTTCACAAGCAAATCATCAAGGGGTAGAGTGGTGAGATTCTAGGCTTCTTCTATGGCTGTCACTTTTGGATCTCATTTGTCTTTTGGGAGGCACCTCAATATCTTTCTCACTTTCTCAACATTCTCAAAGGTCTTGCCGAGAGAGTCAAGGTTGTTTGTGATTTCCATGAATCGTGTGAACATAGCCTTAATAGACTCATCTGGCTTCATTTGGAAGAGTTCATACTTTCGAAGGAAAATGCTGATCTTGGTGTCCTTCACTTGACTGGTTCCTTCGTAGGTGACAACCAGCTTGTCCCAAATCTCTTTAGCTGACCTACAAGATGAAATACGGTTAAACTCATCAGTGTTAAGACCAAAGTATAGTAAGTTAATAGCCTTGTAGTTCTTGGAGACGAGTTCAAGATCCGCTTGAATGAATTCAGCCTATGTCTTCGCGATTTTGGTTCCATTTGCCTTGTCTTTCACTGGAACCTTCGGACCATTCTCTATAATGTTCCAAAGTTCCAGATCTTGGTCTATTATGAACATTTTCATCAAGGACCTCCAGTGGATGAAGTTGTTTCCTACAAAGAGTGGTGGTCTACTGGTAGATCTCCCTTGTGCAAATCCTCCGCTTGCTTCACCAGACATGATCAAAACTCACAAGATTGTTAGATAAAAAAAACAGTGAGTAAGGCTCTAATACCAATTGATGGTTCGATAATGTATAACAAAGTAATATAAAGATACTCTAGAAGGGGGTTGAATAGAGTATGCCAACTTTTCGCTGATAATCTCAAGACTTTTGAAACACTTGCAAAACCCTTTGAGATTGGACTTAATTGTTTCCTCTGGAAAACCTGAATCACAGAAGAGTTATACAATTCGAAACAAGTGCGGAAATATGGTAAAGCAATAAGTAAAGGACGCAATGAACTGTTGACGAGGTTCGGCACGAACTTGGCCTACGTCCCCGCCTAGGGTTCTTCCACAACCCTAGGATTCAACCGGCTTTATTGATTCACAAGACTTAGGATCCTAATAGCTCACCGAGAAGCCTCTCTCCTATACAATTGCAATCTAGTCAACTCACGTTCCCTTGGAGTCCTAGAACAATCTAGAAGAGCCCCACCTCTCTCAGCTATCTAGTACAATCCTTTTACACTTAGTGAATCAATCGCCTAGTGTTCACTTCCTGAGTTACAAACTCTCGAGTATAACACTCTCTCGAAATATATCCTATAACCTCACTGTGTAACTCTCAAATGCTTTGAAACAAAAGATATGACTCTTAACAACTAGCAGAGAGCACATAAAGAAGACAGATTGACTTGAAGGCTTGAGTGCGAATGAATGCTTGTGTTCAACGATTGTGTTTCTGTCTTCTCTTCATCTCCTTCTTATATTAAATCAAATAGGTGCCTCTTTCAAAGAAGGATCTCTCTTCAACGGCTAGAACAGATCATGGATATCTTCATAATCTTCTATTTGGGGAAACTCGGAAGCCATGATCTCCGATTTGATTCTTCTCGACTTCAAGCTTAAGGAAGAAGATTTCATTCAAAAATCTTGCTACATTTGTTAGTGCATAATATATAATAATATCTGGAAATATATTTAATAATAATAACATATAATAACAACCGGAAATAATATGCACATAATAAGGGTTTTGTGTTTCATCAACACAGTTGTAGCTTCAATACCTTTGACACAAGCTATGTATCAATGCCTTTGAAACCTTTTCCGATTTTCATCAAGGGACTGGAGTTATCAAGTACAATTTTCAAAGCTCTACCTTTCAAGTTTGAGACCATCTGCCTTCAACGGAAGGATTTTCGTAACATCGTCAAACAATCCTGGCGAGCTACTTGCCCAGGCTCTTCTATGTTCCAACTTATCTTCAAACAAAAAATTATGAAGAAAAAAGCAAAGGAATGGAATAAACACACATTTAGAAACATATTTCGTCAATTGAAAGAGGTGGAGAATGAATTACTTAAAATTCAATCAGCAAAATCAGTAAATAACGCACATAGAAATAACAGTAAAGAACATCACCTTCTTAGAAAAAAGGAAAAACTCCTTCTATTTCAGAAAACGTTTTGGAATCAGAGAGCCAAAACAAAGCATCTCAAGCTCTTAGACCCTAGCTAACACATAGTATTTCCATCGTGTTGCTTATGGGTGAAGACATAGGAAACAAATACGTAACATAACTACTGATGAAGGAACACTAATCGTTAGAGAGGAAAATGTCAGAAATGAAATTAAAAATGACTTTGAAAAAAGGTTTAAAAAGGAGACTATCGACACTAAACTGCTAAATGAAATGCTTAACCTAATCCATCCCTCTATTACCATAGAGGAAAATGAATTTCTCATTCGTCATCCGTCTAATAATGAAATAAAATCTGCAGTGTTTAGTTTAGGTAACAATAAATCTCCAGGTCCTGATGGAATTACAACCGAATTCTATAAAAAAAAAGTTATTGGGATATTGTTGGAGTATCTATCACTAGAGTTGTTAAAGGTTTTTTCCATTCTGGAGAAATTCTGAAACAAATAAATCACACGTTCATTTCACTACTACCGAAGCGAGACAACCCTTCTACCACGAGTCATTACCGTCCAATCAGTTTATGTTCAACACTATATAAAATCATATCAAAAATTTTGACTAAAAGAATCAAAAAAATTATCGGCAAACTAATTCACCATTTACAGGGTGCGTTTGTGTCAGACATGGCTATTCAAGATAATGTTCTGATAGCCCACGAAATCTTCCACTCCTTCAGGTCTCGTACGGGTCGTGAGGGTTGGTTGGCGATAAAATTAGATATGGAGAAAGCGTACGATAGAGTTGATTGGAATTTTACAAAAAAGGTTTTCGAAAAATTTGGGTTCTACCATACTTTCATCACTTGGGTGATGGAATAAGTAACAATTGTTTCTTTTTCATTGTTAGTAAACAATGGCCCCACTGATATGTTCCTTCCCTCTCGTGGTCTTCGCCAAAGGGATCCACTATCCCCTTTTTTTTTTATCGTAGGAGCAGAAATCCTAGCTCGGAAACTCTTAGCGGAAACAAATTCGGATCACAGTCCAATTGGTTTTTCCTTCGGAAGAAACGGCCCTCGTGTTCCTTTCCTATCCTTTGCTGATGACATCATTATTTTCACAAGAGGCAGTATTGACGCAGGACGAAAAGTTAGATCAATAATTGATACATACTGTAAAGTCTCTAGACAAAAAGTTAATTATCATAAATTGAGCTTCCAAGCTACAAAAGGTATTTCAAACTCAAGCATCTGTGAGCTTAGTAGTTATTTGAATATTACAAACGAAAACTCGTTGGAAAAATATCTCGGCTGCCCAATTGTTAATGGTAGAGTAAACAAACATACTTTTGAAGACATCATCTGTAAATCTAAGGAACAACTAAGCAAATGGCGTGCCAATTCTTTATCACAACAGGGACATGCAACCCTAATCAATACAAACCTATAAGCTAAACTGCTATATACAATGCAAAACTTTCTATTACCCGCTTCGATACATAAAGAACTAGATCAGATTAATATGACGTTCTTCTGGAATAAAGATCTTCAACACCGGCCACTGATTAGCTGGGATAGGATTTGCATATCAAAGAAGTGTGGGGGATTAGGGCTCAAGAAGTCAAAAGAGATGAATGAAGCCCTTCAAATGAAACTACTATGGAAAATATTGGTTGAACCAGATAATGTCTGGGTTAATCTGATTAAACACAAGTATTTATGCGCTGCTAACATCCTTCAATATAAGAGGAGTGGTGTCTCCTCTTGGCAATGGGCCAAGCTGACAACTCTCATTGATAAATTCAAATCGGGACTTATTTGCTCAGTAGGAAATGGGAAATCTATCAAATTCTGGACAGATAATTGGATCATAACCTTGTCTTTGCAGTCTAGGGAAAATTGCCCCCAATTTGGAAACATGGAGGAAACCGTTAGTGATTACATTATGGATGGTAGATGGAAAAACTAAACAATGTCCTACTTGATGACATTGCCAATGAAATATTGGACATTCCCCTCCCCGTGTCTACTTTTGAGGATCGACTATATTGGTGGCCTGATAGAGCGGGTTGGTTCACCACTTCGAGTGCATACAAGTGATTTATGATTAGTTCAATTCTGCGCCCTCTCTAGAAAATCATGCCACCATTGATTATAAAAACCCAAAAAATCCAAAAATTAAAATAAAAATGTGTCTTACACTCTTACCGATTGACTTTAAACTCGGCTTATAATCGAAATGAGTCAAGCTAAAACCAGGTTTTAATAAGTCAGCCCCTTTTTTAATTCAGGCAAGTCAAAACTTGACTTTCGACAACGCGTGGTTGGTTATTGACTTGCATTCTATGCAACACTTAGGCCTCCATTTATTAATCGGTATCGTTGAATCACACCCGAGGTGGTCCTCTGAGGTCGTTGAAAAATCAACGAAAAATACACGTTTGGTTAAAGTTTATGGTAACGGTTTAAAGTTTAATCAGTGGATTCCATTAGGTTACGATCATGTTTATTCCGTCACGTAGTCCTGATTCGTTTAATAGCTTATTTGCAAGCTTGAATTGAATCCAACCCTTGTAACGGATTAAACAGGTGATTCTATTTGGTAACCAACATTGTTTATTCCATCAAGTTGTCCTAATTTCGTTGATTTCCCTATGGACGGCCTAGCTGCTATTGTGGTTTCGGGTTCATCCTCGCAGTTCGTGAGAAACACTGACAAATTAAGCATCACAAACCTCTCTTGAGAGATCAAGTTCGAATGATTGCTGCGACAAAAGAACAGCAGGACCAATAGGCTCACAATTACTGTTCAAGGAAATGGGAGCGTAACGACAAGCTTTCCTTCAGATCCAAGACACAACAAGAACACCAAGAGCCGTGGGGATATGAAGGAAAAGTTACCGCTGCCTTTTACAAGTTACACCTGTGCTTCCAAGCAGTTAAACTTGTAACCAAAGGCGTTACTCCATGTTCCTTCTCCTGCAATGTTTGCTTGTCGTTTCTGACAGCACGGAATAGGTCATGTTGCCTGTTTCCAACTTTTAAGGTAACATGGCCTGATGGTTTTCCTCATCGACGAAACTAACTCGTGCTTGTTTCATGCCAACAAATGGTAAGATCAGAATCAAACAAGATACGTGCAATTCAGACTTTCAACAGCACAGCAGAATCCCCCCGTCTATAAGAAACATACATAAATGGTGATGAACAAGTGCGTTGTCACCGGAGGAAGTAGACAACCTGCAGCCTCATTTCCTGATGAAACAAATTAGATCAAAGAAAATCCCAAAACTGAAGTAATTGCCTTCTTGCAGTCTAGGCATACAACTAGTAAAAAGAAAACAAACAAACAAACATTAACCGGACCCATGCCTGGCAATCACTTTACTGTGTCCGGGGCCCTGGGCCATCCTCCATTGTCCGGAATCACACATCAATTGTTCTTAGCCAATCTATGATCAATCATTTTACCTTATTTTTGACAATTTCGGACGAATTGCACAAAGATGAAAACAATCATATCCACCATCCATCACTGATGGCTAGCTAAGCCTATAACTCAGACAGACAGAGAGATGTATCATTCCGAATCATCAACCTGATCAATGGACGATCAACAAACAGAAAATGCTCCGATCAAAATAACCCAAGACCCCAAAAAAAAACAAACAAACCTGAAATGGAGTTGGTCTATCTTTCTGCACATGGAAATAAATGTAACATTTAAAACGAGGAGCGCGCCATCCAGTCCGGGGGCCAATTTGGCTCAAATAGAATGGTAGAGAAAGCAATGCCATATATAGCATCAGGTTAACTTAATGTAAAAGGGGACAATGATTCACCATAAGGGGCGGATCATCAATTGCTCCAAACTTCCCTCTTTAGATACAATGCATCCCCCACAACATGTGCACAGAAATGGCAAAAACAAAGGGCAGGACCATGAAATGGAAGATATAATGCCTACACTGTTATGCTAACTAGTAACAAGTACCAAACTCCATCATCTAATCCAATTGCCATTAGAGGGATCAATCATTAGCTGATGCACAGTTACAATATGTATATACGAAAGCAAAGAAGTGATATCATCTCAATTCAATGGCTAATAGCGGGATCCGTCATGAGGTGATCAATTCAAACCCATGACAAGTTAGAACAGAGCAATAGCTAAGGCGAAAGCAGGATCATCGAGTAATAATTGCGCGAAACCAAATTGGAAATGAAAAAGTAGGATTACCAATTCAATCACACAAGAACATGAAGTACCAAAAAGTGAATGATGATTTATCAAGAAGCTTGGAATGAGACAGAGAATGGCTAGAAAGATGGAAAAATAACTTTCCCATTATCTCATTGAATTACTCTTTCAGTTTAGCCCTCACCAGTAATCATCATTATCACAAGAAGAACCCTGGACGGATCCGATCCAATTGGATATGGCATTTGATTGATCCAAAAGAAAAAAGAAAACCCTAAAAAAAGTAACAATGAAAAGGTAAAGGAAAAATAATGGCAGCTATCCCTTGTGGCCTATCTTGAATCTCCTCCTTCCTTCCTAAACACATCATCATCATCCTGTCTAGTTTGTTCAATTTCCCCCCAAAAAATTACAGAAAGCAAATAGGGAAGGGAAAAATCAAGATCGAAATTAAAGAGTAGAAAAGAGAAACATAAGAAAAGAAAGATTTTGTTGTTTTGTTCTCAGGAAAGTTGGCGGGGTGGAGGAGGTAAGAGCTGATGAGTCTGATTCTGAACCTGATGATCTGCGGGGCGGGCAGTGTTCTGGACGATGAAGGGGTGGTTGATCAGCTGTGCTGCATTCCAACGCCTCTCCGGCTCCCTCTGCAAGCAACGAGATATGAAATCCCTAAACTCCCTTGATGCCGTCGGCGGCGCCTCTGGCGGCGGCGCGAGGCAAATCGCGCACATCAGGCTGGCCCAATCGCCCTGCCTGCTAACGGAGAAGGGGAATCTCCCCAAGTAGAACTCCAAGATGCTCACTCCTAGACTCCAGATATCACCAGCGTAGCCATCGTACCTCCCATGGTTGAGATCTGTGTTGATTCTCTCGGGGCTCATGTACGCGATCGTCCCGACTGAAGAATTGCAAGGATCCATGGTCTGAGAGAGGATTCGGGAGACACCAAAATCAGCGATTTTTACATGTTTCTGGAAGTTGATCAGGAGATTGGAAGGCTTGATGTCGCGGTGGACGATCCTCCGGCGGTGGAGGTAGAGAAGGCCGGAGAGGACCTGGCGTGCGAGCTCCGCTAGGGCTGGTTCGAAAGGGATGTGCTTGCCTTCCAGAGAACCGCCGTCCATGAACTCCAGGAGCACCTGGATCTCGCCGTTGTGGTCGAACATGTCGAGGCACTTGACGATGTTAGGGTTATCAGCACTGCGGAGGATCTCGATCTCCCTCCGGATCTGGCGACGAACGGCCTCCTCGTGGTTCCCATAGATCACCTTGAGTGCGTAGATCCTGCCGGATGTCTTGTGGAGTACCTTGTAGACGGTGCCGCCGGCGCCGGAGCCGACGCGGTTGACTCTCTCGAGATCCGAGAAGCTGAGAGAGTGTTGCTGGTTCGGCTGGACGGCGGCGTTGGAGGCGGAGGGGACGGAAGGGGCGGAAGACGGTGGGAGAGGCAGTGGCACAGCGAGGGAGAGGTCGCGCTGAGGGAGAGGCAGCGTGAGGTCGGGGCGGCGGCGCTGGCGTTGGAATCCGCCGCTACGGCTGCCTCCCGCGGCGGGTGGAGGGGGCTGAATCGGATTCATGTCTCGTCCGAGAGTTGACTCAGCGCGTCTAGATTATATAATAGGCTTCCGTAGATGGAGGAAGGGAAATTGGCGATGGATGTTGGACGATCCAATCAGCCGGTGCTTTAAATGGCGATGGGACTGTCGTTTGATTTCTTCAACGGAGAAAATCAAAAGGGACAAAAGGAAGGAAAGAAAGAATCAAAGATCAAAACCAGCGACGCAATTCAGAAGAAGTGGAAGGAGAAGAAGTCGTGGCCTCTAGAAAGGAAGGATCAGAGAAGGTTCTAGGAAGTTGGCAATGGCGGACGGAAGGGAATGGAAGGGGAACATTGGGGGGGGGGGGGGGGGGGGGGGGGGGGGGGGAGAGAGAGGTTGCTATCAGGGAGGTGAGAATCGAGATTTAAAGGGGAGGGTGGGAGAAAGGGGGCACGCGCGGGTGAGGAGAGTGGGGGGAACGCTCCGAATCGGGAGCACTGAACTTGCTCCTGTCACTGAACAGTGAACAAACAACAAACAAAGGGAGAGGGAAAAAATGTGAAGGGAGTAAATGCACGTGACAATCAGATGGAGAGAGTAGACATGGGGGGTATCTCGTGGATTTTTTATGGGAGCCAGAAAGAATTAAAGGAATTCTACTGTATAAATTTTAGGGTAAACTGAGAAAACCACCTCTTAAATAGAAATTATAGAATGTATACATTGCTCAAAATCATCTTTTAAATTTAATATTGCATAAAACCATCCTTATTATATCTTTTGTTTGTCAAATATCACCCCGCCTCTATGTGTCATTAGAGTTTCGTTAATATCTATGAAAAAACCAAAATTATCACTGTACATATTGTTTTTTTATCACCACTCACTCTTCGCCTATCTTTCTATACATATGTACGGTCCTATACTAGGCCCTATACTAGGCCCCCTTCAATTCATACCTAAATCTCTCCACAACTCCTATGCGAGCTCCCCTTCAATATCGCCTCTCTATATGATAAGGGTATTTTGACAATTTACCGATTTTTCCCTCTAAAACTTAACGAAATCACATATAGGGTAGTCTTTGGTAAACAAAAAGTATATAAATGGTGGCTTTCTGCAATATTGATTTTAAGGGATGGTTTTGAGCAATATTCTCTATTCAAGGGGTGGTTTTCTTCGGTTTATCCTAAATTTTAAACACAAAAGATAATCATAAGGGCTATAAACAAGATGTGAAAATGATCATTGACAAGATATTAATTAATATGCAAATTGCACTTTAATTATCTTCATCCTAAAAATAATTACATATGGGTCTGAGAGTGCATTAGAGTTTTAGGGTTTTCAACATCCTAGTCTTATTACCTGCGTTTTCGTGGTTTTTAAATAAATTTTGTTTCACCATAAAACATTGAATTATATAGGGCGAAATTTATGTGAAGAATTTAATTTAATTTTGTTAAATGATTATAAAAGTTTATAAAAACTTCATAAACTCTACAAAAAATACATATTGTATATTCAACATACATATTTGATTAAAATATTGAGGTGCACAAGATTAATAAAAATTATATTTTCTCTCATTACTCCATCTGATTAAGAATGTAAGATGTTTGACTTGTTTACATGTATTTAAGGAGATAAAAATAATATAAAATATTAATGTTTTTTAAAAAATGAATAATTATTAATAATAAATATTAAATTTGTTTGAAGAAAATAGAAATTTAATATTTTATATAATGTTTTAACTCCTCAAAGGACATGTTAGTAAAAAGTCTTATATTTTATATCGAAGGGAGTACTATATAGTATATACCCTAAATAAAATAAATGACAACATTATTTTGAGTTTGTGTTAGTGGTAACATTTTTATCTCAATTTTTTTTATAATAAATCTAATAAAAGATCTTTTAAAAAATACTAAATAAAAATAATTGAGATAATAATGTTAATTATTTTGATTTTCGGATTAGTGGTAACTCTATTGTTTCAGTTATTTATTATAAATATGATTAAATATCTTTAAAAATATTAAATAAAAATATTTTCCCAAATTGATATTCTTCCATTCAAAATTGCTAAACCTAGATTTAGCTTAATGATCTACTTATTTTATTTAGATGTCATCCTATATCACTATTTGTTAACATTAATTAATGACTAATTAATTATTTTAATATAAATATTCAACTTCATATCTTAAATAGTTACAAAATCTATCATCTTTATCTTTAGTTATTTTATCTTAGTCATCAAGATTGATTATATTAGTTGTGAATTATATCTAATGATAAATTTTCATTTTTGAATAATATTTAATAAAAATATATTCAAATCCATAAATTAATTGGCTACAAATCCTAATATCCTATTATTTTTATCCATATTTTTAAAATTAAAATTAAATCCATTGAATTATTTAATATATACCATCTGTATATATCACGTAATTTTTCTATACCTATCTCATACCCATTATGCCATTCATATAATTTTATATCATTAATTATACTGTTTGATAAGCTCACTTCGTCAAACACGAGCTAAATTAACTTATGATAAAATAAAATAAAGTTCAATTATTTATTCACTCATCGATTTCTGCTATCTAACTCATCATATTAAAAAAAAGTTATATCGGCTATTATTATAAGTAAATATTTGGCCCAAAGACGTACCTTTTCCAAAAGTCTATTTAGAAAGTGTCCCACGGGTTGGGCTTTGTTAGCAAATGTCCAATATTTTTTCATAATTCCAGTTTTGCCCTTGCCTACTACTCTCACACGTGATGATGGATTCTCCTTTCCTTCTTAAGTTGAGCGATTTCTCTCCAACGTCTCTTTGCTCTCTGACCGGCGATCGTTTCTTCCCAATAGTTCGTCTCCGCCTTGCTCTCCGTCGTGCTTTTCGACTTGCTCTCCGCCTTACTCTTCGACTTGCTCTCCTATTCGATTTTTCATTTTTCTGCTCTTCATTTCGTATATCTTGTTATCTTCTTCGAATGGCGTCATCAGGTACTTTTTTCGACTATACGACTTCAATGTTCTTGTAAGCAACCTCGCCTGCTGTTTCCTTTGTTTTGTGGAGATCTATGTTAGGATTCAAGATCTTCCATGGATGATTGAGAAGTTGAGGTGATGAGATTGAACGAGAGATTAGAGAGAGCGAGGGATAGAAGAAGATGGAACTGAATTGATTCAACGATGCCCCGTACAATACACTTTGTAGGTATTTATAACCCCAAGCCCAACTTTCTACTAATTACACCTATTAACTCTATTATACTAATTACTAACATTACTCCCCTCTTTATGAAGCATTGTCCTCAATGCTTATACAATGTAAATGCAATATAGTGTAAAAGTATATAGGAGTCAAAATGAAAACAAAAATACATGCAAATGCAATACAATATTGCTACTTTTGTCACTCCCGAAGCGTGTATCCAAAATTGAAAGGAGTACCATCTTCAACCTTATTTATTTCAACCTTGCAACATGCCTTCACTATGACAGCAACCAATCCTCTTATGACATCCCCATTCCACCTTAAAAACATGTCAAAGAGATCCCCTCAAACTTGAATTACAATAGCAGAAAGGTCCTATTCCACTTGACAAAAGGTACGTCACTATCCACTAAGAGAGTAACTTGCAAAAGCATGCAATTATGCACAATTTTAGACTGCAGCAACACCTATGTTGAAGCTTTCCAATACCCAAAACCTCCCATGATAGCAACCTCTTTCTACATCAGCCAACAGCTCACATTGCCCCAAGAACAACCCATTTGGGTGATCATACATCAGGCAAAGCATCAAGGTAAGAACTAACTACGTACAAATGACCAATCATGGATTCATTGGGGTAAAAAATGAAACTAGATCCTCTTCCAGTAAGAGAAATTTCATCTCCATCAAATGGTAAGGACATCAAACCATTAGCTATGAGCTTGAAATACATTCCTCCTGGATAAAAAATTAGAATGCCCAATGACACTTCCTGACATCCCAATTTAGTACACAAGCAGACATACTTTTGACCCATTTCATTGTTTCTACCCATTTCCAACCTAAGCATCAGGAGCTTCTTCCCTCTAATGGTTGCCCTGGCTATCCGTCATCTATAAAAGGGCATCAGTTTTGGTTGCCCTTGTTTGATCTTCAGACTGAATAGAGGAGTGTCAACCATTTTGTTGTAATCCATTGGATCGGACAAGGCTTTCTTGCCTACATAGGTACAAGGGACCTTGGTGATTCTTGTTAAGAATCTTTTACCTCTATCATAAGGCCTAGTGAGTGCATTGTGCTCCAGTTCAATACCAAGATTCACATTTCTCACCCTAAAACTAACAAGATTTGAGGGTCATTCATCAACTCTTAAACCAGCAAGCACATGAAACACCCTTTTTAGGTATTTTGACAAACACCTTGTGTGCACTAAGGGTTCTCAAATACTCAAACGAATCTGTTCTAGTATTAGCCAACCTAATTTCCATCAATTGGATCAAGAGCACCACCAATTCAGGTAATCCATTGACTGTACCATCACATTTCATAACCTCACAGGGATTGGGTGTTACCTGTATCGGATGCTCTTTTGTATTGGCTTCTTTCTCTGAGTTGGAGGATTCCATCAACTCACTAGCCTTTGAATTTTCCTTCAATCGACTCTCGATTTTCAGCAAAGACTTGCTTACTTGTTTCACATCTGCAATCGGGCCTTCTTTGTGCTTCTCGTCTATCATCGTCGCTTCTATTCCTGGCGCACTTGAGTCGTCGTTCAAATCATCGAATGGGTTTGTAATTTCTTCAGTATTTCCTAGCTTTGTTGCATACTCACCAACGCCGACCAATTCTCCACCTAAGTTACCAGTAGTACTGCCCAAAGGCATCTCGACCTTCCATCGGACACTTCTAGGTGACTCTTGAATGATTGGGTTGTCGTCGACTTCAACTTTTTTGGTTTCTTGGGTCGGAACTTTAGTTTTTCTCGATCGATCGAGAACTTGGAATCCTTGAAACAGTTCCAATTCGCACAGAAAATCGTATATGCATCTTCCATTGTACTAATTGAGTGCCCCAATTGCCGAATCTTTATCCTGGAAGCAAACCCTTGGATGAAACTCTTCTCCAGGTCTGAAATTTTCCACTGTTTCTATGTTGCCACAGGTAGAGAACACCTCCAACAACACTTCTATCGAAATTTCATAGAGCTTAAACTTGCTCTTGATAAGGATGGAGAGTTCTTCCCGCTCCCTGAGAAACTGGAACTTTTGCTGACGGGATGTAGCCATTACCCGACGAATCCGTTTGTGCGTCTCTGGTCGAAGAACCAAAAGGCTCTGATACCACTTTGTTAGGATCCAAGTTCTTCCATGGATGATTGAGAGGTTGAGGTGAGAAGATTGAACGAGAGATTAGAGAGAGCAAGAGATAGAAGAAGATGAAGCTGAATTGATTCAACGATGGCCCGTACAATACACTTTGTAGGTATTTATAACCCCAAGCCCAACTTTCTACTAATTACACCTATTAACCTTATTATACTAATTCCTAACAATCTACTTGCATTTCCGGCTGTTTATGCCTATTTTGGTTCATTTTTCGTTATTTTAGCCCTTTTCTCCCGTTTTAGGGTTTGTTTTTTAGTTTAGTTGTTGTCTAATGGCTATCAATTTGTACTATGATTTATGTCCCTTGTTCTGATTTCGTTTCCATTTATGCATGTGTGGCATTTGTTATTTCTCTTTGTTTTTGATGGTTGGTAACGGTCTGGTGACAAGGTTACAATTTATTACTTGTTTGGTGACAGGGTTGCAGTTTATTACTTGTTTTAATGGTTGGTGACAGTCTTGTGACATGGTTACAGTTTATTAATTATTTGGTGACAGGGTTACATTTTATTACTTGTTTTGATGTGGTTGGTTATAGCCTGGTGACAGGGTTACAACTGATTCATGGTTACAGTTTGTTACTTGTTTGGTGACAGGGTTCCATATGACATTCTCCTTGTTGTGTGTTTGCAGTGTTTGGTGTGGTGACAGTATTAATTTATGTGGTTGTTCAATTTGTTGTTTGATGGTTTTTTGTGACAGTGTCTTCTATGTTGTAACACCTACTGTTTACACTATTTATATGCTATTTAGGTAAAGGAATTGTTGTCCATCAAGAAATTCCTAATGTGGATCCACCATCTATTATTCAACTTGCTTCCTTCAAGTTTGTTGTTCCCAAAGAATGACGTTTTCATGGGCACATTAATGTGTATTCAAAGTTTGCACTGATTAAAGTTCTTTAGAATGGACTGTCTACTGCGGACTAGGCTTCCCTTATAAATGCGTGTTTAGGTCCAATTGTTTGGGCTGGTGGTCGTTTTTATTTTTATCATCAACTTGTGCATCAAATGCTTCTACATGAAGTTGAAACTCGTAAAGTTCATGAGATGTGGTTCCAAGTTGGGCAACATTTGTTGAGGTTTTCTCTAGCTGAATTTTGCTGTGTAACTGGTTTGAATTGGGAAGAACCTGGTGAGGACATGTCTCCTTCTCCTCATGTGGATATGGAGGAGTTTTGGGGGTTATCGGAAGGCACATTTAATGGTCTTCTCCAAATTTTCCTCAAGGAGCCAACTCAGTCTCCCAAGAAACTTTCCATGGCGTACTTGTTACCGATTGATGGTGTATTGCTCCCTCAGCATTCTAAAGCTCTTGTACGTCAATATTTTGTGGACATTGTCAATGACTTTGATCGTTTAAAATTGTACCCTTTTGATCGGGTTGTGTTTCTGGAAACACTTGGTTTTTTTAAGAAAGCTACGAGGTCTGAGCTATCCAAAAAGGGTCCAAGGTTTGGTTATAGTTTGTTAGGATATCCCGTAGCATTCCAAGTATTTCCCTTTCCTTTCCTTTTATGTACCAATGTTTTTTTTTCTTCTTATTATTATTTATTTCTATTTCTGTTCTTAATGTTGCTTTGTTCCCATGTTTGGATTTTAAAGGCAATCCCTACTGGCATCTCAAATTGTCACTTTGCATTCTGTGATGGATTACCAGCATCACTTGTCTGGTATACTAGTGAACGTGATTATGACATTATATATGATAAGTGTTTTGAAATTTTCTCTGAAGATTTGGTAAGCATTCTTTCTGGTCTCGGCTTTTTCTGATATCAGTTTCCCTCTTTCATGTTATATATTTGTTGTCCTTTAATTGTATTTTTTGTTCTCTTGCTAGAGGACTATCTACTCTCTGTATGCCTCGTTTATGGATTGCCCTGGCCTCTCATTTTCTGATGAAGTTACTGATGACAGTGTAGATTCTTACGTTTCCTGTTTTGTTGGTGTGGATGTTGATGCCAGTGATGTAGTGTGTCCAAGGAATTTACGGATCCAAGCGTATCGGCTCAGGCAATCAGGTGGTTATCTTCTTTATGGTGGTGTGGAACCTATTATCCCTTCTAAGACTATTCCTACTAGAATGAAGGAAATAGTTAGAACCCCGACTTTGGGAAAATAGGGGTGGTGAGACCACCGGTCATCACTGAGGGCACTTCTGACTTTGAGAGTCTTGTCCTTCCCAGGAAGAGGTTGGTTACACGGTCAATGAGCACTGGTGACAGTCCTCTTCATGTGAAGAAGGGTAAAGTGTTGAGACGTACTCATTCTGCTGATGATTGTGTCAAGAAGAAGAGAGTGTTGAGAAGTTCTGCTACTCTTGATCAGCCTATTACGAAGAAAGGAAAGGGTGGTGCCATCTCAGAAATCGTCAAAGAGTGAGGCTCCTGCTAAGACTCAAGAAGAAGCACTGTGTGGTGATAAAGGTTTAGATCACGGTGACAAGCCCAGGAGGTCTAAGTTTAAGCTCCCTAAACCTATTCCTCCCAAAGGTGACGAGCTTCATGCAAGTGATGAAGTTCCTAGTTGGGCAAAAAATTTGTTTTTGAATAAATTATCAGTTCTTTTAAGGCATCATTTGATTCTATTGAAGCGCAATTGAAAGACTATGTTTCTAGGATTCTTATCCTTGAGGAGAAAGTGCATAACCTTGAAGCACGTGTGTTACATCCTAGTGATGACAGTGAGGCTTCTCTAAAAAGAGAACGTGAGGCATTAGATGAGTCTCTCAAGGATGTGATGGTTGGTAATAGGGATAACTGCTCTCAGTTATCTAACCATGGGCATTATTTTGAGGATTTTAATCAAGGTGATGACAATGAAGGTGATGACACCGATTCTTCCAGTGATTCCCCAACACTAGAGTATGTTGTTGTTAGATCCACTAAGAAGTCAACTTCAATAGATGTTGATGTTGTTTACACTGATGGTGACACTTAGAGCTGGCAATGTGGTCGTTTGGGTCGGGTTCGGGTCAGGCTTGCTCGGGTCGAGTCACTAGTCAGGTCGGGTTCGGTCATAATGAATTATAGATTGGTTGGGTTTATGGTTAAATCGGGTCATGCCCATTCGGGTTCAGGTCAAAGCGGGTCGGGCTCACTCGGGTTTCGAGTCAAGAGGCGGGTCGGTCTCATTTGAGTTTCGAATCAAAGTGGGTATAGTTTGTTTAGTTTTCAGTAGAATCATATTCGACCCGTTTGGATAATTTGGTTGATTTTGACTCGGTTGAATACTTAAATATGAAATTTACTTAAAATAAATGATTTTGACTCTGTTGAATATTTGAATATGTAATTTTGACTCGGTTGAATACACTCATTGTCATTGACTCATCGGTTGACTTACTTGACTCATTGACTTATCCGCTTAACTATTGATTTTACTTGGGTTCTTATCCATATGATAACAATTAATAAAAATAATTGGTGTTTTATATGTTAAAAGTATAATCATAAACTTGTGTTAAAATATAAAAAAACATTTAACATTCAAGCATTAAAATGCTCATGCTAAATAACCATTTCAAGTCAGGTCGGGTTGAGAGTCGAGTCGGGTTGAGAGTATGGTCGGGTTTAGAGTCGGGTTGAGTTTGGGTCGGCTGTTTCGAGTCGGGTCAGATTCAATTCGGGTTCAGATTACGGATGACTTCAGATTTTCGGGTTTCGGTCGGGTTCGGGTTCGGGTGAGTCAGGTCGGCTTTTAGGGTCGGGTCAGATTTTGTCAGCAGGTTTGAAAGGATGTAACAACATTCCACCCGGGGGTCTTCAAATATGAAATTTCAAAAGACAGAGAGAAGGAGGTGGAAAGATTGAACCTAGTGGTCATTTCTTTGCTTCTGATTATCGCGGGATGGCTCCCACGGGGATCGTCACAGATCCATTGTGTCTTAGAAACCAAGGGAGAAGCACCGAGGACGTCCACTCGAACGGAGAGAGCAGCGCGCCGGTCAACAAAGGGGAGGAGGACCCGACATCGCTTCACCCAGAGCCGCCGTCGGAGACCATTCGGAAGCCACTAGTGCCGCCCGCCCACATTCCAGCCGCTAATGGAAACTGCCTCTTTGCCCTTAAACTTCCATCTTCTCTCTTTCTCTTTGCATATACCTTTCCTCCTTTTCATTCTCCTTTTAGACCTTGTTTTGTCACTTTCTTTTGATTTGGGGGTTTCCCTTCAGGGGATCTTGATATTCTAGAAACATGAGGCATTTTGGTCTTTGATTCGGAAGGATATGTGTTTCAATCTTTGATTTTCCGTTGTAATTTTTCCAAGCCTAGCTTGAGGGGGTGGGTTGTGCTGATCTGGGGCGGCATTCGGAGGTCTAGTTTGGGATGGTTTGATGAGATCGAAGGCGGCGATTGGCTAGTGTTGGGTTCTTTGGTTACGGGTGGCGGCGGCTCTTAGGTTCCGGCGATTAGGGTTTTTTTTGTTTCCTTGCTCTCTCCTCTCTCTCCGTTCTTTTTTTTAGCTTCTTATTCCATATATTATGTTTTACAAGTTCAATTACGCAATTATCTTTGTATTTATTATTATTTTTTCATAATTCTATATGTGCTATAGTTCAAATATACGAATTGTTGTACTAAAACAACATTTCGTATGTATGTAAACAAGAACTGTCAAATAACGTCATATTTGTCGGTATATTTCCATATCACAACGTTGGATCCGATGTTTTCACAATGTCAAATGCAACGTTGCTATGTGGCCAGACCAGACTCGCTTTACAACGCCCAATACGAGGTTTTGAAGCTACAAACCTGCCCCGTCCTGTCCTCAAATTCACAACGTTGCATACGACACATTGCAACGTTGGATCCGACGTTGTAGTGTCATTAACGCTACAAAGTCGCTTCCGACGTTGTTTAGTATTGTTAATCCGTGGATTTGCGATGTATATAGTTACACCAAAGAAAATTGGGTTGTATTTGTGGCAGTGTGGTTGTGGGTGCTCCGTTTTTGTGAGGTCCACCGAATGACCGAAATACCAAATGCAAGCTCCTCCTCCTCGCCCAGTACTGGGAAGGAAATTCATTCTTGTTGGTGATTGGTGAATCATAAACTAGCATTAGAAATCAAATCATGGCAGCGTTTTTCCGCACGGTTCCGCCATTACCACATTCTCTGGGTTGTTTTATCCATCCGAAGCTTCAGTTTTCCATCTCCAGACTACCCATCTCGTTTCCCAGACATACCTTTTGTTCCTCCTTCAGTACAACTCTACACGCTTCGCTCCGTTCAAGTAAGTTTCGCCTCCCAAACATCAGTTTCATTCCTTTTCTAGTTGTTAACAATCCCCTTGTCCGTTTCGATGCACTCACATGCCAAGTTTCGTTGAATTCTGGGTTTTCATTTTGTGTTTTGTGTTTTGTGTTTCAAATAATCAAATTGATCTTGTGCATTGTTCATGCTCTGAATTGGTTGCAAGGACCCAAAATTGATTGATTCCTTTGGTTGATTTGAACTCCTTTGTAATTAATCCCCTCTACATTCCGTTGAAAGTGATACCCTCAGAATCCGTATATCTAATAGACCCAAATTTAATTTCTAGATATCAAGTCTGTCTATACCAAACACTAGATATTGATATCTATTTATACCAAACACTAGATATTAGATATCGATATCTATTTATACCAAACACTAATATCATATATCGGGGCTGGATATCGGGGCTGACATCCGATATATGATATCTAGATATTAATAGCAAATGACCCCTGAATGTGGGAATGACAACTGAGTTGATTTTATGGTTCAAAGTTCAAAATGAGTGAATCTAGATATCGTGTCTGGTTTGCCTTGGTGTTGGGTGTCGGTATGAGGAACACCTGCACACTAAAGATAAAAAGTGATTTTGATTCTTTGTAATGTTTTGGCAATGAATGGGGAATAAAATGATGAATTCAGAAATGGCTGAAGCAGTCATCATTGTTAGTTTTTCTTTAATTATGATAGTTCAACTCCTAGAAACAAAATATAAATTAGGACAGTTCCTTTACCATAAATGCCAAATTGTGCATTGAAACAAGTGTAATTTCTCTATTGTATAAAACTAGAGACAGGCAGTTTAGGATGGTTAAATAATCTCCCTTCATTACGTTCAAATAGTTAACAAACTTAAAATTGGAAAAGAGAATGAAAAAGAAACTTTGCTGTGCTAGTAAGTGCTTGTATATAAAAATACAATGCTGAAGTACAAATCTGCAGTACTTTCTTCAAAACCCTGAACACCTTGTACTCTTATAGTAATCCTCATATAGTACTTACATCTTAGGATATTAATGGGTTTTCAATCCCAATTGTCTGACATTCCTGAACTACGGTATAAAGCAACTGGGTTCCCTAGAAACGACTTCTGGGTACATTATATTCGGCCTGTCCTATGTTTTGATGTATCATATGACACATGCACCTCAAGGGTATTACTAAACTTGTGGAAAAAAAAACTAATTTCAGCTTTTGATCAAAGTATCACCATTAGGATGACAATATGACATATGCACCTCAGTCACATAAAGTACTCATTCTTCTCTTTCACTCTCTTGAATATATCTGATCTTAATTGGGGCTTTGGGCCTTGAAAAACAGGAAGAAATGCATTAATCCTTGGTTAGGTTAGTTTTTGCTGAACCACATTTGCTTGGTCCATAGCTTAATAGATCTAATAACTGACTCACATTGGCATTCTATTTTAAATTCACCACTGATTTTCTAGATCATTTTCTGGGTAGTACAACTGGAATACTGCATGGACGAGATCTAATTTACTCCTGTTCCTTTGTGATCTTGTGCAATACATTTGTTTTTCTGATAGATTTGTAATGCATGTGGGGCAAGTATATTGGAAGTATTCCAAAAGGTTTTAAACTGAGTTAGAAAGTGTGTAGAAGGGATTTGGTTATGTTTGTTAGGGTCTGTTAAGGTTGCAGTGGGGTAACCTTACTGTAAGTTCCAGTATACATAAGTTTTGGAATACTAATTACCTTTCTTGGGTATTGCCAATCAGAACTATTTCTGCACATAGGAGTAAACTCCAGAGGATTATATCTCTGGCTTTAGTTTATATTTGTTCTTCTTGTGTCTGTGTGAGATTCTGATCTTGTGTTTTCTTCCAACTCTATCAGGATTCCACTGCAGTTTCTACTGGTGGATTTACTTGGCCAGTCATTTTGGCGACTTTTCCCAACCTTCTCTAAAATAGTTTTTACTAGTGAATTCCTCTGTATTTTTGTGGAGAATTCATTGGATATTCCAAGTGTGATAATATGACTATTTTTTCTACACTTAGTGTGTGATTCCTTCCCTTTGCCTGTTTTGATTGATAGTCCTTTCTACTCTTAACAGTGCTCGAAGGAAGCACACAATCTGTATAGTTAATCTCATTCAGTTGGATTGGAAGGGTTACTTTTGACTGACACATAATGAACTGTAATATAAATGGTGTCTTGCAGATTTTCCAAGTGAAGATGCTGTGTTATCCTCTTCAAAAAGACAGTCCGAGATCATATTTGTGGGAACAGGGACAAGTGAAGGCATTCCTCGTGTTAGCTGTCTGACTGATCCTGTCAAGACTTGTCCAGTATGACCAGAACCTTTCTTGATTTCTTTACGTGTTTTCTTGATCTATACTTGATGCAAATATAAAACATTCCGTTGTTTTCCTAGGTGTGTACAAAAGCCACTGAACCTGGGAACAAAAACAGAAGGCTCAATACTAGCATCCTTTTATCTCACCATGGACATTCTGGAAGACAAAACATCCTTATAGATGCTGGAAAGTATGCAAAAAACATTTTCAATAGATTTTTTTTTCCATGTGATTCCGATACATAAGCCAAAATTTTCTGTTTGTATGAAAATGAAGGTTGTGTTTTGATTTTGCTAATACCATCTTAATGTTTGGTCTATTTTCATTGGGTTTGTAGGTTTTTCTATCACAGTGCTCTTCGGTGGTTTCCCTCTTATGGGTGAGGTGTAATTCTCCATTCTCCTTTCTATATTATTTTAAAGTGTTGAACTATTCAAAATGTCAATGAATAGTTCTGTCAGCAATTCAGCATCCAATTCAACATGAAAATGTGGGGTTCTAGTTGGGAGGATGTGGGGATTTTTGATATTGTGATGTTCATCCTGTTGAATCACTTAGTATATCTTTGACCTGTAATCATATTCTTGTTTATATGCTGGTCCCTTCATTCTTAGAACATGAAGAAACGCATTGTAAGAGGAAGAACAATCTCTTCCATCCTCTGCATCTACTGAAAAGCTCGTGGTCGAGCAGTATAAGAAAAGTTCAATTTAATTATATGCAATTTGTGTGACTGAAACTGTCACCTCTCTTCTTACCTCCACACATGCGCATTCTACATCACTCTCATTTTTTATATCATGACTTCTTGTTGCTGCCATTTGAGAGTCTCAATGCTGCTTGGTAGATGAATTGTGAGGAAATATATCCTTTGAGTTCCATTAGTCACAAAGGAATGGAATAATGAACAAGAAACGATAGATATATGTTCAAAATATTTATTTGGATCCAGTTGAAATTAGGAGAGGATGAACCCATCTATTAATCTTTGGACTCTGTTTATATAGGTTGCACTGACACGCAAGTACATAGTTTCAGTTTATCGATGGTTGGTTGCTTTTATGTTGGTTACTCCTGAACATGTGTCTATGCGCACACATCATTTGATTTGGGTTTGTGTGCAAGACATAGTTATATACTGTTTTATAACTTTATGTATGCACTTCTGTCACTGTCAGGATAAGGAGAATTGACGCTGTTGTTATTACTCATTCTCACGCAGATGCTATTGGAGGTCCAAAACATAAACACTTATGCGTTGTTTTAGTAGCTAATAAATTTATTTGTGTGTGGATCTCTTTTAATCGTAATCATGGGTTACATTTAATGTTTGTAGGGCTTGATGATCTTCGAGATTGGACAAATAATATTCAACCTTCCATTCCAATATATGTTGCAAAGCGTGATTTTGAGGTCTTTTCCCTTTTTAGTTGAATATGTGTTGTCTTAGAATGCACAGGCTCGTATGATATATGGAAACAAAACAGTTCAATAGCGCATCTTTTTTCTCTTCATAATTCTCGAGGAACCTTACTTAGAGACCAGTGATGATGCTGATGAGAATTGAGAAAATAAAGATTATAAGGTTTTCAGTGCATTATTTTGGAAAATTACATTCAGCCATTGATTAGAATATGCTTTTTTAGTAATTCTGAAATTCTGCTCATAGTGATAGATTTTCATATTTTCATAAGATCTAAGACGAGGAATCAAAGTTGTAATCTTGATTATCACAGCGTAAACTCAATTTTACTAATTATTAACTTTTGAAATCCTTTTGCTTATTTTCATTCATTATTTCCCATTTGAATATGATTGTCGTTAGGAACTCCCATTTCTTCCCTTGTCTCTCCTAGCCTTCTTTTTCCAGTACGACATTCTAAATCCATATACTTTGAGCAGGAGATAAGTGTGAGTCATGACTATGCTTTCTTTCACCATTAACATGATGATTAAGTCTCCATGTTTGACTGGGTCTTTGAGAATCTAGGTATTTCTTGGACATAGTTTGATAGCTTCTCATGCTTGTCTCTGGATTTCGCATGTGGTGCAATAAACTTCACTCTGCTACTGGCTAAATTCCATGCAAGTTTTGCTAAGAAAGCTTTCACTTCTTGTTTTCCGATGACCTGTTTTCGTAACATCACAATACCTGCAGGTGATGAAGAAGACACATTACTATATAGTTGATACAAGTGACATCATACCTGGTGCTGCAGTCTCCGAGTTGGAATTCAAAGTCATTGATGAGGAGCCATTCAGCATACAAGATTTAAAGGTTTGATTTTAGAACCTACTGATTGTTCTACTGTGATGATATCTAGTTGTGATCCCTTCCGCAGTCATTCACGGAATACAAATACGCTTTAAGTTTATAGGTTTCCACATTATGTCTTTCACTGAATACAAACATGCTTTAAGTTTATAGGTTTTAACAGTATGTGTTATATATATTATACTTAAGATCAAGAATTGAAAGATTAGAAGATCAAAACAAATGGTATGCTAAAGTTAGTGGACCTCTAGCCTCAGCCTGCCGTTTACTTTGTTTTCCTATAACATGAAATGATAATCCGTTTCTTTATAATGAATAATAATTCTCTTAGTTAGGTAAGCTGGTTTCAATCTGCAACTTGAATGAATCTGCAAATTGTTCTTGGTCTGTGGTAACTGGGTAAAATATTGCTAATTCCTAAACTTCTTGTTGCAGATTACTCCATTGCCCGTGTGGCACGGGAAAGGCTATCGTTCTCTTGGTTTCCGATTTGGAAACATTTGCTACATAAGGTTATTCTTGTAGTTACTTCTCAATCAAATTTCTCCCCCTGAAATTCAAGATTCTTGCAGTATTACTGACATAAACTTGCACTCTTACAGTGATGTTAGTGACATTCCGGCTGAAACTTACCCGCTTTTAGAGGACTGTGAACTCCTCGTTCTGGTGCGCATCTCTCTCTCTTTTTATTTTGTTTTTGTGCTTCTATGTTGACACGTTTGATCTCTTTCATCTATGATCTCATCTCATACAGCTGTTTTGCTGTGTTTCTCATCAGGATGCTTTGAGACCAGATCGTTCATCCTCGACACATTTTGGACTTCCAAGGGTAAAACAAATGCCTTCCCTTTTCTTTTCACCATTATCCTTGACGGAATACATTCCCCATGCACGAATACTGACTCGATCTCCTTTTTACCACTTTACAGTCGTTGGAAGAAGTTAGAAAGATCCGACCCAAGAGAACGCTCTTCACAGGTGAGATACGTGTGCCTTTGTTATCACCTTTGTTTTTGCTCCATGGGAAAATATGGTTTGCTTACAAAATGTGATCCGTATGAAGGCATGATGCACCTAATGGACCACGACAAGGTGAACGAGTACCTTACAGGATTGATGGAGACAGAAGGCCTTGATGTCCAGTTGAGCTATGATGGACTCCGGATTCCAGTGACGGTTTAGCCCTTCAAAATTGATCTGGTCTTTTTGTATGTTTCTCTATTTTTCCCGCTCACACACCCACAAAGCAACATATAAACTGTTGGACACCAGAAAAGGTAGCTGGTGTCTTATTCTTTCGGAGGTTAGTGAACTCGAGCCATCGAGTTAATTTTGATTTGAACTGGCGACAGCAAGTTTACCTCAACACAAATGAGCTGTGATCTGATTGATGAGATACTTTACGTCATTATAAACGCGCACGCTCTACCGCTAAGCTAAGAGAGTAGGAATGTACGCATTGGTTACAAAGCTGTTGATTTTCATCAGCATCTATTTACAAATGCATCATGTTAAACGACATCATATTTAATCGACAGAAATACTAGTGATGTCTTATTGAATACAACAATGTGTAACACTAACACAGTTGCTGCTAGGACTAGGAGGCTCCAGATTCCCAATTCCCAAATCCAGTTGGAAATAAGAAAGGTTTTGGATGCTTTGCTGTTAAAGGAGTAAAATTGGGTATGGTTTGATTGTGGAGTCAGATTAGAGATATGTCAGTCAGGGCAGGGGGGATGTTGTTTGCTTGGTTTCCTTGAATATTATACTATTTGGGGATCGATAAAATTTGATCTGTAAAAACAGCAAACCATGATATGATATCCATCCCCAATTGCTCCTACCAAACGCAGTTTCAATTGGACTCCGGAGCTCTCTCATCGGTACAGTATGAGTGTACGACTACTCCCTTTCCGTTTTGTTGATCCATCGACCTTCTTCCCGATCTGTAACATTGTTTTTGGAAGCAATAGATGATTGTTGATTTGGTTTCTTTGTTTGCTTAAATTTGTGAGTTGAATCAGCTAGCTAGCCTTATCGATCATGTCTCATGTAATCCTATAGGCTTTCACGATTCCACATACCGGGAACCAAGAAAGGGGATACGAACTAGAACAAACCAGAAAACGCAACTTAAAGATCAAACACAAGATTTTACGTGGTTCGGCCGGAGCCTACGTCCATGGAGCCTCAACCGAACGGCTTGAGAGCACAAATCCACTAATCGGTAAGTAGGTTTACAGAACAGGTTGCCCTAACTCAAGACTACGGCAAATACAAGCAAACACAGAGAACAAGAGACATGCGAGTGTAAAGAAGAGATAACGAAGCAGACAAAGGAAGAAAACACCCTAGATCTGAAGATCGTAGTCAGATCGTCGTCGGAGTGAACCGGAGAAGAAGATCTTCGCCAGAACGGTGGACATACACCTTCTTCTTCTTCCTAGAGGCCGGATCTAACGTTTCCAATGGAGATTCGCTCGAGATCGGCCGTCGAAGCTTCGCTGGAGCTCGGAGATCGCAAACCCTAGCAGAGCTTCTCTCTCTTTCTCTTTCTGGATTACCTTTTAGAGCGCCGTACTAAATGAGCTCCCAAACCCTAGCTTTAGGCTTATATAGAGCAAGCCCTTAAGTGAAACGCAGCGTTCCAGCTACCAGATCTCACAAGCCAAGAAGCCATGTGGCTAAAGGAGATTGGCTTAGGTATGGGCCTCAGTGTTGGGCCGAGCATCCTTCTCGGTAAGCATACATATATAACATATAACATATATAGCATGCCTTAGATATATACTATACTTAGAGTTGTAACATATATGAGCATAGGATATATTATCCCACACTTCTAATATATGATATTAGTAAGTATAATACATATGCTAGTGCTTTGCCTTAATCTACCAAGTAATCCTAAGTTAGAGCCATCCAAATATTCCTAGAACTAATGGTTAGATTAAGATGGACATTACAATTTGCCCTCCTAATCCAAACATTAGGTCTATTAAAAACACAAATACTAATTAGTGGATTTATAATCTCAAGCCATTCAACATCATCATCGGCTCAAAATACCTTTACCTAAGGTGGTTCTCCAAGATGGAGAAAATCCCTACAAAACATAAACTTGTTAGCAGGGACTACCTTTGTCCCAAAATCAGCTGGATTGATGTCGCCTTTGATCTTCTTCACTTCTAACTCTTGAGCTGCAACGCGGTTATTTATAAAGTGAAAACGAACATCAATATGTTTAGTCCTTTCGTGATACATGGGATCTTTGCACATGTATTGATGTCATCCTCAAGCGAAAGAAGAAGGCTCCACCTTGGGAGTCGTTGAAGAAACGACGTTAATTATTTTATTATTTATATTTCTTATTTTTTATATATATTCTATTTTTAGTAACTCCTATGTTAGTTGGAGTCTAATTATAGAATTGCTTATTTTTAGTATTTCTTAGTTAGGTCAAATAAGATGGTTAGGAGAGTCTATCCTTTAGGCTTTCTTAATTATCATATTTTATTATTTTCTATATTAGGATTTTAGATTAAGTTTTATCTTCTAGGTTTACTTTATCTTTAGGATTAAAATTCTATCTTTAAGAAACCAAAACTCTATCTTGCATGGTAGAATTGGTTCTTAGGTTTTCTATTTAAACGTTGTAGTTCTATTGAATTAAATCAGATTGAATAGAATTGAGAAACCCCTTTATGAATTAAAGGGTTCTCGATTATCAATCCAAAACTTTGCTTTCAAGTTCATTCGTTTGTTCTCCCATTCACCCACCCAAATACGTGTGTTCAATTGGAAATTTTAGTGTGGCAGCCGCAATTATTGACCAATCTCATGATCGGCAATTCTCGATGAAGTCCCAAGTTAATTAGTTCATAATTAACCAATTTGTGCGTACCCGACGATTACGAGTTCAAAGTCATTCACGACCGACGTCTCACATAGTTGATCGGCGCATTCACTAAGTCTACTCGTTACAAATTCGGCGTCAATTCAAGGATATCAAGGAGCATAAGCAAGATCGACGCATTAGTTTAGGAATTGGCCGGCCTAGCCAATTGCTATACATCAGGTATAGTGCACTTTGGCTATCCGTATGTATAACGGGTTTTGGTGGTCGTGCAAGGATTTCCTTTAGGATTCCTTTAAGCCATATAGCCTCTTTGGCAGCTTATGTAGCAGCCATATACTCAACTTCAGTTGATGACAAGACAACAACTGTTTGATGCTGAGATTTCCATGAAACACAGTTACCGGCCCATGTAAAGAAGTAGGCGGTAGTGGACTTGCGGTTATCCTTGTTACTAGCAAAGTCAGAGTCTACATATCCATTTAGTTTATCAACAGGCTTATGTAAACCATAATGCAAACAGAGACTCTTACTACCACTAATGTAACACAGTAAATATTTCATTGCAGTCCAGTGATCATTTCCAGGATTAGACATAAAACGACTAAGCACAGAAATGGCGAATGCAAGGTCTAGACGGGTGCACAACATAGCATACATAACGGACCCTACAGCTACATCATAAGGGACCTTAGCCATTTCTTTAATGTCTTCAGGCTTAGTGGGGCAGCTTTTTTGGGTGAGCTCTAGGTGCCTTTCTTAGGGGTATGGATGTAGGCTTAGAATTCAACATATTAAACCGAATTAGAACCTTAAGAATATAGTCGTCCTGAGACAACCATATTTGCTTATTAGGTCGGTTTCTAATAATGTTAACACCAAGAATCTTCTTGGCACTTCCTAAGTCTTTCATGTCAAAGTATTTCTTTAGATCATTTTTAACAGTACTAATAAGAATAATAGAACTGCATATCAATAGTATATCATCAACATATAATAACACATAGATCAAGGATGACTTAGAAACACTTTTGAAATAAAGACATGAATCATAACTGCTACGAGTAAACCCAAGTTTCTTAATCACAACGTCAAACTTAAGATTCCATTGTCTAGGAGACTGCTTGAGTCCATAGATGGATCTTTTTAAGTGACACACATGATCAGGAAATTTGGAGTTTACGAACCCTTTGGGTTGTTTCATATAAATGGTTTCATCAAGAGTACCATGTAAGAAAGCAGTTTTGACATCTATTTGCTCTAATTCCTAGTAAAAAACAGCACACGTAGCAAGCATAATACACATAGTTTTGTACTATCGTTATAGTCTATTCCTTCTCTCTGGGTGAACCCTTTTGCCACAAGGCGGGCTTTAAACCTAGGAGGTTCTCTAGGGTTTAGACCTTCCTTAAGCTTATAGACCCATTTAGAGTCTATAAGCCGGGTCTTAGGAGGTCCCGGAACTAGACTCCATATTTTGTTTGTATACATGGAGTCCATCTCTTCTCTCGTAGCAGTTAGCCACTGTTTGGCATAACTATCCTTAAGGGCAGATTCATAAGAGCTAGGAGTAGTGGGGTTTCTAACAATATCAGTAGTAAGAAAGGCATACTCCATAATATAAGAGGTATACTTCCTATTGGGGATGATGGTTCTAGGTTCTCTATCCCTAGTTAACTGATAATCACGCAGATTAGGTATATCAGTAATATCAAAAGCATGTGAATCAGAAGGGAGGGAGGAGAAAATAGAGGACTCTCTTTGAGTCATTAGAAAGGCCATTTACATCACTAGAAGTAGAAGGAGGAGGATGAGAGATAAGAGAAGAAGAAGCAGCAACTTGCTCAGTGTCAGGCTGAGGCTCGGGTTCCTCATGTTCAGTTTGAGGATCTTGTTCTTCATTTTCCTCTTTTTCTTCCTCTTGTTTTCCCCCTGTAGTATGGAGTGTGTGCCCTTCGGGGCTGATATGTAGGTCCTACCAGTGTCGTTCTCTTCATCATCAGAGGACTCACCTTCTTCAGGTAACAATTGCTTGGTATGCTCAGGGGTACCTGTGAACTCAGGGAAAGAAGTTAGCTTAGTTTTTAAAGGAAAGTCTATCTCATTAAACCTCACATTCCTTGCTGTGATAACCTTGTAGGGTCCAGGCTGCAAAAGAAGCACCCTGAACCCCTTCACTCCATCAGGATAACCAAGAAGAGCACCCTTCAAGGTCCTTGATTGCAGCTTACCATCACTGGTGCGAGGATAGGCTGCACACTCAAAGGGCTTGAGGTATTCCAAGCTTGGTTGTTTACCTGTCCATTTGAACTGGGGAGTGAAAAAGTTAAGCACAGAGGAAGGAGATCTGTTAATAAGTTAGGCAGCAGTTAATACAGCTTCACCCCAAAGAGTAATCTTAAGGCCAGAACTAATTAACATGCTTCTCACTTTTTCTAACAAAGTTCTATTCATTCTTTTTGTAGTCTTCCCATTTTGTTGTGGAGTTCCAAGTACAGTTAAGTGTCTCTTAATCCCATGAGTTTGGCAATAAGTATCAAATTCATTATTACAAAACTCCAAACCACTGTCAGTTTTTAAGCATTTCAATTTATGATTGGACTGACTTTCTATCATCACCTTCCATCTTGTGAAAGCAGCAAAGGCTTTCTCCTTTATTTTTAGAAGGCTTACCCAAACTTTCCTTGAGAAGTGATCAATGAAGCTAATAAAGTATCTCATACCTCCTGCAGTAGGGACGGGTGAAGCTCCCCATAGATCAGAGTGCACATATTCTAGAGGAGATTTAGCAACATATGAAGACACAGGAAATTTAAGCTTGGCAGACTTGCCCAAAAAACAATGCTCACAAAATTTGATATCAACAGGTTTCTTAAATATAGGCCAGATTTATGCAACTTTATTAAGCCCTTGTTGCCTATGTGACCAAGCCTGTTATGCATGCCAAACCTTAGTCTCAGATAAAGTCATAGAATCAAAAGCAGAAACAACATTCACTTCAGGTTTAGAAGAGAGAACAAAATACAATCTTTTCCTTCTAACAGCTTTAACAATTACAGTTCCATTTCTGGAAACTGTTCTCACACCATCAGAAGAATTAACACTGCATCCTATTTCTTCTAAAGCAGATTCATACATTAAACTTCTTCTAAGACTGGGAACCCACTTAACATTGGTGAAGACTCTAACAATGCATTCATGCATGAGTAAAGGAACATCACCTACAACTTTAATATGCAAGCAAGTATGATCACCCAACATGACATCACCACGCACAGACTCATTTAAATTTCTAAAGAAATGCTTATGAGGGGTGGCATGCATTGTACAACGAGAATCTAATATCCATGCATCAGAAGAATCAACAGATGAAATCTCAGAACACATGAACAATTTGGCAGAGTATTGATAGGGTCTATTTTAGTCGTATAATTGCATATTATATTAGGTTATTTTCATGCATATTTTACTTATTTTATAGTTAATTTGTATTATTTACTTTTCGGAGTCTACACAAGTGTTTTATATATTTCAGGTATTTTTGAGGCTGGATCATATGAATTTGGAGGTTGTTTATAACTTGTTGGATTATTTTGCAATTTGGAAGACAAGAGGCCGGACCGGATCGATACATGGGCTGATTTATAATTCAAGCTTTCTTGTTGGTGCGATTGAAGGGAGGAGGAGGTTGCAATCGATTTTATGAAATTAGATAGAAAGAATATTAGATATATTTATAATATATAAATTACGAAATTAGGATAGATTAGAGAGTTTATAGAAATAGCACTATATATATTAATTCATTACGGCAAAGCATGGGAGAGAATCGTAGCCGACTTTAGTTTCAATTCTAACCCTAACTGTGTTTTGTCTTATTTTTATGAAGATCTAAACTCTCCCGTTTCGTCTATGGATTGAAACTTTGGTTTGATAAAGTTGTGAGATTTCTATTCTTGTTCTATTTCTATTGATTCGTATTGATTCTTTTGCGAATATTGTTAATTTCTTCTAGTTCGTACAACTAGTAGAGATTATTGCTAGGATTTTGTAGATTCCTCGTAGCGAACCTTAATCCATAGTAGCAATCATGCCTTTTTAGGACTCGTAGGACTAAACTGGTGTGTAGAGAATCAATTATATGTTGAATGTTGACTCGTAGCTTGGTGTTGCATATATCCTGGTTAATCCTTAATCTTAATGCTACTATTAGGTTGAATCTTAACCGTGTTAGGGTTATCTAATTAGTAAGGGTTACTAGGACTCGTAGGACTAGTAATTTACACAAGATCAGGACATGAACAATAATAGGATGAAAATAGAACTTGAAGAAGGATCAAGGATCAACTAGTCAAACTAAAGTGGATGTTTGTAGATGAAACTAGTTCTTTAATTGTTATCTCCATTTATTTGTTTATAGTTTAGTTTATTTTCTTTCTAATTTCACCACTCAAAACCCCCCTATTTTCTCTTAATTGGTAAATAGACTTAACTTAGGAATAACTTGATTCTCTATGGGATCGACTCGTACTTATCACACTACATTAGTTAGGTAAGTTCGAATTTATTTTGATACGGTTTACGCGACTAAAAACCGTCCATCAAATTGGCGCCGTTGCCGGGGACCCCCTTTCCGGATCCCGTTCCCTTTCTCTCTCTCTCTCTCTCCGCCCGTCTTCCTCGCCCGATCCCTATACCACCTCACCACCGTCGACAGCCCAGCAGCAGTCACCGCACCACCTCCTCCCGCAATCCGTCCTGAAGCCCAGCTACCGCCGAAATCCCACCACCGACGACAGAAAACCCACCCCAGTCAGCCCATCTCCTTTCTTCTTCACCGGCGCCGCACAATCAGCACAGTGGCCCCCTCTCTCAGGCTTGTGTCTCCGGCTGCCTGCGATTCCTCTCGACCTAACTGTGATTCCTTGAACTTCAGTAACGGCAGGTAAGTGCAGGTATGTTTCAATCCCCTACCAGTTATGCTTCTATGAAATTATTGGGAAAAGCGTGCTTTGCCTATCTAGTTCTTTGTGGAATTCAGTCAATTTCTTGGTGGGATCTAGTCATTGTTGTCATGTTTGTCTCGGTTTGTTTGCTGAATTTTGGCCTTGTGATGTCTTAAAACTGATATTGGGGTAGAGGCGAAATCGATAGTTGGTCATTACCTGTCATGTTTTGCTGCATTATTGCGCCTCTATTCTGAATTTTGATGCAGTGAATTGGATTTGATTTTTATAGAATTTGTTGATGCTTGCTGCTGATTGCTAAATAGATGTTTTAATTTCATAGGGTTAGCTTGGTCTTTCTAATCTTATCAATTATCTGCTACCGAGCTCTACATGGCTGAATTTGTGCTTGAGGAACTAGGTGGATTGATTTTGGATTATATTTGATGATGATTGTAGATGTGCTAAAATTTCGAACTTGATATCAAATGTTCAATGGACAGCTCCTATTAATGGCTAGGTTGGTGGCCAGGTTGGTTGATCATGAGATGTGATTGGATCCATGTTTCTTCTGTTCTTATGGTCTTATGCTCCTTCTGTCCATTTCAATTTTCATGAATTCAATTTGTAAAATTTGGATGGGCATGAGTCACAGGATTGCTTGTTTGATTTGTTGATCGTGTTCTTTATTCTTGGATGATATAGTTTTCTCGGATGTTGGAATGTATTTGGTTGTGGTGTGTTTTCTTTGTCTTTTGTTTTGGCCAGGACAAATTGCAAATTAAAGGAGATTGTCTATATTTTTTCGACTCCAAGACGGTTCACACTGTTAGTTGCATCCAAGTTGCTGAAAGCTTATGCTCAAACACCCAGGGCTGAAATTTTTATTTTTTTCTCATGTTTTAAGGGTATGCGTACTTGGGAATAGTCATCTATTTTGCTGAATTTTCTGCATTTGATATTCCTTTGTTACTGAATTGAATTTGCTGCTGATTTCTATTCTAGTTTTGGTGGTTTGTTCTGCTGTTTTGGTATTGGACAAGTCTTATAACTATGAGAAATGTTGAATTTTATGGTCTGTTCAGTGGCTACAACACCAGTACCTCTCCTTTTGAGCTAAATGTTTTTCCGAATGCCCGATTTCATTGTGAGTTTCCTCTACCTCTTTCTTTCTTTTTCTTTACTTTGAGGATAAAGTAAGATTTTAAGCATAGGGTGGGGAATTGAAGTGTAGCTCCGTGTTTTATATATTGTTAGTTTTTTTTTTCAATTTTTGTTATGCATTTCATTGCATTATAGGTTGCATTGTAGTTTTTTTTATTATCCCATGGTCGTAGTAAGTTATTGAGTCTTTGTTTTTTATTTATTATTTGTTAGTTTTTCTTTTAGTTGTGTTAAGAAGTTATTTCTATGATTGGTATGACCTCGATGAAGATATATGGTTTTTCATGGCTTAAGAGTTAATAAAATGGAATTTTAATTGAATAAAGACACTTGTGAGATTTCCATAGATGATTTGGATTATGAGCTTTAGTTATAACTTGATTATTGGTTGGATGTTCAGATTAGAGCAATTTTGAAAATTTTTATATGATTTGTAATGTTTATGTCTAAACTCCTTATGAAAAGCACTAGTAAATTCGGTTATATTTGTTTGATGTGTTTTGGTATATATGTTGGGTTGATGAGTGTAAAGAGGATAAAATTCACTTACACCGCTCGGGGAGGATAAAATTCACTCGAGTGAAAAGAATCATCAATAAACCAATATTCGAGGAGAATAAATTCACTCGACACTCATAAGAATTTAAAAAAAAAAATACGGTTAGTAACCGATCCTGTTTGTGGAGGATAAAATTCACGCAAGGAGGAAGAAAAGTGTTTAGAGAAACAAAGAAAGAAAGAAAAATAAAGTGCTTTAATGAAACTCCGAAGTAGAAAATGCCTAGTAATCTATGGGTGTTTATGACGATTTTTATGTGCTTAATGAATTTGATTGCTCAATACATTCTGAATGCAAGCATCCCATGAACCTAATCGGAGTTTATAGCAATGAGTGTGAAGGGTTTGATGTGGGTCTCATAGTGTCATAACTATTTGAAGCTTTAACATAATAAATACTCCGGTAGCCATGAGAACCATACTGATGAGTGATCATTCGTAGAAATCTCTTTGAGTCGTTGTCTTTCATTTTGAGTCTGTCTTTGTTTTGAGTTAGTTTGCTTGGGGACGAGCAAAAGTCTAAGCATGGAGTAGTTTGATATGGTCTATTTTGGTCGTATAATTGCATATTATATTAGGTTATTTTCATGCATATTTTACTTATTTTATAGTTAATTTGTATTATTTACTTTTCGGAGTCTACACAAGTGTTTTATATATTTCAGGTATTTTTGAGGCTGAATCATATGAATTTGGAGGTTGTTTATAACTTGTGGGATTATTTTGCAATTTGGAAGACAAGAGGCCGGGTCGGATCGATACATGGGCTGATTTATAATTCAAGCTTTCTTGTTGGTGCGATTGAAGGGAGGAGGCTGCAATCGATTTTATGAAATTAGATAGAAAGAATATTAGATATATTTATAATATATAAATTACGAAATTAGGATCGATTAAAGAGTTTATAGAAATAGCACTATATATATTCATTCATTACGGCAAAGCATGGGAGAGAACCGTAGCCGACTTTAGTTTCAATTCTAACTCTAATTGTGTTTTGTCTTATTTTTATGGAGATCTAAACTCTCCCGTTTCGTCTATGGATTGAAACTTTGGTTTGATAAAGTTGTGAGATTTCTATTCTTGTTCTATTTCTATTGATTCGTATTGATTCTTTTGCGAATATTGTTAATTTCTTCTAGTCCGTACAACTAGTAGAGATTATTGCTAGGATTTTGTAGATTCCTCATAGCAAACCTTAATCCATAGTAGCAATCATGCCTTTTTAGGACTCGTAGGACTAAACTAGTCCGTAGAGAATCAATTATATGTTGAATGCTGACTCGTAGCTTGGTGTTGCATATATCCTGGTTAATCCTTAATCTTAATGCTACTATTAGGTTGAATCTTAACCGTGTTAGGGTTATCTAATTAGTAAGGGTTACTAGGACTCGTAGGACTAGTAATTTACACAAGATCAGAACATGAACAATAATAGGATGAAAAAAGAACTTGAAGAAGGATCAAGAATCAACTAGTCAAACTAAAGTGGATGTTTGTAGATGAAACTAGTTCTTTAATTGTTATCTCCATTTATTTGTTTATAGTTTAGTTTATTTTCTTTCTAATTTCACCACTCAAAACCCCCCTATTTTCTCTTAATTGGTAAATAGACTTAACTTAGGAATAACTTGATTCTTTGTGGGATCGACTCGTACTTATCACACTACATTAGTTAGGTAAGTTCGAATTTATTTTGATACGGTTTACGCGACTAAAAACCGTCCATCAAGTATTCACACATATTTTCAAGCACAACAACAGACAACTCAGTGTTATTTTTCTTAGCAAGATCCTCAGCCTTTTCTTTTTTCCTGCATTCCTTAACCCAGTGACCCACTTTACCACAGTAATTGCATTTAGAATTAGGGCCAGATTTCTCATTTTTAGACTTATCTTTCTTTTGCTTCTTATTTTTGTTATTCTTGTTACCCTTTTTGTCATTCCCTTTAGTGAACAGAACCTCAGATTTATCAGCTTTGTCAGTTTTAAGACCCTTGATCCTGAAAACCTTCATAATCTCATTCTTTTCAATAATGGATTCAATTAGCTTATCTTTAGTAAGTTCATCACGACTAAACTGTATGACATCTTTAAAATTGTCAAATTGGGAAGGTAAAGAGTTAAGAAGCAAGATAGCCTGGTGAGAATTTTTTATGTCATCATTAGAGTGTTCCAGCTCTTGAGTCATCTTAAGATATTTGTCAAGATTATCATCTAGAATCATGGAAGTGTTCATTTTATAAGTAAACAGACGACACAATAGAGAAATCCCGGAGGGCGAGGATTTAGAGAGAAAAAGCTCCTCCAAGGCATGCCAGAGTGAGAAAGCGGAAGAGTGTTTTACCACTTGACAAGCAATGCTATCAGTGAGGCGCAACATTATCTTAGAGTGGGCTTTCATGTCCATGTCCAGCTCTTTAGGAGTGGACTTAGGGGGTGTGGAGGATTCTCCTTCAACTTTCTTCAGTTTTTCATCAGTTTTTGGGGGATCTTCATCATTGATGTCAACACCCTTGAGAAGGGTGGTCATCTCAGAGGTTGCGGTTGCAGGCTTCAGAACCGCCTTCCAACAACCTTCTTTTATGAGAACAGCTCTCATCTTGACTTGCCACATGGCGAAGTCGATGACGCCATCAAAAGGCTTTATCTTCAAAGCACTGTCCATGGTGTTTAGTACCTGCAATATACAAGAACAGGTGAGTATCAAAGTTTTATAAGCGGAAGCAAGCAAGAGAATAAAAGTATACAAGATTCTTAAGTAAAACCCCAGGAATACATGTCACAAAATAGATCTAGACCAGTGGTACTTCAGATAGGAGAGGAATAGCCCAAGCCTGAGCTTTTTGAATGACTACCCAATGTCCTGCCTCCGATCCCGCTCCGTGAAATCCAAGAATGGCTCAGGTAGGTAAGGAAAAGGACACCCAAGCTCTAATACCACTTTGTAATCCTATAGGCTTTCACGATTCCACAGATCGAGAACCAAGAAAGGGGATACGAACTAGAACAAACCAAAAAACGCAACTTAAAGATCAAACACAAGATTTTACGTGGTTCGGCCGGAGCCTACGTCCACGGAGCCTCAGCCGAACGGCTTGAGAGCACAAATCCACTAAGGGAGATTCGCTCGAGATCGGCCGTCGAAGCTTCGCTGGAGCTCGGAGATCGCAAACCCTAGCAGAGCTTCTCTATCTTCTCTCTCTTTCTCTTTCTGGATTACCTTTTAGAGCGCCGTGCCGAATGAGCTCCCAAACCCTAACTTTAGGCTTATATAGAGCAAGCCCTTAAGTGAAACGCTGCGTTCCAGCTACCGGATCTCACAGGCCAAGAAGCCATGTGACTAAATGAGATGGGCTTAGGTATGGGCCTCAGTGTTGGGCCGAGCTTCCTTCTCGGTAAGCATACATATATAACATATAACATATATAGCATGCCTTACCTATATACTATACTTAGAGTTGTAACATATATGAGCATAGGATATATTATCCCACACTTCTAATATATGATATGAGTAAGTATAATATATATGCTAGTGCTTTGCCTTAATCTACCAAGTAATCCTAAGTTAGGGCCATCCAAATATTCCTAAAACTAATGGTTAGATTAAGATGGACATTACATCTCAGTTACCAACGTAACTCAAAATGATTCCTCAATGAGTAGTGCTTCGAAATAGAGATATTGGATGGGAGTATGGAATGCTAAGTAATGCAATGAATCAAAGACAAATATATGGAAATGCCTCAAATTAATTAATGTGAAAAGGACTTGAGAGCTGTTTCAAGCCAGTGAGACTTTGTTTTCCGAAACCTGTTTACATAATATTGTCTGGTTCGACGTAAGTGCGTGCAGCAAATCTCCTCCTCTTCTTCTTCTAGTGAGCTGCAAGTGTTCGAAAACAACGTAATTAAACTGCGAAAGTGCTTGCTAAATGGACCGATCGATATCTTGAAATTATAATAGACTGGGCGAAGGCAAACAAACCTATCTCTGAATTTTGCTAGTCAGTTCATATTATCAATTTGAGGTGGGTTGCAGAGCGAGGATGGATCCTTTTCAGGTGACATCCAAAGGATCCATAAAAGTAGGTTATTCCATCAATTATTTATTTAAAATTCAATTAATCTTTGATCTCAGCCTAAATTATAATTTTAGTAATTTTAAAAAAAAATAGCAATGAGATTAATTCAAAACATAAAATTAATAATAAGGAAATATAAAATTAATATTAGTAATATATATATATATATATATATATATATATATATATATATATATATATATATATATATATATATAGGTAAAGGTTCAAATGAAAATGGGGCTTAAGATGAAAATCCCTCTTAAAGTGAAAATAGTCTAATTTGGATGTAAATGGGCCTAATTTAAAGTTAAATGAGCCTAATTAAATGAGTAATGAATAAATGGGCATAATTTAGGTGTAAATGTGCCTAATTTTATGAGTAAATGGAAAAATGGTTAAATGACCCTAATTATGAGGTAAATTTCACACGCCTCCCCCAAACTTTCCATTCATACGAATATTGCCCTTATTTCAATTATGAAAATTACAGATTTTAGCCCGTAATTTTTATTTGAAATAATATTGTTAGGTGCAACTATAATATTAAAAAAATACAACAAAATTACAAAATGCAACAAAATATGCTACATCACATTTCTTGTCTTTATATTTAAAAAGTGAAAAATATGAGATTACAAAATATAAAGTGAACAAATAATACAATAAAGATTATTATTAATAAATGTGCATTTTTCTAATGTAAAGTAAGTTTCCTACCAAATATTTTCTTTATGGGTTGCTATTTTTATGGCGGTTTTGTACTTTAATGCGACATGTGTCATTAAAAGCCTATTAGCTCAAATGGTATAACGATGTGCCCATGCACAAAGGTTCGAGTTCAAAATCCCGCATAGGCTATTTATGATTGTCTTCTTTTTGTTCCCATTCATGAATAAGATTATAAAGTGCAATAATAAAACGATAATGTGCACAAATAAGATGAAATAATGCATATATAACATTATGGTGTGCAAATATAACATTATGGTGTGCAAATATAACACTATGTTTTGCAAATGTAACATTATGTTGTGCATATCTAATAATATAATGTTACGTTGTGCACATATAATATTATATTGTGCGAATATAACATTATATTGTGCAAACATAACTTTAAGTTGTGCAAATATAACACTATGTTTTGCAAATATAACATTATGTCGTGCATATCTAATAATATAATGTTACGTTGTGCACATATAATATTATGTTGTGCGAATATAACATTATATTGTGCAAATATAACTTTAAGTTGTGCAAATATAATATTATGTTGTGCCAATAAAATGACAATGTGCAAGAATAGAATGATAAAGTACATAAATAAGATGTTAAAGTGTAAGAATAAAATGATAAAGTGCACAATTAAGATGATGAAGTGCATAAATAAAATGAAAAGTGTCCGTTTTCAATTAAAAAAAATCATAACTTCATCATGCTATTTAGTCTTTCCTATCTAACATTTGGGGGTAAAAATGACTTTTTCTCTCTACATCTTCAACCTTCGGCTAAATGGAATTCAGGAGCACAAGGCCATCTTCAACCTCCGACTAAATTGAACTCAGGAGCACAAGGGCGACTCCGAGCGGCGGTCGTTTATGATGGATCTGATTTCGAATTTAGGGGATATCCGTGTTCTTCATGAACAAACCTAGATCTGAGAAAGGGCTTTCCGATTTACCGCCAACCTCCTACTGCTACCGCCAACCTAGATCTGCAGGAGAGTGGGAGAAGCGGGGAACATTATGAACCCGACCGGGAGGATGAGTGAGCGGAGAAGGACGAGGGTGCGATGCAGCGCCGGTGTCGGAGATTTGAGCGCATAGGCGGAGGAAGAGCACTGAAACCTCCGGGAATCGGAGGCGAGAGAGGAATCGCGGAGGATGTAACCAGACGACACGGCGGAGGCGGCGCGACCAGACGACACGGCGGAGGCGGTGCGCACCGTCGGGAGGATCAAATCCAGATCCAGCACCTTCCTCGGCCTATTCACAACACGAAACCCCTTGCCGCGCTCGTTATCCACCACCGCCGACGACGAGTCCGAATCGCTCTGTGCTCCGACGCCGGCCGCCGCTCGAGGGTTGCACCTTCTCCTTCTTCCGCTCCATTTCCATCTTCAGATCTGAATAGCCTCCCATGGATGACAGAGAGAGAGAGAGAGATAGAGAGCTCGAGGGTTTGTGCCGGATTGCAATTAAGGCCGGCTTCAGTTTTTTTTTTTTTAAATTAGCCCCATTTTCACTTTAAACAAAATTTTCATCTTAATCCCATTTTTCACTTTAACCTCACCCTTATATATATATATATATATATATATATATATATATATATAAAAGTTGTTTTCTTCTTCTGTTCTGATTGCTTCTTTATTACGCATATATTGGTTTGTCTTTGTAGATCTAGCTAGTAGTTGTTGTTGACAACATATATAATACTCCCTCCGTTCAACAAAACTTGTCGTTTACTATTTATGCACGCTTTTTTAAAATGATAGAAATTATATAAAATATTCATTTTTTTTAATTTTTTTTTTAACAAGTTTGTACTTATTAACAATAACTACGAAATTGTTAAAAAATTTATTTAAAAAGTCGATATTTTATATAGTTTTTAGTTCCTAAAAAAGCGTGCATGAATAGTAAAACGTCAAGTTTTGTTGAACGAAGGAAGTATAATGGAGATCGATTTTGACAAAATTAAATTAAATTACAACAATTAAAGTCTTTTGTAGCGGTTCAAAACCGCCACAAAAGGTCTAAAAACCGCCACAATAGACCTATTGTGACGGTTTTTAACCGCCTCTGCTGGCGTTGCATTAGGTCTATTGTGGCGGTTTTACCACCTATTGTAGCGGTTTATGACAAACGGTTAAAACCGCCACATTAGATATGATAACTGCCACAATAGAGTATCTACAATAGAGTATATAGATACTCTATTGTGGCAGTTTTTCATCAGCTACTGTGACGGTTTTCATCACCTACTGTGGCGGTTTTTATCTATAGTGGTGGTTTTTTTAACTACTGTGGCGGTTTTTATTTACCAAATTTTTTAAAAAAATCACTTTTTAACCCGGATTAAATTGACCCGGGCTAAAAAGTCCCCATATTGTTTTTTAAAATAGCAAAATGCAGTGCACCTAATTCTTGGGTGCTCTCTAATCAGTGTCTCAAGCATTTCAATTCCTAAAGTTAAAAATATACACTAAAATATACACAATACACTAAAATATCAATATACACATTAAAAACAGCTTCACTTTGTTATAGAAGCTTCACTTTAGCTGTTTAGAGGTGGCCAACAGACACAGTAAAAAAACACTCAAATTTGACCTATATATCAAATGTGAAAACAATTGTAAAGTTAAAAATTTGTTTCTCAAAGTTAAAAAAATGTTTATTACCAGCTTCACTTTGTTATAGAAGCGTTTAAGGTCCTCATTGCCTTCTCTTCTATTTGGATTGAATGAATGGTTGAAGGTGAGTCCATCTCTAGCCTGAACTACTGATTAGGGCTCTTGGAGTTGGATGGTGAGCCTACGGGCTGTTCGGTTGATCCAGCTGGTTCATCCATTTATCACTTAAAAAATTCAGTGTTCTCTATAGCAGGTATTTCTTATAGCATGTATGGACTATAGGATGCTCCAAACCTCTTTGGCCGCTTATTTTCAGCTCCAACCTCAGCCTTCTCAGACTTTCCATTGCCAATGGACATTGTGAGGCCATCAAAGCTCTTCAATTCTTAGCCGATTCTTCGTCTGTATTTTCAGATGGCTTTGCAGCTGTATCCCTGCTCAATGTGGTAACAACCTATAAAATGACCCAATATTTGGAGTTTCACATCACCAATTCTCCCTCAAAAACTCTTTTAAGGAAAATCGCAATTATAATCAGGCCCATGGCCTAACATCATCTAAACAAGGAACTGAAAAAGGTGCTTTAAAGGTTTGAGAGTTGCGACCATAACAAAGTTACATTAGCAGCAGCAAAAGTGGGAACTCCTTGTCCAAGTGGTGGTGAACCATAATTAAAAAGGATTACTGGTTTAGCATCTAAGAAATTTTAGAACCTTTAATTTCAATGACCATTTACACTTCACTTTAGCCAACTAAACTCTGTCACACTAATTACTAATCCTTTTCAATGACCATTTACACTGCACATTAGCCAACTGAACTCTGCATCCCTATATTTAGTTTGGGGGGAAACGGAAAAAGAAAAGGTGAGGACAAATGCTACAAAAAAAGCTCTAAAAGGATGAAAAAAAAGGTATGTCCTAAAATCAGCAGAAGGACACCATCCATTACATCCATTACATGCACAAGATTAGATCGCATTAACTTACCAATTGAACCTGTTGAAGTTGCTCTTGCGCAGCTTCTGGGGAGCCACCACTGCTATCCAAAGAAAAAGAAGAGAGATGCCAAGGAACTGACGAAAGGCACACATAGGAACATAGCATAATACATGTGTCTTATTAGAAACAATTTATATGTCCCCATTTAAATGTTGGCTCTTTAGCTATTAGCTTATTACAATATTAAACACATAATCCATTTGAAAGATGGGGTTAGAAGAAAAAGAAAGGTAAATGTGAATACATGATATTGAACATCGCACAATATTTAAATGTGTTTTTTTTTTATCATTTTGAATAAGAATACACAGTGCACGGTTAGATTTAATATTTGTTATAATGACAGACAAAGATGCCCTCTAGAAGATTTATTAAAAATGTTTTTCTGTAGACCTATTTTTAATAAGTTGATCTCTTTTGCCAAACAGCGAAAAGCCGACACTAACTATTTGATGTGATCAAATTAATAATTGGAAAAATGATCAATGAACTTGTTACTTATAGTAAGGACAAAAATCGATCTATTTTCAACACTATCATTAAAGCAGTTCATCAAAAAGCATACCTGTGGAAAAGATCAATGCTGCACAAGTCACTGGAAAGTCAACTGGCAATCTCAAAAGCCAAACAACCAACAGGAATCAAACCAATTACCAGTTGTACTGCAACACCACCACGCTTTTTCTCTGAGTTGAAAGGGAAAACATGTAGAATTATAGCTTCAGATTTCACTGAATCAAACTTCATACCCAGCTGCATCAAATTAAATTAATAGCTTCAACTTAGTTTCCCTTAAAACTATGTGCATAATGTGTGAAGCTTAAGAAAGTTACAAGATGTATACATGGATACCCCAAGACAAAAGAGACTTCTCACTTTCTCAGTAGGGGATCCAGAAGTTTCAACATCAACAACATTCTGTCAAGAGGGTTAAAAACATCTGCTGTTAGGTGACCACAAAATAGTTCTTAATTAAATATGAGATTTTGAAAAATATATCATGAAACCAAATCTGAGATTTTCTTTTCAGAACTGAAAATCAAATCTAGAGCCCCAATTCAGACTTCAAACTGAGATGCCAGTAATAATCATGCCTAAAAAAGCTAAATCCCAAACAGATATTAATCCTATTATCAAAATTCTTAAGAATGACATTGAAAGATCCAAGGTTAAGTAAACACAAAATGCATGACAGTAAATGGGAGAAACACACATTTTTTCAAGCTAGCATAAGGGGTGGACAAATTCCAACATGGCAATTGTTTGTGCAAATAAAATGGAAATGTAGACCCTGCATCTACTACTTATTGGCTGAATTTTGAACGAGAGTTTAAACATAATAAATCAATCACATGCACATTGCATAGATCAAGCGCAAGAATAATAAAAGGCTATTCCAAACTATATGAATAATGCCTAAACATAACAATTACATAGCTGGTTAATGTGAATATATTCCTGAATTCGACCCATTGAAAGGCAAAGACACCGAGGCTGCGTCGGTTGCCCCCGCATACTCAGCAATATTTACAGATGCTTTTCCCAAAATACTCAATTTTGATGCCCCCTATGACAGTGACACCGATGAAAACGATCAACATGAATCAAAGGGGTGAAAAACGTTTAGACGGCAAGTGAGATTTCAGTCATTTCACAAAGACACAAGTATACACTATCAAGAGGAGGAACATAGCTACACGAGGAATTTGTTCTTAGAAAAGAAAATGAAAAAATGGAAGGCAGAGGTACCGAAGGTGATTTTGCCGGAGGAGGAGTCATCGATGGAGATCTGGTTGAGCGTGATCCAGAGGAGGAGCTCCTTGGACTTGAAGGCCATGAGGCGCTTCATCCGGCGGTTCTCCATGAAGGCGGTGACCTCGGAGTTGTACGACACCGACATGCCGATCTTGGAGAACCAATGCTGCATCGATTTCTTCTGCTTGAGCCGGATGAAGCCGGCGGACTTGTTGTAGCCGACCTCCACCAAGTCGTCAAGTGACAGCAGGCCCTCCGGGAGGCAGATCTCAGCCAGCAGCGACCTCGATTTCTGCTTGCAGATGTCGGATGCAACTCATGAGGAAGATGGAGATTAGGAGGAATTAGAGTTTCACCTTTTGATTTTGGTGAAATGAGAGTGCGCTTTACTTTCCTCCGATATGAGAGCTGCTTTTTTAAGTTCCGAAAAATAATTTACTTGAAATTTCTTTTTCTTTTTTTTACTGTAATAAACAACCACAATAGGTTAAAAAACCGCCACAATAGACAAAACCGTCCCAAGAACCGCTTCAATAGCCTAACCGCTACAATTAAGTATTACAATAGGTCTAACCGCTACAATTAAATATATAGCGAGCTGCGAAAATCTTGATGGTGGCTTCGGAAGTACGCCTGCTGGAGAATCCCATGCAGCACTTACAGTGTATCTAATCCTGCTACACTTTTTTTTGGTTCTCTTCTAAATTACTATATATACCTCTCTTGTATGCATGGACGGAGCCGGAAAAAAATCAAGAGGCTTGACTTTATTATCGGATTTTTTTTAAAATATATATATATATATATATATATATATATATATATATATATATATATATATATATATATATATATATAGAGAGAGAGAGAGAGAGAGAGAGAGAGAGAGAGAGAGAGAGAGAGAGAGAGAGAGTATGGATAGATTGTGCACAAGACTTATGATGTGCCTTGTGCACAATTGCGGGGGCCATTTATCGAAATGGAATGAACGAACATGATTTCTCCACGTGTCCAGTGATTTAAAAAATAATAATTTGAAAAGCAACCCACAGTGAAAGAATTGAGGGCGTGGGCGCGTGTGGATTGTTGTGAAAATATAACCCTAAATCCCAAATTTTCTCTTCTTCATCGTTTGGAGTTTGGACCAAGCAGAGGCGGAGGCGAATCGAAATTAGGGCCGGGTGGTGCTAGGGTTCGCTTTCCTGGCGGTGCTAGGCGTGTCGAGTTGGTGATCGGGGTTCGAGGAGTAGTAGTCTGCCTTCGGTTGGCGCGAGGGTTGATCTCGAATCGGAGTCGGGGCCAGGCGGGGTGAGGGTCAATTCCGACTTCAGCACTGCCTCACGGCGGGGCTGCTTGCTCTCGGTCTGGATCGCCGGTAGGGGCTGGTTGCTCTCGGGATCGCTCGTTGTCGCCCTCCCTCCCTCCCGCAAAGGCATGCTCGAAGCGTCTGATGTGTAAGCATCCTCCATCGTCTCTAGTTGTTACTTGTTTCCGATGCTTTAGATTTTGCCCCCCTTTTGGATTCAATTTCCCAACTTTTGGATTGATAGGCCTCTAGGTGTTACTTGTTATGCTTTAGATTTTGCGGTCATTGTGATTCCTTCATAATGTTGATTCAATTTCCCCCGTTTGGCTGTGTTTTTTTGGAAATTGATCTGTGATTACTTCATAATGTGATTCAAGCTTAGCTTTTTATGTAGATTTAGCTTACTTCATAACGTTTTTATGGCCTGAGAAATGTTGACCAATTGCCCATATATTATACAACTTTTCTATTTAGTTTTAATTTCAAAAGTTGTTTTTAATTTCATCCTCTTCCCTTTTTGAATTCAAGTCATTTTGTTGCACTGATTTCCAATTCAAACTTTATTTTATTTTGAGTATAATTGTTGTTGCGTGTCTTGGAGGATCAGATCCAGTTTTGATTTGAATTTGTGGTCCTCCGGTGGTGGCAGAATGCGGCGGAGAGGGCAGCGAAGCTCTTCATCAATGACGTTTATATTTCTACTAGCTTATTGATTTTTTATGACTTTTGATTCCTGTACAAAATGGTTCATCACGATCCTGAGATATGCGAGTTCAGATGGAGAAAGCGAAGATTTCGGACGAGCCTCCTTCGACGGTGAATACAATCATGGGGAATCTCGACGGTGAATACAAGCATGGGGAATCTCTAGTGATTATTCGGTGGCGTACAAGTATTATTCTATGAATCTTTAAAGATTATTCACAATAATTGTCAATTTTTTTTCATGTAGTCTAAAGATTATTCACAACAATCTCTAAAGATTATTCTTTGGAATATCGCAAATTGGGTAGGGAAATCTAAGATGATTACTTTTATTTGTGTACGCATGAAGCATTATTCGGTGAATCTCTAATGATTACTGTGAGATGTTCATGTGAAATGTGAAATTTTATTCGGCGAAATATGGAGCATTATTCGTATAAATCTTAGGTATTATTGATAGATTTTGGTTTTCTTTTATCTGAAATTGATGGACAAAAATCAAAACATTATTCGGTAGTATATGACAAATTATTCAGTGAAATTGATAAATTTTTATCTGAAGTCGATGGAAAAAGAAAATAGAACATTATTCGGTAGTATTTGAAACATTATTCACTGGAATTGACAAATTTTAAAACAACCGAAATCAATATATATATTTTGTTTTTTTAAAAGCAAGGTTTGGAGTGCATAAGTGCTAAAAATTATTCAATGGAATTTGTAACTTTTTATATGAACTGGATGGGAAAAATATAACATAACCTTATTTGTTAGCATGTGAAATATTATTTGGTTAAATTGACATGTTTAAAAGGTAGATTCTATCAATAACCACTAATATTTTTCATAAAAAATTTAAAAAAAAAGCTGCTTACAAAAAAAAAAAAAAAAAGGGGTGTGGGCTCGAGTGATGCACACACAAGAGTCGATGGTGCACATGCAAATTCAAAAAACCACCCTGTAATCTATACACCCCATCCGCATGAGTTAAAAAAAATTATAAAAAAGAAAAAGAAAAAGAAAAGAGAATGGGTGTGGGTAATCCACGCACCAAAGGAGAGTGGAGGGAGAGGGGTGCTTTTTCCCCAGGTGGACCCCACAATTTAAATGGTAAAAAAAAGAAGCAAAATCCCCTTAAATCTTGGTCTTCCATCCCTATCCATCAACGGTCTATAATTATGCACAAGATATATCCTAAGGGTGTGCACAAGGGAACCACTCCATATATATATATATATATATATATATATATATATATATATATATATATATATATATATAGGGAATGGGTAAATTGTGCACACCTCTTAGGGTGTATCTTGTGCACAATTGTAAACCATTGATCAAGTTGTAATCAATGGCCCAGATTAAAAATGGTTTTCTTTTTTTTTAAATATAAATTAAGTGGGTCCCGCACACATGTTAAATAATAGGGATAATTAGGTTAATATACCTTTTTCAATTTTCGTATGGGTAATTATACCAATGAAAGTTTTTTTAGGTAATTGTACTTTTTTTGTTTTTAATGACTGATTTGCCCATAGAAAGAGAAAAAATCCCCTTTAACTTCCTTAAATCACGTATATTGTAACTGGTCTCTCATCACGCAATACACCAGAATGTTTTCACCCATCAATTTATTTTGATGTTTCTATGAGTAATGTCAATTGAAATAAAGTTACAAGATTGAAGGTATGTGTTTGTATGTCTTGCGGTATATTCCATATTCATTGGAAGGTATGTACGTGGTTATATGTCTTGCGGGATGATTTCATTTCAAGGTGAGATTCGATTGTAAGTTAGAAATCCATTAGGAATTAATGTTGCTGGCCAAGATGAGGGAGAGAGGTTATTGTATGTATTTAATTATTGTAACATATTAAAACCTTAATAATTTGGTTAGTTACGATACAAACTAGATACAATTAATTAATTACAAGAATCGAAATAACTACAACGAATTAGTTACAATACTATTACAATATTGATTACAAGTACGATGGCAATAAATTAGTTACAATCTATTCGTGTGTATTTATTGTAACCTATTAAAACCTTAACAATGAGTTAGTTACGTTGCAAACTAGACACAAGTAATTAATTACAAGAATTAAAACACATACAACGACTTAGTTACAATACTGTAACAAAATTGAGTACAGGTAAATTAGTTACAATAAGTAATCTCGTGACAATAATATCGGTTACAATTATTGTAGTTACAATAAGTAAATTAGTTACAATTATTGTAGTTACAATAAGTAATCATGGGATAATAATATCGGTTACAATAGGTTACAGTAGTGACCGATTTGCATACCTTTAGGGTACAACAAAAGTAGGTTACAATAGATTACAATAGTAACTGATTTGCATACCTTGAGGGTACAACAAAAGTAGGTTATTACAATAGGTTACAATAAAAGTATGTTATAAAAGTAATCAAATGCATTAGAAACGCAATTAGGTTACAAGTTAAGTTGTTTATAAATTATCAATTGATGACTCGGTCATTGGCCGGTTGATGATTATTGACAAATTACCACTGCTACACTTAGGGTCCAAAATTCATCGATCAAAGGCTATTACGAAATAATATATGTTTGCAAATTCAATTTATCTTAATTGTAACCTACAACCTTATCTATATTTAAACAAATCTTTTTCAAATAATAAACAAATCTTTTCAAATCGTAAGCAATCTTATCTATATTTGAACAATATTATCTATCTATATTTATTTATTTTTAAAAAAAATTAAAGAAGAAAAAAATATTACTTTAAGGGTATTTAGGTAAAATCCACCCTAAAATAGTATAATTACTAAAAAAGAAAACCTAAGGGGTATAATTACCAACAAAAAAAGTGAAAAGGGTATATTTCCTCAAATTTTCACTAAATAATATCACCCTTAATCTCTATAACTGGCGCGTGGGTTAATAAATCACCGTCATCTTCTTCATCTTCATCTTGTGGAGCGGTGGAGAGGAGACTATTCGGCGAGGAGGAAAGGCGGAGGCGAGCCAAGGCTAGCCGGGTCGAGTTTCGGTTGAAGCCGGCGTTGAATCGAGGAGCACAGAAGGGCGACGACGATTGGGAGTTGCTGTTGTGGATTGACGGCGATTGGGAGTTGATGCCCCTCCCGAGCACGCAACGGCTCTGAGCCATCCCATTGAGCACCTCGAGCCACCACCTCTGGCCACTCTCTCCCTCTCTCTCTTCCATTGAAGGTATTTAGGTAAATTTCACAAACCCCCAATTTCTAGGTTTTGGTAGAGATTGCAAATTCATGTGTGGCATCATCTGTGAGGAGAGGTCGAGCAGTGCTTCAATTGTTCAATAGGTGCTTCAATTGTGGTCTATAGGTGCTTTAAGTGGTCTTTTGCGGCGTCGGCAATGGTGTCGATGTGTAGGAAGGGCGGTGGCGATGTTTTGGCGGAGGTAAGTGGTCTTTTGCGGCGTCGGCAATGGTGTCGATGTGTAGGAAGGGCGGTGGCGATGTTTTGGCGGAGGTGGCGCGAAAGACGGCGGACGAGGTCGAGCAGTGCGACCAGGAGTACACAGTATTTGTATATTGTTCTAGGAATTAAATCTTGCGAATTTGAATTGGATGAAGACAATTGAATTATTTATACTTGGTTCATGTTTATTTGGTTGATAAGTATGCTTGCATATTGTTTCACGATGATTTAACGCAATGCGTTTTAATTATTCGGTAAAATCTGATTCATTATTCATCAATAATGAGGTCTTCAGTTTGACAAACAATATAAAAAAACCTTCATCGCACGAGTATAAATACACAACTAAACATTATTCGGTGGAATGTGAAACATTATTCGGTGAAATATGAAGCATTATTCGGTGAAACATTAGATTATCCTCGATAATCTATGAAAGGTGAAATGTGAAATATTATTCGGTGAAATATGAAACATTATTCGTATAAATCGTAAGTATTGTTTATGGATTTGTTGTTTCTTTTATCTGAAACATTAGATTATCCTCGATAATCTAATGAAAGGTAAAATGTGAAACATTATTCGATGAAATTTGAAGTATTATTCATATAAGTCGTAAGTATTTTTTTATGGATTTGGGGTTTCTTTTACCTGAAAAATTGATGGAAAAAAATAAAAAATTATTCGGTAGCATGTGACAAATTATTCGTTGGAATTGATAAATTTTGATCTGAACTGGATGAACAAAAAACATAACATTATTCGATGTAATTGACAAATTTCTAAAAACAACAAAATAGGTCAAAAAAATAATCATATAATATATAATAATATAGGGATCGCACTAACCTATCTTACAAAAAAAAAAATACATGCAATATGTACAAAATTTCATGTGATGGTGTTTTTGTGTAGCCGCCCCACAAATGCAGCAGGTACACACGCGCCGGCCGTAAGAGATTAAGTGAAATTTTGAAGCGGGTCCCACTGCATTTAAAGCAAAAATTAAAAAAACCAGTTTTAATCCTAACCATCAATCTAACTCAAATAAAAGGTCCATATTTGTGCACAAGGTATATCCTAAGGGGTGTGCAATATATATATATATATATATATATATATATATATATATATATATATATATATATATATATATATATATATATATATATATATATATATATATATATATATATATATGGAGTGGTTCCCTTGTGCACACCCCTTAGAGTTTATTTTGTGCATAAATAATAGCCATTGATCTTAGTGGATCAGATGGCCTAGATTCCGCCATGTGTGCACCTGATTAAAAAATAAATTGTTATAATTTTGGTGAGACCCACTTACTTTCCATCACCAACTCCATTTTGCGCGTGATTACACCCCTTCCCCCTCATTGCTTTTTTTAAAAAAAAACATACTCTACGTATTATTTATTTTCAAGTCAAAGATCCCAATTTGATTACATAAAATTACATAAAACAGCCCATTTTTTTGAAATATACTGCACGTATTTTTTTTTAAAATATACATAATACTTACCCCCATTATTTCTTGCTTGTAGTACTTGCCCCCCATTCCTTACTTTTTATTATAAAGCTGTTTTTTTTTAAAAAAATACGGAATATTTACGATTTTGTGAAAATTAAATAATTATTAGTGATTCATTGGTGAGACCCACTTGATTTTGTTTGTTTTAAAAATTTGGCCATTCCACCGAATCATATTTCATATGCTACCGAATAATGTTAACGAATTCTACTGAATAATTTATCACATGCTACCGAATAAGGTTTTTTTTGTTAATCAATTTTAGATAAAAGAAATCCAAAATCCTTAAACAATACTTACGATTTATATGAATAATGTTTCACATTTCACTGAATAATTTTTAATTGTGTAGTTATACTATACGAATAATGTTTCATATTTCACCAAATAATGTTTAATTGTTTAATTGTGTAGTTATACTCGTGTGATGAAGGTTTTTTTAATCTTTTTTGTCAAACCGAATACTTCATATACTAATGAATAATGAATCAAATTTCACCGAATAATTGACCAAAATAATTAACTCTAGTAACCAAAATTCGACATATACATATGAATACTTGATGAATAAAGAATCAAATTATACATCTCAAAAACTCTACTAACAAATAATGAATCAAATTTCACCGAATAATTAACAACTTATTAACACTAATAACCAAAATTTGACACATATGTATGAATAATTGGATGTTAATTAAGAAAATGCAATTTAACCACACATTCTTCTAGTGTTCCATTAGTCAACAGCTAGAGAAGGAAACATCACCTTTGTCACGGCCCAGGATTATGATTCCCGAGTTACGTTTCGAGGGATAAAACCCCTCGTTAGGATCTTGCGCTCCGAGTACAGGTTGAAGGTTTGAAACCGAAGATTTGTAGTTTAAAGCGGGATTTCTTACCCAAATCTGTAAGGTCCGTTGGAGACCCCGGGGTAAACCCCTGTGCCTGTCCTAAGTCTACAACGCGGAAAATCCATTTAGGCATGCAACCAACATAAGTGAAGTTAAAGCAAAATACAATCCCAAAGGTGCCACGGTAGAGCCGGGACAAAACAACGTAAAAGAGAGGAAGTCTAGTGGTCTCTCGAGCTCTTAATCTAATGCCAAAAGTCTGAACCCGCCAAGCGTCCATATAAGCAAAGATAGCGGCTAGCGGTTACCTGAATCTAAAAAAAATGAGGAGGATCTGGGTCAATCATCAGGCCACTCATGCGCGTGTGTAAACACACTCTGAGAGGCATATAATAAGCATCCTATTCCTAAAATGAAATGCGTAATGCAAAGCGGAACTTAAACAGATAAGCATACGAATAATTAAGTGCGGACATAAATAAAGAGGCGCGCAATTACAAGAAATGCAAAAATAGCATGTCCCTTTAGGCTCATAAGGAATCCTCTAGAAACTCCCTTCAAAGGGAACTACCTCACCCATGGTGCAGGCCGTCCCTACGTAAGGAGCCTACTAACTACGAAGGGAAGACAAACAACGACACCCATATAAGGCCTAATGCTCTAAGAGTTCTATGGCGACTTATTACCAAAAAGCCTACCTCACCCATCAAGTGCAAGCAACTTTCTATAATAAGCCCCACTAAGATGACAAGAATAGAGAAAAAGGTCACATCCAATAAACACCTATAACGGCCGTTTTCTAGAAAAGACATATAACAAGTCATATGGTTTCCATTTTAGATCCTAAGCGTGATTCTAAGTCGTATGGTGCATGAACACTAGTCAACTATATAAAACCCAGTGCATAGAGCGCCCATCATGAGTAAGTTCAAAGAACTTACATGGAGAAGCGCAGAATCCAAGCAATATAGCAATCAAGCAAATCCAGGCAGATTAGAGCTCACCTAGAAGATAAGCAACATAATAAGTCTAAGTCTACTTACACAAAGCATATCAAATAACACACATAAGATTCACATAAAACATATATAACCTAACCATCCCATCATCAACAACATTAATGTCTCAATTCAGTTTCTCATCTCGTTTCACCACCTCATATCGTTTTCATCATAACTTGCCAACTCATCAGCTTAAAATAACCTCCATATCATACTTTGCATACGGATATATATATATATATATATATATATATATATATATATATATATATATATATATATATATATATATATATCATCATTATCATAATTAAGTAATTAACTAATCTTTAATCTCTAATATAATTCACCACAAGTCATGCTATTAGTCACACATATCATCCCGTCAGTCAAACGATCATTTTATCATGCTAGTTAGTCATCGAATAAGCCGGGTTCCCAAGTTAGTCCCAAATCCATTTCAAAATCCAAATTAAACAGTTAAGAATTCCGACCCTTGAAAGTACTCGCTAAGATCCTTTTTCAATTATTCATTAAATTACTTTCCGATCTTTGAAATTCTTTTCCAATTTCCTTTTTAAATCTTCAAGTCCAAATAATATTATATGATATTTTAAATACCATTTATTAAACCCCTTTATAAAATATTTTCAGATCCTCTAAATTCAAACCATTTTTATTTAATAAATCAACCCTTATAATTCTCCCAAAATATAATAATTTATCTTTTAAATCCTCAATTACTATTATAATATATTTTCATTACCGTTAATTAGTTAAATAATAAACGGATAACTCGAAACGTACCGAACCGAACCGAACCGAACCCGCAACGATTAATCCCCAACCGGTGTAACAATATATATGAAATGTTAGCAAGGGGGCCCACAATCATCTCCTTCCTCCGATCAAGGCTGCTCCCGCCTGACTCCCGATTCAAATCAAACGGCTCCCGCCTGCGAGGTTCGACGTCGGCGTCTCCCGCTTCCTCCGCCTGCTCGCCTGCGCCTCGGACTCTAGCACACCTCCCCATGGCTTCCTAGGCTTTCCCCTCCCAAATCCGATCACCTCCCGTCTTGCCGGACAAGAGCTCGCCCGCTCCCACGTGCTCGCTGCTCACGACCTCGCACGCTCTCGAGCTCGCTCATGCTCTCCTCTCTCATCTCACACACTCCCTTCCCGACCCGAAGAACGGAATGAATTGATAGCTAACGGAAAGAAAGGAACGTAGCTCACCGGGGTGATTTCGCGACTTCGGAGTTCTCGATCGGAGTTCTTGGCGTCATCGGAGGCTCGCGATGGCTCGTCGGACCTGCGTCGGGTATGGGTGAGCGTGATGGTGAGGCTCGAGGTCAATTTTGATCGAAAACGAAGGAGAACGGCTTGCCAAACGGAGCTCGCGCTTGAACAGGGGAGGGGATAGACGTCGCCGCTTCGACCTGCTCCCGGTGTCTTGCGGCGGCGCTGGCGGCTTCTAGGTAGCGCTAGGCGGCTCCGGCTACTGCTGGTAGCTCCGAGTGGGTGTCGAAGGGCTGCCGATGGTCCTTGGGTGGAAGGAGAACGAAGCTGATGCGTCTGCTCTCGGAACACAAGGAGAAGGAGGTGGGGCTGCAATGCTTGGTGCTCCGGGGAAGGGTGGTGCGTGGTGGTGTCTGGCGATTTGAACAGGAGGGGGTGGTGATGGTGAAGGTGGAGATGAGGTGTGGCTGATCCGAAGGAGAGCAGGGGAGGGTGATGGTGAATGACAGTGATGATGATGGTAAAAATGGTAGGTAAGGGGTGGGTTAAAGGGGTATGGTGAGTGATGGGAGTAGGTGAGGATTGAGTGTAGGATTAGCTTACCAATACCCGGTAATAAATCTTGAATACGTGAATTCGAATCCCGTAATTAGTTTTCAAATGTTAGTTTTCCCGACTCTCGCTCTCTCGATCAATTAGATTTTGTAAAATCGACAAGGATATCGTCATCCAATAATTATTATAAAATTTTCGAGGTAGAAGGATGGAAATTATTCGTCAAATTTTATATTCCGATCGGAATCCGCTAAACGAGTTTTAAAACCGATTGAATTCCATTTTTTATTCCCTTTTTCCGAAAAATTAGGATTTGAAAATCCGAGCCTTTACATTATCCACCTCTAAAAACAAGTCTCGTCCCCGAGACTAAAATCATTTTAAAATAGGGGTTGAAGTTCGAAAATCGGTGAGTCCAAGGATCATGTCATTGATCCCGTAAGCACCTCATAAGTGCCCCTATGAGATCCTCACAGTACCGTTGCCGTGATCATAATATCCCCAATAGACCGTAGTAAGAATGTAATATGGGCCCCTACCACATCCTTACTTCGACTCCTTGGTCATATCATAACTCAAATACTTGTATCCACTTCATGGGACGTTATAATGAGAACTAGGGTCGCATTAGTTTCTTAAAATCCAAGTTAGTATCCTTTGAAACACCATTCAAAATTTCAAGTTCGACGTTAGTCAAAATCATTTCCAACTTCTCAGTTCATTCTATCATCCACCTCTAAGGGCTTATCCCATATTCCCTTCCTAGGATTCAAGTCAGAATCAATTTTCAATAATTCAGCTTCTAACATTTCTATCATTATGCATCGTATATAGAGTAGTAATCACATCTCACGTTTATAGTAGGACATAACACATCAAGGATGGTCGCATACCAAAAACATAAGTAGCGCATCATCACATCAATGAGGCTCATCACATCATATCACCAAGGATCTGCACACAACTACCAAGCATAAGCACGAAATCAAAGAGATACCACTAACCATCCACCTCTAAGAATCCAACTCATACTAGTCATGTCACACCTGTCACTCTCGACAAAATCTTACGCAAAAGTCCATCTCGTGCTACTCCCAATCACGAATTTCCAAAACCCTCATCATGAGCGCCTATCCTCAAAGACCAACCACTGATTTTACCTACTCATCCACTGGGCATACTAACTAGCATCACCACATTTCCCCTCAACAATCCTCCCGATCCACTCCTAGCTCTCTCTCATCCACCTCTAGAACTACGCCCACTGCCTATACTCACACCCACTCTTAAGGTCACCATCATGGAACTAGTCTAGTCCTCAACCACTACCTTCCTATCCTAAACGCTCACACCGCGCACCCACTACCTACCGACACTTCTAGCTAGGACATCCGTCTCAAAATCTTGACATACTAGCCCCACTCCCCACTTAAGACCTACCTGGAAACTCATATATACTCACAGACTACTATCTTCAACACATCACCACTCACTCGACTCTACTCAAGCTAACGCATCATTCCTGCACCCCATCTCAGACAACCAAAGACCCAATCCGAAGACCTCAATTCACCTGCCACTTTTCGACCCGTCTCACCGAAGAATCTCACGACTCAAGCTCAAGAAGAAAGCACTATCATATATAACTCATAATCTATTTACCAGGAAATTAGTACATCAAGCATCGAGGCACACCATCATAGAAACAAGTTAGTTAGACAATCACTTGCCACCAATTTAGCATATCAGTCATCGTACGCCCATTTATGTCAGCTCCAGGCCTATTGCACTATGCCCATTCCAATTCATATAGAAGAATTCACGATTTGAATGAAGAACACCATTCCTTGAGTCATCTAAGAGAATCAAGTCCGCGACTACCATCTTCGAGATGTGTCCGTCCTTTGTATACCTTTGGCGACGTCTGTCTTGTGGTCTATGGGTCATGGACCCATCACACTTCAACTGCGCCGCTCCGGTGTCACTTGGTCGACGGGCCCTTCTTGCATGTCGACGCTCATCGAAGTACCGCAAGGGTTAGAAGTTACGAAGATAGGGGAGAGACAAGGGCGGACAACACAACTTCCTTAAGGGTTCAGACATGGACCAGGACTAGGGACGACAAGACCAAAGAGAAGAACCCAACCCGAGAGTTACAACGATGCCCTTGTAATTGTGGAACGCAAACACATAAAAATCAAGAGATATCATCACATTATTTCACACTAGTATGCACCTATCTCAAGAAATATCGGTTTATGCATTCATAACATGTTCATATAATCATCTTTATATGTGCGCAGAACAAGCTAGCAACCTATCATTTCATTCACCAATCATGCTTGACAGACTAAGAACATGTATGCACAGACTGACATGGGAGATATATGGCATAAGTTATGCAAAATCTAGCAAACATCACAGGATATCAATCATATGCACGACTTATCACTCATTTAGATACACACATAAGCAAGTTATAATATTGCGTAAAGCATGCTAAGATGTACCCTAAAAATCATGCTAACGGTATGGTCAATTCATGCAGGGTTGGTATAGCAACTATCTCCTCACATACATCTACTTATAAGTGCAATCATGCGAGGTACTAGGCAAGTCATGCTGAATTATACCAATATAGCATGTCATTAAATCACAAGGAGACTATCATTATAACTTGACAGAATTCTCTAAGGGTAATCACCGACTCACCATCCCATTTCCCCGTGGAACGCTAGTATGACTCGCTGGGTAGGACACAAGGACGTTCATGCTGTTTCCGAGAAGGGTGTGTAGAACTCATGTTTAGACTCTTGTGGCAAGAAGACATGGTTAGCCATTACGAGGATTGAAAGGGATGACTCCATAAGACAACCCACTTCTATCTCGAAACAATCTAAATCCTCAACCCCACTAAAATACTCAGGTAACCCTCACATCCGACACGATTTTCGAAGGTAATTAGTTGACCGACTCAAATTTCCCGTGGAAGACCCCAACCGGAGGTACGAGACTCGATAGAAGCATCGATGGTGAAATACAAAACATGACTCAAAACGAGGAGAGCGGATGCTTCTCGACCCTTGCTAACATGCCTAGGTGTTTTGGTGGGGCGGATGATAGAGTCAGAACCATCAGGGGGTTTGAATTATGTAAGGGTTATCCCGACAAGACAAGAATTCTGATTACATAAGAACAAAGCTTTCTCCCGCTATCCCGTTTGCACAGTTATTCAACACATGATTCAAGTCAAGGAATATTGATTAGTTCGCTATCCTAAGCACAATAGCACTCATCACGGAAGTAATCAACAAGATTAATAGGATCCTCTTCGGGGAAGACCGCCCTCGGGCCCAATTGCATATATGTATATATAAACGTAAGCATAAAGACGATCTATACCGTCCTTCGAGGGACGGCTTGCCGGAGGGGCAAAACCTCACGGCCTCCTAACTCAACACTCCAACCTCCGTGGTGTTCCTTGGAGTCTTCTAGGCCCACCTGTAAATAAAAGCTAGTATTTTGCCTACCGTTCCCCGAGTTCTAAATCCATAAGGGATGTCTATCGCTTTGGTCTCTACCCCCGAGATTGTTTCCCTTTTATTCATTTTAGATTTAATTCCAATTAAATTCATTTTTCCCTTTTAAATCATTTTTCAAAACCAATTGAAAACATTGGGCGATTTTCAAAACCTCCTCAACCTATTGTACTCGGATTGCACAACCTCAGCTCTGATACCACCTTTGTAACGGCTCAGGATTATGATTCCCGAGTTACGTTTCGAGGGATAAAACCCCTCGTTAGGATCTTGCTCTCCGAGTACAGGTTGAAGGTTTGAAACCGAAGATTTGTAGTTTAAAGCGGGATTTCTTACCCAAATCTGTAAGGTCCGTTGGAGACCCCGGGGTAAACCCCTGTGCCTGTCCTAAGTCTACAACGCGGAAAATCCATTTAGGCATGCAACCAACATAAGTGAAGTTAAAGCAAAATACAATCCCAAAGGTGCCACGGTAGAGCCGGGACAAAACAACGTAAAAGAGAGGAAGTCTAGTGGTCTCTCGAGCTCTTAATCTAATGCCAAAAGTCTGAACCCGCCAAGCGTCCATATAAGCAAAGATAGCGGCTAGCGGTTACCTGAATCTAAAAAAAATGAGGAGGATCTGGGTCAATCATCAGGCCACTCATGCGCGTGTGTAAACACACTCTGAGAGGCATATAATAAGCATCCTATTCCTAAAATGAAATGCGTAATGCAAAGCGGAACTTAAGCAGATAAGCATACGAATAATTAAGTGCGGACATAAATAAAGAGGCGCGCAATTACAAGAAATGCAAAAATAGCATGTCCCTTTAGGCTCATAAGGAATCCTCTAGCAACTCCCTTCAAAGGGAACTACCTCACCCATGGTGCAGGCCGTCCCTACGTAAGGAGCCTACTAACTACGAAGGGAAGACAAACAACGACACCCATATAAGGCCTAATGCTCTAAGAGTTCTATGGCGACTTATTACCAAAAAGCCTACCTCACCCATCAAGTGCAAGCAACTTTCTATAATAAGCCCCACTAAGATGACAAGAATAGAGAAAAAGGTCACATCCAATAAACACCTATAACGGCCGTTTTCTAGAAAAGACATATAACAAGTCATATGGTTTCCATTTTAGATCCTAAGCGTGATTCTAAGTCGTATGGTGCATGAACACTAGCCAACTATATAAAATCCAGTGCATAGAGCGCCCATCATGAGTAAGTTCAAAGAACTTACCTGGAGAAGCGCAGAATCCAAGCAATATAGCAATCAAGCAAATCCAGGCAGATTAGAGCTCACCTAGAAGATAAGCAACATAATAAGTCTAAGTCTACTTACACAAAGCATATCAAATAACACACATAAGATTCACATAAAACATATATAACCTAACCATCCCATCATCAACAACATTAATGTCTCAATTCAATTTCTCATCTCGTTTCACCACCTCATATCGTTTTCACCATAACTTGCCAACTCATTAGCCTAAAATAACCTCCATATCATACTTTGCATACGGATATATATATATATATATATCATCATTATCATAATTAAGTAATTAACTAATCTTTAATCTATAATATAATTCACTACAAGTCATGCTATTAGTCACACATATCATCCCGTCAGTCAAACGATCATTTTATCATGCTAGTTAGTCATCGAATAAGCCGGGTTCCCAAGTTAGTCCCAAATCCATTTCAAAATCCAAATTAAACAGTTAAGAATTCCGACCCTTGAAAATACTCGCTAAGATCCTTTTTCAATTATTCATTAAACTACTTTCCGATCTTTGAAATTCTTTTCCAATTTCCTTTTTAAATCTTCAAGTCCAAATAATATTATATGATATTTTAAATACCATTTATTAAACCCCTTTATAAAATATTTTCAGATCCTCTAAATTCAAACCATTTTTATTTAATAAATCAACCCTTATAATTCTCCCAAAATATAATAATTTATCTTTTAAATCCTCAATTACTATTATAATATATTTTCATTACCGTTAATTAGTTAAATAATAAACGGATAACTCGAAACGTACCGAACCGAACCGAACCGAACCCGCAACTATTAATCCCCAACCGGTGTAACAATATATATGAAATGTTAGCAAGGGGGCCCACAATCATCTCCTTCCTCCGATCAAGGCTGCTCTCGCCCGACTCCCGATTCAAATCAAACGGCTCCCGCCTGCGAGGATCGACGTCGGCGTCTCCAGCTTCCTCCGTCTGCTCGCCTGCGCCTCGGACTCTAGCACACCTCCCCATGGCTTCCTCGACTTTCCCCTCCCAAATCCGATCACCTTCCGTCTTGCCGGACAAGAGCTCGCCCGCTCCCACGCGCTCGCTGCTCATGACCTCGCACGTTCTCGAGCTCGCCGGAGCTCTCGAGCTCGCTCATGCTCTCCTCTCTCATCTCACACACTCCCTTCTCGACCCGAGGAAAGGAATGAATTGATAGCTAACGGAAAGAAAGGAACGTAGCTCACCGGGGTGATTTCGCGACTTCGGAACTCTCGATCGGAGTTCTTGGCGTCATCGGAGGCTCGCGATGGCTCGTCGGACCTGCGTCGGGTATGGGTGAGCGTGATGGTGAGGCTCGAGGACAATTTCGATCGAAAACGAAGGAGAACGGCTTGCCAAACGGAGCTCGCGCTTGAATAGGGGAGGGGATGGACTTCGCCGCTTCGGCCTTCTCCCGGTGTCTTGCGGCGGCGTTGGCGGCTCCTAGGTAGCGCTAGGCAGCTCCGGCTACTGTTGGTAGCTCCGAGTGGGTGTCGAAGGGCTGCCGATGGTCCTTGGGTGGAAGGAGAACGAAGCTGATGCGTCTGCTCTCGGAACACAAGGAGAAGAAGGTGGGGCCGCAGTGCTTGGTGCTCCGGGGAAGGGTGGTGCGTGGTGGTGTCTGGCGATTTGAACAGGAGGGGGTGGTGATGGTGAAGGTGGAGATGAGGTGTGGCTGATCCGAAGGAGAGCAGGGGAGGGTGATGGTGAATGACAGTGATGATGATGGTAAAAATGGTAGGTAAGGGGTGGGTTAAAGGGGTATGGTGAGTGATGGGAGTAGGTGAGGATTGAGTGTAGCATTAGCTTACCAATACCCGGTAATAAATCTTGAATACGTGAATTCGAATCCCGCAATTAGTTTTCAAATGTTAGTTTTCCCGACTCTCGCTCTCTCGATCAATTAGATTTTGTAAAATCGACAAGGATATCGTCATCCAATAATTATTATAAAATTTTCGAGGTAGAAGGATGGAAATTATTCGTCAAATTTTATATTCCGGTCGGAATCCGCTAAACGAGTTTTAAAACCGATTGAATTCCATTTTTTATTCCCTTTTTCCGAAAAATTAGGATTTGAAAATCCGAGCCTTTACAACTTTCACCCAATTTAATTATACTTTTATCTTCCTTCCCCCAAACCTTTGAACACCCAATTTCTTCGTACAGAACAAGAAACAAACACAATGTAGGCATCCATTGATCAAATTGATAAACAATTCCGCATCCATGGAGCTAATTTCAGGCTGGAAACAAAATTGACCAATCCACACAGGGTCAAAAACAATCAAAATTAGGGGAAAAGAGAGAGATTGAAGGAAAGGGTGAAAACTCACATATTATTGGCAATGCCGAGGTTAAGAAGAGAGGGTAGACATCCCTGATCTGATCATCATTCACCATCGCAACGAACAGTTGAATGGATCCATAGCGAGTGTGACCCTAGCCTCGGCGTCTTCCTTGGCCAACCTCCTCGCCATCTTCGCACCGCTCTCTCTCTCCTCAACTGCCTCCCTCTATCGCCATCCTCCCCCTTGATTGCCTCCTTGGTGTCGGCCGGCCCTCAGAACTCCGCTCGCCATCGGAACTCCGAGTTCGACATTCGCCTCCCCCCGCCGCCTCGCATCGCCATCGACTCACCATCGAATCACCGTCGTTGGGCTTTCTTCGGATCCACAGATTTAGAACGATGAAGAAGAAGAATTTGGACTCGCCTCCTCGCAGCGGAATCACCTCTGCCTAGCCACGCCTTTCCGCCTCGGCTCGCCTCCGATTCTGACGATGCTAGGGCCTCTTTATTCCTCCGTCGCGTTTGATCGATCCTATAACGAATGAGTGGGATATGAGGAGACGGAGAGAACGAAGGCAATCAGGGAGCACGCGCTATCTTATGGAGCGTCCGGCCGGTTTCTACCCAAATTGTGCGGGATCCACTTGGGTTTAATTAAAAAAAAAACCTTTCAATCTTATCCATCCATCACAATCAATCCAAGGGCTCACAATTGTGCACAAGGTACACCCTAAGGGGTGTGCACAAGTTACCCATTCTCTCTCTCTCTCTCTCTCTCTCTCTCTCTCTCTCTCTCTCTCTCTCTCTATATATATATATATATATATATATATATATATATATATATAGGGTGAGGTTAAAGTGAAAAAGGGGCTTAAGATGAAAATATCTCTTAAAGTGAAAATAGGGCAAGGGATAGCTGGCCGGCGCGAGTTTGATTTAATAATAATAAAAAAAACACAAACAGAGACGCGCTTTCATGGAGGTCTCGTCCAAATTGATTTCTCTCTCCCTCTTTCCCATTCCCAGCCATCAATTCCGAATTTTCGATTGCATCTGCCTTGGGACGATGAAGAAATTGACGGATTTGCGAGAGCCCCAAAGTTCGAAGCATTCAATCTCAGATCTCGGAGGTACTCGAGGGCGACGAGGACCTCGGAGGCATAGAAGCGGGCGGAGGCGAGGGGGATGCGACGGAGGGGGCGGCGGCGGACCAATGGGGGTCGTCGGAGGCGAGGGGGAAGCTCGCCAGCACCGAGGCGGCGGAGGAGCTTGAGGTGGCGGAGGTGGAGGCGGCCGTCGGGGGAGAGGCTGGAGGCGGTGCGGATGGCGGACTTATGGGGGTCGTGGCGGCGGTGGGGTCGGTGGTGGGAGGGGGTGGAGACGACGGTGGAGGGGGCGGAGGAGGTGGAGAGGCGGTCGTTGAAGCTGAAGGCGCGGGCGGAGGAGGTGTAGCATCGCCGATCTGTTCTGGTACTGTAGCAAGTCACGGGAGGAGGAAGAAGATGCTGAAATTAAAAAAACCTCCCCATTTATAACAAAAAAAAAAACCCTCCCCATACTTTCATTTCTATAATTATTGCCCTATTTTAATTGTAAAAATTATAAATTTTAGCCCGTAGTATTTATCGGGTTTAAATTCTATAAGATCCATCTTCAATATTATAAAGTGCATAAATAATAAATCAAAGTGCAATTCATAATCTTAATTGTGCGCTTCATAATATTATTCTTGCATTTTATCATTTTATTTATTCACTTTATAATCTTAATTGTGCACTTCATAATATTATTAATGCACTTCATCATTTTATTCTTGCACTTTATTATTTTATTTACCCAATTTATAATCTTAATTGTATACTTCATAATCTTATTCATGCACTTCATGTTATTATTCATACACCATCATTTTATTCTCGCACTTTATAATTTTATTTGCACAACATAATATTATATTTGCACAACTTAAAGTTATATTCGCACAACATAATATTATATGTGCACATTGTAACATTATATTATTAGATATGCACAACATAATGTTACATTTGCAAAACATAGTGTTATATTTGCACAACTTAAAGTTATATTTTGCACAATATAATGTTATATTCGCACAACATAATATTATATGTGCACAACGTAACATTATATTATTAGATATGCACAACATAATGTTACATTTGCAAAACATAGTGTTATATTTGCACAATATAATGTTGTATTCGCACAACATAATATTATATGTGCACAACGTAACATTATATTATTAGATATGCACAATATAATGTTTTTTTTACAGTAGGCAAGAAGTAGGTGGTCCTTACCGAAGTAAGGTGCCACCATGATCATCCTCGCGGATGATGTTACACAGATCCCTAACAGTAGGGAGATTACAAAGCGTATAAGTATCCCTAGATCTAGCTATAAAATCATCTGCTTTGTTTGCTTCTCTGTAGCAGTGTCTGAACTCTATGCTGTCAAAACTCAAGCTAAGATTCTTGATAAATTCCACTTCCCTCAAGATCTCCCATCTAACGTGACTTCTGTCATTAATGGTCTTGATGACTTCCAGACAATCTCCTTCCACTATGACTCTCTTTAGACCTCTAGCTAAGGCTAGATTTACACCTGCACAAAACGCAACAGCTTCTGTTTGGATAGCAGATATGGCTGCCGTTTCAGATTGAAGTATATCAATCACAGAACCGTTGTGATCCCTGATGATCACTCCCACTTGGCAATCGCCTATGGGCTTTAGTGAGTCATCTACATTAATTTTGTAGATAGCCATAGTCGGTTTTGTCCACTATGCACAATATAATGTTACATTTGCAAAACATAGTGTTATATTTGCACAACTTAAAGTTATATTTGCATAATATAATGTTATATATGCATTATATCATCTTATTTGTGCACATTATCATTTTATTATTGCACTTTATAATCTTATTCATGAACGGGAACACAAAAAAAGCAATCATAAATAGCTTATGCGGGATTTTAAACTCGAACCTTTGTGCATGGGCACATCACTATACCATTTTTTGAGCTAATAGGCTTTTAATGGCACATGTTGCATTAAAGTACAAAACTGTCATAAAATAGTGGTCCATAAAGAAAATTTTTGGTATGACACATTATGAAAATGCACATTTATTAATAATAACATTTATTGTATTATTTGTTCACTTCATATTTTGTAATCTCATCTTTTTCCCTTTTTAAAATAAAGACAAAAATTGTGATGTAACATTCTTGTTGTATTTTTTTTAATATTATAGTTGCACCTAACAATATTATTTCAAATAAAAATTATGGGCTAAAATCTGTAATTTTCATAATTGAAATAAGGACAATATTCGTATGAATGGAAAGTTTGGGGGAGACGTGTGAAATTTACCCCATAATTAGTGTCATTTAACCATTTTCCCATTTACTCATAAAAATAGACCCATTTACACCAAAATTAGGCCCATTTATTCATTACTCATTTAATTAGGCCCATTTACCTTTAAATTAGGCTCATTTACATCCAAATTAGACTATTTTCACTTTAAGAGGGATTTTCATCATAAGCTCCATTTTCATTTGAACCTTTACATATATATATATAGTCTAATTTGGATGAAAATCCCTCTTAAAGTGAAAATAGTCTAATTTGGATGAAAATCCCACTTTAAGAGGGATTTTCATCTTAAGCACCATTTTCATTTGAACCTTTACATATATATATATATATATATATATATATATATATATATATATATATATATATATATATATATATATATATATATATATATATATATATATATATATATATATATGGAGTGGTTCAAGAGTGCACACCTCTTATAGTGTATTTTGTGCACAATTATTGGCCATTGATCAAAAGAAAATGGAAAGCTATGATTAAAAAGGTATTTTTCTTTTCTTTTTCCTATTAAATCGGTGGGTCCCGCAAAACTCATCTTGTCATCCCGTTGTAGGCGCGTGTGAATGAAACTCATTCTTGCTTTCGCCTGTATAAAGTAAAGCATCGTTGACATCTTCTTTTTCTTTTTTTTTTCTTTTTTTTTGTAAGCTATTTCTTTTTTGTTTTAAACCATGATTTCATTTGTTTTTAAATTTTGTCAATTCAACTGAATAATAATTCATATGCTACCGAATAATATTATCTTATCATTTTTCATCCAGTTTAGTTGATTAATAATTTGATAACAATACTTACGATTTATACGAATAATGTTTTATATTTCACCGAAAAAACGAATGATGTTTTATATTTAACCTAATAATATTTTACATTTCACCGAAAAATGCTCGTACGATATTTGTTTTTGTTTTAAACCATGATTTCATTTGTTTTTAAATTTTGTCAATTCAACCGAATAATAATTCATATGCTACCGAATAATATTATCTTATCATTTTTCATCCAATTTAGATGAAAAATTACCAATTCCACATAATAATTTGACAACAATACTTACGATTTATACGAATAATGTTTTATATTTCACCGAAAAAACGAATAATGTTTTATATTTCACCGAATGTTATAAAACTAGGGCAAAGAAAAGAGGGGAGAATATGAGATTGTATTCAACTAATAATTTCTTTTGTGGTATCCACCAATACAATATATATAAAATAATATCGAGACTGCAGATTATAGACCCATTAGTCTGTGTTCAACAATATATAAAATAATATCGAGAATTTTAACAGAGAGACTCAAGAAGGTGATTGGTAAGTTAATTCACCCATTTCAAGGAGCATTTGTATCTGATAGAGCAATTCAAGACAATATATTGATAGCACATGAGATCTTCCATTCATTTAAGACGAGAAAAGGGTCCGAAGGCTGGTTAGCCATTAAACTAGATATGGAGAAAGCCTATGATAGAGTTGATTGGACATTTACAGAGATGGTATTAAGAAAATTTGGTTTTAGTGACTGTGTTATAAACCTAATCATGGAATGCGTAACAACTGTTTCATTCTCTGTATTAGTTAACAATGGGCCTACGGAGGTTTTTAAACCTTCTAGAGGATTAAGACAAGGTGACCCCATGTCTCCGTTTCTGTTCATTCTTGGTGCAGAAGTGCTCGCTAAAAAACTAACAGCAGAGTCCAACCTCAACCAATCTGGCATTGGCTTTAGGTTTGGTCCTTCTGGACCAAGAATCCCGTTTCTGGCGTTTGCTGATGATATCATCATTTTCACAAAAGGCAACATGGCAGCTTGTGAAAAAGTGAGGAAAATTGTAGATGATTACTGTCAATTGTCAGGACAGAAAGTAAACTACAACAAATCTTCATTTCAAGGTTCTCCAGGGATACCTGCGTCGCGAATAGCTACTATTGAAGGATGTTTAAATGTATCAAAGCACGTTAAACTGGACAAATATTTGGGGTGTCCGATTGTTGACAGAAGAGCAAATAAAAGCACATTTGAAGAAATCATTGGTAAAACAACTAATCAACTATCAAAATGGAGAGCCGATTCACTTTCCCAACATGGGAGGTCTGTGTTGATAAATTAAAATTTAGCTTCTAAACCACTGTTTGCTATGCAAAGCTTCATGCTTCCGGTGACAATTCACTCAGCACTAGACAAAATAAATAGGACTTTCTTCTGGAACAAAGACCTCCAATATAAACCCCTTATAGGATGGGATAAAGTATGTAGACCAAAATCAAAAGGTGGAATAGGATTAAGAAAAACAAAGGAAATGAATGAGGCCCTACAAATGAAACTTATTTGGAAAATAATTGCAGAACTAGACAATTGTTGGGTCAAAATTATCAATCATAAGTATCTAAAGTCAACGCCAATACTTAAATTTGAGAAGAAGGGAAAGGCCTCATGGCAATGGATGCAACTGAGAAAACTTATTCAGCCATTCAAGAAAGGTCTAGCATGGTCAGTCGGCGACGGGAAAACAATCAAGTTCTGGCATGACAAGTGGGCTCCGATTAAGAATATTCAAAATGCTTGTCTCGACCCGACTAAAATCAACTGGGAAGAAACTGTTGACGAGTACATTCGCAATGGGGCATGGAATTTGGAGAAACTTAGAAAGATAATGCCAAATGATTTTGCGCAACAGATAGCAGAGATTCCTCTTCCAATAAATCAAATACAAGACAGAATGTACTGGTGGCCGGACAGGAAAGGTTGGTTTACAATGTCAAGTGCGTACAAACTTAATACAAAAGCAATGGAGCTAAATAATGACAATAATGCATGGATTTGGAACCTGAACGTTCCACCTAAAATTAAGAATTTCATGTGGAAAGTCTGCCACAATGGACTCCCAACAGCTGCCCGTCTTGCCAGAAGAGGAATGTCAATACCACCTTATTGTGCCTTGTGCAATCATCATGAAGAAGACATTACTCATCTATTGTTTGAATGCAGATTTTCACTCTGTTGTTCAAGTTTATCACCAAAAGTAAAATCTGAGGTTTCAAACAATATCGTACTATCAAGAAATATCAAGACACTAATGACAAAATTAGACAACCTACTTGATACACAACAAAAACAGAAGCTGGTATTCCACTGGTGGACAATCTGGATTATTCGCAATAAACTGATTTTCCAACAACAAAAAGTGTCAAATGCAAAAGGATTTGAAAAACTTGTCGACTCATATATTAATGAATGGATTAAAGCAGAAAAGCACAACGAAGAGAATAATAACAGAATACAACAGCGAGTAAATAACCCAAAGGAAAATGTGAATATTAGAAAGAAGGAAAAATGGAAAAAACCACCACTAGGGAAATTAAAACTAAATTTCGATGGTTCCGCCTCCAGCCAACGGGAAAGCTCGGTTGGGTACATCATTCGTGACAACAGAGGGAATTCAGTAGCAATGGGAGGTAAATTGATAGGACACCAATCCCCTTTAATGTCCGAAGCCTTGGCATTGAGAATGGGCATTCAGAGGGCTCTCGAGATGAAAATCCCCAAAATCATAATAGAAGGAGATTCACTGACCATCATCAATTATTTGCAGTCTAAAACCAAATGTCCATGGGAAATTGAGCTGATTATGTCAGATATTAGCATTCTACTTACAGGGTTTTACGAAGTATTGTTTTCACACGTTCTTCGTAACGGCAATTGCGTGGCAGATAAGGTTGCACACCTTGCTCATATTGCCTCCATCCCCTTCTTATATACTGACCCAGGTCTTATCGACCTCATCCGAAAGGATGCTCTCGGATAGCGGTTCGCATCCGAATTATTACTTAATCAAAAATATATATATATATATATATATATATATATAGGAGTTATATCCTTAACCTCCAAGTATAAGATAAATCTATCTAAGTAAAGTGTATATCTTGTCCATCCAAATAATAATAATATTATAACACTCCCCCTTGGATGTACATTCCTTGTTTCTCCAGCTGCCTCGTTAAAAACCTAGCTAGGAAAACCCAATGGGACAAACCCATAGCTTAGGGAAAAAAAGTGCAGCCTTCTACGTACGCTCTTATTGTACTGCCTCGTTAAAAACCTTGTCAGGAAAACCCAGTGGGACAAAACCTGATCGAAGGGAAAAAGAGTGTAGTGCGTGTATGCTCCCCCTGAATTCAACATTCTTCTCGAAGTCATCTCATTCTTCTTACTGTCGCCGTCTTCATAAGCTTGTGGTCGAATCTCAACATTGTCTTTGCTGTGTATAAGTTGGAATGTCTTCATGATTGACTTTGACGCGCTTGACTTCCATGTATGGGTGTTGAGCTGCTTTGGATGCACACGAATAAGGTACTTCAGGACCTAGTGTGCTTTTCATTGTTGATCTGGGGGATCCGATGTATTAAATGGTGGTTAAGTTGCCTCATTAAAAACCTTACCTTGGAAAAACTCAGTGGGATAAAAACCAAGATTAAGGAAAAGAGTACAACTTTGTATGGTACTTCGGGACCTAATTATATGTCACCACTTTCACAAATATAGGTAATTCATGTACTCTAATAAGGATCTTTAACCAACTGCATGTGGCATGACTTTGATAATAATGCTTCAGACATTTTTAATCGATCCTTTCCGTTTATATGGGTATACACCTACAATGTCATTCATTTACATTTGGGGCCAAATTTATATTCACTCCTGGTGAATACATTCTCATGTAACCTTTAATAAGCTTTTGTGCAATCAATTTGGCTTTATATTTTCCTTTGTACAAACACTCACTTAAACCAATTGATACTACACTTTTCAATGTTGGATCTACAAGTCCAAAAACTTCATGATTAAATAATCCATCTTTGCATGAATTATTTCTTTGTAGATTTTGGGATATACCATGTATCCTTGTGAGGGGAGTTGCCTCGTTAAAAACCTTGCTTTGGAAAAACCCAAATGGGACAAAAACCAAAGTTAAGGAAAAGAGTACAACTTTTCTCCCCCTCAATTTAGCATATAAATCACCAATCAAAGATGAAAAGATCATTTGTCTTCATAGCGTAATATATCTCTCATTGTACACTCGAACTACAGGTCGAGATATTTTTAGAAGCTCTAATTATTCTCATCAACCACTTCCAAGTGCAAACTTAGATATGTGCCATCAACGATAATCAAGGATCTGGTCAATTCAAGACAACTCATAATCAATTCTAACACAATCAACGTTCAAGAAATCTCTTCAGGAGTTTTATACCAGTGGACATATCACCATTGTTTGAAGTTACTACTAGAACCTCGATCTAAATCATGCTAGTGCATTATTTGTTGTAAATGTGACTTTTGTCACCATCTTTACATTTACTAATGTCTTTACTAGCTTGTTTGCTATATAGTTTATTGAACTTCTGGTTCCCTTCTAGTTCATGCAACATATTACTTCTTGATATTCGTTTCCTCTCCCCCTAAATACCGAGTATTTTATCATCTGTGATAAACTCTAGGTATTTGATCATCTATGGGGACCCAATCCTCCATACACATCATCTTTCTTGGTTTACAACAACTTAGTGTCATCTGGGGAGATTTCGGTACCTATACCAAACATTTAAAACCTTATAAATATAAAATTCTCTTCTGGAGATAAATTACAAAGCGGAATTTATTCTATTGTTGACCGAAATCGAATCAATCTCTTGATGTTCATGCCTGCTTGTTAGCTATTATTGACGACTCTACTGGGTCATTCTATGCATTAGCATTATCCCGAACGATAATCTCATAAGTAACGACTTTACTTGGTTGATTTAATCGTCAGCTTCTCAATGCTCATTTATCCAACATATCAATTTTATTGATAGCATTTTCATATTACATCCACATTGCCAACATGGGTATTCTATTTATTATCTGTTGGATCTTTGTTTGACATCCTTGACTAGAGGAAAACCATGCTTTTGGCAATTATCGGCTTTCACAATCCCAATTTATCTGTCATTACTCCTTCTCTTTAGAGTGTACGTTTTGACGCTCTTCTAGAGCCATCTTCTTATATGAATTTATTGCTTGATTATATCAACAGTCCTTCGAGGACTAATTTGATGCTCTTCTGGAGATATACATGCATAAGTTTTAATTATGCCAAGTATAGAATTTATACAAATACTCACTGGTTATTTCATCCCGTAAACTTCAGGTTTTCTTTATCATCAAGTACCAAGCTCTAAACCATTCTAACATTTTCATGAGATGATTCATTCACAGTTTGGGAGATTACAGATCCAATAGGTAAACCATCATCTTTGACTTGTTCTTCCACATTCTCCTTGATGTGGGAGTCGACTCATATATGATTATCTATAATTATTTTCAAAATTATGACCAGTATCCTAACAACGGTCGCACACACCGTATCCTCTTTAGGTCCTCTGCTAGAGGTAATAATATATATTGCATCTGGCAATAAAAGAGGTTGTTATGAACCATAGGTCATTTAGCTGGCTATTTATTTGAGTTCTACCATACCCATGTAGATTAAGAACAAGATCCCAAAATAAAGAGTCTTCGGGCTCTCAAGAATAAATTTATCGATTTCACACAATTTAACAAGGATTTGCTTCAAACTCTTCTTCCAAATCATCATTGGTTGAATAAAATTGGCATCATCTACCCATAATGGTTTCTTCAAGAAACATTTCCAATGCATATACATATACATAAAATGCAAATCAAATCAAATAGATAAATAAAACATAGATTCCATGTGGCTTCAAATAGCCAAATTATACTAATAACAAACCAAATACGACCAAGTTTGCAGAATCAAATGTGTTGGATCATCTATGCTCTTTCGCTGATGCTCTTTCATATGTAGAGATAAGTTTATCTACTTCAAGAGATAACTTTTATTAACACAAACAATATATATATATATAATATAAAACCATATATGTTTATGACATACAAAATCTTAACAAGTTGTTTCTTCTGGAAACAGTTTGAGTTTTGAATTATAAAAAGTAAATAGAGATATATACACCTCACAAGTGAATAACAAAAGTAATCTCAATAAAAATAATTACACTAGAAACATAATTAAAATTTATTTGACCACTTCAGGTGGATATCGATTCAGATATTCATCATTTGTTTCAATAAAAAATACAATTCACATATAGATTAATATGTCAACTTAAAGTGATAGGTTCAATAACTATCTCCAATTTAAGTTATATACAAATCAACTTCATGACACATAAATAATTTCAACTTCTGGTGACCAGGAATCAAACAAGTTTAACCACTTCAGGAGTTTATATTTCACATTCTATGAAACAAATCATATACTATATGAAACAAATAGTTACAAGTATAAGATGGAATCAACACTATCATCTTAGCTCATCACTACAAAGATGATGCTTATTTTTTTTAATCGATGCATGATGACGTTATTTATTCATCAACTTATCAATATATCAATTCATTTAGATATCATTTATCATGTATCCATCCAATATGTGGTCAATTTATCCATAACCATATCTATATCATATATGCATCGTCAACATCAAATCGCACATAATTTATCAATGCTCTAAATTCTTATATATCAAAGTATATTAGCACTATGACATGATTTATGATATAAAATCTACATGTGCAATCAGTAACGTCATTTTGCAATTAGCAACTAAATGGTAATCTATATTTATTGTATGAGATGAACTCATAACACACATATATAATCACTAATGATCAAGGGGAACAAAAATCATAATTCAAATATATGATGTTTAGGCTTACCTGACCGCAAGATCGATCACATGCATATACCAATATTGAAAATCAGTACAACTCCATCATGAGCCTTAAAGTCGAGTCTAACCCATATAGACCCACTACCAAGTAGAGTTCAATCTTCTAGATTCGCCTCCTTTTACCATGATATCCTCTTATGTGAGCCACGCGTACATAATCACACTCCAAAACAGATTTACAATATTATCATAATGCCTTATTTTGATTAACTTTCCAATTGGCGATAATCTATTTTAGTCACTATCTACTTCGAGAGATATGACTTTTCATCTACTTCAGGAGATGATGAATATAATATACAAATAAAAACAAAACAAAACAAAACAATAATCATTATTCATCGCTACATGGATGATACTTATTGTTTCATCACTACGGGGATGAAATTTATCAATCATATCAAGTGATTCATAATATCAATTTCTTTACTTTTATCCACTTCGAGAGATTTAATATTTTCTACTTCGGGAGCCCAATTAAATTATTTATAAATAAAATAATAAATTAGAAAAATCAAATTGTACTTACCTCCACTTACCTCTACGACGACGCACTTCGATGATTGATATAATTTATGTATACATCCTCTTCGGGGGATGTATTTATCTACACCACTCGCTAAATCTCATCGCTTCTAGGAAGAGATTTTCCAGTCATCGGATCCTTCACTAGGAAGGACCCTAAAAGTTTGGGTCTTTTCTGTTATTTATCAAAAATACATGTCAATTCGAAATTTTGATAATTTCAGAGCTGGTTTTGTAATTAACACAAAACTGCACCAAAAATCCTTCGTCTTCTTCGTTTTGGATTTTCAGAGGCGGCAAAGGCATGACATCGGTTGTTCCTGGGCTCGCGTGCAGGTCGCCCATGGAGTCAGAACCGCCGCGGGACAGTTTTCGAGCCTCGATCGGCAGATCCCGACAGTTTTCGAGCCTCGATCGGCATGATGAGAACTTCTCGCTCCCGGCAGAAGATCTCGCTCGAGTTCTGCGTCGATCGACGTGATGAGAACTTCTCACTCCCGGCGGAAGATCACGTTCGACGTTTTGCGTCGATCGGTGTGATGAGAACTTCTCGCTCCCGGCGGAAGATCTCGTTCGACGTTCTGCATCGATCGCCGTGGTGAGAAATTCTCGCTCCCGGCGGAAGATCTCTTCGACGGTGGCAAAATCAGGCCGCTGAAGCCGCCGCCTGGCCTTCAACTCGGCTGCGGCGAGTCCTCTGATTATGCGGGCGGCGGCTGCCGGACAAGGCCGAGGTTCAATTGATAAATCAATTGACGTTTCTAGACAAATCACATTAATTAATAGGCATACACATGTGAACAGTTTCAAAGTTTATTTAGAAATCATATAAATTAATTAAAATTCAACCTTTACCAAGACGTGTAATTCATAAGAGCTTTGTTCAAAATCAAAATTTATCACATGATATGATCATGAAGGCAGAAGCTTGCATATATACCCATGTATAAAGAAGAGACATTGAATTCATACCTTTGACTGCAATTCATACCTTTGATTGCATAAGGAAAAATTACGGTGCAGACTACCTTGATCGGAGGGCGCTCCGAACACCGACGGATTTGATAGGGCAGGAGTCAAGCACCTGCATACGCGTCTTGATGGTGTCTACGGAGAACATGGGCGGCTGGTGATAAGTTAGGCGGCGTATGCGGGAGAGGAGAACAATTAGGGTTTTTGCTATTTTAGAAACTATCGTGCTAATAACGTGTTATAAAACTAGGGCAAAGAAAAAAGGAGAGAATATGAGATTGTATTCAACGTGTGGTATCCACCAATATAATATATATAGGAGTTATATCCTTAACCTCCAAGTATAAGATAAATCTATCTAAGTAAAGTGTATATCTTGTACATCCAAATAATAATAATATTATAACACCGAATAATATTTTACATTTCACCAAAAAATGCTCGTACGATGGGGTTTTTATATTGTTTGTCAAACCAAAAAATCCATTACTGACGAATAATAATCATATTTCGCCGAATAATTAAACAATTAATTACCGCTAGTAACCGAAATTCGACACATTAGTCTAAATAATTTATGACTAATTAATTAAAAGTAACTAATTTATTGAACTATGGGTGATGGTCAAACACTCATCCAAAGCTCGTATTTTCAGATCTTCAACTTAATCTTAACCAAAATGGAAGCAACCACTGCTACAGCGTATAGTATCGAAACTCCGGTTACCTTGTTCTGCTGTATCGGAGGTACAACACCGCCAAACCCGCCACAAATAATCCGGCCGTGGCGGCTCCGGCCAAAGGAAACTGCCCATCCCCCACCAATAATAAAAAAGAAAAATAAAAAACTTGACGCAGGGAGGAGCAATGCCTTCAATCGGAGGCAGTGATACCTGGTTCGGGATCGCCTCTCCTAATCGCCCTTCTAATCGCCACCGCCGACCTTCCTCATCGCCCTCGATGTCCCTGTAGCCTCGCAATCGCCGCCGCCCTCCTGTGCTCCTCGATTCTACGCCGACTTCAACCTCTCTTGCGATCGCCGCCGCCGCCTTCTACCGCTTCTCGCTACCACCCTCCTGTGCTCCTTGATTCGACGCCGGCTTCATCCGCCTTCTACCGCCGACGCCGGCTCGCCTCCGCCTTGCCTCCTTGCCCAATTGTCTCCTCTCCACTGCTTTCAAAATCGCCTTCGAGATCCCCTTCGTCGGTCGTCGGCCTTCGAGATACCTTCCTCGGTCGCTGGCTTTGTGATCGCCTTCAAATCGACTCCTCTGGCGGCTGGAGCTTTCAAAATTGAGATCCCCTTCCTCGCTCTACCAGATGAATAAGATGACGATGAATTATTTATTTCCCAAACCTAATCCACACGCTAGGATAGAGATTAAGGGTGATTTTCTTTAACATGTGTGTGGGACCCACTCGATATATACTTAAGAAAAAAAGAAAAACCTTTTAATCTAGACCATTCATTAGACCATGATCAATGGTATACAATTGTGCACAAAGTACACCCTAAGGGGTGTGCACAAGTTACCCATTCTCTCTCTCTCTCTCTCTCTCTCTCTCTCTCTCTCTCTCTCTCTCTCTCTCTCTCTCTCTCTCTCTCTCTCTCTCTCTCTCTCTCTCTATATATATATATATATATATATATATATATATATAAAGAGTTCAAATGTAAAATTGTTATAGGGCGTAAAATGTTGAAAGTGTAAAATTTTATTTTTTAGTGAAATTAAACACGCGGGCCTAATTTAACCCAAAAAAAGCCCTCTATTAGGCCCTAATCTCTCTCGCTCCTGATCGATCGCCGACCAGATTTGCTTGTCTCTTCCATCCGCTCCCATGGCGGGTCTTCGATGGCGCTCTCTTTGTCTCCTCCATCCGCTCACATGGCGGCGCCGCTTCGTTTATCCACTCTCGGTACCTCTCTGCTCGCAATCTCCCTCGCTCGCTTGCACTTGCTCCCTCGCTCCATGATCGATCACCGGGCAGCTCTCTCTCTCTCTCTCTCTCTCTCTCTCTCTCTCTCTCTCTCTCTCTCTCTCTCTCTCTCCATTGGAGATCTCTCGGAGTTCTTCAAAATGTAAGCAAAAGCTTCACCTTTATTGCTTCATTTTTCTTCGATTCGAAGTGTTGTGCTTTGAATCTGCTTTGAATTGGAAATCTCACTTTTTGATTCATAATGTAATTAGTTTTGGTGAGTCTATTGCGCCTTGAGCCTCTGAGAATGAGTTTAGGTTTCCTGTTATGACTTTTTGGCTGTTGATTTGCGAATCGCTTTGAATTAAGAATTTTTGTGAACCTTGAAGACCGTGTCACCACACTAGGAAATTTTGATGGATGGCTGATGATTGATATTTTGCATAGCAGATTAGCAGTCAAGGCAGTCACTCATCTAGAGTTTGATTTTATTTGTTGCTTAGTGCCTTTTGCTTCTCCGTTAGTCCTCATTTCAGCCTATGGTTTGTTGTTCATGTATTTGTTAATCATTCATGATTGTCTTACAATTGAACAAAAATTGATGGCTATTAATTTTATCACCCTTTTAATGCACTTTTTTTAAATAGTTGGTAGGTTTTAACATTAAGATCCATAAGCTCAAATAGGAAAGAGCAACCGGGCAATTGTTGTTCGGGAGGTTGGTGGTTCGACTCCACTTGGATCTATGTGATTAGTTTTCATAGTTTTAATGTGTAAAGTTTGCTATTTACAAATCATGTTCCTTTGTGCATAATTCATTGATTGCATTGAGTTTTACCATGCAATCAGTTCATTATTCCATGCCGACTATTGAAGCTTATGGTTAAGAATAATAGGTCTTAAATGATTCGACGCTTCTGTATGAGCAATTATTGTGGCAAAGATCTTGTTTAAAACATGCTTGTATGGTTATGTGCTGTTCCCAATTAAGTGGAGGACAATTTGGGGATGCTTGTTTGGTTATGTGTTGCTGCAAAGATCTTGTTTAAAACCTGGCGAAGGAATCTTAATGAGTCTGTACTCTTTAATATGCACAGGTGCAACCTTGAAGCCAAAATCAAGATGAATCTCAGTGAGTTTGTGTTGTTTTATGTTCAATTCTTACTGCTCGTCAGCAGATTTGGTGAGAAGGTCAAGGAGCTCTGCTGCCTAATTTCAAATCTATTGGTGATCAATTTCACTATGAGTTGAATCGCAATGAGTAGTTCTTTGCTGATGTTTTTTAGTCTGAAGACAAGTAGTTCAAAGTTTCATTGCTTTTATACATGGTTGTTGATCGATATAAATGCTTGTAATCATATTCAGTCCGTAGTTTCCCTCAAATTTCTTTCATCTTATGATTTGGGGCTGTTTTTTTATGGTTGATTCATGGAATTTTTTTAGTTTTTAAAGTCTAATTCATTTGATATATGTGAGTTTAATTCTCATCTCTTATCTTCTAGCAATAAATACAACTCTTTTATACTGGATATGCACAGAAAGGTGCCCAAGTTGTTCATATAACCTCTACTTAAGCTGTTGTCAGGTTACTCCAGATCTGATGCTCCATGGTACTAAATCTTCTAGTAGGAAGAAATCTTCCGCTGGGAGCAATGCACATACATATGAGAAAAATCTATGCAAAATGTCAGCAGTTCGGAAAGTGATTCTCTTTCTCCATTATCTAGCCCAAGAGCATACAGTGGCAATCTATTTTCCCCATCCGTAGAGCTTGATGGTTGTAGCAGTAGCGTCCTTAGAGCATATAGTGGCAATCTATTTCACATTCAATGTTGTCATGAATGGATAACAAGGCTGAGGAGTATTTAACCCAGAGTTAGGTGAGCAAATGTGTTGGAAATGGTGTTGTAGAAATCTTCAGCTATGTAGTTGTGATCTTGATATTCTGGTTTCTTCTAATGATTGTATCAGCCTATATATTCGATGCATAGAAGCGTGTTTGAGTGTTTCTATGCAAGACCTCTTTTTTGGCCTGTTTCATGCTGAAAAGAGCCACCAAGTATATTGACACAATACATTTATCTTCTGGCCATTGAGTCCCTTCTGAATTCTTTCTTTGAAAATGCTTTCTTACATCATCCATTAAGTAGCTGCGTTTGAATGCAAGAAATTCTTCATTGGAAAAGGTTTTGTTAAACGATGTATGGTCCTACTAGCTAATTTTTTTACTGTACAACTTTTCCCACTTAAAATAGCTTAATTAAGGTCAATTCAAGAATTTTTTAGCGGTTAATTCACTAAGGCTCTGTTTGTTAGAACATTTATTTACTTCACAAGGCATTCACGTTAGCACATTATCACCTTACAGTTATTGTATCTGCAACTAGTGTTACTCATGAAATATTGCATTACAAGGAACACTGACATGCTTTTTTGCTTCTTATTTATATCCTTAATTTATATTTGCACAACATAAACTTATATTTGCACAACACAATATTATATTTGCACAACACGATATTATATTTGCACAAAATAACCTTATATTTACACACCAATATAAAATTTTAAAAAGTGCTGACACAGGAAAAAAATGCAATTTTAGTTTGAATGTGCAATTCAGAACTTAAATGTGCAATTTTAGTTTGGAAACATGCAAATATAAAACTGAAAAGTACAATTTTATAACTCAAATACAAAACTGAAAAGTGCAATTTTATATATTTATATTTGCACAACATAAACTTATATTTGCACAACACAATATTATATTTGCACAACGTAACATTATATTTGCACACCAATATAAAATTTCAAAAAGTGTCAACACGGAAAAAAAAGTATGATTTTTGTTTGAATGTGCAATTTTAGTTTGAAAAAGTGCAAATATAAAACTGAAAAGTGCAGTTTTATAACTCAAATAGAAAACTAAAAAGTGCAATTTTATAAACTTATATTTGCGCAACACAATATTATATTTGCACAATATAAACTTATATTTGCACACAAATATAAAATTTCAAAAAGTGCTGACACGGGAAAAAAATATAATTTTAGTTTGAATGTGCAATTTTAGAACTTAAATGTTGAATTTTAGTTTGAATGTGCAATTTTAGAACTTAAATGTTCAATTTTAGTTTGAAAAAGTGCAAATACCAGGTACAAAGGAGGGCCTCAACTTCCAAGGAGGGTGATTTCTCAGGGGCTGTGGCTGGAGCATATGAATTATTGGAGACTGCCCCCATCATCCCGACTTAGCTTGTATCAATTGTTATTGAACAGAGTTATCACTAGATCCAAAATATCCATTGAACCAGCTCCGAAGAAGGCAAGTTTAATGTGCTAGTTAATGTTGTTTGATTCTAGAGCTTTGTTAAAATGGATTCATACTGTTGTAATTTTACCAGAAATTAGGCATTAGCCACGAACAAATACAATGGACTCTGATGGGTGGTTGTACTTAAAGTACTACTTTCAAGGGTTTGAAGATTGTTAAAAGCTCATAGCTTGTATATTTAATTTTGTATTATTTATTAAATTATATATATAGTATCATTTAAAAAGAAAAGATGTTGCAATCATCATTTATAAAATTAGTAATTTAGTAGAACGCCCCTTTTATTGGGTGCATTTTACTATTTTTTTTAATAAAAATGGGGACTTTTTACCTCGGGTGTAAACAATCGGGACTAAAAACACTTTTTTTTTTAAATTTTGGTCAACAAAAACCGCTACATTAGAGATAAAAAATGCTACAGTACCTTAGAATAAACCGCCACAATAAAAACCTATTGTAGTGGTTTTCATACCTATTGTGGCGGTTTTAACACTTTTAATAAACCGTTACATTGGGTAGTAAAAACCGCCACAATAGGCCTAATGCAAGGCGAGCAACAGAGGCGGTTCAAAACCGCCACAATAGGCCTATTGTAGCGGTTTTTATACCTTTTGTGGCGGTTTTAACCCGCTACAAAAAGCCTTAATTGTTGTAGTGACAACATAATCTTATATTTGCACATAAATATTAAATTTCAAAAAGTGCCGAAACGGAAAAAAAGTGTAATTTTAGTTTGAATGTTCAATTGGAACTTAAATGTGCAATTTTAGTTTGAAAAAGTGCAAATATAAAACTGAAAAGTGCAGTTTTATAACTCAAATTCAAAACTAAAAAGTATAATTTTATATTTTCACAACACAATATTATATTTGCACAATAAAAACTTATATTTGCACACCGATATAAAATTTCAAAAAGTGCTGACACGGGAAAAAAAAAGTATAATTTTAGTTTAAATGTGCAATTTTAGAACTTAAATGTTCAATTTTAGTTTGAAAAAGTGCAAATATAAAACTGAAAAGTGCAATTTTATAACTCAAATAGAAAACTAAAAAGTGCAATTTTATAAACTTATATTTGCATAACACAATATTATATTTGCACAACATAAATTTATATTTGCACATAAATATTAAATTTCAAAAAGTGCCGAAACGGAAAAAAGAGAGTGTAATTTTAGTTTGAATGTTCAATTAGAACTTAAATGTGCAATTTTAGTTTGAAAAAGTGCAAATATAAAACTAAAAAGTGCAATTTTATAACTCAAATACAAAATTGAAAAGTATAATTTTATAAATTGATATTTGCACAACATAAACTTATATTTGCACAACACAATATTGTATTTGCACAATATAAACTTATATTTGTACACAATTATAAAATTTCAAAAAGTGCTGACACGGGAAAAAAATAAGTGCAATTTTAGTTTAAATGAGCAATTTAGAACTTAAATGTGCATTTTAATATGATTAGAATGGTTCAGAAGCTTTTATTATCAGCATATGAAGCCAGATGCATGTCTCAAATACAAACGAGATTGTACTTCCCTAGTTACGTAATTTGCATGTCTCAAATGTGCGAGGGATTGTCATTTGGATATGAAATTCATTTCAGTTGCTAAGCCAACGGAGAGATCATTTTTCCCAACACAATGAATTTATTTGTTTAAGTAGGGTTTCATGACTTCCATCCCAACAAATGAAGCTTGTGTGAATTCACCAACCTTCAACCAATCTCAACTAACTACTTACCTATGAACACTAAGCATATATCAGTCTCAACTGAAGCAACACTTAAACTGAATCATTAGTCTCAAAACTAGCACAATCTTTAGTTCAAAGTAGAAGCTTTTAGTTCGCCGATTCGTCATGGCAAACTATGGTGACTTGTCAGCTATTTGGGTCCATAGAAAGCAGCTCAAACAAACAAGCATCCCTGTCTCGCAATTCATTGGCATAAACAAACTCCTTCCAGCCCGTTGAATGTCTCGCAGACACATGGTTCTTATCTTCATAGAACTTAACCGACCATGTTCTGTCCGTCTGTCCAGCCATTCGGAGGATCAATCGGTCACCGTCCTTACCCAGAAGGTATCTCACAGCATGAGCCTTCGGTATACTCTGCGAAACCCCGAATCGATCTCCATCTTAATATATTTATTTCAACTAACTAAACTTTAGTAAACAAACATATTATCTAGACATGGTAAATCGAAACCATACCAGCATATAAATATAATGCGATTTATTTGTGCTCCATCCTCAAAGATCTAAGACGTGTGCATGAATTTGTAATAAGAGCAATGGATACATCTGCTATCTTCCGACATCAAGTGATGTCTAGCTTCACTAGCTCCTTGTGCTTTGTTATGAGGTAGAAAAGGCCTTAATCAGTCACCCCTGTGTATTTGCTCAGAATTAGCTCTCTTAGTGAAATACCCGAATTGCCGATGGCTTTAAGACCAGATGATATAACAATGCAACCATCTAATTTGATGCTATGCAATTTGGGAAGCCTCCTCAAGCTGTCTACTCGATCATGAGTCACCTGAACCCAACAGAACGAATTAACCAACAGTTTACAAAGACATTAATTCCGGTCCGGGCAGTAGACAAAAGAAAAGATGATGCAGTTTAATTATCTTACAGGCGAGCCATATGCTAATAGGAGTCACTGTAGACACCTTGCTCACCTTGTTAAGGAACTCAACCCAACATGGCTTACATTTTGGTAGCTAGACAGATCAAGAGTGTGTGGAAGGTAAAACAGAAACTGGTGTTGGCACCATGAAAGCGGTTGTGTAGATGGGTTTATAAAGAAAATCCCACATGATGAGCCACAACCAGTAGCCATATATAGAAACTCAAGGTTTTCTAGAATCTATAACTTAATTATGCTGATACTGAGCTTTGGAGATACACCCACTGGCTCCCACAATGCCAACTTCTTCTTCACTCGATTTCATTTGAATATTTGATGGCATTTATTGAATCTGTGGATTATGAACTTACTAAAGCCTCAGTACACATTAAAATACAGGTGTGTGCAACTTTAAAATTTTAAACCATAGGTAAAAGAAACTATCCAAACCTTTCTTCCAGCCACAACACCCAAAAGAGTTGTTTTTCCAGCTCCACTGCCACCCATTAGTGCAGTGAGAACACCGGGCCTAAATGCACCTATAATATTACTCAAGATTTGTAACTTCTTCTCAGTAAACCCTCGTTCCTTAATTTCCTGTAGAATGAAGAATGACACTGAATAGCCAGAATCGAAATAAAAGGCAACGGTTATCTGCAAAACTCTCATGAACCATAAAAGCACAAATAATAGTTTAAATATCTAGAGAGATGCACCAATCACTACTTAAAATAAGGTGTTCCAAAACTCTCATGAACCATAAAAGCACAAGTAACAGTTTAAATATCTAGAGAGTTGCACCAATCACTACTTGAAATAAGGTGATGACATTGTTGTGTTCGTGGAGAGAGAAGAGGAGGAAGAATGGGCTGCATAGGTTGAGAGAATATTTAGAATCCAGTTGCATTCCCCTTAGTTATTCATCACTGTGACTGTAAAGATTCAAGTTTTATAGCCAGTGAAGATAAAGCCTCATCTGCAACTTAATATTGGTGTAAAACAATCCAAATTTGGACACTTTTGTAAAAAAGTATCGTCTAGGACCTATAAAACACGAACACACATTGTGTTAAATACACCACAAAACATTGAGATCTCTAAATTTATAACTAGAAACCGCTAAGGCATTAAAAAACACACCCCAAGTGCATAGTACGACCCTTTGTACCGAACTCGGTTTTCTTTCCTCCCCTACAGTAACTTCAGCACACACTACAGGGACAAGACAAACACGAGAAGCAAAGATCGTCATTCAAACTGAAGTTGCTCAAGTTAGAGATGAATTTGAGCAGCAGAAACAAAGAACTTTACCTGTCCCAAAAAGCACGGCAAATAGCAATAAATATTTGATTGACAAATACCTCATGAAGGTTGATATGAAAATACGCAAGGCATGTGAAAGACGTCCATAGACACTACTTTTAAGAGTTGTAGGCACTGGCACCACACCTTCATAGTTTAAAAAAAAAATACTAAATTTGTTTCCTTTCCCTTTTCCTAGTCTTATGCCAAACATCACCAAGTCCTAATAAGAATAAGAAGAGTGGGTAGGAATAATTAGTTAATGTTTCTCATCCATGACAAGTGCTCTGAATCCGGAGAAATTTTTTGAGCTGTAACGGCCTGGGATTATGATTCCCGAGTTACGTTTCGAGGGATAAAACCCCTCGTTAGGATCTTGCACTCCGAGTACAGATTGAAGGTTTGAAACCGAAGGGTTGTAGTTTAAAGCGGGATTTCGCACCCAAATCCAGAAGGTTCATTGGAGACCCCGGGGTAAACCCCTGTACATGTCATAAGGCTACAACGCGGAAAACCCTTTATCATGCAAGGGACATAAGTTCTGAAAACGATACAACGGACGCCACGACAGAGCCGGGTCAAAACAGAGTATAAGCATGGGGAAATCTCAAAAGTATAAATTTGTTGAAGTTAGGGTTCAACACTCACTCTCCGCCATATGAATGGACCCCGTCATAATAGCACAAAATCAAGCAGTGAAACGGGTACCTGAAACTATACCACAAAGTCAGGCCAAGAGTCCGCCCGCGAGTTCTCTGACCGCGTTGAGGACATATAATACGCCTATACCTAGAATAAAGGATGCTTTCATGCAGTACTGAAATACTAACCACACTATCATGCTCCTAATTCATATACACAGAACATTAAGTAAGGCCTTAACAAAGAATACCAAGTGGTTTATCCCTCTTCTACCACCCCCCCCCCTTCCAGATAGGGTGGAGACTGGCAAGCTCGTGAATGCATTCCATAATAATCGGGCGGCCCGCGGGAAGCTTTCGCAATCATGCTCATAATATAAGTAAAGGAAGTTCCATATGACTCGATTGACTCAAGACAGGACCCGATGGGACTGGGCCATCCCATGACCCTAGAAAAGACTCTAATTACTTCACAGATAACGACCGTTCTTTATTCAAACGCAAACAGAATAAGGATGCTCATACGTAAGTGCAATTCCTAAGCATGATACTACCTGTCATGCTTTTATGCATATGCAACGCCTACATACTATATGACACATCAGGCAGGAGGTACTGGTTATCGAGTAAGCCCCGAAGGACTTACCTAGCTAGAAGATCGGCAAAAGAAGAATCTAGCACATAGTAGTCACGCTCACAGAGTAGCACCTAATTACATAACGAGAAAATACTGAGTATACGTCTCTAACCACTCTAAACACATATATCAAACATTCATACAAGCAGATAATTAACAAACTCGCGTCAACCATACTTTCAGTTCACCGCGATCAACCATCTCGTATGTCATACTATTCATCATAATTTGCCAACTCATCAACTTAAAATAACCCGCATATCATACTTAGTCAAATTTGCATATTACTATTCCATACTCATACTTTTCATAAGGTTATTGATGGACGGTTTTTAGTCGCGTTAACCGTATCAAAATAATTTCGAACCTACCTAACTAATGTAGTGTGGTAAGCACGAGTCGATCCCACAAAGAATCAAGTTATTCCTAAGTTAGTTTATTTACCAATTAGTATGAAACGGGGGTTTTTGATTGGTGAAAATAAGAAATAAAATAAAATAAACTATAAACAAATTGATGGAGATAACGATTAGTAAAATAGTTTCACCTATAATTATCCACTTTAGTTGGTTGAATTGATATTGTAACTTCCTCTTGTCCTTTTAGGTTTCCTATGAATGCCCTTGTCCCGACCTAATATAGTTACTAGTCCAACCAGTCCTAGAAACCCTTATCAATCGAACAGTCCCTAAAGAAGGATTTAACCCAATTGATAGCTTTAAGTTCAGAGATTAGCCAAGGTATTTGCAGTCCCTAAAGAGGGATTTCACAACACATTCAACTTCCTACTCATTCAATTAGTTCAACCAGCCCTAAAGGAACAAGTTTGCTACTTGGATTAAGGTTCGAAACCAGGAATCTAAAAAACCCTAGCAATTGAATTGATTCTAACTAGTTGCGCGAACAAGCTAGAATAAAACAATCAACCATAAAGCGCAAAGAAGTCGAAACATTCAATATAGGAAATAAAGAATAAGATTCAGAAACTCACAATTAATCCAAATAAAGCTTCAAATTGTAGACGAAACGGGAGAGTTTAGATCTTTATGAAAATAAGGCAAAACATAATTAGGGTTAATGGTGAAATCAAAGTTGGCCGATCCTGGTATGTTCGGCCTCCCCCTTTGCCGTACGAATTGAAGTATGTATATATAAGGAAAACCTAGCTAACTATATATATATATATATATATATATATATATATATATATATATATATATATATATATATATATATATAATCTTTTATCTAAACATAATCTAGTTCTCAAAGTAATAACTCATAATACGCCGCACTTGTTGAAGTTGCACCTTCCGACTTTGGTACGTATGAATATATCATCCCACATATCGATCCGAGCCGCGGCCTCTTCACTTCTAATTTGCGAAATAATCTCATAAATTATGATCGATCTCCGAATTCATACGATCTAGTCTAAAAATACCTGAAATATATAAAAACACTAGTGTAGACTACGAAAACCAAATAATACAAAATAACCATAAGAATATGTAAAAATGCTCTAAACTAATATGCAAACTTATACTTAAAAGATGATTAAAATAGACTCTATCAAACTACCCCAATGCTTAGACTTTTGCTTGTACTCAAGCAATGAAAAACAAATATAGAATTAATCATCCCACAAATAAGATCTTCATGCTGTAGTTTTAGAAAAGCAACATCAAGCAATAGGAAACACGAATAATAGAACAAATATCCTAGCAAATATGTGAGCGATCCAATAGTAAAGGAAAATTTAATCCAATCTCACCGGGATAATGTGTTTCACTCAAGCTCTCATGTGTTTAGGCTTTAAAGTCCAACTCTCAACTCAATCCAAAATGATCTATACACCGTGAAAGTTATCACTTGCAAACAACATCATGAGGACTTTTATAGGGTTGTAATGGGGCTTTGGTAGGAACATAAGGTATGAGAAATATTTAGGCTTGTGGTGCTAAAAATTCGGGAAAAAGGAACAACAACCAACCAGAACAACACCAAAACTTCTATACTTCGGAAACCATTCCAATAACATAAACTCCGATACACATCAATAATCACTCTTCGATTTCAATAGCCATACAACTCATGCAATTTTTCCATTATGATGACTTCTTTTCTTTTCCTTTATGCTTACTTTTGCACCTAGGTGAATTTTATCCTCCCTAGGTCCAAGCTTACTAGACTTTTACTCCTAAGTGAATTTTATTCTCCTTAGGCCCCTAGTAATAAGTCATCTCTATTTTGCAAGAAGGGTTACCTTATTTCGGCTATGCCTCTCACAATGCACAACCATACATACATTATTCCCACTCAAACCAACTCCAACATATAGATTTTTCACCAATTCTCCTCCTAATTCCCGGATGGGATCAGGCTAATATTTGGTTATGATATATTTTTGTGGAGCTATAAAAAAGAATAGGCTTTACGGCTCAGATGGGCTTCAAGCAAAGGATAATACAAATGGTAGATAAGGTATAATATGGCTAAAGAAAACATGCCTCAATCATTTGAAATTCACAAGCAACAAACATGTGCAATACGGTATTGAAATAAGAAGCATCTAGAGAGTATAATCACACAATAAAAGCAAAAGGGAATAATATGTAAAGTCCCTATAAGGCCAAAACAAACTCTCAAGGGTTATATTTTTTAGATTTCAATTAAACCTCAACTATGAACCATACTTGCTCAATTATATTCTCAAATCATGCTCCAAAATCATTTTCAAGCAATTCAATCAAATCATGGGATTTATGCAATAAGATCATAAAATGAATTAGACGACAAACTAAACCAAGATGGGTATCATTAATAACACATAAATGCAATGAAATGCATAACAAAAATTGAAAAAACTAACATATACATAAAGACGGAGCTACACTTGAATTCCACACCCCATGTTTAAAATCTTACTTTGTCCTCAAAGTAAAGAAAAAGAATGAAAAAGGTAGAGGAAACTCACAATGTAATCAGGGATGCCGGGCAACCATTTAGCACAAGCGGAGATACTGGTGTAGCCTCTGAAAAGACAAAGAAATCAGCACTTTCTCAAATGTAGAGGACAACCATGGGTGTTAGGCAGCAACTTGGATGTAATTGGCATTTGTGAACCTTCTTAGAGTTGGAAGAATATAGGCTTATCCTCTTTGCAATTGGTCCTGGACAAGACTAAAAGCAAAGAAAACACGCAAGACAAAGCAGTCCAAATTTCTAAGGATAATAATATCATCCAAGTACAAAGAAGAACACCAACATCTACACAACTAAAATCAGCCCTATAGATCAGTTCGACCAAGACACACCACAAAGAGGACACAACAAGCAAATGCAGGCCAACTATCCAAGAGATAGAATATCGTCCAAGTAAAAAGAATAACGTAACCCAGTACATAAGAAATTAGCTTATCAATCCGTGCTCAATCACTTATGCCAAATTAAAAACATGGGATTCAAGTAATTTCAGGGAGCAAGAACTAGTAAGCAAAAATTAAAGCATGGGCACCATCTCAGAGGAGCTAGACAATAATAAACAAAGCAAGACGCAATATCCACTAGTCAAGGAAGTATCAAAACTCAAGTAAGTCATCCGTAGTTAGGGCCTCTAAAACCATCAGTAGTAACATTAACACCCCTATAAACTTTCCTGATCAATTTAAACCCATTCATGAGCCAAATCAAGTATAAAAATCAGCAACTTGACCAGTAAAATAGAGATAGCCTTATCGATCATGCTCATCCATATTTTGAGAATACAATCATGAAAAATCAATGGACACAAGGAGCAAGAGACAAGCAAAAGAAATCAATCGGAGCACCAACAATCCCGCAACACAAATTCAGAATCAAAATTCACAAAATTCAGATCAGAATGTGATTACAAGTGACAAGGAAATTGATTCCGAACCTGCACATACCGGACGGAGATTGAAGTCGAGGGCACCGATTCAGGGATTGAAATCGAAGCCGGCAAGGACTGAGGCGGCGTCGGGCGGCGTGGCTGAGTACTGGAGCGCCGGGTGCAGGTGCGGTGGCTGCTGCTGGGCTATTGGCGAATGCGAGGAGATAGGTTTCTGGGGTGTGGTGGTGGCGGCCGGCGGCGAGACGGATCAGAGGAGGACGGCGGGGGCGAAGGGCGAGGGAAGGAGAGGCATGACAGAGGGGAGATCCCGACGAGGAGGCCGGCGGAATCCGGGAGGCGGCGAACAATGCGGCTAGAAGGAGGAGGATGAGAGGCGATGGGTGGTGTGGTGAGGGTTTCTGGTGGCACAACGGTGCACCAGGAGGATGACGATGCGGCCAGGAGGACTGCTGCTGATGCGGGTGGCTGCTGGTGGATGGCGGAATCGGAGACGGTGGATGGACGGAGGGCGGCGCTCAAGCAGGTTTGAGAAGGGTAGAGAGAAAGGAAAGAACGAGGGAGACAACTTCTTTTTTTTTTTTTTTTTTTACGAAATAAAAAAAATGTATATAAAAATTAATCCTAACTTAAAATAAAAAGAATAAAGAAAAAAAACATACATTGGTTTCTTCTAAGATCGATTCAGACATTGTTAAAGCCCTCAATAACTTGTCAAACTCTTGGGCACATATTCCACATAAACGAGCAGAGAATATGTAATACCACCAATTCATTTCCATTGATGGCTTCTCAAAATATATGCTCCTCTTTTGTTGCCATCTCTTAGCTCTTTGTCCGTTTGCACCCTCATCTAATTCAAACAATAGAATCCTCTTTGTCAAATTTTCCTCATCTTGCTCATCTATCCAATCTCCTAAGATCTCCTCATCAAGAGAGATGATAGCGTAGTCGTCACTAACCACCAACTCCGTCTACTTAGAAAAAATCTCTGAAATAATGAGAATTGTAATTTGTTGAGCCACTTGGATCCGCTTTATCTCGTTATTGAAATCAGTTTGGATCATTACAAGTTGGGACTCCATTGTAGAGAAGTGCTCTTCCATACAGGGCAACATGGATGATTGTTGTGATGTTTGCGGAGCTAGATATGGAGGCTCTAGTTGTCCGATTTGGAGCTCTAATTGTGCAATCTCATGTATGATATCCATCTCACGAGAAAGTTGAGTCTTGCACAAAGGATGTACTTCCAACCTTTCCGATCGGAACAATAAACACTGGACAATCTTTAAATATATGATTAGAAACTCCGCAAAAATCACAAAATAAACCATGAGTCATCTTTAAAGGGAACCACCTAGACACACGAAACAAACAATTAGTAGCACGGGTTTTATGAACCGTAAGATAGGCTCACAACAAAATTAATTATATACAATAATAGGCAAATACACAAACAAAGAAATAAACTTTGATTCCCCGGCAACGCCGCCAATTTGATGGACGGTTTTTAGTCGCGTTAACCGTATCAAAATAATTTCGAACCTACCTAACTAATGTAGTGTGGTAAGCACGAGTCGATCCCATAGAGAATCAAGTTATTCCTAAGTTAGTTTATTTACCAATTAGTATGAAACGAGGGTTTTTGATTGGTGAAAATAAGAAATAAAATAAAATAAACTATAAACAAATTGATGGAGATAACGATTAGTAAAATAGTTTCACCTACAATTATCCACTTTAGTTGGTTGAATTGATATTGTAACTTCCTCTTTTCCTTTTAGGTTTCCTATGAATGCCCTTGTCCCGACCTAATATAGTTACTAGTCCAACCAGTCCTAGAAACCCTTATTAATCGAACAGTCCCTAAAGAAGGATTTAACCCAATTGATAGCTTTAAGTTCAGAGATTAGCCAAGGTATTTGCAGTCCCTAAAGAGGAATTTAACAACACATTCAACTTCCTACTCATTCAATTAGTTCAACCAGCCCTAAAGGAAGAAGTTTGCTACTTGGGTTAAGGTTCGCAACCAGGAATCTAAAAAACCCTAGCAATTGAATTGATTCTAACTAGTTGCGCGGACAAGCTAGAATAAAACAATCAACAATAAAGCGCAAAGAAGTCGAAACATTCAATATAGGAAATAAAGAATAAGATTCAGAAACTCACAATCAATCCAAATAAAACTTCAAATTGTAGACGAAACGGGAGAGTTTAGATCTTTATGAAAATAAGGCAAAACATAATTAGGGTTAATGGTGAAATCAAAGTCGGCCGGTCCTGGTATGTTCGGCCTCCCCTTTGCCGTACGAATTGAAGTATGTATATATAAGGAAAACCTAGCTAACTACCGTAATATAAATATATAGATATAAAATCTATCTCTCCTAATCTATCTATCTATCTAATAGAATATAATATAAATATATATAATCTTTTATCTAAATATTATAAGCAATAACTCATAATACGCCGCACTTGTTGAAGTTGCACCTTCCGACTTTGGTACGTATGAATATATCATCCCACATATTCATCCGAGCCACGGCCTCTTCACTTCCAATTTGCGAAATAATCTCATAAATTATGATCGATCTCCGAATTCATACGATTCAACCCAAAAATACCTGAAATATATAAAAACACTAGTGTAGACTCCGAAAATTAAATAATACAAAATAACCATAAGAATATGTAAAAATGCTCTAAACTAATATGCAAACTTATACTTAAAACATGACTAAAATAGACTCTATCAGTTATATATCATCATCATCATCATAAGTATCAAACATTTAATCCTTTCTAAAAATCACCACAATATCATGCTATTAGTCACACATATCATACCGTTAGTCAAACGATCATATTATCACGCTGGTTAGTCATCGAATAAGTCTTACACTCAGGTTAGTTTCAAAACTGTTTCAAATTCGAATTAAACAGTTAAGAATTCCGACTCTTGAAAATACTCGCTAAATTCCTTTTTCAATTTATTTATTATATTAGTTTCCAACCATGAAATTATTTTCCAAATTCTTTATAAATCTTCAAGTCCCAAATAGTATTATATAATATTTTAAATACCATTTATTAAACACATTTATAAATTATTTCAAAATCCCCTAAAATCTAAACCATTTTTATTTAATAAAACCAACCCTTTTTAAATCTCCAAAAAATAATCATTTATCTTTTAAATCCTCAAATACTATTATAATATATTTTAATTATCGTTAATTAGTTAAATAATAAACGGATAACCCGAACCGTACCAAACCGAACCGAACCCGTTTAAATAATCCTACATGGTTAATAATATACTAACAATAAAAATAAAAATAAACTTAAGGGAGGTGGGCCCCACGGGAGCCATCCCCTTCCATCTTCCACGGATTCAAAAGGAGAGCTCCCGCCATAGCCTCGCTCCCGCTCCCGTCGGCAAGGATCGACGCCGACCGCCTCTCGCCTGCTCGCCCACTCGCCCAGCAGCGCCCTCAGCTCAGCCTCGGATCGCGTCCGCGTCCTCGCTGCTCTGCCTCGCTAGTTGCTGCTCGCTCACGTCCGCTCAACCTCCTTTTTGCTTCTCGCTCGCCGGAGGTTCCGAGCGCACCCGACGCCCCTCACTCAGCTCACGCACACTCAACACTCGCCCACAGCCCGACCCAAGACATAATCAACTCGAAACAGAGGAGGGGAAGACGGAAGCTTACCGAGGGACTTCGCGACTTCGGAGCTTCGTCGGAGCTTATCGGAGGCTCGATTCACTGCGTCGGGGAGGGAGGAACCTCGGGTCACCCTAGGACGAATAAAGGAAGGTTAAAGGGATTCGATTCCATGGGATTTTGAATCGAATCGAGAGATCGAACTTACCGACCTTGGATGGGAAAACAAGGGAAAAGCGGATCGTCAGGGGATGCGGCTGCTCCTGGTGGCGGTCCTGCTGCTGCTGGTGGCTCCGAGGGATGCTGTAGGGCCGCTGGATGGAGGTGGAACGGAGGGAGCAAGCCCGAACCTGCTGCTCTTCCACACAGGGAGGAACGATGGGGTGGAAGACGTGTGGTGATTATGTTGTCGGCGGCTCAAGGAGGAGAAAGGAGAGGAGGAGTGCCTTGGCTGTACAGCTCACAAGGAGGAGGGATGGGGGTGGCGGAGTGGTGGCCAAGAACAATGGTGATGATGGTGCGCTGATGGTGTAGATGAATGAGGATGGGGGTGACGATGATGGTGATGGAGAGCAGGTGAAGGGGATGACGGTAAGGGGTGAGGGATGGGTTGCATTTGAAGGGTAATTTGAGGGATGGGAGTGGGTTAGGGTGGAGTGTGGAAGTGGATAAACAAATACCTGAAAATAAATCACGAATACGTGAATTTTGAATCCCGAAATTAGTCCTCGAATGTTAGTTTTCCCGAATCGCACTTACTCAATCAATTAGATTTTTAAAAGGGGAATTTGTGAAATGTTCAAAAAATATGTTCTAATTGGTGAAATGTCCACATTTTGGGACAAATTAGTGAAATGTCAACAATATATACTGCCTCACGCGCTCTCTACTACGCGCACTCTCTCTCCGATCGGGATCTTCGTTCTCCCCTCCTCAGATCTAGGGCTTCAGATCGTTCTCCTCTTTGCTCCGGCGCATTCAACTGTCGATCGTCCTTCTCCTTGCTCGCCACCACCACCGCCGAATCGCCTCTGTCCAATTCAGCCCTGATCCCCCTCCGCCGCCTCCCCCGTTCGAAGACACCAAGTGCTTCAGTTTCTCCTTGGCTCAGGAATTGCAGATGTATTCGATTTTTGACGTGTCGGCAAAGAGGAACTGCGTGCAAAGGAGACGGCTGTTCAATTTCTCACCTTTGAAGGCGGCACCGTTGCCATCCTCTTCGGCACCACCTTGATTGATGTTCTGCTGATCATCGGCTGTTTTTGCTGAGATCATGGATTCGAAGCGAGATTCATGGATTCAGCGCTTCTATTCCTCACTGGCTTAGTTTCCTGAGATCTTAGATCTGAGTCTGAGATTTGAGATCGAGAGATGGCAAGAGGCTCGAACCTGGCGTTCCGTGCAGCGATTTCAGATCGAGAGATGGGAAGGAGGCCGATCTTCGATGGAGGGAGGTATGAGATCAAGAGATGGCGAGAGGCTGGAGGTGTTGGACGACACGGCGTTGGAGAAGACGGGGCTGAATCTGTGCTTCAAGGTGCCAAATCCTTCAATCTCGTTTGCACTATGAAGGATTAATATCTTTCAGTGAAGTTTTAATTGAATTCATACATTTAGTACTCAAGCTGTGCTATACCATGTAGTGAATCAACGGTGATCGATGGTGTTTGAAATAGCTAGTTCTATTATTTTTTAGTTATGACATTTGCCTATGCTTTCTCAAATATTGGCGAGATTGCTTGCATCCTCCTCACAGATGCTTTTGAGTTTTTGAGTTTTGACATGTTGGAGATTGTTATACCTTCTGATGTTGTTTTGAACTCCAGTTATTGTCTGGATAATTATGTACATTGGGATGATGATTCCACATGATTTCAGAGGTATTATCTGCAAAATTGATTCAGCTTATGTTGGTCAGCACAAACAAGTCATGTGCTTCTTTCTAGTTCCCACAATCCAGATGAAGAAGAGTGCTTACTGTTACAAGTGAAAATGGGTAGCTTCCGGCGTCTCCTGCAAGAACAGCTAACAGATGCGTCACCAACAACAGGGCTGTCAACTGCAAAACAAAGGTGTCTGGGATTAGCCAACTTTGAATTTGATGATCTGTGACGGTAAGTAAGAAGTTGGGTTTTGATTAGATCATTAGGTATCTACAATCAGGCATGCCTGTGCCTAACTGACACTGATAGATTTGAATGTCATCCATATAAGGCATGAGGGCCCTTCATTAAGCTACTTGAGGTTTTTGTCATGGACAAATTCAAGATTTGTGATACTTCAGTAGTGGTTGCAGCTAAAAGATTCGGAGAAAGACGGAGCCTGCCACCAAAGAGAGGGCAAATAAAGTCAAGAATAGTAACAATAGCTTTTCATTCTGTTGCACATCTGATGCACAAAATCTCAGCACATTAACTCATTCTGTTAGTGATGTACGCGGTATAGTTCTAGTTTGTAAAAATATGCATTAGCTGTACTCCTGGCTGTTTAATGGGTTAAATGCAACGACTGACTGCTATTGTTTGATTCTTATTTTGCATGATATTTTGAGTTTCCAAGTATTATCTTCGACAAATAGATCAATCCAAGTTCGGTTACTATCTTTCCTTTGGCCCCACAAATAGATCAATCCAAATTCATTGATAAATAAGTAACAACAACAAAGAATTTGTCTTGCTATCAAATCTAGTGTTCTACCATAGCGCATGTTCATAATCCATGTATACTAATAATAATAATTCATAATAACATCCATAATTTCACCAATCCCACATGTTGTGCAATTATAGTCTATATTGATTAGTCTATATTGATGAGAAAAAATAAGACCATGTTGTGCAATAATCTATTGAGCAACTATAAAATAATATTGAGAAAAAATAAGATCATTTTGAATACAATTTCAAAAGTCTCAATTGTTGTGCAAATATAATATATTGTTGAGCAAAAAGAAGATCATGTTAATTAAGCAAATTTCCACCAATTCCCCATGTTGTGCAATTATAGTCTATTGATGGGCAAAAATAAGATCATGTTGTGCAATAATCTATTCAGCAATTATAAAATAATAGGCGAAAATGCATAAAACCACCCACCATTCATTGTTGTTTGCAAATAACCACAAACCACCCCTTATTAAAAAATTGTCATATCACCACCCATTAAATATATTTTATTTGCAACTAACCACCCATACCCCTTTTCTTGTTAAACCTCACTTAATTTAATATGAAATTACAATTATAATCGAAAATCCGAAATTTTTTCGAGTAATCTGGGTTTCGACCTGGTGACCCGATTGACCCGGTAATTTTGACCCGATTTACCCGATTAACCCGGTTGATTTATATTTATATCTGATTAATTTTTTTTATGGAGATTCCAATTTATTACATTTTATAATTACAATCACTTGATCTTTCATTTTCAAAGCAATTTTTATATTTATTTGTATTGTGTAATACTCCGTCTGATCGATAGTATTTGATTTTTTTATTTTTCAACACAATTTTTTAAGAAGGTAAAAGTTCTAAAAAATATTAAAATAATTCTATGCTTATTACTAATTACATGAAATTATTTTTTAAAAAAATATTTAAAATTTTGATATTTTATATATTATTACATTTTATTAAAAATTACGTGAAATAATAAAAATCAAATATTTTTAATAAGATGTAATAATATATAAAATATCAATTTTTTGAAAAAATTATTTAAAATTTTGATATTTATATATTAATACATTTTATTAAAAATTACGAGATATAATAAAAATAAATATTTTAGATTAGATATAGTATATAATTACAAGCACTAGAATTTATGAACAATGTCTTTAATTTTAGAATTTTAAAACTATCCAAAATTATCAAATCATGATTTTTTTAATTTAAAACAACCCAAAATCGACCCAAAATGACCCGAAACTCGGCTATACCCGAGTTCGAGACAAGCTGGATGTACCCGGAACCCGTTTTACTCGGGACCCGAAGTGACCCGACCCGAATGACCCATTTGACAGGTCTAATTGTAATACCTGAAAAATCAAGCAACAGAGAGAAGTATAATTTTCTTTTTACTAAAAATGAAACATTAAAGAATAGGCGTATAATTGTCTTTTCATATTAAATTAAGTGAGGTTTAACAAGAAAAAGGGGTATGAGTGGTTAGTTGCAAACAAACTATATTTAATGGGTGGTTATTTGACATTTTTTGAATAAGGGGTGGTTATCGTTTCGGCTATATACACCGCAAATCCTCACGTTCTTAAGGACGTGCAATGGTGGAACCCCCCTAATCGTGGCTACGTGCATTGCACGTCCTTTTTTTTTAAAAGAAAAAGTGCATTGCACGTCGATAATGACGTGCAATAATGCACGTCGATAAGGACGTGCAATAATGCACGTCGATAAGGACGTGCAATGATGCACGTTCTTCTTAAAAAACAAAAAAAAGAGCCCCTTCGTGTTCGTCCCACCAGCAACCAGAGAGAGAGAGATAGCGACGCCGGAGAGAGATCGAGAGGGAGATTGAGTCAGAGATCGAGAGGGAGATTGAGACAGAGATGGAGAGAGCGGAGGCGGAGAGCCAGGCGGAGGTGCCCATGGAGGAGGAGCTGCGGGAGGGTAGTGGTGGTGGTGGGGCGGTGGCGATGGAGACCGAGGAGGGTGGTGGGGCGATGGCGGTGGCTGAGATGGTGGAGGGTGGCCGAGGAGGTGGAGGGGTGACGGATGTGGTGGAGGAGACGGAGGCGGTGGCGGAGATGGTGGAGGGTGGCGGAGGAGGTGGCAGATCTGGCGGAGGAGGTGGAGGCGTGGCGCAGGAGGTGGAGGAGAGGGCGGCGTTGGCGTCGGAGGTGGAGGAGACGGCGGCGGCGGTGGTGCCGGCGTCGGAGCCGGAGTCTCAGACCCTATTACCGCCACGAAAGCGGCGGAATATGGAGGTCTCTCCTTTACCGACCCCACCGGTAAGTTATTTGAATTATTTATTTTATTTGATAGATTATAATATAGTTTTATAATATAATTTATTGTTTAGTTTAATAGATTATATAGTTTCATAATTTATAGTTTAGTTTGTTATATAGTTTCATAATTTATAGATAATAGATTATATAGTTTCATTATATTTTATAGTTTTATGATATTTTATAGTTTAGTTTCATGATATTTTATAGTTTCAAATTTAGTTTGATGATATTTTATAGTTTCATAATAGATTATATAGTTTCATTGAAAGCTTTAAAATATATTTACATATATTATAATACAATAAAAAATACATTAAAATACAATAAAAAACATTAAAAGTCATCACATTCTATACATTAAAATACAATAAAAGTCATTACAAAACATACATTACAATATATTAAAATACAATAAAAGACATTAGTAAAACATTAAAAGTCATTACAAACTTTAAAATATATGAAATTATATTAAAATAAATTAAAAAATACATTAAAATACAATAAAAAAACATTAAAAGTCATTAAAAAACATACATTAAAATACCTTAAAAGTCATTACAAAACATACATTACAATATATTAAAATACAGTAAAAGACATTAAAATAAAAAAGATTAAAATATATTAAATAGAAAGTCACAAGTTCTTAAAATTTCATAAAAACAGGCGGCAGGGAGGCTATTGCGGGGGGATGGTACCCTCCGGCCAGTTAGACACGCCGACCGGGCAGCGGTTAGTCAGATTGTGGAGGAGAGCGTACCACATGACATTCACGGTCAACAGGAGCATACTGTAGATGATCTACTGATGTCTGCAGAGAGCTATCAGCAGTCCATGGGGACTCCACCGGTCGACGAGTTAGACATCTTCTGGGGGGGGGGGGGGTTGCCAGATTTCCGTCCTTTTGGCGATGCGACGATGGGGTTGCAGCCTTCTTTGGAGCCCCCCGAGGTACTGAGCAGCTGCGTCACATATGTAGTTGCGGGTCGACGGGCTGACATGGGTAGACCGCCTACTCGTCTACCCCCCACCATCCCCGAGGCATCTACATCCGGCACCCACGACGTCGAGGATTCTACATCCACACACATACCACCCGTGGTTTCTCTGGCTTCGGCGGATGATAGCATTCCGGAGGAGGTGGCGGAGGAGGTCGGCGACGGGCAGGAGGGGCAACCCGGGGGGCATGGGCAGCCGGAGCCCGTGCCCATCCATGCGCAGGATGCTGCACCGGCTGCGCAGGTCGACCCATTTTTGCCGCCTGGTGATCTACTGGTGTCTTATAGGCACCACCGAGCGTACCGGGTGAGGAGTGAGTCGACTGTGGATTTGCCTTTGCTGAAGTTCCACCATCGGGCGACTCACCTGTGTGATTTTGACCCCTACATCTTCGAGGGCCCAGAGACCTGGTGGAAGGATCTGCTTCCATCTGGCATCCCTCAGCTGCGGGACCTTCATTGGGTGGGCGTCGACGAGTACACGGTCACCATTTTCATAGAGCACTGGCACCCGGAGACCAACTCCTTCCATTTTCCGTGGGGCGAGATGACCATTACGCTACACGACGTCGCCTGCCTCCTGGGGTTCGAATTGAGGGTCTTCCATGTTTGTCACACCTCCTGGGGGTTCGGATTGAGGGTCTCCTTTGCTGGTTACACGTGACGAGAAGATGCGAGGAAGCTGCTCTGAAGATCACGAAGAATTTAAACCACGCTGGCATCTTTAAGGGCAACTGTTGGGGGTTGTTCGAATCGAGGTCGGAGGAATCATTCAACCGACGTCGTCGGGCGCTACACGCTGCATGGCACCCATTCCAGGTGTGGTGGCGTATTTAGAGTCGGTGTGGCTCCCACACAGCTGGAGCATCGTACGATTCTATGTAGATAATGTCTTCCATCTCGGCACCCGTACGACAAACAAGTACAACCTTACTTCATATCTCCCATTACAATATGATATAACATCGAATATTTAGTGGTATGCACTTCAATGTGTACAGAGTTGAGGGTCAACACAAGGTTCTGAAGGAGGCACTGCACTCATCGACCGGTGACTTTCGCATCGTGATCGATGCAATCCATAGAGTTAACGATTGTCAACTGCATGAGCTGCAAACTGCTTTGGAGATCGACCGCTTCAAATGGCCAACATCGTCGTATAAAGTCAATCTTTTCGATGAGGTAAAGACTTTAATCTCCAAAAAGTGCTTCGATTATCTGTACAAGATTTGGCAGGATGTCGTGAACCAAAAGGTTCCTCCGGTATGCATGGACCGACATTGGAGGGTTTGTTACGGGATCCCTTGTGTCCATGAGATTCAAGCATACGTCAACTCCGATACCCGCCGAGGACATCCACCCATTCTGGATGGATTTGTCATGGACTGACATCGACGACACCCCCATGCCGTATGAGCTGTCATCTTCATATACGGCTTCCAATGATGTATGCGAGGATGAGCTGCACCCACCCTCATCTGCAAGCGTCCGAAGGAAGGGGAGGCCTCGGGGGTCGAGGAATGCCTGCAGAACCAACCCGTTGCCATACGAGGAGTTAAGGGAAAGATTTGAGAGAGAAGAAGCACGTGCTACTCGAAATGTTGCTTGACATCGTCCACAAGCGACCTCAGCTCGACGTGGACGTGATGATGTGTTCGGAGGGTTCAACTGGGGTCGAAAAAACGTTGATCCCTTCATGCTCGGTCATATTAAGACGGTGAGGGACACTGTTGGAGATGGTCATTGTGGCTACCGTGCTTTGGCGGCTTTGACATCACCGATCGGTGAGACTGCTTTTTCGGAACTCAAAACGTTACTGTGCAATCACTTGGAGGATCACGCCGATCTTTACGCCGGTTGTTATACGGGAGGGTACCCATTCCAGCAGTTCGTCGACTACCAGAGATGGGCGAGAGCTGTGCATGGTGATAGGAGACGGTGGATAGAGCTACCCATTATGGGTTTAGTATTTGCAACGGTATATCAGATTCCTCTCGTCGTCCTAGCTTGGCATTATCCGTTCACATGTCTCCCCATGACCTCCTCGACACCAGCTAACAACCCTCAATCAGCAACCCTTGGTGTAGCCTACATCGGAAACCAAGACCATTTTGCCGCGGTACGACTTCAAACGTCTTTTTTATTACATATTCATGCTTTTCATATATATGTCAATACTCTAACTCTAATTTTCCGTTCTCATAGATCTGGTTGCGTCCTAACGCTCCTCTTTCGCCGCCTTCGCCAGAATGGGTCGCACATCATCAACCGAGCGTCGAAGGATGGGATGCTCCGTTTCAAGCTCAGATTGAGAGATTTCGAGCCTTACGTGTCGAGTTCGGTCGCCATTTACTATTTTCCTAGATTTTATTCCATTAGTTTATTAAATTTATGGATGTAAGCTTTTTTTTTTCCGTTCCTTATAACATTATTCGCATATTATCCGAATGAAAATCTTAACAATTATTGGTTTCCATTTAATTAGACCCTAAATACTTCAACTCCACTAGCTAAACACTTTAATTTTTGCAATTAACAATACAAACCCTCGGAAAACCTAAACCCTATTCCCTAAACGCGAAACCCTAACTAGGGTTTGCACGTCCTTAACAACGTGCATATATTGCACGTCCGTAAGGACGTGCATGCACGTTGTTAAGGACGTGCAAAGGTCTGCTAGTGGACGTGCACAGTCCCAGACTTGCACGTCCTTAAGAACGTGCATGCACGTCCTTAAGGATGTGCAAATCTTTAATCCGGATTTGCGGTGTATATATCCACACCCGTGGTTATTTGCAAACAACAATGAATAGTGGTTGGGTTATTTGACAATTTTTTAATAAGGGGTGGTTATTTGCAAACAACAATTGGTTTTATGCATTTTCGCCAAAATAATATTGAGAAAAAATAAGATCATTTTGAGCACAATTTCACAAGTCTCAATTGTTGTGCAAATATAATCTACTGTTGAGGAAAAATAAGAACATGTTGAGCATAATTTCAACAATCCCACATGTTGTGCAATTATAGTCTATTGATAAGCAAAAATAAGACCATACTGTGCAATAATCTATTGAGCAACTATAAAATAATATTGAGAAAAAATAAGATCATTTTGAATACAATTTCACAAGTCTCAATTGTTGTGCAAATATAATATATTGTTGAGCAAAAATAAGATCATGTTGAATAAATTTCCACCAATTCCCCGTGTTGTGCACAGTTTCACCAGTCTCAATTGTTGTGCAAATATAATATGCAAAAATGTTCATATCCAAAAATGTAACATAGGAAGATCGACAAACCCTTGAGGTTGGAGAATGGCAGAGGCAACATGCTAAACACGCTCTGAATTGCACTTTACACACTCTTCAACACAAAGCAAATTACCAGTAACACAAAAAATCAACTCAGATCTCTCGAGTTTTGGCATCTTACTTTGGCGCGCCGGTAGAGAGGCGTAGCAGCCATCAAGCAGATAATGGTGGAGCAATTAGGGTTTGCAATCGAGGATGTAAATCGCCATGGCCGCCGGTGGCTGGAAACGGCCGGAAATCGAGGCTCAAACCGCAACAATGTATATCTGAGGGGATAAGGGAAATCGCAACAATGGAAATCGCCATGGCCGCCAGATCTGAGGTCAAGCGGTCAAGCGGTGGTGCCGGATCTGAGTTGCAGGAGCCCTGTAACAATGGCCATGGCCGCCGGTGGCTGGAAACGTCTAGAAATCGAGGCTCGAACCGCAACAATGTAGATCTGAGGGGAGAAGAGAGATCACAACAATGGAAATCGCCATGGCCACCGGATCTGAGGTCAAGCGGTGGTGACAACAATGGAAATCGCCATGGCCGCCGAAGAGGAGGCAGAAGGAGGTAGACCACGAAGAAGACATGAGGATGAGAAAGCCACGGGACACAGGAGATCCTGGAGATCCAAGGATGCAGAAGAGAATTTGGGGGAAAAAAAAAGAGGGGTAAAAGGGCTATTATGAAAATATTTTGGACATTTTCTAGCAATTGTTTTACAAGGACAATTTCTAAATAAGCCATTGTAAAAGGCCTCTGGGCCAAATTTCTTCTTAATTATACTATCTTCTAAAATAAATCAATATCTGACATATATGTATCCTATTTAATACTCTCTCCGTTAATTAAAACGACATGTTTTAGAAATCAAATAAAAATAGACAAAAATATACATATACTTCTAATTATTAATTTATTTTTTCACTTGAAAACTACAACTAACAAATTCCTAATAATTACAAGGGTAATTTTAGAAAGTTAAGACCAAAATAGCTAAAATGACATGTTTTTCTTAACAAGATTTTACTTCTAAAACAACGTATTTTTCTTAACGGATGGAGTATATAGAACAATCAGTACGTGCGTACGTTAACGTGCGTATATCTTAATATATTAGAATTTTTTTTTTGTAAATGGACAAAAAACAAAAAATAATTAGGAAAATAGCCAAATTCCAAAAGATTTTCGCGTTTTAGCCAAAACACTTACCTTTTTTTTAAAAAATTTTAAATTATAAGAAATTGATTTATTTAAAAACTAAAAAAAAAATTACATATAAGGAGAGTCGTTGTTTCAAACAACGACTCTCCCTTTATTTTTTTAACCTAGATACAACCTCCACCTGGGCAATGGAAGACCGCTTGAGATCTCTCCTTCGCCTCTGCCTGGGATCTCTCCTACCGTTACTGCCTTCGCCTGGGCTCTCTCCTATTGCCTCCGCCTGGGCTCAGAAATTATAGCCTCCGCCTCCGAATTAGGGTTCATCGCTTCCGAATTCGGCTTCCTTGACCGCAAATCAGCGAACCTCGCCTCCGAATTCAACGATTTCAATTGATGTTTTGCTGTTCGAATTTGTTCCCCGCCTCTTGTTTTGCTGTTCGACTTCTCCGACCTCTCCGAAGGCCTGGGCTTAGCGAGAGTAATTACCGCCCCACTCACGCCAATTCGTCCTCCTCGGTGTCTTCTCTAGCTTCGCTGTCAAGCGCCGGTGGCTCGTGTAATTCGATGGCGGATGTTAAAGGCGGAGGGCTGGGGCCGGGGTTTGTGTTCGTCTTGGATCTTTGTACGTCCGAGGATGAGCTTCGCGCGAAGAACGAGCTACTGTTGGTTATTTCAAGGTTGCCGGAGAATTCGATGGTGGCGGGGTCTGGTTAACTTCGACGTTTTAGAGGAGGCCGGAGCAATGTTTTGGGAAAAAAAAGTCTCCCAATATGTAACTTTTTTTTTAAATAAATCAATTTCTTATAATTTAAAATTAATAAAAAAAACAAAACAAAATAAGGTAAGTCGCTGTTTATAACAACGAATTACATTTTTTAATATTTTTTTTAAAAACCTTGGGTAAAGTCGCTGTTTGTAATAACGACTTTACCCTGTTTGAACTAAAACGCTAAAATCTTTTGGGATTTGGCTATTCTCCTTGGGATTTGGCTATTCTCCTAATTATTTTCCGATTTTTGGCCATTTACAAAAAAAATTCAATATATTAGCAGTTAGTTAGCAATGTGAAGTCAGTAACAACACCACATTCAACACATGGAAAAAGTTGATGGATGTGATAATACCAAACAAAATTAGGGATTGATATGCAGCATGCATTTTCACGAGTCAGGACTATACATCCGTTAATGGAGGCCTGTTAAGCGCAGCAAGCTCCGATCGAGTTTTATTAAATTAGTGGGAACTAGTCAATTAATTAAGAGGAAATGGTAGTAATTAGACCAAAAATTGGGCCTATTTGCACAATTAGCCAACAAGGTCAAAAAATGAACCAAAATATCCCTTCTACCCCAAGCAAATAAAACTTTAGGTTTTTTGCACTGTTTGGAACCGGATGTAGAGGGTAAACCAGAGGAGGGAGAGAGACGGCCACACTGCGTTGGAAAATCAGAATCGGCACGAGCAGGGAGGCGGCGAGGGAGATGGCATGGGAGCAGCTTCACTCTTTCCGTTTCTCTCCTATTCTGCCTTAGTTCCGCCGGAGACCAAACGACGCCAATTCGTCTTCATCAGCAAAAGCTTGTCACCCAAGGCCTGCTCTTCTGCCTGTTTGTCCACTATCATCACCCCTGCCTCCACCAGATCTCTATAATCCTAGGTATCGTCTTTTCGATCTCCTCTCTCTTTTCTTTCGATTGTTTGGTCGATTTCGGTCTATCAGTTGGGTGCTTTCTGTAATTTTGGTTTAGGGTTCTTTCTGTGCAAGAAATTGGTCATTTCTTCCGCCACCGTTGCATAAGCTGGTTGCTGCCGAATCTCCATCTCGTTAATTCTCCGTTTCTGTTATCTTCTCATGTTCATAGTATTGGGGGTATTGATTTGGGTAAACTATTTTAGAAATAGATGGAATTTAGTGATTATAAAGCACTGAATTTTGGGTTAAACATGTGAATTAATGATGCTTGATTAAATGACTATGAGAGATCTAGAAGAAAAAGACGCAGCTATTTCCACAATTGTTTATTCACCTAGCAATCACCTTTAGATTAAATGTTGATTCCTCCTCTGTATGAGAAAGAGGCGTATCACATATGTTAATCTGTTCCGTGATGGTGCCAAATCTGAAGGCAAAATTATATTTTGTGTGTTAAAAGTTTCTTCAAAAGCATTTACAAAGAGAAGCCTTGGACTGCTAAGAATAATGCACATTTTAGTTGCCTTATCACTTGGGTAGTTGGATATTATCTGCTTGACTCATCCCTCGTAGAATTGAGGTCTCTAATACCAATAAAATGGACACACTAAAAAGCACTGTAAGTCCATGACTGTTTTGATGGGCGAAAAAGTATCTCAGTCAAACTTAGCCCATTTACTATTTGTGCATTAGTGTTGGAGAAATTCACCTGTTGTTTCTCTGTCTTTACCGTGTATATTATGGAATTTACTCTTGCTATGATTAATTTCTCTGGTATAAACTGAGGCATATTTGTCTAAAAGCCATAGTCAATGTGTCACGTTCCCGGTCCTAGAGGTTACACATTATGTTTCTTTGTTTTTTTTCCCTTCAATGCTAGTCCTATATTGAACCAAACGAGTTCTAATATGCAGAATTATGAATTCATTGACAATGATTTGTCGACGGTTAATTCTACTGTGTTGTATACTTATTTATTCTAATGTTTTGTATGCACACGTACTCTTACCCTGATAAAAGTGAGAAGATTGAGAATGTGTTTCCAAAATGTGTTGTATACTTATTTTGATGCTTATGGATATGCTTCATGAATAGGTGAAGAACCCCACGGCTCGTATTGAACACGAAGCCAGCACATCCAAAATCGGAGAAGACCAGCTGTTCTACTTCCAACAGAGGAGAATAGACTATGAGGAAGCCATGGCTGCCATGATTTCTGGGTTTTGCAGGGATGTCTTCAATGAGCTTCCTGATGAGTTTGGTTCGGAGGTGAACCAGCTCATGAGCTTGAAGCTAGAGGGATCTGTGGGCTAAATGCTGCTTCCCCTCTTCCTACCGACATCACATATCTCTGGTTTAACTACAGATTCTCACCTGTTTACGTTGAAGAATCCACTTGTATATAGAGCTAAAAGAATGTAGCCTGTGTTCATATGTGTGTTTGTGATGGACCGCATTAGCCTGGTTTAGCTACATATACTCCTGTCATCTCTTCTTCTTCACTTTACCTTTCCTTGCTTTTTTTTTTTTCTGGTCTTAGTAAGCAAGCACACAGTACTTGTGACTTGTGAGCAACAAGTGAAAGCCAGTTTTCTTGGTAGGTTGTAAGTCTGTAAATTTAAAGATGTATTTGAGACATTCATCATTTATGGAGATATCTATTCTCCAAATCTTTGATTGATAGATTTTATAAATAGCCTATTAGCTCAATTGGTAGAGCGTTGTATTTGCACACAAAGATGTGAGTTCGACTCTCACATAGGCTAATACGGAGTATGCGTTCATATCTTTATGGACTTATACGATTGAACATGGTAGGAAATATATACACTAATGACAGAACAAATTTGTGAATCTGGTACGACAAATTTATGAATTATGAATATCTCTGAACTTATAAAATTATGAACTTGGTAGGAAATATATAGACTAGGGGTAGGACAAATTTGTGAACCTGGTAGGATAAATATATGATATTGGTGTGATAAAAATGTAATCACTAAAATTTCTAAGTGTATAACTTGACACTAATGGTAGGATAGATGTACATGAATGGTAAGATATATTTGTACTATTGGTAAAGAATTAGAATTAATATTGACCAATCCACAAATCCTATACTAGTAATCATTGAGGCGTGAATTGACCCTAATCTCAATTTCAATTACCAATCCATAAATCCCAATCTCAATCCAATTTCTATCAATCAAAATTCATGAATCCAATCTAATTCAATGCTAGAACGACTGAATTAGAGCCTCTACCCTTGGATATAATGTTACTTAGGTTTCCTTCATCTTCTGTTGTAGAATGGAAATCCTCTACCCTTGGTTGTTTTTCTGAAAAATGTGGAACAAAATTTGCTACGGTTTCTAGTTTGATTTTCCTTGAAAGCTATTTAAATTGGTATGATAGATGCACAAAAATGGTAGGATAGATGAAAACCAATGGTAGGAGAAAACAACGATATCGGTAGGATCAGAATGGTAGGATTGATGGACACTAATGGTAGGAGAAAACAACGATATCGATAAGATTAGAATGGTAGGATTGATGAAAACTAATGGTAGGAGAAAACAACGATATCGGTAGGATCAGAATGGTAGGATTGATGGAAACTAATGGTAGGAGAAAACAACGATATTGGTAGAATCATAATTTTGCAGGAAGCAGAAAACAACGATATTGGGTCCTTATGATCGTCTAGGCATCAAGAAGTGATAATTTCGCAGGAAGCAAAAATAGCGCTTGAATTTGTAATCTTAATTTGCAAGTTCTGCAATTGATCAAAAAGAGAGTTTATAAATTTGTAATCTTAATTTGCAAGTTATGCAATTGATCAAAAAGAGAGAGTATAAATTACGAACTCTATGCAACTGGTCTCGTGAAACCGTCACCTTGGGGTAGTTCTATTATAAGAAAAAGGAACAACTACAAATAATAGGTACAAGATCACTTACTCATCGTTGCCACTGTCATTGGACAAACTTTTTGCACTTTTTCAGGTATAAAAGTACAGTTGTACACTATTTGTATGATGAAAATATTCTATTGGTAGGATGAAGACTGTAGCGTTTCCTAGGATGAACGGGTAACTTTTTTCCCGTCCTTTCTGCTTCTCTCACTTTTTGCCTCACTTTTTGCAGAGAATGTTATGGTGTTTCAGATCCTCCTCTCAAGCTTATATATGTTATTGGGGACACCCATAAATGCAATCATTGCATTTTCCCCTCATAAATGCTCCCCCCTTTTCCCCAAAGGAGGAGCCCTGTTTTGGCGCCAAAACTGCATTGACAGCCCGCCAAATCAGCTACAGTGAATCCCCTTCAGATTCTCTCCAAAATATCTTCAGGTATAGAAAGACAGGTTTAGCCTATTGGTAGGATCAATTCATTCTATTGGTAAGATGGACAGTGTACAGTTTTCTGAAATGAACGGAGGATGCCTTTTGGTGCCACATGTCACTGACAACTACTGACAGCTACAGTGTAGCTACAGTGTCCCACCCCTTCACCTGCTACTTCCTCTTCCGGTTGCAATTTTTATTTGCAAAAATTAGCCACATTCTACCCCTAGCAAATAAACAAGGTACATGACTATTTGTGCAAAGTTTTTTTTTTTTTTTGGTCTAGTTATGCAAAATGGCCATTAATTAATCATTGAAATTTATTTGGACAAACTAAAAGATTCTAAAAACGGACAAGATCGAAAATGAGAATACATGGGGGGCCGGGTAGGGAGGTAGCTATCCAAAGGAAACTTCTTGTTATTGACGATTCAAGAATGAGAGATTAATGTGACAGTTTATGTCAAAACATTTGTGGGTACCATTTCCCATTCCATGTGTAGGTACGTAACTTCCTTTTGTACCACCCTATGTCTATAACTCTCTATATATGTCCATATCCATATCCATGTCCACCTACCTAGCAGCTGGTTATCTTTTTTTACATTTCCCCGGCCCTGACACACAAATCTATACTTACTATTTGTCGCATAAATGTATTACCTTTTTTTCTGTGTATATGCATGGTTTCGGCAAGTTACTAGTATAATACATTTTTTTTTATGGGGGTGGGGGGCGCCTATTTTGCACGGTCCTGTTTTAGCCAAATGCATGGATACGACCGCGTATCTGCACTGCGCAGTTGCAATTGCATTTTTTTTTAATCTATTGAAGTCAGATCTCTGCTTTATACTCCCCCAAGGGGCACCCACCGCCAGATCAACATTGGAAAATTCGAGACGGGACGCCGTAGCAGAGCCACCATTGAAGGTCGCTCGATCCCTCCATCCTCTCATCAATCCCTAGCCTCCCAGATCTTCTTCCGTTTTCTCCACCCAAAAGTTCAGATCCACCATTGTTGAACTCGACAGGAAAGAAATTGCAGCACTTCGCAAACTGTCATCGTTGCCCAGATCTGAAATTGCAGCACTTCGACCCCCGATCTATAGTTTGGTTGTTGTAATTCCTTCCCCAGACTTACTTTCTCTCCAAATCGAAGCCCGCAGGGCTTCCATTCCGCCTACTCCTTCTCCTTGCCATGTCCAGGACCCCCTCACCGTCGACCGGCGCCGCCACTGCCAAGTCAAGCAACCCACACAATCGCGCAAAATTTCTCTCTTGTAGTCGCTGGCGGATTGCAGGTCGAGAAATTGCTAGAGAGATTGAGAATTTGGAGATGACGTCAGCCGAGGGAGAATCGCGCACGTCTGATGCGCAAACGGCAAAGAGGACCGTGCAATTGGCCAAAAATCTACCGTGTCAATAGCAATACTGTTTTTATCTGTATATGCATGGTTTCTGCAAGTTACTAGGGTAAACTAGTAGTATGATCCATGCGTCATGACGCACAGTTTTTTATAAATAAAATCTTAACGCATTCCCTATATATGCACTGCGAATACTTCGTCGGATTCCACATTGCAACAACCTCCGTTCCGACGTTGTTATTGGTGGTGTAAATGCCTTAAGGAAAAAATTTGGACGTTGTAACATGGAACCTCAATGGGCTCGATCGGGCTTAGCAACGTCGAATCCGACGTTGTTCTACGTTGTTGCAACGTCCAAATTTTTTCCCAAGGCAAAATAATGGTTTGAGCACAACGTTAGATCTGATGTTGTTTTCAACGTCGAATCTGACGTTGTTTTCAACGTCGAATCTGACGTTGTTTTCAACGTCGAATCTGACGTTGTTTTCAACGTCGAATATGACGTTGTTACGACGTCCGATTATTTCCCGAAGGCAAAATGATGGTTTGAGCACAACGTTAGATCTGAGGTTGTTACAACGTGAAATTGGTATGCCCAGTAAGTTCAGCAACCCCTATAAAAGTGGATGAAGACCACATTTGAAAATGCAATACAACAATTCAACATTTTCTTTCCTTCCATGGAGCCGATTACAAATGAACATCGTAAAACCCCCCGCATTAATTTTGTAATCAAATGGGTTCTGTACCCAATGCCCCCAAAGGTGTCCAACTGTGCTTGTTGCAATCAAGAATATAATGACATTCATCCTTGCACGCTGTTTCGAGTCGAGTGTGAGAATGACACTCACATTTCCGCACCATTACAGTTTAGGTGCTTGTATTGCAACCATTTTAATCAGGGCATTCCTGGAGCGTACTACTGGAGGATTGTGGACATTCTCATTCAACGTATTCGGTCATTCTTCCCCGATTTAAGCAGACATGACCACGTTGACGTAGCTCAACAAGTAGGGATACTTGTGAGGGAAGCAAATATGGAGGTTCGAAGCTTTGCATTGAACGAGTTAAATATTTAACTCATTCCGAAGATGAATTAAATAGAGCCTAGGCAATTGGTAAAAAATTGTTATTTTTATCCGTGTTGTATTTGTTTGTTTTAGTAACCTTGATGTGTTATCTAATCGTTATTTATGAAGTGAAGCGTTGACATGTGAATGCTTGTTGTTTTCAATATGTAGAAACCATAAAAAACAATAATGCAAACAAAACGAACTACAAAATAAAGTATAACCACCAAATACAGATAGTATGTCATAAACAAAACAAAATAGAGTTTATATACTGAAAAGATCCAATGTAGCACATGATATGCTCGCACATTTTGTCAAATTGAGGATGTCCAACCAATGCCTGAATACCTTGTGTCATCTCTTCGACGCGATCACGGCGCTCAACAACCTCAGCTGGTCCGATCACGTCGTCTGGGTGCGTAGGTGCAACTGGTGGATCATTTGGTATCAATGTCATGGGCAACACATGACCTCAACTCTGGGATTGGAACCAGGCCAGGTAGTCAATTGAGACACCTCCCTGACAGCTCTCGAGCGTCCGCCGGCGACCCATCATTGTGTAGAATAATCTCTCAGGGTCCTGTGAGGTCCAACGTGCATGCTCGAGGGCAAACGTCACGATGTAATGCTTCTTCAGCTGCCACGGTCACTGCGCCACGCTGGGTGAGATAACGTTTAAAAGGATCTCCTGAACTCGTCCGAACTGTCGAACCACCCCATCTGGCATGTACGGCTCCTAGATGCCACAATATCTAATGGTGCCTCGATAGGTGGATGACCTATACTAACCTGCAAAATCAAGGTCTTTGCCAAAAGGCATCCATGCGACCTATGTGGTAAACGTTTTGTTTCGATAAATAATCAAACCGAGATCTGCAGTTAAAATAATAAAAACTGAAAGCATGTTACCTCATCTACAGTCATACGCTCAAGCTATGCCCGAAGCTCCCTCTCACGCTTGTGCCTATCCATATCGTTCCCCCTCTTCGCCGCCTTCGACTGGTCGAATCATGCAGGGATCACCTTGTCTAGCCTTGTCCGGTTGAAGCGGACCCCGGAAAGAAGAGAAGTATGACAAGATCCAAGCTTGAATAGTTTATACCATTAGAGCACTATTATATGTACAAAAATACATCAACAGATGTACATATTAAACACTAATCTGCAGCATCGAAGTACACCCACGTATTCTTGCAGCACTGCCTCTCGAGGCCCTAATCCCCGGTAGAGGAAGGCAAGCACTCCTGCTCCCAATGTTAGTGTCCCAACTTGCTGAAAGTCCCAAACTAGCCGGAACAGCTGGATGTGTACGCGACTCTAGGACTTGTCCATGAAGATGGTAGCACTCAACAGTGTAGCCAAGAACGCAACAACAAGGTAGGTGGTAGCACTGCCTCACATTGTCATTGAGCCCGACGAAATAAAAGTCATGGTGGCCGTGCCGGTTCCGCCAATCCTCCTTTAGGTGGTTGATATCCACTCCGCACTTGGTTCTGTTGTGCTTGAGTTGGGCCGCATTCCAACGGTACATTTGCTGAAGTCGAGGCTCTAGCTAGAGTGGCTCATAAGCGGGGGTGCACGACAACCCGTCAATAGGCAACCCCATCAGACACGCAACGTCGTGGAGGGTGATGGTCATCTCATCGCATGGGAAGTAGAACGAGCTCATCTCTGGCTACATGTGCTCAATGAAGACAGTCAACAACTAGGTATCAACTCCGTCCCACTTCAAGTCGAGCAACCCCAATAGACCGGACTGGTCCGCATCCTGCACCCATGTGCCCGGACCCGCATACAAATATCGGCGCAACGGCTTCAGATGTGTCGCCCGGTGATGAGCTTTCAGCAGCTATTACAGATATGTAGGCCGGTCGGACCACAGCCAGTGACCCCTATGATGCCTATAAAAGATCAACAGATCTCCCGGGGGCACGTCGCCATCGGGAAGCCCCTCTCCCCACTGATCGGTCTCCTCCTCCTCCCCCACCGCCTCATCATCAGTCGGTGCCACCTCTTGCCTTTTGCCTAGCATCCTGCCCCCCTCCCGCTCGTCCTCCTGCCTAGCATCTTGCACCTCCTCCCCGTCCTCCTGCCTAGCATCATGCCCCCCTCCTCGTCATTCTCCCCATACTGATCACTCTCGTCATCGAGCTCCTTCAGGTCGAGCTCAAGCTCCTGCCCACCCTCCTTCAATGTCTCATCCCCCTCCAGAACCACATCACTGTCAGTCACTAGAGAGATCGCAGCTCGCATCGATGGAGGTGTAAGGCACTGACGACCAACTGTAATGACCTCTACCCAAGCATCATGGTCGCTCTGCGCGTGTCCGGAGGTACTGGCATAACTCATGCCATCCTTAAGTCAAGGAACAAGGTGGTAGAACAAAGAATCTCCACCCATATGGCCTTGCGTCCTCTCTGATGCAGATCAAGATGGCCTTTTGTGGGTCAAAAAATGATCTTGATCCAGGCGAGCTTTCTAGACCGATTCGAGGGCTATTGATGGCGAAGAGTGTCATCCTCAAAAGGAGGAAGAAGGCTCCACCATGGAACAAGGTTCAAAGGAGCAAGGTGATCTAATGTTCAAGATTGAGTTCGTTCTTAATGGGTTGACAGCATATCGACGTCTCAGTAAAATGGGTCGTTCGGATTCCATATTTATCGGATGAGGTCGTACCATACCTTGTTGGAACGAGGACGAAAAGATCTACAACTTTGCTGTTGAAGGTTACTCTAGAATCGACCTCGAAAATGGCCGAAATTCATCATCTTTATAGCTGTTGAAGGCTTCACCCCTGCTCCAGCGGTTATAGTTTCCCCAACCGACGATGAGGTTATTGAGCCTAAGGAGCCTATAGTTGAATTCGTTGCCCCGGATTCAGCACAACGTGAGGATTTGGTTTCGCAGATTCCCGTTGACTCCGACCTCGGAATCGAGTCAACTCAGTCTTGTTGCGAAGCTGACTCGACGAGCTTTCCAACGCTGGGTCATACGCTGCAAGACTCTCCCAGGAAGACCTCCGAATCTGTGTTGCAAGCAGATTGTAGTGCTGCACATGATGTGTTGGTCGCTTCTGACGACAACGATGAGGACGTTGGGAACACTTCTCTTGAGTTAGCTATTGTACCTCTTGAGAATATTCCTAATGTTGAGACTTCTGAAATTCATCGGATTATTGAGCCTAATGATATCGTTTCTCTTGATTGCTCAATGTTCCCTATGATAGGTGTTGTTTTTGAGGTTGCTTTGCCTCAAATTCTGCTGGCGCCATCTCAAGTTGATGCTCAGAGAAGTTACTTTCTGAGTGCTGCTCCTTCCCCAATTCTCTTCAATGACTCGATTCGAGGACGAATCGAAGCTAAGAAGGGGAGAATGATGCAGACCAAGATGGCCTTTTGTGGGTCAAACAATGATCTTGATCTAGGCGAGCTCTCAAGACCGATTCGAGGGCTATTGATGGCGAAGAGTGTCATCCTCAAAAGGAGGAAGAAGGCTCCACCATGGAACAAGGTTCAAAAGAGCAAGGTGATTTATTTAGTTAATTTCGAATTTTAATTAATTAGATATATTTATTGAAAATTTTTGCAAAATAGGCACTTTATTTGGACGTATTTGCAAAATGGTCTCGTTTTTGGACAATTTAGCAAAATGGCCACTATATATATATATATATACTTATTCTCAATTCCTCTCCCTCTTCGGACCTCTCTTCTCTCTCCCTCTCGATTTGTTCTCTCTCGACGCCGGAATTCGCCTCCTATGGCGGTGAGATCGAGCGACCTCCTCCTGTTCACCGCCGCCGTCGCCACCGTCGCTCCTCCTCCCTCCTGCTCTTCAATCGCGTCGGATCTCAGATCTGCTTTTCCGACTCGTCTTCCCTCCCTCTCAGATGTTGGCCGCCTCTTCATCCCGATCTACTTCCCGTCTCTCCGTCTTTCGAAGGCGCCACCGAGCGGAGCAACGAGTAGGTGAGGGGGCTGTACCAGTGGTGGCATGCCAAGCATATCAAATTCAGATATTCTTCCGGTGCCGATGAACCAGATTTCTCCTTCCTCCAATCCCCTTGTCTAACGAACCCTACCGCCAGAGCTCGGACGCTGATTACCAACGCCAAGCAGGTACCTTCGCTTCGATTGCTCGTTTGTTTTAATTTAGATGCTCAATTTGACTTTTGTTATATTGTTCAGATGCTCAATTGCATCTCTGTGTAGTGTTACTCTTGATGATAGTGTTACAATTATTTCTCTAGGCCAAGATTAAGAGAGGGGTGAAGCTTGCTAAGAAGGAGGGACACCCGGTGGCTGTTGGCCAAAAGAATGATGGACCAACTACAGATGGTATGCTGTCGCGATTTCGAATGTGTTCCAATCTCTTATCTTTGTAATTGTGAAATTATATTTTTGTTCTGGTTGGAGTTTTAATTCACAATATTGATGTTGTTAGTAGTGTATATGCAACATGGTTGATGAATGGAGTACCAAACACAAATTTATGACCAATACTTTGCAAATGTGTGCTTAGAGGATGTCACTGATGCAACTCAGCTTTTCTTGTCTGATATCATCCATACTCACTTTGAGTTGCTAAGAATTAGCTCATCGTTTGATTTTTTTTGTCTCTATAGCTAGTCCCTATATTGACATCAGCTTATCGACATATATCTGTTTTCGAACTGCGTTTCTTTGCTTCTATTGTTTGGGGGTCTGCTTTCTTCTTGCTTCTATCTGTTATTGAGGTTAATGTAAAATTTATGATAGGTTTCTGATCAAGTGCGGTTGAACAGTTCAATGGGGATTTTGCTTGAAATTATTCAATGATTGGCTTTGTTTCTTAGTATTTGATTGGGGTTTTCTTTTCTACTCTATTTCCCCTGACAACGCCATGATAAACATATATTCATGCTTCGTGTGTTTCTTTGGCCTTTGTGTTTCTTTCCTAGAGATATCAGATTAAATTTTTCGACCAATGCATCCTTGTTTATCATGCTCCTTGCTATGGTTTCTGTATGTTATCATTAAAGGATGAATATATGATCTACTACAGTTTTATCATCCTTGTGCAACTCTAAGACAGAGTTGTGCAACTCCATGACAGAGTTGTGCAACTCCAAGACAGAGTTGTGCAACTCCAAGACAGAGTTGTGCAACTCCAAGACTGAGTTGTGCAACTCTAAGACAGGGTACTGCACTTATTTTACTTAAAGACGGGTAGCAAAATTTAGATCCTTTCTAAGTTTTAGGCTGCGGGAAAGCACACGACTCCTGCAATTTAGTAGTCCAAAGTTTCTGAATTTTCATTTTCAATATCATGATTTCCTTTGAAAATTTTTGTGCTAGGATCTTTTGTACTCCATATTCCTTTTGTCTTTTGCTCGGTCTTGTTTCTGTTCACCCAGCTTGCTGATGTTACTTTTACCAACCTCCTAGTAGCTGGGTTAGGTTAATGAAAAGCAGTTTCCTTATTCCCCTATTTCCGGTCTCATTCATTGATTCGCATATATGGGTTTTCTTCTTATTGAGACACCTGAACAAATTATTGAGACACCTGAACAAATATAGGGGATGCTGAATATCATCAATGATGTTGCTGGAATTTCTCAAGACAACAAAAATACCCAATTGAAACAAAGTGTGTCATTACATGATTTCCTTTGCAGCTATGGTACTTTTTGATCCAAAAGATACTCTTAAGGGCAGATTGCAGGAACCAAGGGCAAGATCAGCAAACGCTGCCTCAGAATTATACAAGTAAGTGTAGGTAACAATGTTGTCTTTGACTCTGCAATCTTGTGAGTCCGTTGCTCTTTTTTGCTTCATCTTTATTGTTAGCTCTAAATGTCTCATTTACATGGAATAATATAACATCTTTTATTTTTCTTCAGAATATGGATGCCTACCTAGAGAAGTGTAGGTTTCTCCCAAGGCTTAACAATGAACTTCCGGATAAAAGAAATTCGACCTACAAGGAAAGATTCAGTAGCTTGGAGAACTTGGTGCTGATAATGGTTAGTTTCCTTCTACTCTTAGCCTTTCCTCGGACATCCTGCAATCATCATCTTTTTAAACTCAGACCTATATAATAAGCCGTCTTTAACTGTACTTTTTCTTGACAGTTTGAACATGACACTGTTCTGATCCCCAAAGAAACCTCATGGTCTGGGTACTACCCAGATCGTTCCTTTGGTTCGGTGTTGCCTCCACAACAGGTAGTTGAATAAATCTCTCTTCGCAAGCAAATTATGTCGTCTTTTTCTTTCGTTTTTTTTTCAGGAGAGGGATATATTGGGATTTCTTACTTCTTCCAGTTCAGATTTTATGTTTCTAAACCACTTTTCTACATTTCTATATGTAATATCTTAGTATTGATACAATCTCTCTTTGGTCTGAAGGGTTTGCTTCTGTATTTTTGGGTTGTTGAAGGTGCAGTTGAGAACAGCGAAGATGGCGAAAACAGGTGAACAAGTGTAATTTATGATTTGAGGGAGCACATCAAGTTAGTGTTTCTGTGTTTCTTACTTTCTTATACATCGGTGATTGATAACTGGATATTTTAGGTTCCACTTGATCTGAAATATCTGTAGGATGTAGATGCTAATTACCCATCTTTGCTCATTTGTCTTTTATGCAAAGAAGCCGAAAGGAGTGTGCATCATATATGGTCGGCCTCCCTGTACCTTTCCGATATGAGTATCTTATGGCAGAAACTATATTCTCACAGGTATGCAGTTCATAAAGATCTCTTCTGAACTCCATTTCCCACTTTTGTTCATTTAGATCTTTGTCTCCATGCACGTGTTTGCATGTTTTGTGCGGAATATACTATTGTTTTCCTTCTCTGGCATGGAGAAGAAGTGAAATTATGTGGCTTATTCCATTTCCTTTGTTATTCAACAAAACTCAAATTCTGTTTAAAGCTCATTCTCATAATCATGGTTAGGACATTTTTGTAACTATATAAAGCTGCAAGATTCTACCTTTAGGATTCTGCAGCAATGAATTTGAAGCAACTTATCAAGTTTTAGAAAGTGTTCACTGCTGAAATATCTTAATGAGTTCACTGCTGAATTATCTTAATGAGTTCACTGCTGATCATTTAGTCATCCATTTACTCAATACTGGAACTTGTAGCAGATGCTTGGTTTCTTGACAATCCCTTTTTTATTTCTCAATGCACTTTGATTGATCTGGTTTTGAGTTTTTAAAGTTTGGCATCAAGGCTCTGCAGAAAAAAATCAGCTTATTAAGTTGAACTTTATTGGTTTTCATTACATTTTTCTTCATGAATCTTCTTTTTCATTGAGTGGTATGATTGATCTATATATTCTTAATTAGATCTTCTGCTAAAGTGTGTGTACACTTATATTGTTGATCTTCAATGAACCCTTTTATGCAGGTTTCTCCTACTGAAGACTTGAAAGCGCCGAGCTCTCCTGACTCTCCAAACAAGACTCTACCAAAAAAGGACCCGTTATATTCATGATTCCATTAGCTGAATCTTGGATAGTGGACTATCGTCGCCTGCCTTGTATACTACATACTTGTTGAAAAATTATCATCTATGCAGCTGAGATTGCATCCTCTTCAAAGCAAGTGATGTCAGCACTTTGTTATCAAGTGATGTCAGCTTCCAACTTGAGTTATGGGCACACTCGAATATGTTGCTCCAGAGTATGTTGTAACAGGTGAATCTTCCATCCTTTTTTGTGTATTTCACTTTGTTATCAAGTTTGAATGAGCTGTATTCTGACATTTCATGTTTTTATTCCTACAAGTTTTAGTAATGTTAAAATGAGGTAAGATGTTGAATTATCAGTGATTTTGTGTAATTTACCCACTCAGGCCACTTGTATGTGAAAAGCGATGTGTATGGCTTCGGAGTAGTGCTACTGGAGTTGCTATCAGGTCTGCGAGCAATTGATCAAAACCGTCCAGCTGGACAGCAAAGCCTCGTAGATTGGGCAAGGCCTAAGCTGTCCAAGAAAAAGGTGAAATCCATCATAGACGGACGATTGGACATGCAATACTCGTTCAAAGCAGTGCAAGAGGCTGATCAGCTTACAACCAAGTGCCTTCAGCAGGCCCCCAGATCCTGACCATCCATGAAGGAGGTTGTGGAAGCATTACAGCAGATAGAAGCCATGAGTGACATTAGAACCAGCTCTTCCCGGTCGTCTAATCGCGGTTCTGGCAGGATTCCTTCTCATCGGAGCCGCTAGGGATGTGGGTCATATCTTGATGGCCATAGTTATTTACAATCATACATTAGTTGCCTCCCTCTAGCTATTTTCAGAAGTTTGTATTGCTTGTAATATTTCCCATCGATTCATTCTGATTGGATGTACAATATTTATAGGGCTTTTTATCCAAGAAGATGTGAGCACACATCATCATCCTAGAATAATGAAAGATCAGTTTTGAATGTATCTCTACTGTAAGAAAAGTAGCTAGAAATAAAAATGCAGTTAGCACATAATGTATTTTCTTTCTGTGCAACACTTTACGGTGAGACACTAAAAAAGACAGAGTTGTTAGCTAGAAAAGACAGAGTTGTTAGCTAGAAATAAAAATGCAGTTGGCACATAATGTATCCAAGAAAATGCAGTTAGCTAGAAAAGACAGAGTTGTTATCCATGCTTGTGCAACACTAAAAAAAGTGTTGACATGGAAAAAAAAGTGCTGACATGGAAAAAGTGCAACTCTAAACTAGACTTAGATCATAATTGCACAATTTACGGTTATATTTACACATCGTACTCTTATATTTGAACGACAAAATGTTAAAAAAAATAAATAAAAAAATTAGATTTGATTCATATTTGCACAACTTACGGTTATATTTGCACAACATGTTCTTATTTTTGCGCAACAATTCTTTATTTTTTCACAGCAATCGAGACTTGTGAAATTGTGTCTCAACATGATCTTATTTTTTGTAAATATAATTATATACTTTTTTAATAGATTATTGCACAACAGTCAACACGGTCTTATTTTTACTCATTAATAGAGTAAAATTGCACAACATGGGGGATTGGTGAAATTTTGCTCAACATCATCTTATTTTTGCTCAACAATAGGTTATTTTTGCACAACAGTTGAGACTTGTGAAATTGTGCTCAACATGATTTTATTTTCTCTCAATATAATTTCATACTTTCTCAATAAATTATTGCACAACATCATCTTATTTTTTCTCAACTATAGGTTATTTTTGCACAACAATCGAGACTTGTGAATTTGTTCTCAACATGATCTTATTTTCTCTCAATATAATTTAATACTTTCTCAATAAATTATTGCACAACATACTCTTATTTTTGCTCACCAATACTTTATTTTTGCACAACATTCGAGACTTGTGAAATTGTGTCTCAACATGATCTTACTTTAAGTAAATATAATTTCATACTTTTTAATAGATTATTGCACAACATTATGTTATTTTTGTTCATCAATAGACAAAAATTGCACAACATGGGGGATTGGTCAAATTTTGCTCAACATCATCTTATTTTTGCTCAACAATAGATTATTTTTGCACAACAATCAATACTTAAGAAATTGTTCTCAACATGATCTTATTTTCTCTCAATATAATTTCATACTTTCTCGATAAATTATTGCACAACATCATCTTATTTTTGCTCAACAATAGGTTATTTTTGCACAACAATCAAGACTTGTGAATTTGTTCTCAACGTAATTTTATTTTCTCTTAATATTTTTTTTACAGTATGCAAACAGTTGGAATTTGCTACAAAAAACGTAGCAAATTACCAGGATCATTCTTAAGGATGATGGAATACAACTCCTTGGTAAGAGGAGACGTAGATCTAATACAATCGATGCCCTTTCTAGCTATGAAGTCAGCTACATTGTTTGCTTCTCTATAACAATGTCTAAATTGGATCTGATCATAATCTTGAACTATAATCTTGATCTTCTCAACTTGATAGATAGCTTCCCATGGTGTGATAATGTCCTTGTTTATTGCCTTGATGATTGTCTGATTGTCACTTTCAATGATTGCCTTCCGAATTCCTTTCCTTGTTACTTGTTGTATACCTACAATGATAGCTTCTGCCTCTGTCTGTAAAATCGAACCTTTAGATGTATTTTGAAAGAATACATCTAGTAAATTGCCCTCTGAGTCACGAATGACTCCTCCAACATGGCAAGTGCCTGTGGGTCTAACCGAGCCATCTATATTAATTTTATAGATATTGCTCGGGGGTTTAATCCATTTTGCTTTGATCCTCTTAGACGTCGTTGTTTGCGGTTTATTTTCCATATCCATTTCTGAAATCCAGCATTTTACATTTGAGTCTATTTCAAAGGCTAAATTAATAGTTGGATTAGGATTTTTCTTTTTAAAGATTAGACTGTTTCTGGTATCCCAAATTGTTTGCCATATAAATCCTAAATCTCTTAAAGTGGTTTTGCAATTTCTTTTTATTTGTAGGATATCGGTAATATTTTCATTATAATCTTCTGCATGTAGTAGGGTTTTTCCACATATGTTCTCATAATTTTGAATAAGCTTCCTACTAAAGTTACAACTAATGAATAAATGTGTAGCACACTCATCTTCACAATTACAGAGAGACCATTGCGCTGGGACTCTATTCAAATGTTTGTTTAGTCTCTGTGTAGTGGGTAAACCATCGATTACTAGCTTCCATATAAGATTTTTGATTCTTGGAGGTAAGTCAAGTTTCCAGATCCATTTGAGATCATTTGTACTATTGTTGTTAGTGTTAATGTTTACATCAGTAGTAGATTTAGTAGAGAATCTACCATCCTTTTCAAACTTCCAGATTAACTTATGTTTAGTATCCCAAGTGGATATTTTAATTTGTAGAATTTGATCAATAATTTGACGTGGGAAGATTCTCTGAAGTAGCGAGAAGTTCCAATGTTTTTGACTATTGATCAAGTCTGCTACTCTGAGGTTTGGGTCTTCCGACATTTCGTACTGGTTTAGATCAGCATTATCAAGCCATGGATCCTTCCATATATTTATTTGTTCTCCATTACCAATTAACCATTGAAGTCCTAAATTGAATTTTTTCCTTAAGGATAGAAGTCTCCCGAATTGCCAAGATCGATGTATTTTGTGTATCCCTTTCATTTATACCCAAAGTTTGTAAATATTTTTCCTTTATAATCTTAACCCAGATGCTATTTTGGTCAGTATGGAATTTCCAGAGTAGTTTCATCTGTAGTCCTTCGTTTAAAGACTGATCTTTTCTTATTCCAAGTCCTCCTTCCTTTTTTGGTTGACAGATTGAATCCCAACTTATTAGTGGTATATATCTCTCTAATTGTAACTTGTTCCAAAAGAAGTTTTTATTAATCTGGTCTATTTGACTAAGTATACCTTTTGGTAGAAGGAAGTTCTGCATTAGATAGTTTGTTTTTAAGCTCAAGTTTGATTGGATTAATATGGCTCTCCCCGCTTGAGATATTGAGGAGGATTTCCATTTAGAGAGTTGTTTTTTTAGATTTTGTATAGCTTCTTCAAAAACACAGTTTTTAACTCTACCATTAACTAGTGGGATTTCTCAATATAATTTCATACTTTCTCAATAAATTATTGCACAACATGCTCTTATTTTTGCTCACCAATTCTTTATTTTTGCACAACATTTGAGCCTTGTGAAATTGTGTCTCAACATGATCTTACTTTTTGTAAATATAAATTTTTTATATTTTTTTTAACATTTTGCCGTGCATATATAACCGTAAATTGTGTAAATATAATCGTATGTTGTGCAAATATAACATTTTGGTGTGCAAAAATAAAAATGAAAATATAGATTATGGATCACTTAATAAAATATAGATAGTTTTTTTAATTTCTATAATTTATAGGGTGATTTTTGTAATTTAATTAAAAGTTCATCTCCTTCCTCACGATTATGCGAAGAGGAAACCAGATCCGCGCTCTAAACTAGACTTGGATCATATTTGCACAATTTACACTTATATTTGCACATCGTACTCTTATACTTGCACGATAAAATGTTAAAAAAATAAATAAATAAAAATTAGATTTGATTCATATTTGCCCAACTTTACGGTTATATTTGCACAACATGCTCTTATTTTTGCTCAACAATTCTTTATTTTTGCACAACAATCGAGACTTGTGAAATTGTGTCTCAACATGATCTTATTTTTTGTAAATATAATTTTATACTTTTATAATAGATTATTGCACAACACGGTATTATTTTTGGTCATCAATAGAGTAAAATTGCAAAACATAGGGGATTGGTGAAATTTTGCTCAACATCATCTTATTTTTGCTTAACAATAGGTTATTTTTGCACAACAATCGAGACTTGTGAAATTGTGCTCAACATGATTTTATTTTCTCTCAATATAATGCCATACTTTCTCAATAAATTATTGCACAACATCATCTTATTTTTGCTCAACTATAGGTTATTTTTGCACAACAATCGAGACTTGTGAATTTGTTCTCAACATGATCTTATTTTCTCTCAATATAATTTCATACTTTCTCAATAAATTATTGCACAACATGCTCCTATTTTTGCTCATCAATACGTTATTTTTGCACAACTACTGGTGAAAATTAGTGCTGACACTAATATTAGTTACAATTAGTGCTGACACTGATATTAGTTACAATTAGTGGTGAAAATTTGCTCAACATGTTGAGAAATACCATGTTGAGAATACCATGTTGAGAAGCAATTTGCTCAACATGCTCTTATTTTTGCTCATCAATACTTTATTTTTGCACAACTAGTGGTGAAAATTAGTGCTGACACTAATATTAGTTACAATTAGTGTTGACGCTGATACTAGCTACCCATTTAGCAAGATAAGCAATGGTATGTGGGTAACCATCTAGAGGATTACTTTCAAGGTTAATAAGCACAAAGGAATTAATGAATTATGCACTTGAACGCTTGCATTGAGCTTATAGTTGTTTGTTGTCATAGCTTGTAGGTCTGAACTTGTGAAAAAAATTTCATTTTGGCATTTTTATGATTGCTTTCACAGGTCTGCACTTGTGAGCAACTACGAACTATAACAATTATGCACTTAATACTGTCTCAATGTGAATCAACATGAAATAGAAGCTAAAGACAGCTTGTAAAAAATCCATGAAAAAAGAACAAAATGAAACTGCTTTATTTCTTAAGCATATGCACAACTTCTCAAGTCAAGAGAACAACTCCTCAAAGTACAACAACCGACTAGATTCTACATGCATGAAGAGTGAATCCAATTAAACACATTGCGTTGAGCTATGAGCACATAAGGCAAAAATGTCAAAAATAATCAAAACTTCCAGTTTCTCACAGAACATTGAGTGAACTGGTACATACTTGCCAACTTTCACTTTCACAGCACTGCTGAACTTGATCTTCAACCTCGTTCACTTCCAAACTCTGACCTCGCCTCGACTCCCGGATCGTCCTCCATTTCTCTTCCGAACAAAGAAGCTTTCCAACTATGTGATACTTGTCAAGGAACTTCATCTCCCAATAATCAAGCACTGCAAGCTCCGACTCATCCAACCCTTCCAAAGGTGGTTGCGAACAGAGACAGCACTGGAAGCTCGGAAGAAGCTCCCCAACTACAAGCAGTAACAGAAGAAAAATATATTACACAGGGCAATCCCGAGGTCCTGAAACACCCCTCGCATCGCTCATCATATGGACGCCGCTTGAAGAATAAGCACAAAAACAACATACGTATATATCCGATTCAGAAACACAGCCTATTGGAGTATATATTTCATTAATTCAAGACTTAAAAACAAAATTCAGCCTCTAAATTGAACATTTAGCACAACAAAACAAGAAGATTCAACCTCTAAACTGCCATAAACGCAGCAAAACAAGTCTAATTCAGCACAACAAAACACAGCAGAATCCAAACCCAATAAGCACATCAAGTCACCATAACATGACGACAGTGGAGATGAAACGAGACGTCCCAGGAGTCTCCGCCTTTAGTTCGGGGAAGGCAATCACAGACAAAATTTTCTCCTGAAGAAAATTTGCGCCTTTGGCGCAAATTTTAGAATTTTCTCAGAAACATCAATGATTAATGGAATTCAAAGAAAATCAAGTTCGATTCCTAACGCTTTCTCCTTTCAGTTCAGAAAAACCTAAATAATAAATCATCCTTCACCTAATTCACACAGATCTCAGTAAAATATTCCAATTGAACACTTGAAATTGAGCACAATCAGTTCAATTGAACCACAAATAAACTTCGATATCTAGCGAACAAAGTAAATCGATGTAAAACACTAACCTTGGAAGCGCCGTCAACGAGGAGAGGTTGATCGGCAAGGCGGAGGTAGAGCTGCTTCTTCCTGTCCAGACGAAGTTGAATTCCGACGCAACAAGGTGGCAGGCATCAGACGGTCTCGCTCACTTGCTCGCTCCACTCGCCTCGCTCGATGTCGACCACGCGATGAGGACGCAGGCTTCCAGTTGTTGCTCGGATCCGACTATCACTTCTTTTCTCAGATCCGTGATGGACTGAGATCTACGATGCCATCTGAAAACGCCTCGCCTCCGGCCTCCCGAATTCAGATATGGACGGAGGAGATCTGGTGGGCGCGCGGCGGTGGCGAACGGGAGGAGAGGAGGAAGATGGACGAAGATGGAGGTAGATCTCGTGGCGACGTCGAAGGCTTCGCCTCTAGATCCGGCGAGAGCGCGAGGACGAGAGCGCAAGGACGAGAGAGCACGACCAGAGAGATCGAGAGATTAGGAATTGGGGATCTGGTTTAATTAGTATAAATAGCGGACATTTTACAAAATTGTCCCAAAACGTGGCTATTTGGCAAAATAAGCCCATTTTCGTGTCTATTTTGCAAAATCCCCCATATTTATTTTATGCAATTAGGAAATAATAAGGTGGAAGGAAAATATCTCATCTAGGTAATTTCTTTTCCACCAAGTTGTTAATTTTCTATCCTTAGTTAGTTTTACTTATCTTAGGAAAGATTTACATATCTTTAGATTATTAGATTTATCTTTAGTTACCAAAACTCTATCTTTTGCACAAGATAGAATTGCTCTATTGTCTATTTAAACTCATGTTCTAAATTCAATAAAATTAGATTGGAAAATTATATTGTGGAACCTTAATAGGATTTTAAGGTTTCTAGAAATTCCTCCAATCCAAAGGCTTTCTATCTCTTTATGTTCTTGGTTACCATCGACAATCACAAGACCAATTACCAAAACCATCACCTTCGGCCAAACACCAAAGTTGCCCAGATTCTGTCACCATAAGGAACCCAGAATCCGTCGCTGCAGAACCCAGGAACCGTCGCAGGCAGCGACCGCAACAGGCTTGCTGCGCCCGCAGCATCCGTCGCCACCACTGTGCCGTCGCTGCTGCTGTTTCCTTCGTTGCCTTTTACTTAGTTTTATTTACTTGTTTTTCTTTTATTTCACAATAGTTCAAAGTCTTTATTGTAATTAATTGTAAACATCGAGAATAGGAAGGATAATTGCAAGATCGGGCCATCAATCAGTTTGGGGTTCTTGATCTTGAGCCCACATGCGAAGGATCGGGGATTCCAAACGTATCACTCTCCCCAAGCTGCGTCAGGGCCATTGTAGCCTCAACCGCCGTAGCACTCATGGTCATAGTCTCTTGCTCCGCAAGAGTCATGGGATCTAACACTATCTGCGAAAACTCATCAGTGATGATGACCGCCGCCGGATCGACGCTCCCTACCATAGGTAAAGGCGCATTGCGGTCTCGATTGAGAACGATGCGAACAATTTCGTCATCTTAGCTCATCCGGGAATCCTATTAACTTTCGAAGTAGTTTTTAAAATATATTATTTTATTTGACTTGCATGTTACTTTCAGTATATTGTATTCAACTTTCGATCTCTATTTGAATTAATTATCTATTTAATTTCAATATTTAACTTTTGATCTTTAAACATAGTTCTTCATTTGAAATATTTTTAGATCAATATATTATCTTTTGTAACAATTTATTTATATATATATTTTTTTAATGTTTATATTTTGTTCAATATAATTTTAATATACATTATGTTATACTTTCAAATTACAATATATTGTATTAAATATATTGTCCTTTCCAGTGTTCTAAAAGGCGCTAAGTGGCCGCTAGGCGGTGGGTGGACGTCTAGCGCCTAGGCTGTTAGGCGGACGTCTAGGCGGTGCCTAGGCGGACTTAGACAAAACTTGATTATTTTCCTATATTTCAGTGGATAGAACATGCCAATAATTTATATAATGTAGTAATATCCATAATATCACTCATAAACACAAATTTGGTGTGCTTAACTAACACTAAAGTCAATAAATATAAAAGCGTTCGTCTGACTAATAACTTTAAACCTCCTAAAATCCGAAACAATAGGCTTGAATAAAAAGTAAATGCATCCCGACTTGGGGAATAATAAAAACTATAAGCTGACTAATCACTCACCTAGAAATTAAATCTAAATAATCACCCACCTAGGCGGGACTAGACGGGGACTATACTACACCTAGGCGGGATTAGGCGGCACTTATGCCAAAATCCGCGCGTAAAAATTCCTAGGTGCCTTACCGCCTAGCGCCTAGGTGCGATTTTTAGAACAGTGGTCCTTTCAATATATTGTATTTTGAACTATCTTTTGCGTTTCAAATATTGTATTTAATTCAATATCATCTTATATGACTAATATACTTCAAATTAAATTAATATGTAAAATAGAATAGGTTTTTTCCAACTATTTATTTCGGTTCGCTATAAATATCGATCTAAATATAGATAAACTAACTATAATCTACATTTATTATATATTTGAATTATCTATTTTTGATATAATTACAACTACTCTATCTAAATTTAAATAAATAAGTAAAATGGAAATAAAACGAATTCAGTTACTAACCGATGGAGTACTCAACAGGGGAGAAGATTCTTAGGTACGTGAAGTGCGCTTAATTAACAATGATTTTTGCTTACATTCATATCGATTTCTGTCTGTATTTTATATTTCTAGGTTTGATTATGCAGAATATGTGTAGTTTACGTTTATTTGCAATATATGGAGGTCTACACAAGGTTTTGTTTAATTTCACAGAAATCGGATGCACTTTGGAGCTTAAAGGAAAGTCATGAAGACATTGGAGAAGCTAAGGAAAAGCACAGGATGGTGCAGCCGGAGAAAACACCACTTTTCACCATTCATCATTTTGAATCAAGTTCTAATGTCTTCATGAGAGTTGTAGCCCTCGAAAGGATCTTTCCAACTCATTCTAACATGCATCAATTGGACAAACGAGGACTAGGGAAAGTTCATTTTAAACGAAGCAGAATGGTGAAAGCTAACAAAGGACTCGAAATCGACTAAGGTACTCGACGTCGACTACCCTACTCGGCGTCGAATGGAGATGAAAGCCACACTCCAGTCCGACTAGAAAAAGCACTCGACAACAACAAGATAGCCCGAGATCAAGTACCATCTACTCGACGTCGACCACTCTACTTAACGCCGACTGGAAATATCGATTGTCGTAGATGCGTTTTGGAGATCCGGATTTGAGAGAAATTGCTTAAGCCCAAAGTTAAAGATCTTTTATCACCTTATGAACATTTATCCTCATGGGTTAAATCTTATTTTAGTTAGGGGGATTTTGTTTCTTTTATTCATTTAAATTAGAGAACTTTTATCTTTAGATAAAATTAGATAGATGATAGATATTTGCTCTCCTTGGGTAGCGAGGATTGAAGCCTATAAATAAAGCCCTAGGGTTGGGGTACTCCCAACATAGATATGTTCGGATCAAGGAGAGAGAGAGAGAGAGAGAGAGAGAGAGAGAGAGAGAGAGAGAGAGAGAGAGAGAGGGGAGCCGAGTGGGAGAGGAGGAGGAACATTTGGAGAGTTTTGTAAGTTTTAGTTTGAGATGAATGTTAAAGTTAGTTTCTTTTATTATGTTTTGTTTCTAATTTCCTTCATCTAGCTAGGTTTGGGGTGATCGCAACATAGATATGTGCTTGATCTATGAATTTATAAACTTGCATGTCTTTATCATCTTATATCCTATATGCATGATTCTTCTACGAGAGTAGTAGCTGATCCTTATTTATGATGTTGAACCGAAAGTGAACTTATTATGAATTTGGATTTATTATGAAATTGGGATAGTAACATTTAGGGTTTATGTGAAAGCCTCTATATTCCTATTTGTTAATAACGAAAGTTATTTGATATAAAGCATGCATCTTTATGGAATTATAATCTAAACATCTGTTTATTGTTGTGGTGATCCCTAACCTTGGACGTTTGCACTTTTATTATCTTTGTTTTCGTTATTTTCCGCTTATATTTTATACAGGCTACTCGACACCAACAACCACTCCCTCTCCATCCCTCGACATCGACCAAGTCTTAGTCGACGCCGACAGCAACCCTCGCCACTTTTTCCCGCTATCCCTGAACCCTGAAAGTACGAAACCAACTAAACCTAGAACCGCTGACTTATCTCCTGAGGACGAACCTGACTCCACTATCCTATAGCGGGGTCTTGACTATAAATATATTTGGTCGAGAAACCTTATCGTCAGTATGCCTCTTTCGATCTTCAGCGGCTCTCCCACCACCTCGCCCACCACCATCTTCGTCGGTCTATCCGACGCCGCCCCCACCACCATCTATGGCGGTCCTCCCGTAGCCGCCCCTACCACTGCCTCACCCAACACCGACTGTCATTCCGGCGCCGCCCCCAACACCACCTCTGCCACCCCACCACCGCCTCACTCACCACCACTGGTGCCCCCAACACCGCCTGTCCTCCCGACGCCGCCCCGAAGACCGCCTCCTCGACCCCCACCGACGTCCCCACCAATGGCACCATCACCCCACCATCTCCACGCCCCCACCATCTCAGAATCCGATGCCGACCACCCGAAACGGGATCTCTGATCCTCCTATCCCCCAGCTATCAGCTCCTTGCCCACCACCGACAGCTCCTCTTGAACCATTGGCACCACCCCTAGATCATCATTGGGATCTCACAATCGCTCTCTCTTTCACCATAAATCTTTCTCTGGTTTCTCTCTCTCTCTTTCACTTTGGGAGCAAGTGAGGAAGAAGCACAATGTCGAATCCGATATTATAGGTCCAGAACAACGTCGGATTCGATGTTGTGCTTTGTGGGCACAACTTTCAATTGAACGTTGTGGTGTTCACGTGTTGAAGTACAACGTTCAATTGAATGTTGTAATTCAAGTCACAACGTTCAATTAAACATTGTGATTTGCACCATGATAATGCGTATTTCAATGGGCATTATAGAGTAGTTTTAGTTGCATTTCATGGTTGTTTGGTTATGTTTTAGAGTTAATTTTTAATATTTTGTTCTTTTGGTTGGAATGTTCGGAAACTACGCTATTTCGATTGTTTTATGTAGGTTCCTAGATCTGGTTTGTGGTTAGCATGGATGAGTTCTTAATGGAGTAAAGAAAGCGAAGAGAAAAAGAGAAAAGAGAGAAAGGAAAGCAAAGGCCGAGTGCAAAACACAAAAACACCCTGTGCTGTCACATGTCGCGGCCGCGAGTCTCACGTCGCTGTCACATCTTTATCCGTGCTTAGGTTGCATAAAGGTGTAAGGGAGTAATTGTACTATTTGTGCTTTAATCGATTCAAACTAAGATGGGAGGAATGTAAGTTAAAGGAACCATACAACTGGAGATTATGTCTAGGACCAATTAAGCCAACCAATGTCGATGAGAGCGCATGCGGAACTATTTTCTCCATTGATTTTTTATCAAAACCATCATCTTTATTCTTCGTTATTTCATTTGCAATCTTGATCTTTAGTTCTATTCCCCATAATTACTTGTTTATTTCTCACTTTTTGGTAAAGTAGCTTTTAGATTGAATCTTAGATTTTCCTGTGGGTTCGACCCTGCACTTATCGCTATACTTGATTATTTGTGTGGGAATTTCTTTGGCGAGGTTTAGGCATGGCGATTCTCCTCATGTCACACCACGTGACATATCACAACGTTCAATTGAACGTTGTAATTCAAATCACAAAATTTCAATTGAACATTATGATTTATTACATCTTTTAAGATTAAAACATTCTTTTAAAATTATTTTAGAAAAAAATTTCATTTTTTTTATGATCATAAAATTAAAATTGTATTTTATAAAATAAAAACATTGTTTTAATAAAAACATTAATTTCTTTATTTATTATTATAAAATTAAAACATTTTTTAAGATTAAAACATTATTTCATAAAAGTAAAATACTATTTTATAAAAAAATTTAAGCGAAAACAACATAGACAGTAGATTGATTATGAAAGTCACTTGGTTTTACAAATTGAAATTTGCTTCTACATGCAAACCTTGGTTTTGTGCATGAAGTTTGCTTCTACACAACGCCCCCTTATTCATAGAGGTTAAGCACGTGGTTTTGAAGAAGGGTTTTGAATATCTCTATGATCATTGAGGACCGTTGTCGATTGAAAAGTATTCGAAGAGTGCATCGACCGATATTGGAGAATTTGTTATGGGCTACCGAGTGTGCACGACGTTCAACGTTGTGTTGCTAAAGGATCTCCAATATCACTAGACGACATCCACCCATTTTGGAGAGATATGTCATGAGACGAATCAGAAAATGTTGCCTCACCCTACGCCATGTCATCTTCGTACAATGAATCCAATGAAGATTGTGACTCGGATCTGCACCCACCCACATGTGGTAGCGTACTTTCAAAGGGGAGACCTAGAGGGAGGAGGAATATCGGGCGAATTTTGAAAGGGAGGAAGCCAGAGAAGGTCTCCGTGGAAGGGTCCGACAATCACGACCTCTTTCTAACGCACAATATTGGGGTTTTAGTTGGGGTCGCAACAATGTGGACCCTTTTATGTTGATGCACATTGTAGAAGCTGTGAACACCGTAGAAGATGGTCACTGCGGATATCGAGCTTTGGCACAACTGATGTTATGGCCATGGGATGCACAGTTTGCAGATATGAAAGGGTTATTGTGCAACCATTTGGAACAGAATCATCAACTTTACATTGGTTGTTACATGGGAGGGTATTCGTTGCGAGAGTTTGTCGACTTGCAGAGTTACTTTGCCATTGTGGGAGATGATCAAAGATATTGGATCGAGCTACCGATCATGAGTCTTGTGTTCGCGACCATCTACCAAGTGCCCCTCGTTGTCTTATTTTGGCACATGCCTTTTACATGCCTCCCTATATACCCCAAACAACCAAATGACACCCCTCACGAGGCCATACTAGGGTTGGCCTACATCGGAAACCAAGATCATTTTACAGCGGCGAGTATGATATGTGTTACTCTCACTTCAATTGCATTTCATCCATAAATTACCAAATTTAACATTCTACTATACTTATTGCAGATATGGTTACACCCTAACGCTTCTTTACCTCCACCAATGCATGAATGGATAGAATACCATCACCTGATTGTCAACGGATGGGATACTCGCTTCCAAGATCAATTTGATAGATTTAGAGCATTGTGGGTTCAGGAAGGTCGTCCCCTATATCATGTTTAGGAGTCATGACACGATGTTCAATTATCGTTGCCCTATTATGTTAGACAGTTGCCCTTGCCATCAAAGATGCACATTCACAATGACAGGAAAAAGGCAAAGCCATCACCCAAGCAAGATTTCAAAGTTTATAGAGGGATGAGAGTGCAACAGAAGAATACCTTGAGGACGGTGGGGACTGAACCGACTGATGAGTGACAAGGACGATGCAAACTGAACAGATATGAGTTGAGGATTGATGAGTGGTGAGAAGTGATTCAGAATTTCAGAGGAAGAAGATGAGAGATTGAGAGAAGGCTGTCGCCAGCCCTAGAGAAGGAGAACAGGAGCAAGCGCCAAACCTGTGGGCTGTTGAACCAGTGGCTGGAACGAGAAATTTGAGGAGGAAGTTCACAAGAGCACGAGTAGAAGGAGGTGGCCGGAGCTCAGGGAGAGTCGTCGGCCTATGGAACGAACGAGAAAATCGAAGAGAGAGAGAGAGAGAGAGAGAGAAGTCGAATGTGAAGTGTGAACAGGAGCTGAAATTGGAAAGAATTAAATTTCTTATTCGATTTGGGGGAAAATTAAAACCCTAGCCCACCTAGGCGCCGCCTAGCCCGCCCAGCTCTCTGCTCCGCCTAGATACTCTCCATGGGCAAAAAATTCCGAGGGAGCCTGGCACCAAAGACCACTGATGCCAAGTCAAGGCGCTTATGGACAAAGGCTTTGTTCGCGAAAGTCTTAGTCCTAGCTTTGTCTATGATCTTGGCACCAAAGAAGGATGGCTCATGGCACATGGGTGTTGATTGCAGGGCAATCAACCAAATAACGGTTAAGTATTGTTACCCTATTCCTCGTTTAGTTGATATGCTTGATGAATTATATGTTACTTGCATCTTTTCTAAAATTGATCTTAGAAGTGGCTATCATCAAATTAGGATTAAACAGAGAGATTAATGGAAAATGGCTTTTAAAACTAAGTATGACTTATATGAATGCTTAGTAATGCCTTTTGGATTAACTAATGCTCCTTCCACCTTTATGACGATTATGAACCCTGTGATTAGACTTTACTTAGGGAAAATTGTCTTTGTCTCTTTTGATGATATTTTAATCTATAGTAAGAACCTGCATGATCACTTAAGTCACTTAAAAATGGTCTTTGATTGTCTAAGAAAAGAGAAGTTTTATGCCAATTTAAAAAAGTGTTCTTTTGCTTCCGAATGTACTATTTTTCTTGGATTTATTGTTTCTGCATCTGGTTTGAAAGTAGATGAGGAGAAGGTTCGCGCTATACAGGAGTGGTCCCAGCCGCACACTCCCACCCATGTCCGCTCATTTTTGGGACTTGCTGGCTTTTATCGACGCTTCATCAAAGATTCCAGCACTATTGCCGCCCCACTGCATTCGATGGACGGACTCACATTAGAGGGCATTCGATGCTCTCAAGGATCGACTCACCCATCCCCCAGTGCTGTAACTACCCGACTTCGTGCAACCGTTCGAGCTCGAGTGTGATGCTTCTGGCACTGGTATTGGTGGGGTCCTTTTGTAGAATAGGCGCCCTATTGCCTATTTCAGTTAGAAGTTGGGCCCCGCTAAGCTCAATTATTCTACCTACGACAAGGAGCTGTTCGCGCTTATTCGATGCTTACAGACATGGAAACACTACCTTTGGCCTAAGGAGTTTGTGATTCATTCGGATCATGAAGCTCTGAAGTACCTCAAAGGTCATACAGTGCTCAGAAGGCGCCTTGCTCGATGGGTGAAGTTCTTGGAGATGTTTTCCTATGTAGTTCACCACAAAAAGGGAAAGGATAACGTGGTAGTTGATGCTCTATCACGCAGGTATGCCCTCCTGAACCATATGCATGCACATGTACTGGGATTTGCTTTAATTAAGGAATTGTATGCTTCTGATAGTTTCTTTAAAACCATATATGCTCAATGTGTTTCCAAAGGTGAATTTGATTCTTACTCTCTTGATAATGGCTATTTGTTTAAGATAGGCAAGCTTTGTATCTCATCTTCATCTATCCGAAGACTTTTAACTCAAGAAGTACATGAATCTAGAAGACATGGAGGATTTGAAAAGACTTTAGCTGGATTAAAGAAACATTATTTTTGGCCGAAAATGACTAATTATGTGCTGAGATTTGTCAAAAGTTGTGTTACATGTGCAAAGGCTAAGTCTAAAGCAAATAATAATGGCTTGTATACTCCCCTACCTATTTCGACAGCACCTTGGGAAGGTGTCTCTATGGATTTCATTGTTGGATTGCCTAGAACTTCTAAGGGTCATGACTCCATATTTGTGGTAGTGGACAGATTTTCCAAAATGGCTCATTTTATACCATGTCACAAAACTGATGACGCTATTCATGTTGCTATGCTTTTCTTTAAAGATGTTGTTCGCTTGCGTGGATTTCCATTGTCTATTTTGTTTGATCGTGATTCAAAGTTTTTGAGTTGTTTTTGGAAAACTTTATGGTCTAAGCTGGGTACTAAGTTATTATTTTCTACATCTTGTCACCCTCAAACTGATGGCCAAACTGAGGTTACTAATATGACTCTTAGGGCTCTCCTACGGGTCATGTTGCGTACTAACCTCCAGATGTGGGAAGAATGCCTACCATTTATTGAGTTTGCTTATAACAGGTCTAGGCACTTAGCAACCAAGAAGACTCCTTTTGAGGTTGTCTATGGGCGAAATCCGCTAACGCCCGTGGACATGATGCCTCGGCCACTAAAAGAGAAGGAAAGCATGGATGCAGCTAAGCAAGTGGACTTCATCAAGCGCTCAGTACAAGGCGTGGAAGGACAAGCATCGCAAGGATGTGCAGTTCAATGTTGGTGACCTTGTATGGTTGCATCTCAAGAAGGAAAGGTTTCTGCAACTATGGAAATCTAAGCTGGATCCCAGTGGAGATGGACCATTTCGAGTGGTTCGGAAAATGGGAACCAATGCTTACAAGCTGGATCTCCCCGCCGATAAGTACAATGTACATTCCACCTTCAACGTCGCCGATCTATCTTTGTTCGTGTCTAACGATGGCTCTGACGACGATTTGAGAACAAATCGAACTCAAGTGGAGGAGAATGATGCAGTACAAATGTCGATGACTCCTGGTGACATTGAGGACAACATTAAGGTGTCATTTGATGGTCCTATCACTCGTGCAATGGCCAAGAAGATTCAAGATGCAACTAGAGCACTTCTTCTTCATTACCAAAGAACGATAGAGTAAGGGTTCAGGCCACCCTGGATCACTTTGCTCAAGACTAGACTACTAACACAGGAGTTGAGCTTGTGTCCACAAACGAAGCTCATGAGAACTCGTCAACATCCACCATGACAAGACTACACTCGGCACAACATCCCCACTCGACACATCTTCATATTGAGTGCACGACATGCACATATCGAGTGGACTTGGTCCTTGTCGAGTTCTTTGAAGTGTTGGGTCGGTTTTGTTAAGTTTAATAAACTTAAATTTATTTTATGCAATTTAGGAAATAATGTGGAATTAATTATATCTCTTTTAGATATAAATCTTTTCCATCAAGTTTTATCTTATTAGGAAATATCTATCTATCTTAGGACTTATCTATCTTTATCTACCAAAGCTCTATCTTTGCGAGATAGGAATGGTTCAAGATTTTCTATTTAAACTCATTGTATTTCTTTGACTTAAATCAGATTGGAATTATATTGAAGAACCCTTTTCAGGATTAAAAAGGTTTCTCGACCCTCAAGCCAAAAGCTTCAACACTTTCAAGTTCTTGTTACACTCGACAACACTACAGTCCAAACACACCATCATCCGATCAAACACAACCCCAAATTCTAGAACGATTGCAAAAATAGAAGAGGAATCGTCACAGCGAGTTCAACCCTTGGTGGCTCTCGCGCCCAGCTTCGCAGGCAGCGAGCGCTGCTCGCTGCCCCTTGGCTTCTCCCTCCCTCTATTCCTTACTTCCTCCTGTCGATATATCTTGTTCCATTTTGCTGAGAATTATAATTCAGAATATTAATTACTTGTTTAAATTGTTTCAATCAGGAGATATCGAAGATTATTGCAAGATCGGGCAAATATACGACGTGCTTCTTGATTCTGAGCCCACGGGCGAAGGATCGGGTATCCCAAACGTATCACTCTGCGAACTTAGCCAACGATCGCTTCTTGCTGAGGATCTCTTTGAGGAACTTTACATATGACGGCATCTTATGAAAAGCTTTTGTGAAGGGGATGGTGACATTGTGCCTTTGAAGCATCTTTACGAACCGCTAAAACTTATTTTCTACTGGTTCCTTCAAAGATTTTGTTGGGAATGGCAGAATTTTCTTCTTGGGAGGTGCTGGAGTCTTTTCGATGTTATCAGAACGGTGGTCGACATCGATAGAAGGGTGGTCGACAACGAGTACAGTGGTCGACTTTTGGGCAAGTTATGGATTCTGCTCGACATCGACTAGTTTACTCGACGTCGAGTAGTCCCCTGCAACTTCTCCGTCTGTGTTTTCCTCGGGCGTTTGGATCTGTCCCCCACTTCATAGGTTCATGGCGGCTACCTGTCATGTAGATTTATTTTTAGGATTAGGTTCAAGGGATCCATGAAGCGTACCCGATTGTTTGGGGATTGATTGAGCTAATTGACCCATTTGGGTCTCCATAGATTTCCGCCAGATATCAATCTCTCCAAGTCTAGAGTTGTTGCCATGCAACTGAGTGTGGATGGAATTGATGGATTGCTTTTTGTCTGAGTGATTCCTTCGCATCTTCTCAAGAATTGTCTATAGGTCATCTTTCTTACCTTCCTTATCAGCGTGACCAGGAGCTCTGTAGGGCGGGGGTCTCTTGGATACTAGGGCTGACGATTGTGGCTCCAATTCCATTGCTAATGTTGCCTTGAGTAGTTTCCCCCTGCATAATGCGCATCTTCGTGGGTTTCAGCTACTAATATTTGGCCGGTGTGTGGGCACGCAGTAGTGTTGTGCCTCTAAGACCCACATTCCAAACAAGGTTTATCTTTAGAATGGAATTTAACTTGTTTGGTAAAATGTTATACCTGATCATTATGGAACTAGTCACTAACGTCCAGATCAATCTCCTTAGGTGGCACATATAGAGGCATAGATGGGGCAGACCTTTCATACCTATCGTCTGAGGCCGCAGAAGTCCCATAAGTGTTGTCATAATTTGCCAGTGTCTCAAAGGTTTCCCAAGAACCCCTTGGGGTGTACTCGAGATACCTATGAGCAGTGTAATCGTTGATTCGCTCCTTGGTTGGTGCATCCAGGCAGTTGAAGATGATTTTCTGGATCACCTAGGACAGGATTTCAAAAGCCTTTTGTAGCGCTCCCAGATATGTGCTAATGTTTCCCCTGGCTTTTGTCTGAAAGTCGTGATCTGTTGTCTAAGCGCAGCTGTTTTGGCAGGAGGAAAGAACTTGTTAAGAAACAAGTCTTGTAGTTGATTCCATGTGCGAATAGATCGTGCAAGCAAACCCTCAAGCCACTAGGAAGCTAATCCTATAAGGGACCGATGAAAAGCCTTTAGTTTCAAATATTCTAGATTGTCATTATCTGTAATAGCTTCACATAAATCTAGAAACGTTGTAACATGTTCTAAAGGGAATTCATTGGGCTTCCCTCAAAATTGATTCCTCCTAATTTCAGTAATAAAAGAATGATGTATTTCACAATTAACGGGGAGAAGAACGATTGGTGATTCTGGAACTCCCAAAGTAGGATGCAGATACTCCTTTGCTTTTACTGGGATGTGTTGAATCTGGTCCTCAAGTTCCCTTCTGGCATTAACTTTGCGATCTACCCTTGCTTCCCACCTTTCCTGATTCTGTTGATATTCCGCCTCTTGTCGGGCGTACTCTGCTTCTCTGGTGGTGAATTCCTCAATCCGTAGTCAGAGTTACTCAAGCTCTTGTGCTGTTGTGACCTGGACCTCGTTCTCATTGCTAGTTTGCGACATCCTCCTTCACCTTTGTCGAAGGTGGAATAAGCGTTCTGGTTTGAGAATTGGGTCTATAGGTGTGCGACCAGTTCTTCGCATGCACATGAAAAACAAAAACAAAAAGAAAAAGAGAGTAAAAAGGAACTAAAAAGGGCGCGATTGATTGCTTCCCTGGCAACGGCGCCAAAATTTGTTAGGAGGAAGAATCGAGTATGAAATAAATATCAAATATAAATCTCAAATCAACTCCCTGAACCATGCAAATAAAAATTATAAGAATTCCTCCCGTTGTAGTGGAAGGGAATCAGGATCGTATTCACGAGTAAGCGTGTCAACGCTTGCCTTTTCAGTCCTAAATCCTCTCAAAATAGACCAGCAGAGTCCTCAATCTCGAGTAGAGTCCTCGATATCGACTACTCAGTCAAGTAAACCTGCAAAGCTAAGCAACAGATGACGAAAACAGAGCAATATCGAGTCAAACATTCCTCTACATCGACTAGACTACTCGACGTTGAGTAGATTTCAGTCGAGATCGAGTTGTGCAGAGTGTAAAAACGTAGCTTGCAAACGGAAATAAAGCAGAATCAACACGAAATTTATGGGAATTAATTCAATAATATAAATGCTCCTAGATTTGAGGTTATAACGCCACAATGATAACCATATAAGAATCATGCAAAAGGTATAAAAGATCATGCTTTTTCGTCAAATAATTGTCGTAATTAACAAGTAGGAAGATAGAGGCTTTTGTATAAACCCTAATTGTTACTAACCCTTTTCACATAATTAATCCAAGTTGTATTAAGATCACTTTCACTTCAATAACACAAACAAGGATCACCTTCGGCTGTCGTAAAAGAATCATGCTCATATGGATAGAAGAAGAAATCGCATTAAAAGTCGTACCTTTATCGCATTACCACAAATGGCTACCGTCGGGATCACACCGACCCTATAAGTTGGGTGAATACTCGCTCTTCATCATAAAGACAAACATCAACATTAAAAGGGAACTAAATTGCATTGAATTAAACTGAAGAAAGCACAAACCGAACAAAGCCAAATCACTTCCGCTCTCCTACTCCACTCGGCTTCTCTCTCTCCAAAAGATCTCGAAAACTCTATGAAACACAATTGTCTTGTGGCTTGTATGATTTCTAAAATTATCCCCTAAGGACTTATTTACAGTACTCAATCCTCGCTATCGAAGGAAAGAATAATCTACATTGTCATTTATGTAATCAAGCTATTGAATCTCATGAACACATCTTCTTTGCTTGTAATTTTTCTTCAAATGTGTGGTCTCAGGTGAAAGGTTGGCTAGGAATATGGAGGGGCATGGGTACTATCAATAGTGGACTAAAATGGCTCAAGAAGGAGGCTAGAGGAAAAGGATGGATTTCCAAAGCTAAGAGGGTGGCGCTAGCAGCTACTATTTATTATATATGGAAGGCAATGAATGAGAAGGCTTTTGAAGAATCAAGGAAGAGCATATACGAGATCTTTCACCTCGTCAAAGTGCATGTATACAAGGTCATATCCCACGAGTTCTCAATCCACTTCACATCCTCTTTAAGACTGCAAGGTGGAATGGATCAAACTAATGGAGCCGATGCACAAAACTGAAGCCAAGGAACGAGAAAGAGGAAGATTTATAAGGCCTGGAATAAAACTTGTAATTTTTTTCATATCAAAACCTTCTTCAGCCTCGACATCCATTTGGCATTATTGCCTTGGATGATATTTTGTACAAAAGTATGGACTTGGTTTGGATTGCAGTCTTATAGGTTTAGGTGTGCTAAGTTTGTGTTTGTGTAATTCTCTTGACGGCCGAGCCGAAGGGAGATTTATACTTGCACAACCATAGGGGTAGGTCCGACATCTGATAGCTTTGGCTTGAAGAGACATGAGATACCCCGAGCTTCTAGCTCGACATACCCATGGATTGGAACAACTCCGATTGCTCCATGATTTTGGTAGCATTGGGCAAGTGATTTCATACCACTTGGTCCCTCCTTTTGTACATTGTACATATATTTCATTTCCATACAATATATTAACCCTGAAAATAAAACAAAAACATGGATAAATATCTTTCATCTTGACATATCCTCTCTTAACTTGATAGAATATCTCGTGCCTTCACTTGCAAGTAACCACATATGCTTGGACTCCACTCGATTTCGACTCGGATTGATTCTGGGGAGTACTCGACATCGACTAATGTCCTCGACATCGAGTATTGTCTTCTTCTCCTCTGATTCTGCTCGAGCTCGGGTAGAATTCTAGTAGTCGATGGGTACTCGACATTGAGTAGACTCCTCTACGTCGAGTAGTCTTGTGCTCCTTGAGTGGTTTTGTTGCTCGGCTCGTTCTCGATCTTGTGTGATGAAGCCGAGGTCGACCAAAGTTACTCGACACAGACCAGAGTGGTGGAAATCGACTAGTGCTCTTTCTCTTATCTTCTGCTCGATGTGGCTTGGTTTAGCTTCTATTTAACCTTGGACTTCCTGTAGTTGACCTCGAGCTATTCCATGATTTCCTTCTTTCTCCGAATTACTGTAAATTGCTTCGATTTCTGAGAAATTAAAGAGAAACTAGTGTAGACTCCATAATTTGGTAAATAAGCATAAACTACATAGATTCTGCATAATTCTAACCCAATGATATGAAATGCATGAAGAAAACGGTATAAAAGTTAATATAAAACATGGGAATTTAGGCTCCCAACAGAGGGCCATCCTTGCAAAGTCATGGAACGCTAGAAACCTCAAAGCTTATTTTGCATGAGTCTAGGTATGTATTTAAGAAACCCGATGACTTAGATTATCTATGTATAGGAATCACCGAGAATCCCGATTGGGTACACCTCTTCATATATATAAATGAAAGTTCCACACCCAAAAATGGTTGTCGATACAAATAAACCTCTACGGAGAATAAATTTAGCAATCGGGTGCCTTTCGATCACAAACTTGCAAACAAGCCTCTACGGAGAATAAATTTAGCAATCGCGCGTCTTTCGAACACGGATGTGCAAATAATCCTCTATGGAGAATAAAGTTAGCAATTGTTGTAAGCCTAATTCGCTGATGTGCGCCTATTTTGCCATGTTTTACACTAACTTTTATATCGATTTCCGCATGCATTTCATATCATGGGATTAGAATTATACAAAATCTATGTAGTTTATGCTTATTTGCCAAATATAGAGGTCTACACTAGTTTCTATTTAATTTCGTGAAAATTGAGAAAATTTACAGCAGTTCGGAGAAGGAAGAAAACCATGGATGAGCTCGAGGTCGACTACACCAAACCAGAGGTCGAGTAGTAGCTGAACCAGAGCATGTCGAGCAGAAAACAAAGAGAAAAGCACTCGACAACACTAGTCAACATCGGCCACTCTGGTTGTTGTCGAGTACATCTGGTCGAAATCACCCAGTCAAGCACGAGCTGAGCAGCAAACCACTTGAGGAGCACAAAAGTCCTCGACATCGATTACCTTACTCAATGTCGAGTACCCGTCAAGCGTCCGAATTCTAGTCGAGCTCGAGTCCGAATCCGAGGAGAGCGAGTAGAATACGAATCCTACTCGACGTTGACTACTCTTGTTGATGTCAAGTACTTACCAGCGCTAGTCTGAGTGGAATCCGAGTGGGGATTTGGATATGTGGATTACTTGCAAGCTAAGGCACATGGAGTTCTATCAATCCGAGTGAAGATATATCAAGAATTGAAGCCATCTATCCACTTTAGATATTTTCCCTATTTCCCCTAAGGATTTATTTGTTTTATTTGCCAAGTTTTATCATAAAGACTTTAGATAGATTGCTTTAGATATAGATAGATTGTTTTATCATAAAGGGTTAGTAACAATTTGAGTTTATGCGAAAGTCTCTATCTTCCTATTTGTTAATGACGACAGTTATTTGATGAAAGGCATGATCTTTTATACCTTTAACATTATTCTTATATGGTTGTCGTTTAGGCGTTGATACCCCTATCACGGAAGCTTTTTATATTATTGAATTACATCCCACCAATTATGTGTTTATTTCCATTTCTGAGTTATTTATTTACGTTTTACACTGGACTGACAACTCAATCTCGACAACTTTCTGGTCGACGTCGAGTACACTTGTCGACGTCGAGTACACTGGTTGATGCCGGGAAGATTTCTACTCGACATTGCTTGTTTTTGTCTTATGTCTGCAGATGTGTACGTTTTACTCAACTGAGGTAGTCAACATCAAGTACTTTTACTCGACGTCGTGGACTTCTGCTGGTCAATACGAGAGGGTTTAGGAGCTTAAAAGGGGAGTGCTAACACACTTCCTCGTGGACACGATCCTGATTCCCATCCACTACAACAGGAGGATGTCTTGTAAATTTATTTACGTGGTTCAGGGAGTCGATTTGGAATTTATATTTGATATTTAATTTTCCTCCTAACATTCGCCATGTTTTACATTAACTTTTATATCGATTTCTTCATGCATTTCATATCATTGGGTTAGAATTATACATAATCTATGTAGTTTATGGTTATTTGCCCAACTGTGGAGTTTGTAATAGTTTCTATTTAATTTCGCAGTTCGGAGAAGGAAGAAAATCATGGAGGAGCTCGACGTTGACTACACTAAACTAGAGGTCGAGTAGCAGCTGAACCAGAGCACGTCGAGCAGAAAACAAGGAAGACAACACTCAACAGGCCTAGTCAACTTCAACCAGGAGTGGTCGATGTCGAGTACAATTGGTCGACAACAGCTTCAGAAGGCGAGATCGAGCACCAGACGAGCACAGGACCACTCGAGACAACGAATCCTAGTCAACGTCGAGTACCTTACTCGACGTCGAGTACCCGTCGAGCCAGCAATTCTAGTCGAGCTCGAGTCCAAATCCAAGGAGATCGAACACAACTCTACTCGACGTCGACTACTTTGGTCGATGTCTAGTACTTCTCTGGGCCATTCCAAGTCGACTACGAGAAGGAGTCAGAGTGTGTGGTTACTTCCAAGGCAAGACACGTGAATATCTATTCAATTGAAGCCTAGTTTATCAACATTAGATATTTCCCTTAGAGATTTATTTCTTTTATTTATCCAAGTTTTATCTTAAGCCTTTAGATAGATAGTTTTAGATATAGATAGATTATTTTTTCCTTGGATAGCGGGGATTGTATACTATAAATAAATCCCTAGGGGTTGGTTTTAGGTATCATCCAAGCACACAAGCAATTGTGTTTTTATATAGTTAGGCAAATTTCGAGTGTTTTAAAGAGCTTAGACCGAGGGAGGTGGTGGTTTGCAAAAGATGTTTTGGCTTCGATCGGTTGTAAGCTTTATTTTGATTTAATATAAGTTAGTTTCTTTATATTATTGATGTATGTTTTGATGATGAAGAGCGAGAAGTCACCCAACTTCTAGGGTAGGGGTGAGCCCGACTATAGCCATGTAAGGTAATGTGATAAAGTTCCAACTTTTAATGAGAATTTCATCTTCTATCCCTAATTGCATAATTCTTCTGCGACAGTCGAAGGTAATCCTTATTTGAGTTATTGAAGCGAATGTGATCTTAATGCAAACTTGGATTAATTATGTGAAAAAGGTTATTAACAATTAGGGTTTATGCGAAAAATTCTATTTTCCTATTTGTTAATGACGACAGTTATTTGATGAAAGGTATGATATTTTATACCTTTATCATTTTTCTTATATGGCTATCGTTGTGGTGTTGAAACCCCGATTCTAGGAGCTTTTAGTTAATTGAATTCGAATCCCAGTTTCGTGTTTACTTTTGTTGTTTTTATTTCGCACAAGGTACATTTTTATTCAGCACTGACAACTCGAGATCGACTAAGACTAGACGACGTCGAGTACACTGGTCGACGTCGAGGAGATTTCTACTCGACAATGGCTATTTCGTCTCTTGTTGTCCAGATCTGCATGGAAGGTCGACTACTGGTAGTCGATATCAAAAACCCTTACTCGGGATCGAGTACTTCCTAGTCGATTACAAGAGCAACTTGGGACATCAAAGGCGAGCGCTGACACGCTTCCTCGTGGATACGATCCTGAATACCTTACCACTACAACGGAAGGGTTTCTTGTATTTTATTTGCTTGGACAAGGAGTTGGTTTAGTTATTTAGATTCCATATTTATTTCGTTACTTGATTTTCCTCCTCAACAGAAATCGCATGTCTTTTAAACACGGATGTGCAAATAAGCCTCTATGAAAGAATAAATTTATCAATCGCATGTCTTTCGAACACGGATGTGCAAATAAGCATTTACGGAGAATTAATTAGCAATCGCGTGTTTCTCGAACACAGATGTGCAAATAGGCGTCTACGGAGAAATAAATTTAGCAATCGCGTGTCTTTCAAACACGAATGTGCAAATAAGCCTCTACAAAGAATAAATTTAGCAATCGCGTGTCTTTCGAACACAGATGTGCAAATAAGCCTCTACGGAGAATAAATTTAGCAATCGCGTGTCTTTCAAAAATGGATGTGTAAATAAGCCTCTACAGAGAATAAATTTAGCAATCGTGTGTCTTTCGAACACGGATTTTGTAACGGCCCGGAATTATGATTTCCGGGTTACGTTTCAAGGGATGAAACCCCTTGTTCGGATCTTGCAATCCAGGTACGGGTCGAGGTTTCAAACTCATTTTTATGGTCAGTAATAAAGAGGGATTTCGAACCCTGAAAATATCGTAGGGTCGTTGGGTACCCTTAACTTGTCCTAGGGACTAACTCACGAATTCCATTTCAAACGGAAGCAAGACGGAAGCAAAATTAAGATACAAAGCGCCACGGCAGAGCCGGGTCAAAACTAAAATATAAGTGGATGATTACCATTTATAATGAGTTAGAGATTTAGCCAGGTTCTTCGATTCGCAAAAAGGGTACCCCGTCATATAGACATCGAGCAATCAAAATCTGCAGAAAATACCTAAAACAAAATAACGGGGAAAGGAGTCAGATCGAGCCACTCTTGCGGGACCGGCAGTCCTCGCTGAGGCCACATAGTATGTGTTATACCTAATAAAGATGCTCTAATGCAGTACGAAAGTCAAACACACTAGCATGCTCCTAGTTATAATAATGTGTAAAAATACTGTAAAGGGCCCAAGACAATGCCAAGTGGCATATCCCTCTCCTACCTCCACCCCCATCCGATAGGGCGGAGACTGGATAGCTCGTGAATGCATTCCATCATAATCGAGCGGCACGCATGCCTAACCCGCTCCATAATAAAGCTCGCAGGCATATCATAATATAAGGAAGTTCATGACTCGATTGACTCAAGGTACCCGATGAGGCTGGGCTACCCTATGACCCTAGCAAAGACTCTAGGACTATCACAGATAACGGCCGTTCTGTTTCAAACGCAATAAGTAAGCAGATGCTCATTCAATTAGTGCAACCTAAACAGGATACTACATGTCATGCTTTTATGCATATGCAACACCTAACATAAAATGCAACAACAGGCATGAATGTCCAACCTGAGTAAGCCTCCTAGGGAACTTACCTGAAGATGCAGAACAACAAGATAACGCAAGCAAGGGCCCAAATGCAAGTCCAAAGCAATACACACCTATCATCAAGCCATTTCTATAAGCTACCGGTCCAACATTCATACATACGAAACCCAAGTTCTCAACATACTCAAAACCAACCGATAGTAAAACCATTTTCCAAAATCTTTCCGCTACGATCAACATCAACCAAAATCATTTACTTCCAATCAAACTCATTGATAAAATCGTACCAACCATATTTTCCAACTCTTAAATCCCAAATTAAGTCAAATCACTTTCAAAACAATTCTTAAATCATGTCTGGCCAAAATCCCTTTATAATCATTAAATCTTTAATCAACTTGCGAATTCATACCATTAAAATAATTCTGGCATTTTAAAATATATTAACTACTTAAACAGGTCAACTAACCATGTAAATACCAATCTTAACAAAAATTATTCACATAAAATATTATCACGCACTTCATATCAAATAGCTAAATAATTAATTTTCCAGAATTAATTATGAACTAAATAAACCAGAATAAGCTAGATAATCATCAAAGAAATAATTTTATAACGTTTTACTCCATATAATAGCATAAGGGAATAACTTAGACAAAATCAAATCTCACACACAAACAAGGAAAAGCCCAACATCCTAAACCGGGATCCAATTCCCATATCCGGCCCATCAAACCCGGACCCATGACTTCCCTCTTTTTTTTTCTTTAAAACAAAACAAGCCCAGCCTATGGCCCAACCATCTTATTTCCAAAACCGAGCCCAATACCCAAAAATCGGATCCAATAAAACCAAACCCTAAAGGCTGACTTTTTAATAAAATGAACCGGGCAAGGTTAGAAAACAAAGAAAAGAAACCCGTCTCCCTCACGGTGCTCTGAGAATCGTAGAAGGATGAAGGAGAGAAGAGCTCTCCAGCGGCACCTCACTCCCCAAATGAACCCCGCCCTCACACGATCTCAAACCAAAAATGGACAAAAAGGGAAACCAAGGGAAAGGAAGGAGAAGCGATGCTCACCGTGGGACTCGAAGGTCACCGAAAGGATCGTCGGAGTTCTCCCCGCTGCGTCGGAGGCGAAATCAGACGAACTTGGCCATTACCCAATCAGGGAATAGAGGAAGGAAAAAGGAAGCGCTCGACATCGGCGACTCCGGCGGCTCCGGGGAGGCGGTGCTGGCTAGGTCGGACGTCGGCGAATACGGCTCGGCTCGACTGCTCGGAAAACAGCACTGCGAGAGATCGAGTGGGCTCAGGGGCGCGCGGCGGGAGGAGCTCAGTGGCGCCCAGTCGTGCTGCTGCTACTCGGTTTCCATAGGAGGAGGAAGGTGGTGCCTGGTGGCGGCCGGGAGAAGCAGCGCTCGTGGCTCGGGGGTGCTCTTGCAGGGCTCGGGGTTTCTCGGCGGAACAGGGGCGACGGAGGTGAACGTGGCTTCGAGGGCTCGGCGTCTGGTCTTTGCAATCGGAAAACAGGGCTAGCAAGGTGTGGTTTACAGTGGCCTGATGGTGATTCATTTTGGGGGGTTTCTGGGTTGGACAGAGAACAAATGGGAGAGAGAGGATTTCAGAGTACAAAATGGGAGAGAGGGAGCAATGGGTTTGGTTGTTTCCTCTGGAAATCTGAGATTGTGGTATGAGAATTGTTGGAGAATTGACCTATAAAAGGACAATTTGGTATAGCTGTACAATGTAAAGGGAAATTGCAGGAGAGAGGGTGGGCATCTCGTGAGGTCTGTGCTCAAAGAGAGAGAGGGTGTGTGTTAAAGAAAAGGGAGAAAAAGGAAAAAAAAAAAAAGAATACAATTTAAGATGGTCCTAAAACTCCAAATTTCAAATACCCGGAATATAAACTTGAAATCCGCTCACTCGACCTTATCCCGACGCGACTCAAAAAGATTTTCAAATTTTCAATTCCGAATTTAATAAATTTTCGGAATATAAAAGCAGAGTATAACATATTTTAAATTTCCAATTAAATAATGCTGGAACTCGTTTTGAAATATTTAGAATAACATCAATAGCTCAATGACGGAAATTCCAAACCTCCCAAATCTTAGAAATCGGAATGATTATAAATCACTATTTTAATAATTTAATATTATAAAATTTCCCGATCTTTACAGATTTGCAAATAAGCCTACGGAGAATAAATTTAGCAATCGTGTGTCTTTCGAACACGGATGTACAATTAAGCCTCTACGGAGAATAAATTTAGCAATCGCGTGTCTTTCAAACAGGGATGTGCAAATAAGCCTCTACGGAGAATAAATTTAGAAATCGTGTGTCTTTCGAACACGGATGTGCAAATAAGCCTCTACAGAGAATAAATTTAGCAATCGCGTGTCTTTCAAACACGGATGAGCAAACAAGCCTCTACGGAGAATAAATTTAGCAATCACGTTTCTTTCGAACACGGATATGCAAATAAGCCTCTACAGAGAATAAATTTAGCAATCAGGGGTCTTTCGAACACGGATGTGCGAATAAGCCTCTACGGAGAATAAATTTAGTAATCACATGTCTTTCAAACACGGATGTGCATACAAGCCTCCAAGGAGAATAAACAAGCCACTTGAGACAAGCATAACACGATCATTATATAACAAGTTCAAGCCATGTACAAAACGATCAGAAAATAAAATTTCATATAGCGACAACTAGGTAACACACTACAAAGGAAAAAACGGAAAAACATCGCCATTACTTCACAATCTACCCGCTTGCCTCCAAAACGATAATCGTATAATGGCTACTCCCTTCATACTTAAAAATGATTAGAGAAGCCCCAACGCGTAGCTCGCTATCTTCCGCAAATGCACGCCAACATTCAGTCAAAAAATTACGACCCTGGCTGTCCCAAAACACCCTTACACGAAAGTTTCGCCCAGTAGGGGAAACTAAACAAACATGATCCACAACCACGCGACCATATATAGCACCAAAAGAGTCCGGTAGTGGCTCCAAATAATCAAAGCACAATTCTATTAAAAAAAATCCATGAATACGAAAACAACGAGTAAAAGGTCGGGAGAATTACCAAGAATTTAAGCTTCTCCTCAGAATCAATATAACGGATAAAATCGTGACGTCTCGGATTAAGAGAGGTCATGGTTTTTCGTTCCAGTTCAGGACACTCTCCACGCTCTCATATATATCGATAAGTAAAACTATTTATATTCGGTATTACTTTTTTTGGTCAATATCTTTTCCAAGATAATTTGCATGCAGAACAACTGGCGAAATATCAGACCACCACCCTGCTACCCTGACTTCCCACGTCGCGTTAGGAACAATCGTTTCCAGCTCATAAACAAACAAAAGAGCAAACGATCATATCATGCACATAACCTATTGTTGCAGGAGGATGGTCTAGTATGAAATATAAATAAAAATACAAAGCAAACTGACTCCCTGTCTCAGCAAATAAATACAAGACTTCCTCCCGTTGTAGTAGAAGGCAGTCAGGATCGTTCCACAAAAAAGCGTGTAAGCGCCCGCCTTTTCAATTCAGAAACTCAACACGATCTTGACAAGAAGAGTCCTCGACGTCGAACAGTGTCCTCGACGTCGACCACACTTTCGAGTAAAACAGAAAACAGAAATGAGCAGAAACGAAAACGAAAGCAAAGTAGTCGATGTCGACTAAAAATCCTCGATGTCGACGAAAACTTACTCTATGTCGACTACCTGTTGTCGATGTCGAGTACATAGTGGAACAAAATTCTCACCTTTTGCGAACGAAAACGAATGTAAACACAAAATTAACTCAATAAACTAAAGACTTCCATACTCAGGGCATCAACACCACAACGATAACCATGTAACATAACACATAAATGCATAAAAGATCATGTTTTTCATCAAATAACTTTCGTTATTAACAAATAGAAAGATAGAGGTTTTCGCATAAACCCTAATTGTTACTAACCCTTTTTCACATAATTAATCCAAGTTGTATTAAGATCACTTTCGCTTCAATGACACAAACAAGGATCACCTTCACCTTTCACAAAAGAATCATGCTCATAGGGACAAAAGAATCCAAGTGTGTGTGTGTGTGTGTGTGTGTGTGTGTAGGAAGATAGAGGTTTTCGCATAAACCCTAATTGTTACTAACCCTTTTTCACATAATTAATCCAAGTTGTATTAAGATCACTTTCGCTTCAATGACACAAACAAGGATCACCTTCACCTTTCATAAAAGAATCATGCTCATAGGGACAAAAGAATCCAAGTGTGTGTGTGTGTGTGTGTGTGTGTGTGTGTGTGTGTGTGTGTGTGTGTGTGTGTGTGTGTGTGTGTGTGTGTGTGTGTGTGTGTGTGTGTGTGTGTGTGTTCTCTTGTGGCTTGGCTTCGATGATTGAATGATTGTAAAATCCAACCCCTAAAGCCTTATTTATAGTGTTCCATGTAGCTAATCTAGGAAGGAACAACTATATCTATATCTAAAATTTCTATCTAAAAACACAAGATAAAACTTAATTAATAAAGGAAATAATTCTATAAGGAAACTAGGACTAATGTGGATAAATCCTTCTTGACTTGATAGATCTTGATGTGCATGGATAGAATTCCACATATCTTCTCTTGCAAGCGATTCTATCTTCTTGTATCCAACTCGATCTCGGACTCGGATTCGACTGGATTGTCCTCGACGTCGACCAAACTCCTCGACGTCGAGTAGGATTTTTCCTCCATGGTTGCACTCGAACTCGAGCAGGTTCTGGAGTCGTCGGGTGTACTCGACGTCGACCAAACTCCTCGACGTCGAGTATGATTGTTCTACTCGAGTGACTCTTCTCGACTCCGCGTAGATTTCTGGGCTCGATGTACTCGACTTCGACTAGATGTGGTCGACGTCGAGTAGAACTGGTTCCCTCTCAACATTCTGCTCTGTTCTTGGAACGCTATTTCCCGAGTCCTCGTTCGTCTGATTGACGCATATGAGCATGCGTTGGAAAACTCTTTTTGAGGGCTACAACTTTCATGAAGACATCAAAGCTTTATTCAGAATGATAAATGGTGAAACATGGTGTTTTCTACCGCTGCACCATCCTTAGCTTCTTCACGTCTTTCCTTTAAACTCCAAAGTGCGTCTGATTTCTGCGAAATTCAATAGAAACTAGTGTAGACTCCATAATTTGGCAAATAAGCATACACTACATTGATTATGTACTATTCTAAACCGAATGCATGAAATTGTACATAAATCGATATAAAAGTAAGTGTAAAACATGGAAAATTAGGCGCACAACAGAACCCGAAGCAGTGCTCCATAATAATAATTGTGCAAAAAAGTCATTACAAAAGAAACGGCGATTAACTTATACAAAGAACCGATTAAAAGAAACGGATTAACAAGTACATCGACGCAAAATATCACTTAGTAAGATTCCTTATTGAAACAAAAAAAGATTAGATGTATTAGAGACTTACCAACCAATGAAGCCTCTCCCCCACATCGACGCAACGATAAAAGTCTCACATCCTAGAATCAGGCGACGAAATCTCTTTTTCTACCAGGAAAAATAATAAATTAAACAAAGCTACTGGTTGAACGACTTACAACAACAATCCCACACCCTTATATATACCCAAACAAAGCACCACAAACAACGTAATCTGCACCAACATTTATTACATGCGTTGAAAAAGGGAAGTGGTCTGAATCAAGACTTCCCAATACTCCCTGCATGGTCTACACGTGGAAAGAATCCATTCAGAACCCTGTCAGTCTATCTGTACACCCCAAATCGAGAAACAGGCCTATTGCTCACGAGAATGTTCAGCCACCCTTAGTAAGTACATTTTCCAACACCAACATTCAACCCCTTCAATAGACTTATAAAAAGGCCACTAATCTTCTGAACAACCATCACCTACAAGTCGAGGAATGGCAACCCAAGATTCAAACACCCCTTTTACTTTCGACATCTACCTGGTAGGCGAGGAGGAGTACATACGCATGATGCTGCTCTATAGTTTCGGCGAGAAATTCGAACCCAGGTACCAAAACAAATCTTATTATCTACTCACATATTAAAAGATTTCCCTGTTCATATCACATAAGGCTCCTACCATTCACATTGGGTAGCAAGAGGTTGGGAGGATTTCATCAAAATTCATGGGCTTGAATTGGAAACATCAATAGTGTTCACCCATCTAGGAGGAAGAAGGTCCAAAGTTCGCTTTCTGGACAAATAAGGTTACAACATTGAAAAGGAAATGGACGTTGCGGGGTATGACGGGCCAGAGGCCAATGTTTTTTAGTTTTCTTTATGTAACAAGCTTCATTAGAAAAAGTATGTCTATGTAAGTCAACCATTAATAAAAAAAAAAAAACCCAATTTCATCCACAACCTTTCAGTTTCACAGAAATCTCCACCACAACCGTAATCCCTGGAGATTGAACTTAATTTTGAAAATCTTCGTCACAAGTTAGACGTTGGAGATTACTCTTTATAACTATAAGTCTTAACCTCTCTCGTACTCTAATCGTTGGAGATTGAACATAATTTTGGAAATCGTTGCCGCGTGTTAGACGCTAGAGATTAGTCTTTATAATTACAAGTTTCAACCTCTCACACGCTCTAATCACTGTGATTGAACTTAATTTTGAAAACCTTCGTCGCGTGTTAGACGCTGGAGATTAGTCTTCATAATTATAAGTTTCAACCTCTGTCGCGCTCTAATCGATGGAGATTGAACTTAATTTTGAAAATCTTCGTCGTGTGTTATACGCTGGAGATTAGTCTTTGTAATTATAAGTTTTAACCTCTCTCATGCTTCTAATCGCTGGAGATAGAACTTAATTTCGAAAATCTCCGTCACATGGAGATTACTCCTTATAACTATAATATTTAACCTCTCTCGCGCTTCTAGGTGCTGGGAATATAATTTGATTGTATAAAACTTCATCGTGTACAAAACACTGGAGATCGTTTGTTATAAAACACTAGGCAAGATTCCTAGAAAGTCACTTGTTTATTTATATTACATCAAAAAGAGGGCTTACGACAAACACTTGTGTCATACACAAGCTCTACAAAAACCCAAAATAAACACATCAAGCCATCAAGTTCAACAACGAACGGAAATATCTAAATCATCCTTTTTATCAGGAGCAACAACATCAAAGCAAGAGTGCCCCTCGTACTCTGAGATCAAACGAGTACCAATCCTAAGCTCGATAGCAACCACGAACTCAGACCACCCTAACTTAAAACTGTAATAATTAGGACCTAATGGCTCCATCCTCACTATAAATTCCTCATCTACTCGCTCTAATCATTCTGCTCTGTTCTTGAAACGCACTTTCCCGAGTCCTCGTTTGTCCGATTGACGCATATGAGCATGCGTTGGAAAGCTCTTTGTTAGGGCTACAACTTTCATGAAGACATAAAAGCTTTATTCAAAATGACAAATGGTGAAAAATGGTGTTTTCTCCAGCTACACCATCCTTAGCTTCTTCACGTCTTTCCTTTAAGCTTCTTCTGTGAAATTCAACAGAAACTAGTGTACACTCCATAATTTGGCAAATAAGCATAAACTACATAAATTCTGTACTATTCTAACCCGAATGCATGAAATGTATACAGAAATCGATATAAAAGTAAATGTAAAACATGGAAAATTAGGCGCACAACAGAACCCGAAGCAGTGCTCCATAATAATAATTGTGCAAAAAATTCATTACAAAAGAAACGGTGATTAACTTAGACAAAGTACCGATTAAAAGAAACAGATTAACAAGTACAAGATAAATAAAACTACCGCCTTATTACAAACCCACAGACATCGCCTCGCGATATGATTACACTATTCATCTTCAAGTGCAAGCACTTCAAAGCGATGCCCTCCCACATTTTTGAAAAACATCATCGTCACTCCAACACAAACATCGTTGCTAGCCACAAAATTATTCCAATCCTCGGACAGCCACCGGCTATTAAGGCTATTCTTAGAAAAAGTATGTCTATGTAAGTCAACCATTAATAAAAAAACCCACTTTCATCCAAAATTTTTCAGTTTCACAAAAATCTCCACCACAATCCTAATCCCTGGAGATTGAACTTAATTTTGAAAATCTTCCTCACAAGTTAGACGTTGGAGATTACTCTTTATAATTATAAGTTTTAACCTCTCTCGCACTCTAATCGTTGGAGATTGAACTTAATTTTGAAAATCTTTATCGCGTGTTAGACGCTAGAGATTAGTCTTTATTATTACAAGTTTCAACCTCTCACACGCTCTAATCACTGTGATTGAACTTAATTTTGAAAACCTTCGTCGCGTGTTAGACGCTGGAGATTAGTCTTCATAATTATAAGTTTCTACCTCTGTCGCGCTCTAATCGATGGAGATTGAACTTAATTTTGAAAATCTTCGTCGTGTGTTATACGCTGGAGATTAGTCTTTGTAATTATAAGTTTTAACCTCTCTCATGCTTCTAATCGCTGGAGATAGAACTTAATTTCCAAAATCTCCATCACATGGAGATTACTCCTTATAACTATAATATTTAACCTCTCTCGCGCTTCTAGGTGCTGGGAATATAATTTGATTGTATAAAACTTCATCGTGTACAAAACACTGGACATCGTTTGTTATTAAACACTAGCCAAGATTCCTAGAAAGTCACTTGTTTATTTATATTACATCAAAAAGAGGGCTTACGACAAAGACTTGTGTCATACACAAGCTCTACAAAAACCCAAAATAAACACATCAAGCCATCAAGTTCAACAACGAACGAAAATATCTAAATCACCCTTTTTATCAGGAGCAACAACATCAAATCAAGAGTACCCCTCGTACTCTGAGATCAAACGAGTACCAATCCTAACCTCGTTAGAAACCACGAACTCAGACCACCCTAACGTAAACCAGTAATAATTAGGACCTAATGGCTCCATCCTCACTATAAATTCCTCATCTACTCGCTCTAATCATTCTGCTCTGTTCTTGAAACGCACTTCTCCGAGTCCTCGTTTGTCCGATTGACGCATATGAGCATGCGTTGGAAAGCTCTTTTTTAGGGCTACAACCTTCAGGAAGACATGAAAGCTTTATTCAAAATGATAAATGGTGAAAAATGGTGTTTTCTCCTGCTACACCATCCTTAGCTTCTTCACGTCTTTCCTTTAAGCTTCTTCTGTGAAATTCAACAGAAACTAGTGTACACTCCATAATTTGGCAAATAAGCATAAACTACATAAATTTTGTACTATTCTAACCCGAATGCATGAAATGTATACAGAAATCGATATAAAAGTAAGTGTAAAACATGGAAACTTAGGCGCACAACAGAACCCGAAGCAGTGCTCCATTATAATAATTGTGCAAAAAAGTCATTACAAAAGAAACGGCGATTAACTTAGACAAAGTACCGATTAAAAGAAACAGATTAACAAGTACAAGATAAATAAAACTACCGTCTTATTACAAACCCACAAACATCGCCTCGCGATATGATTACACTATTCATCTTCAAGTGCAAGCACTTCAAAGCGATGCCCTCCCACATTTTTGAAAAACATCATCGTCACTCCAACACAAACATCGTTGCTAGTCACAAAATTATTCCAATCCTCGGACAGCCACCGACTATTAAGGCTATTCTTGGAAACCAAACACAAAACTATTTCCCACGTGACGATACCAAACAAACACGGTCAGATACGACATTACCGTACATCCACTCAAAAGAACAGGGAAGAGGTTGCAGCAAAATATCACTTAATAAGATTCCTTATTGAAACATCAAAAGATTAGAGGTATTAGAGACTTACCAACCAATGAAGCCTCTCCCCCACATCGACGCAACGATAAAAGTCTCGCATCCTAGAATCAGGCGACGACATCTCTTTTTCTACTAGGAAAAATAATAAACAAAACAAAGCTATTGGTTGAACGACTTACAACAATAATCCCACACCCTTATATATACCCAAACAAAGCACCACAAACAACGTAATTTGCACCAACATTTATTACATGCGTTGAAAAAGGGAAGTGGTCTGAATCGAGACTTCCCAATGCTCCCTGCATGGTCTACACATGGAAAGAATCCATTCAAAATCCCTCCAGTCTATCTGTACACCCCAAATCGAGAAATAAGCCTATTGGTCACGAGAATGTTCAGCCACCCTTAGTAAGTTCATTTTCCAACACCAACATTCAACCCCTTTAATACACTTATAAAAAGGCCACTCATCTTCTGCACAACCATCACCTACATGCAGAGGAATGGCAACCCAAGATTCAAACACCCCTTTTACTTTCGACATCTACCTGGTAGGCGAGGAGGAGTACATACGCATGATGCTACTCTATATTTTCGGCGAGAAATTCGAACCCAGGTACCAGAACAAATCTTATTATCTACTTGCATTTTAAAAGATTTCCCTGTTCATATCACATAAGGCTCCTACCATTCACATTGGGTAGCAAGAGGTTGGGAGGATTTCATCAAAATTCATGGGCTTGAATTGGAAACATCAATAGTGTTCACCCATCTAGGAGGAAGAAGGTTCAAAGTTCGCTTTCTGGACAAATAAGGTTACAACATTGAAAAGGAAATGGACGTTGCGGGGTATGACGGGCCAGAGGCCAATGGTTTTTAGTTTTCTTTATGTAACAAGCTTCATTAGAAAAAGTATGTCTATGTAAGTCAACCATTAATAAAAAAAAACCCAATTTCATCCACAACCTTTCAGTTTCACAGAAATCTCCACCACAACCGTAATCCCTGGAGATTGAACTTAATTTTGAAAATCTTCGTCACAAGTTAGACGTTGGAGATTACTCTTTATAACTATAAGTCTTAACCTCTCTCGCACTCTAATCGTTGGAGATTGAACATAATTTTGGAAATCGTTGTCGCGTGTTAGACGCTAGAGATTAGTCTTTATAATTACAAGTTTCAACCTCTCACACGCTCTAATCACTGTGATTGAACTTAATTTTGAAAACCTTCGTCGCGTGTTAGACGCTGGAGATTAGTCTTCATAATTATAAGTTTCAACCTCTGTCGCGCTCTAATCGATGGAGATTGAACTTAATTTTGAAAATCTTCGTCGTGTGTTTTACGCTGGAGATTAGTCTTTGTAATTATAAGTTTTAACCTCTCTCACGATTCTAATCGCTCGAGAGAGAACTTAATTTCCAAAATCTGCGTCACATGGAGATTACTCCTTATAACTATAATATTTAACTACTCTCGCGCTTCTAGTTGCTGGAAACAGAATTTGATTGTATAAAACTTCATCGCGTACAAAACACTGGAGATCGTTTGTTATATAACACTAGGCAAGATTTCTAGAAAGTCACTTGATTATTTATATTACATCAAAAAGAGGGCTTACGACAAACACTTGTGTCATACACAAGCTCTACAAAAACCCAAAATAAACACATCAAGCCATCAAGTTCAACAACGAACGGAAATATCTAAATCACCCTTTTTATCGGGAACAGGGTCAACAACAACAACAACATCAAAACAAGAGTGCCCCTCGTACTCTGAGATAAAACGAGTACCAATCCTAAGCTCGTTAGCAACCACGAACTCAGACCACCCTAACGTAAACCAGTAATAATTAGAACCTAATGGCTCCACCCTCAGTATAAATTCCTCATCTGCTCGCCCTAATCATTCTGCTCTCTTCTTGAAACGCACGTTCCTGAGTCCTCATTTGTCCGATTGACGCATATGAGCATGCGTTAGAAAGCTCTTTTTTAGGGCTAGAACTTTCATGAAGACATCAAAGCTTTATTCAGAATGATAAATGGTGAAAAATGGTGTTTTCTGCAGCTGCACCATCCTTAGCTTCTTCACGTCTTTCCTTTAAGCTCCAAAGTGCGTCTGATTTCTGCGAAATTCAACAGAAACTAGTGAAGACTCCATAATTTGGAAAATAAGCATAAACTACACAGATTCTGTACTATTCTAACCCGAATGCATGAAATGTATACATAAATCGATATAAAAGTAAGTGTAAACATGGAAAATTAGGCGCACAACAGAACTTGAAGCAGTGCTCCATAATAATAATTGTGCGAAAATGTCATTACAAAAGAAACGGCGATTAACATAGACAAAGTGCCGATTAAAAGAAACAGATTAACAAGTACAAGATAAATAAAACTACCGCCTTATTACAAACCCACAAACATCGCCTCGCGATCTGATTACACTATTCATCTTCAAGTGCAAGCAGTTCAAAGCGATGCCCTCCCACATTTTTGAAAAACATCATCGTCACTCCAACACAAACATCGTTGCTAGTCACAAAATTATTCCAACCCTCGGACAGCCACCGATGATTAAGGCCATTCTTGGAAACCAAACACAAAACTCTTTCCCACATGCCGATACCAAACAAACACGGTCAGATACGACATTACTGTACATCCTCTCAAAAGTACAGGGAAGAGGTTGCAGCAAAATATCACTTAATAAGATTCCTTATTGAAACATCAAAAGATTAGAGGTATTAGAGACTTACCAACCAATGAAGCCTCTCCGCCACATCGACGCAACGATAAAAGTCTCGCATCCTAGAATCAGGCGACGACATCTCTTTTTCTACTAGGAAAAATAATAAACAAAACAAAGCTATTGGTTGAACGACTTACAACAACAATCCCACACCCTTATATATACCCAAAAAGCACCACAAACCATGTAATCTGCACCAACATTTATTACATGCGTTGAAAAAGGGAAGTGGTCTGAATCGAGACTTTCCAATGCTCCCTGCATGGTCTACACATGGAAATAATCCATTCAAAATCCCGCTAGTCTATCTGTACACCCCAAATCGAGAAATAGGCCTATTGGTCACTAGAATGTTCAGCCACCCTTAGTAAGTACATTTTCAAACACCAACATTCAACCCCTTCAATACACTTATAAAAAGGCCACTCATCTTCTACACAACCATCACCTACAAGTAGAGGAATGGCAACCAAAGAATCAAACACCCCTTTTACTTTCGACATCTACCTGGTAGGCGAGGAGGAGTACATACGCATGATGCTACACTATAGTTTCGGCGAGAAATTCGAACCCAGGTACCAGAACAAATCTTATTATCTACTCGCATTTTAAAAGACTTCCCTGTTCATATCACATAAGGCTCCTACCATTCACATTGGGTAGCAAGTGGTTGGAAGGATTTCCTCAAAACTCATGGGCTTGAATTGGAAACATCAATAGTGTTTACCAATCTAGGAGGAACAAGGTTCAAAGTTCACTTTCTGGACAAATAGGGTTAAAACATTGAAAAGGAAATGGATGCTGTGGGGTATGACGGGCCAGAGGCCAATGGTTTTTAGTTTTCTTTATGTAACAAGCTTCATTAGAAAAAGTATGTCTATGTAAGTCAACCATTAATAAAAAAAACCAATTTCATCCACAACTTTTCAGTTTCACAGAAATCTCCACCAGAACCCTTATCCCTGGAGATTGAACTTAATTTTGAAAATCTTCGTCACAAGTTAGACGTTGGAGATTACTCTTTATAATTATAAGTCTTAACCTCTCTCGCACTCTAATCATTAGAGATTGAACTTAATTTTGAAAATCTTTGTCGCTTGTTAGACGCTAGAGATTAGTCTTTATAATTACAAGTTTCAACCTCTCACACGCTCTAATCACTAGAGATTGAACTTAATTTTGAAAACCTTCGTTGCGTGTTAGACGCTGGAGATTAGTCTTCATAATTATAAGTTTCAACCTCTGTCGCGCTCTAATCGATGGAGATTGAACTTAAATTTGAAAATCTTCGTCGTGTGTTATACGCTTGAGATTAGTCTTTGTAATTATAAGTTTTAACCTCACTCACGCTTCTAATCGCTGGAGATAGAACTTAATTTCCAAAATCTGCGTCACATGGAGATTACTCCTTATAACTATAATATTTAACCTCTCTCGCGTTTCTAGGTGCTGGAAATAGAATTTGATTCTATAAAACTTCATCGTGTACAAAACACTAGAGATCGTTTGTTATAAAACACTAGGCAAGATTCCTAGAAAGTCACTTGTTTATTTATATTACATCAAAAAGAGGGCTTACGACAAACACTTGTGTCATACACAAGCTCTACAAAAACCCAAAATAAACACATCAAGCCATGAAGTTCAACAACGAATGGAAATATCTAAATCACCCTTTCTATCAGGAACAGGGTCAACGACAACAACATCAAAACAAGAGTGCCCCTCGTACTCTGAGATCAAACGAGTACCAATCATAAGCTCGTTAGCAACCAGAACTCAGACCACCCTAACGTAAACCAGTAATAATTAGGACATAATGGCTCCACCCTCACCATATATTCCTCGTTTGCTCGCTCTCATCATTCTGCTCTGTTCTAGAAACGCAGTTTCCCGAATCCTCGTTTGTCCGATTGACGCATATGAGCATGGGTTGAAAAGCTCTTTTTGAGGGATACAACTCTCATGAAGAAATAAAAGCTTTATTCAGAATGATAAATGGTGAAAAATGGTGGTTTCTCCAGCTGCACCATCCGTAGCTTCTTCACGTCTTTCCTTTAAGCTCCAAAGTGCGTCCGATTTCTGCGAAATTCAACAAAAACTAGTGTACACTCCATAATTTGGCAAATAAGCATAAACTACATAGATTATGTACTATTCTAACCCGAATGCATGAAATGTATACCGAAATCGATATAAAAATAAGTGTAAAAAATGGAAAATTAGGCGCACAACAGAACCCTAAGCAGTGCTCCATAATAATAATTGTGGAAAAAAGTCATTACAAAAGAAACGCCGATTAACTTAGACAAAGTATCGATGAAAAGAAACAGATTAAGAATTACAAGATAAATAAAACTACCGCCTTATTACAAACCCACAAACATCGCCTCGCGATCTGATTACACTATTCATCTTCAACTGCAAGCACTTCAAAGCGATGCCCTCCCACATTTTTGAAAAACATCATCGTCACTCCAACACAAACATCGTTGTTAGTCACAAAATTATTCCAACCCTTGGACAACCACCGACGATTAAGGCTATTCTTGGAAACCAAACACAAAACTCTTGCCCACATGACGATACCAAACAAACACGGTCAGGTACGACATTACCGTACATCCTCTCAAAAGAACAGGGAAGAGGTTGCAACAAAATATCACTTAATAAGATTCCTTATTGAAACATCAAAAGATTAGAGGTATTAGAGACTTACAAACCAATGAAGCCTCTCCCTCACATCGACGCAACGATAAAAGTCTCGCATCCTAGAATCAGGTGACGACATCTCTTTTTCTACTAGGAAAAATAATAAACAAAACAAAGCTACTGGTTGAACGACTTACAACAACAATCCCACACCCATATATATACCCAAACAAAGAACCACAAACAACGTAATCTGCACCAACATTTATTAAATGCGTTGAAAAAGGAAAGTGGTCTGAATCGAGACTTCCCAATGCTCCTTGCATGGTCTACACATGGAAAGAATCCATTCAAAATCCCGCCAGTCTATCTGTACACCCCAAATCGAGAAATAGGCCTATTGGTCACGAGAATGTTCAGCCACCCTTAGTAAGTACATTTTCCAACACTAAGATTCAAACACCCCTTTTACTTTCGACATCTACCTGGTAGGCGAGGAGGAGTACATACGCATGATGCTGCTCTATAGTTTCGGTGAGAAATTCGAACCCAAGTACCAGAACAAATCTTATTATCTACTCGCATTTTAAAAGATTTCCCTGTTCATATCACATAAGGCTCCTACCATTCACATTGGGTAGCAAAAGGTTGGAAGGATTTCATCAAAACTCGTGGGCTTGAATTGGAAACATCAATAGTGTTCACCCATCTAGGAGGAACAAGGTTCAAAGTTCACTTTCTGGACAAATAAGGTTACAACAATGAAAAGGAAATGCACGCTGCGGAGTATGACGGGCCAGAGGCCAATGGTTTTTAGTTTAGGTAACAAGCTTCATTAGAAAAAGTACGTCTATGTAAGTCAACTATTAATAAAAAAAACCCACTTTCATCCACAACTTTTCAGTTTCACAGAAAATCTCCACCACAACAATAATCCCTGGAGATTGAAGTTAATTTTGAAAATCTTCGTCACAAGTTAGACGTTGGAGATTACTCTTCATAATTATAAGTTTTCACCTCTCTCGCACTCTAATCGATGGAGATTGAACTTAATTTTGAAAATCTTCGTCGTGTGTTTTACGCTGGAGATTAGTCTTTGTAATTATAAGTTTTAACCTCTCTCACGCTTCTAATCGCTCGAGATAGAACTTAATTTCCAAAATCTGCGTCACATGGAGATTACTCCTTATAACTATAATATTTAACCACTCTCGCGCTTCTAGTTGCTGGAAACAGAATTTGATTGTATAAAACTTCATCGCGTACAAAACACTGGAGATCGTTTGTTATAAAACACTAGGCAAGATTCCTAGAAAGTCACTTATTTATTTATATTACATCAAAAAGAGGGCTTACGACAAACACTTATTTCATACACAAGCTCTACAAAAACCCAAAATAAACACATCAAGCCATGAAGTTCAAAAACGAACGGAAATATCTAAATCACTCTTTTTATCAGGAACAGGGTCAACGGCAACAACATCAAAACAAGAGTGCCCCTCGTACTCTGAGATCAAACGAGTACCAATCCTAAGCTCATTAGCAACCACGAACTCAGACCACCCTAACGTAAACCAATAATAATTAGGAACTAATGGCTCCACCCTCACTATAAATTCCTTATCTGCTCGCTCTCATCATTCTGCTCTGTTCTTGAAACGCACTTTTCTGAGTCCTCTTTTTTCTGATTGACGCGTATGAGCATGCGTTGGAAAGCTCTTTTTGCGGGTTACAACTTTCATGAAGACATCAAAGCTTTATTCAGAATGATAAATGGTGAAAAATGGTGTTTTCTCGAGCTGCACAATCCTTAGCTTCTTCACGTCTTTCATTTAAGCTCCAAAGTGCGTCCGATTTCAGCGAAATTCAACGGAAACTAGTGTACACTCCATAATTTGGCAAATAAGTGTAACCTACATAGATTATGTACTACTCTAACCCGAATGCATGAAATGTATACAGAAATCGATATAAAAGTAAGTGTAAAACATGGAAACTTAGGCGCATAACAGAACCCAAAGCAGTGCTCCATTATAATAATTGTGCAAAAAAGTCATTACAAAAGAAACGGCGATTAACTTAGACAAAGTACCGATTAAAAGAAAAAGATTAACAAGTACAAGATAAATAAAACTGCCGCCTTATTACAAACCCACAAACATCGCCTCACGATCTGATTACACTATTCATCTTCTAGTGCAAGGACTTCAAAGCGATGCCCTCCCGAATTTTTTAAAAACATCATCGTCACTCCAACACAAAAATCGTTGCTAGTCACAAAATTATTCCAACCCTCGGACAGTCACCGACGATTAAGGCTATTCTTGGAAACCAAACACAAAACTCTTGCCCACGTGACGATACCAAACAAACACGGTCAGATACGACATTACCGTACATCCTCTCAAAAGAACAAAGAAGAGGTTGCAGCAAAATATCACTTAATAAGATTCCTTATTGAAACATCAAAAGATTAGAGGTATTAGAGACTTACCAACCAATGAAGCCTCTCCCCCACATCGACGCAACGATAAAAGTCTCGCATCCTAGAATCAGGCGACGACATCTCTTTTTCTACTAGGAAAAATAATAAACAAAACGAAGCTACTGGATGAACGACTTACAACAACAATCCCACACCATTATATATTCCCAAACAAAGCACCACAAACAACGTAATCTGCACCAACATTTATTACATGCGTTCAAAAAGGGAAGTGGTCTGAATCGAGACTTCCCAATGCTCCATGCATGCATGGTCTACACATGGAAAGAATCCATTCAAAATCCTTCTAGTCTATATGTACACCCCAAATCGAGAAATAGGCCTATTGGTCACGAGAATGTTCAGCCACCCTTAGTAAGTACATTTCCAACACCAACATTCAACCCCTTCAATACACTTATAAAAAGGCCACTCATCTTCTGCACAACCATCACCTACAAGCAGAGGAATGGCAACCAAAGAGTCAAACACCCCTTTTACTTTCGACATCTACCTGATAGGCGAGGAGGAGTACATACGCATGATGCTGCTCTATAGTTTCGGCGAGAAATTAGAACCCAGGTTGTAGAACAAATCTTAGTATCTACTCGCATTTTAAAAGATTTCCCTGTTCATATCACATAAGGCTCCTACCATTCACATTGGGTAGCAAGAGGTTGGAAGGATTTCATCAAAACTCATGGGCTTGAATTGGAAACATCAATAGTGTTCACCCATGTAGGAGGAACAAGGTTCAAAGTTCACTTTCTAGACAAATAAGGTTACAACATTGAAAAGGAAATGGGTGATGCGGGGTATGACGGGCCAGAGGCCAATGGTTTTTAGTTTATGTAACAAGCTTCATTAGAAAAAGTACGTCTATGTAAGTCAACTATTAATAAAAAACCCACTTTCATCCACAACTTTTCAGTTTCACAAAAATCTCCACCACAACAATAATCCTTGGAGATTGAACTTAATTTTGAAAATCTTCGTCACAAGTTAGACGTTGGAGATTACTCTTTATAATTATAAGTTTTAACCTCTCTCGCACTCTAATCGCTGGAGATTGAAATTAATTTTGAAAATCTTTGTCGCGTGTTAGACGCTAGAGATTAGTCTTTATAATTACAAGTTTCAACCTCTCACACGCTCTAATCACTAGAGATTGAACTTAATTTTGAAAACCTTCGTAGCGTGTTAGACGCTGGAGATTAGTCTTCATAATTATAAGTTTCAACCTCTGTCGCGCTCTAATTGATGGACATTGAACTTAATTTTGAAAATCATCGTCGTGTGTTAATTTCCAAAATCTGCGTCACATGGAGATTACTCCTTATAACTATAATATTTAACCTCTCTCGCGCTTCTAGGTGCTGCATATAGAATTTGATTGTATAAAACTTCATCGCGTACAAAACACTGGAGATCGTTTGTTATAAAACACTAGGCAAGATTCCTAGAAAGCCACTTGTTTATTTTTATTACATCAAAAAGAGGGCTTACGACAAACACTTGTGTCATACACAAGCTCTACAAAAACCTAAAATAAAAACATCAAGCCATGAAGTTCAACAACGAACGGAAATATCTAAATCATACTTTTATCAGGAACAGGGTCAACGGCAACAACATCAAAACAAGAGTGCCCCTCGTACTCTGAGATCAAACGAGTACCAATCCTAAGCTCGTTAGCAACCACGAACTCATACCACCCTAAAGTAAACCATTAATAATTAGGACCTAATGGATCCACCCTCACTATAAATTCCTCATCTGCTCGCTCTAATCATTCTGCTATGTTCTTGAAACGCACTTTCCTGAGTCCTCGTTTGTCCGATTGACGCATATGAGCATGCATTGGAAAGCGATTTTTTAGGGCTACAACTTTCATGAAGACGTCAAAGCTTTATGCAGAATGATAAATGGTGAAAAATAGTGTTTTCTTCAGCTGCACCATCCTTAGCTTCTTCACGTCTTTCCTTTAAGCTCCAAAGTGCGTCCGATTTCTGCGAAATTCAACAGAAACTAGTGTACACTCCATAATTTGGCAAATAAGCATAAATTACATAGATTATGTACTATTCTAACCCGAATGCATGAAATGTATACAGAAATCGATATAAAAGTAAGTGTAAAACATGGAAAATTAGGCGCACAACAGAACCCGAAGCAGTGCTCTATAATATAATTGTGCAAAAAAGTCATTACAAAAGAAACGTTGATTAACTTAGACAAAGTATCGATTAAAAGAAACAGATTAACAAGTACAAGATAAATAAAACTACCGCCTTATTACAAACCCACAAACATCGCCTTGCGATCTGATTACACTATTCATCTTCAAGTGCAAGCACTTCAAAGCGATGCCCTCCCATATTTTTGAAAAACATCATCGTCACTCCAACACAAACATCGTTGCTAGTCACAAAATTATTCCAACCCTCGGACAGCCACCGACGATTAAGGCTATTCTTGGAAACCAAACACAAAACTCTTGCCCACGTGACGATACCAAACAAACACGGTCATATACGACATTACCGTACATCTTCTCAAAACAACAGGGAAGAGGTTGCAGCAAAATATCACTTAATAAGATTCCTTATTGAAACATCAAAAGATTAGAGGTATTAGAGACTTACCAACCAATGAAGCCTCTCCCCCACATCGACGCAACGATAAAAGTCTCGCATCCTAGAATCAGGCGACAACATCTCATTTTCTACTAGAAAAAATAATAAACAAAACAAAGCTACTGGTTGGAGATTACTCTTTGTAATTATAAGTTTTAACCTCTCTCGCACTCTAATCGCTGGAGATAGAACTTAATTTCCAAAATCTGCGTCACATGGAGATTACTCCTTATAACTATAATATTTAACCTCTCTCGCGCTTCTAGGTGCTAGAAATAGAATTTGATTGTATAAAACTTCATCGTGTACAAAACACTGGAGATCGTTTGTTATAAAACACTAGGCAAGATTCCTAGAAAGTCACTTGTTTATTTATATTACATCAAAAAGAGGGCTTACGACAAACACTTGTGACATACATAAGCTCTACAAAAACCCAAAATAAACACATCAAGCCAGGAAGTTCAACAACGAACGGTAAAATCTAAATCACCCTTTTGATCAGGAACAGGGTAAACGGCAACAACATCAAAACAAGAGTGGCCTTCGTACTCTAATATCAAACGAGTACCATTCTTAAGCTCGTTAGCAACCACGAACTCAGACCACCCTGACGTAAACCAGTAATAATTAGAACCTAATGGCTCCACCCTCACTATAAATTCCTCATCTGCTCGCGTCTACAAATGAACATACCCAACAGCCTCGGGACCATAGTCATGATATATATATATATATATATGTGTGTGTGTGTGTGTGTGTGTGTGTGTGTGTGTGTGTGGAAAAAGCTACTGAAACAACAAACAAAGCTTAGAGAAAAGCAATATAAAAATGAAAACCAAAAGACCAGGACAAGAGCTTACAAGCTGATATAAGTGTCCTCCCACCGCTATGTCCCGGGTAAAACCTCTAACACGGGGAATAGGCACACCCGGAATATCAACCGGCATCGTAGACGTCATCATTAAAACAAACTACACCAGGGAATGCAGGTAAGCCCACTCTTTATAAGAAGTATTCAAGCATTAGGTCCTAATTATCTATGCCTTCAAAACAAAATGGACCAGCACTATAAATTCCCCATCTGCTATTTGTAAGGTGGTTGCCACTTGGAATGCGATTGATTTATGCTGGTCCATTTTGTTTTGAAGTCATAGATATTTATGCCCAACTCCCTATACCACGAGGTCGTAAATATCTATGACTTCAAAACAAAATGGACCAGCATAAATCAATCGCCTTCCAAGCGACAACAACCTTACAAAGAGCGGCAAGACAATAAGCAACCTGCAAACCAAGCTTTCAACACGCATCTACCAATAACAAGAGTATAAAAACCAGCATACAACATGTACATACCAACTGCAACATTATTAAAGCCAACACGCAGAGGCAACAACCACCATCGCAAAACAATGCCCTAGTATAAATAACCACGCGAGCATTGCCCAAAAATAAGCCACCACCCAAAGCAAGCTGCCTAGTTTCGATATGGCTTCAGGGGAAGTCTCCCCACCTACCTTTATCATAAACACCATGACTTTCCCAAACCCTAGGTTTGATAAAATGATCCTCAGAGAGATCATCTATACAGGCTCCCCTTACCATGCATCTTTGTGGAGTTCAGAGATGAAATACTAGACCAAATCTTTCTATGCTCTCCCCTAAATCAAGAATTTGTAGTTTTAGTCGAAAGGGATGTGGGAGATTGGTTCTCTCTATTGGAAGGATAGAGGCAATTCACGATGATAAACAACTTAAGGGTAGGTTGTCGCCTCATTTTTTAATACAAAGGAGAATCATATTTCGACGTTTCAATAGAGCAGCTAGCACCAGAAGAAAACGCGGACGTTTTTTACGACTACCTCTGTTACGAAGAAATATCATTATACCCAAGTTATAAACCACTTTTTCTTCTGCATCGCGGAAAATAAAAAATCTTTATTCCTATGTCGCTCCTACCTCCTAGTGAAAGCATGGAAAATTCTAAAGAAAAAACAAACAAAAAATATAACATTTAATGATAGGAGATTGGTAAGGGTATCACGGATAAGCAGAATAATGAAAGCAGGGAAAATTCTAAAGAAAAAATAAACAAAAAATATAACCAACGAAATTCAAGGATAAAATATTCACAAGGCAAAAATATCAACCATGACAAGGCATACCACTTGTCACGGGCCAAAATGTTTACCACCAACAAAATACAAACCACAACAAAGCATACGCTTATGTCGAGAGCAGAAATATTTTAGACTTACTTCTCATCACAAACGGGCAGAAGAGCAACGTGTTATGCATCGACAGGAGGATCATTGTTTTCATCACAAACGGGCTCGACGGTATTGAGAAGCTCGATTGCAGGAGGTGGCTCAAGGGCAGCGACTTCAGCTAAAGAGGCGTTACATGAAGAAGAGGGCAGGCCATGTTAATGGTCTTTAAGCTCAATCTCCTTGAGATCATAACTAGGGGAGAACATCTTCACAGAGTCCCCAAGATGGGTGAAGTGATTAACGCTTTGAATAACCCCGCCATCCACTCCTTTTATAAAGATTTCAGATAGATGGTCATAAAGAATATCCTCGCCATCTGTCTCAAGGAAGTTGATCAGCCAGTTCCGACCATTCTTCACAAGAAAATTGGCTAGCCACCCTTGACCCTCGTCCCTCAACATATAGTTGTGGAGCGTATTCTTGGTCAAAACAACATCCTCACCTAAAGTGAAACGCTCCAACTACCCCCTCACACTGCTGAGCTCCTAGCGAACCGCTCTTAACTCAGCCTAGAGCCCCTGAATCTATATGCCCAAGCACTTTATCTCTGACTCGCGCTCTGAGTACCGTTCTTTAAATTTGGAAACCTCGACCCGCGACACGTCAAGCTGGTTCCTCACGGCCTCCAACTCTTTTTCGGATTTATCCAAGGCCGTATATAGGTTGTTGATAGTCCCCTCTTGAAGCTCCACGTCTTTGAGCTTTTCCACTTTAGCTTTCAAACTCTTGTTCACCATCCTCAAGTCGGTTACAAGTTTGCCGTACTTCCTTAAACGCTCGGCCGCTTCCGACCATTGTAAGTTTCCCTATGAAAACACACAAAATACGATACGCATACGAGCAAGATAGGAGAAATAAGGAAAAAAGTCACGAAGATAATTACCCAACCCTTGGTTCTCTGACCCTGCTTCAGTAAATCTTCATCCATGAGATGCTACAGAAATTCACTTTCAACAGAACAGCTCTTCCCAGGGATAATCAGCTTCTTAAAGTCGAGTGGGGAGAATCCTAGCTGCCTATACGCGACCATAGTAATCCCCGATATGGTGATCGGCTCGTCACTTAAAAACTTGTGGGCCCGGTCCTCATCCCACTTCCTTTTTTTCCCATGCTGTCTCATAGGCAGGTTATCCCTCGAAGAACTATGCATGTTCTCAACAAGCTCTTTCTCCTTTGTAGTCTCCACTAAAGGTGGAGAGTCGCGGGGAATTGTCTGCTGCCGTTTCTCACCCAATCGCGGGGTAGGATCGCGAGGAATTTTGGCGGCACTTTTCTTTATGGCCTTGGCAGAGAGTTTCCCGACATCAATCAACATATCTGTGAAAGATTAAGGTGGGTCAGATCATGGAAATCACGACCAAAATTACCGGAAAACTCGAACACCCACCCTTGAGGTGTGGGAGACTAAGACCGAACATTTCCAAGCGAGTCGGGGTCACAACCTCTCTATAACCCCTTTTAGCCAAAGGCCCTCCTCGACTAAATGTAGACCGCCATCTATTGATCATAATGCTCTTGTTTTTTGGGGGCGTCATGTAAACTCCATGGCTAGTCACGAAATTTAAGGTAGCCTTGGTGGGATCGCATACTAGAAACCATTTCTTTCTCCACCCACCCTTCTTGGACAACTGCTTAACTATATTCCCGGCCAAGGAGGCAGACAGCAACCCATCCTGCCCATATCGCAAAGTTAGAACTGAAAACAGATGATCCAACAACGGTTTTTGTTTGATAGTGGCACACCGCATCACATAGGCTGCCAAGTACATCCAGACATTGAAGGCCACCTGGACAAGGCAAGAATTTATCCTTGCGAGGAAATCAGTGTAAAGCTTGGGAAGGGGGAGGTAAAATCCTTGGAGCAAACTCTCTAGATGAACGACGACATGGTCTCGATATGCGCTCAAACAACCCCCGCGCTCAAAAACCAAACCTATCTCTATCCCGACAGGCCAAGGGTAAATCTGAGCCACCATCTTGAGATGCATAGGTGTTAGGATTGACCTCTCCCCTATGGTTTCAGCTATGATAGGGGGCACGTGCCCCTCAAAAACATTGGGGGCAGACAGAGGAGCAGTGGGAACAGCAAAATCACCAGGAACTACAATTATCAACCCCATTTTTTTTATAAGCAGGAACAGCAAAATCACCAGGAACCACACGAACATGTTTCTTCCTTCCTTTTGACGTGCTAGGCACCCTTAGTTTGCCCGAGTCATTTATAGTCCGGGTTATCCTTTGCAAGAGAACGCTTTATTGTCGCGGGCATTTTTCTCCGCTTCACCTCCCTCGGGGTTGAAAGCGTTAACTTTGCTCTCTTTCCTACCCGTGACTTATTTTTAGGTTGCGGAGGATGTGTAAAGGACGTCGTCGATTCTGAATCCTCGTGCTCCGCAAAACCTACAGTCCGCAAAGAGCTAACCTCCTCGTCCTTATAACCCACACTGCGGTTTTGACTGTCACTTTCGCTTGACATCGCTAAAGCTCCTAAGGAGAAAAAGCCCTGAAAAGACGCAAAAAGAAAAATCAACAAGGGGAAATGACCTTTTCAGTATCGCGATTGGACAATTTTGGCACCAAAAAACTCCCTCGTAGGGTTATGTTGGCGCCTCACGCGCCCCTACAAAAAGGACATTGAAAATACACCCCCCCCCCCCCAAGGGTGACGGTTGAAAGACACCTTTTTGCCTCATTCATAAAGTTTCTCTATTTTCGAGAAACCACTTCCCAAATAAGTGAAAAAGAGGGGAGACGAAAAGTTTCATCTATCCACAATCGTCGGAAGTCCACAGAACTCCCAAAGAGCGCCACTTCCGGCACATTTACACAACTATCTAGAACCTAGTGACCCTGCGTGGAGCACCCACCATACGGAAGGAAAGAAGAAAAAAGAGGAGCAAGACACCAGGAAAAAAAAACCTCTCAGCCCCATCGCCGTTGTGCCCCTCCCTAGAGGATGGCGGTTGGACTGCCTAGGGTTTTCTCCTCTGCCCTAGAATCTAGTACGAATGAAATTCAAGGAAAATCAACAAAATAAGAAGGCAAACAAGAAACACTTGCTTGAGGAAGTGGAGAAAAAGCACCAGCAAATGAGAACAAATTGAGAAATAGCGCCACCAACTTGCTCCGATTGCCGCCTTCCTAGAACCGAACCCTTCGAAATTCTCTCTCTCCCTTCTCACTCCTTTTTTAGTTCTGAAAGCGTAAAATGAAATGACCCGAGAGAAAATCATCACTTATAGGTCTCCGTGGGGTCACCCCCAAATGGGTCGAAGTACGTCAGGCCCAAATTCGGGCCTATTCAAGGATAAGTTTTTTTACGGGAAGCATTGCTTTTTTTCGAAACCTAATCGCGGACAATATATCACTCGCGATCCGGTTACGAGGAGATGTGACGATGCCCTGAAAAATAGCCATATTAAACAACGGGGATATAACGTCATAAGTAGACCGCCCAATGCTAGACATCTAACATGCTTTGAGGCACATCGCAATCATCACACTTGCCCTAAGTATAGCGGCCTACGAACGTCGCGATCGGAGTTCTAGTGCTCATAAGCATACACCTCGTAACAGGGCCCATAAATACCTCGTGGCTCCATAGGGAAAAGACAAGAAGCTCGATCGCTGGCTTAGCACCTCTCCGCTAACAACGCCACGTGTAAACCCCCAACCCTCTGGCAAGAGAGCATACGTAACACGTGTCTCTTGTCACTCCATGAGGTCACCAGCCAGCTTCTCGCTTAGCCCCCTATAAATACCCCTCCCCCCCCCCCCCCCTTAAACCTCCAAAGAAGGGATCCGATTCAAGAGAGAAAAAGAAGAGCTCTGCATATCTCCCTGACTTAAAACCCTTGGAGTCGAGTTCTTAAGGTATTTGATCGGAGAGGAACGCATCTGGAATAAGAACGTCATCTTAAGCATTCCCTCTAAAGATGACAAACAATAAACACCTCCTCGCGAGTCAGATTTGTCGTAGATAATAAAGGACATTTGTCATCACCTTTAGGTATTAAGTATATGTGAAATTCCTAGATCGCGTCAATTTCATTATCCTTGTGCTCGTAATTCTTGATTGCATATATTCTCTCTTGATTGGCCATCTTTGACAGAATTTGCATTCATGCTAGTCATTCCTTTCATTAGATTGTAATCCATGATAGCAAGAAATAGGTGTGAGTGAAAATATCTAGTCACCATAATTGTTGATGGAGATTGATAGCTCAATGATGATTCAACCTGAAATTCAAGAACAAAACAAAGTCGGGGAGGGGCTCGTCTCCCCCAGAGGACCCTCCGACGCTCAAGTCAGTATTGTTCTAATCCCTCCTCCCTATGGAGGCATGTCTCATCTTTTATAATAGAAATTAGGGTTTGAAGGTTTTACCGTAGCAAAGACAAGAATGTCCTTGGGCCCAACAAGCTCACTTAATTTGGTTCTCTTTGTTGCCCATCGGGCTTCTTTAGCACCTATCGGTGGTGAAGGAAGCCGTTAATTTCCTATCCTTGGGAATCTTTATGCTTATGCTTGGACCTTCCCCATGATTACTCAATTAGTCCTTGATCTCGTAGATGGGTACTTGGATAACAAGTTGCGTAAACTCTCTGCATTGCCAATGGTAGCATAATATTGATCGTGATTGGGGTCGAGATTTTGGCCTATAAATGGAAACTATTGACCTAATTGGCGTCCACTATTTGGCCTATAAATGGAGACTATTGGCCTTAATTGGCGTTCACTATTTAGCTTATAAATGACGACTATTGGCCTTAATTGGCGTCCACTATTTGGCCTATAAATGACGACTATTGGCCTTAATTGGACAAAATATCGGCCTCTAATGGTGACAGATTATACTGGCCTTTAACGACTTCTACTGATTTGGCCTGTAATTGGCTTTTCTTTGGGTCCTAATTTACGATCACCTGAATGGCCTATGAGTGGCGAGAATTGGCCTTAAGTGGTGTTTTGTTGGCCGTAAGTGGTTATTTTTTTTCCTTAAGTGGCCAACTGTTGGTCGTAAAGGGCTATTTTTTGGCCTTAAGTGGTGATATGTTGGCCTTGAGTGGCTATTCATTTCGGTGGACCTACACTTCCAGAGTTGAGAGGTGCAAGGGGTATACCCTCACCTTTGTTTGGTTGTAATTCATAGCACTACATCCTCTGTCATTGTCGATGACGATTTATTGTTCTGCTCGAAATCTGAAGACACCGCACTTCAATGTAATTTACAATCAATTAATTAACAAGCTTCTTTAATTCTTTTCCATTTGCATAATTGGCTCATGTCATAGGAATTTGAAGCCTAAATTAAAGACTACCGTTCCTGCAGATCAAATACATGGCAATACAAGCGAACTTGCTCGAGGGCATTTGTTGTACGCCCAAATGCCACCGTCTGAGGTACACCCTAGACTGATTATTCCAAACTTGATTGAATCTTGTTGTTGTATTGTCATTTTTTACCCATGGGTTGCTTTTCAATTTTTGACGTATGTGGCTCTTGGTGGCCCAAATTATATCGGTTGCCTCCGTATGTCGATAGAGCGTCAGTCTTGCATAAGACTGAGTTTTTAGTGGTGACATTTATCATGTCTACACTTGTGCTTTGTTTGAAAGAAGATGCAGTGCTTCGTGCTAAGACCAAGTACTCTCCAAGCCAGATAAGATCTTGCTAGAAAAAATATATCAATTTCATGTGGTTTTGTGCAATTCTTTATAGACAAGCGAACTGCAAATGCAAAAGGTTATACAATTGAACGACAACGAAATGAAATTAAAATGGAGAAAGGCTTATCCATTTGCGGATTTGATTCGATCTCTTTGATGTTGAGATTATGACCACGACCCTCATTACCTCGGTGTGATTGGCCTCGGTGGTTTAAGCCAATTTGAGTCGATGTCCCTTGTTTGATGATGTCATGTAAATGATGAGTCATGTAAATGGCCAATTCCTTTATTGTTTATGTCACTCGAAAGTGTTGCACTTATAAAAAGAGTTAGTGAACTCCACGCCTTTGACTTCAACATTAATAATATAGGATACATGCCATATTTATGAAGTAAATAAAGAAACAATTAAGCCATATATACTAAAAATCGTATTTGTTAAGAGAAAGATAAGGGTTTTGAGCACTTTGATAGCATGCATTTAGGTAGGCATAATAGGTTGCATTTAGCTTAGTTAAGATGCATTTCATGGATGGATTAAGTACAATTTTCATATTTGCTCTCTACGTTGGTGGAGTCGGAATCTACATACTTTTATTGATTATTTCAGGTAACTGTGGATCCGAGGATGAGGCATGGGTTGATGACGCATTAGATGAGAATGTATAGTTGACCAGAGAAGCTTACATGAAGATCTAAAGAGGTCTTGAGAAGAAAAAGCGAGCCTAAACGAAGAACAAGTCTGCAGAAGTTGTCGCCAGACATGCTAAACTTGTTTTGCACTTTCTGGAAGCCTCAGTTGTCCGATTGACTATTATGACAATGTGTTGAAAAGCTCTTTCAGATAACTACAACTTTCCTGTTGACAAGAAGAGCAAATTCGGGATATATTTTCCGTGAAAGGCCCCTGGTTGCGGCCACAGCAACCATGTCGCGGCCAATCAATTTGCAGCGGCAGCAGCATTTGACGTCTGCGCGCCGTTTTGTTTACGAAAACCCTATTTTATGTTATTTTGTTTGGTGGCCGACTTAGACCCTTTAAAAGGCCGATTATTGTTAGTTTTTTAAGAACTTCTATTCTACTATTTCATTCATCAGACACTTTAGAGATTTGATCAATGTCTTCCATATATGAGAAACTAAACTCATCTTCTCTGCCTGCAATTTGAAGCTTTATTTGGATTAAATGTGAGTTTCTAATTCTCATTCCTTATTTCCTATATTTGAATGCTTCAACTTCTTTGTGCTTGATTGTCTATTGTTTTATTCTATCTAGCCCGCGCAAGTAATTAGAATCAATTCAATTGCTAAGGTTTTGTAGTTTCCTGATTGTGAACCTTAACCTAAGTGGCAAACTTGTTCCTTTAGGGCTGATTGAACTAATTGAACAAGTAAGAAGTTGGATGTGTTGTTAAATCCTTCTTTAGGGACTGCAAATACCTTGGTTAATCTCTGAACTTAAAGCTATCAATTGGGTTAAATCCTTCATTAGAGACTGTTAGATTGATAAGGGTTTCCAGGACTGATTGGACTAGTAACTATATTAGGTCGGGACAAGGGCATTCATAGGAAACTGAATAGGACGAGAAGAAGTTACAAGGATCGCTTCAACCAAATAAAGTGGAAAATTGTAGGTAGAGTTACTTCTCCTAATTGTCTAAACCAAATCCATTTACTTTGCTTTCTTTACTCCGTTTTGATAAAAGGCATAACTTTTACAAACAAAAACCCCCCAAATTAGTTACTTTGATTGACACTTAAATCAAACTGGAATTATAACTTTCCCTGTGGATCGACCTCTTGCTTATTGCTATACTTGCTATAGGTTTGAGTTTTCTTTGGCGGATCAACGACAGGTTTTTCCTCCATCAAATTTGGTGCTGTTGTCGGGGAAATTTATTAATTCTTGTGTGTTTTTAGTGTTGATCTTGGTGTGGGCTGTCTTATATGGTCCATACCCGTGCTACTAATTCTTCTTTGTAGAAAGCATTGCAGAAATGGCTAACGACGCGAATCGTACTCTAAAGGAGCTTACTGCTCCTGATTTGGCACAACAACCCTTAGCAATCCAGTTCCTTGCACTTGAGGAAGGAGTAGACTTTGAGCTGAAATCTGGGGTAATTCATCTGTTACCCAAGTTCCATGGGTTGAGAAGGGAGGACCCCCACAAGCATCTGTCTGAGTTCCATACTATGGTAGTTGGGATGAAACCTGATAATGTCACTGCAGAGCAAATCAAGCTGAGAGTTTTTCCCTTCTCTTTGAAGAATGATGCGAATGAGTGGTTCTTCTATCTACCACCTAGATATATTACTACTTGGACTGAGATGAAGAGAGTCTTCCTAGAGATGTACTTCCCTACTACAAAGCTCAATGCCTTAAAAAGGTCAATCAACAGCATTCAGCAGTACGCGACGGAGTCCATTCATGAGTACTTTGAGCGTTTCAAGGAACTCTGCGCTAGCTGCCCATTCCATGGGTACTCTCAGAAGGATCTAGTTCTCTTCTTATTCAATGGGCTTACTAATGGAGAGTGCAAAACGGTGAATTCCTGTTGTGGGGGAAACATGTTGAATAAGATGTCTGTTGCAGCTTGGGAAGTGTTTAAGAAGCTCTCTGAGGGCTCTAGGCAGTTCAACAAGAACACTCGTGCTAGAGGTGTACTTGCTATTGATGCCCCGGTGGCTGCATTACAGACTGATATGGCAGAGATGAAAGAGATGATCAAGAAGCTGGTAGTTGATAGAGTATCTCAGCAGTTGAAAGCATGTGAATCCTACAGCGATCCATCCCATACTATGGATATGTACTAACTTTTCAAGAACCTAGTGTTGAGTTGAATGCAATTGGGAATTTTGCTCCACAAAGGCCTAGGCAAGGCAACTTTGGTAGTCCTGGGCACTTCAACCATAATAACTACAATGGAGGCTATCAGCAGGGCTATGGTTATGGAAACTATCAAGAGCCTTTCAATCAGCAAGGAGGGCATCAAGTGAGGCCACAACAACAGTTTGACCTTCGTTAGGGAGGACAGCCTCAGGCAAGTGCACCTGATGGAAATGCACTACAAGCCCTCACATAATTCGTCATGAACCAGGCTGAACGCACAAAGAACTTAGAGACGTGCACTCAGACCCTCCCACAGGCAGTCTTGGACCAAGGTGAACGATCTAAGAACTTGGAGAACCAGATGAGTCAAATCATTCAACTACTAAGCGCAAAAGAGGCAAATGAATTAGGAAAGCTCCCATCGCAAACGATTGAGAATCCTAGGGAGAATGTCAGTGCAATAATGCTTAGAAGTGGCAAGGAACTGATTGTCACGCCTAAAAAGGACGATGAGGGAATCATGGACGAAGATAGGAAAGTAATGAATGAAGAAGACGGAGGCAATACGGTGCTGCGGCCGCAGCAACCATGCCACGGCCGCGTCCAATCAAACATGTTGCGGCCGCAGCCATACGCCGCGCCCGCCGCCAGTGCCCTCGCCGATCCGTCGGTGCCAGGTACGCATTTTCCGTCTTTCACCCCTTCTTCTTCTTCTTCTCCTCTTCCTCCTACTTCTTCTCCTCATTATCCCTCCTTACCTATGGATACACCAAAGCCGGTTCCACCATTTCCGGAAGCCTTGAAGGATACAAGAAGGTATGAGAACGATAAGGAGATCTTTGAGACATTCAGCAAGTGCGAGGTAAATATTCCTTTACTCAAATTGATTAAGAGCATTCCTAGATATGCTAAAATTTTGAAGGAATTGTGCACCATCAAGAAGAAGCAAAAATTGAAAAAGAAGGAAAAGGTAAGCTTGAATGAAAATGGCACTGCTATGTTGCAAAGGAAATTGCCTAAAAAATGTGGAGACCCAGGTATGTTTACAATTCCATGTGCAATTGGGAATACTAGATTCAAACAAGCCATTGATCTAGGAGCCTCAATTAATGTTATTTCCTACAACATGTACATGTCATTGGGTTTGGGTGTTCTGACTGAGACTGGGGTTACAGTGCAACTTGCTGATCGATCACAAATCAGGCCAAGAGGCATTGTTGAAGATGTTTTGGTTATGGTAGATGATTTGTTTTTCCCTGTTGATTTCTTTGTTTTATATATGGAGTAGGGAGCCCAGAAACACCCATTATACTAGGAAGACCATTCCTGAAAACTGCGAAAATGAAAATTGATTGTTGTGAGGGTTTATTGACTATGGAGTTTGTTGGAAGAAAGATAGAATTCTCTCTCTTTAATCATGCTAAACTTTCTCCTGAAAATTCTTTAGATATGCCTATTGCTAACTATATTGATCGCAACAATAATTTTCGTGATTTGTTAGAAACACCTAAGGAAAATAGTTTATGGAAATTTGAGTCCCCTAACAAATTGAAACCTTTTGTGATTCCAAGACTAGCTCAATGAGAGAAGCTAAGGGTAATGGATTAATATTGGAACAGAAAGCTACACCTTCCCAGGGTGCCCGCATTTGTCAATGAAATGACAGGTGTAGGTGACCCGGGTAGAGGAACCTAGGCCAATCAAGGGCCATTACGTCGAGCCAACGACTTAAAACAAAGGCGCTTCTCGGGAGGCAATCCGAGTTAAGTCTTTCTTTCTTTTTCCTTTTTCTTTTCCTTCACCCTGATTATATTTGATTTACTTTTGTTGTCTCTATTGTTTCATTGAGGACAATGAAAACTTTAAGTGTGGGGGAGAGGAATTCTGTATATAGATGCATATAGGAGATCATATTTAAATTTCTGCATCATGTTTAGTTTCTGTAATCATTTTTATTAATTTTTGTTTATTTTCATATTTAAAAAAAATTCGAAAAAAAAAACAAAATTCAAAAATAAGCATGCATTGCACACATACGTGTTATTCAAATACCCATCTAGCTTAGTTTGTCCTCTAATTTCAATTTCAAGCATGTTCATACAAATCCCATGGAGTTCTGGATGTTTTGGTTTTGTCTTAATTTGATTTTTGTGGAACATGAGCTAGCAAATATAATTGAGCATGTATAATTGAGTTGAGAGTTGTACCTTAAAGCCTAAACACATGAGTGAAACACATATTTCTGGTGAGGCTAGATGATGTCTACTTCTAAGCTTTGATCACTGGAATACATGCTATGACGTTTGTTTGCTTGGTTTATGTTTTCACCTGATATGATGTTGCTTTTTGATGAGGTTGAAACTTGAAGGGATTTCCTGTGGGATGCGTTGATTTATGTTCATTCTATCATTGCTTGAGGACAAGCAAAGGTTAAGTGTGGGGGAGTTTGATGGCATGCATTTAGGTAGGCATAATAGGTTGCATTTAGCTTAGTTAAGATGCATTTCATGGATGAATTAAGTACAATTTGCATATTTGCTCTTTGCGTTGGTGGAGTCGGAATCTACACACTTTTATTGAGTATTTCAGGTAACTATGGATCCGAGGATGAGGCATGGGTTGATGACGCATTAGATGAGAATGTATAGTGGATCGGAGAAGCTTACATGAAGATCTAAAGAGGTCCTGAGAAGAAGAAGAAGCGAGCCTAAACGAAGAACAAGTCTGCAAAAGTTGTCGCCAGACATGTTGAACTTGTTCTGCACTTTCTGGAGGCCTTGATTGTCTGATTGACTATTATGACCATGCGTTGAAAAGCTCTTTCAGAGAAATACAACTTTCCTGTTGACAAGAAGAGAAAATTCGGGATAGATTTCCTGTGAAGGCCCCTGGCTACGGCCTCAGTAACCATGTCGCGGCCGCGACCAATCAATTTGCAGCGGCCGCAGCATATTTGACGTATGCGCGCCGTTTTGTTTACGAAAACCCTAGTTTATGTTATTTTGTTTGGTGGCCGACTTAGACCCTTTAAAAGGCCGATTATTTTTTGTTTTTTAAGCACTTATATTCTACTCTTTTATTCATTAGACACTTTAGAGATTTGAGCGATGTCTTCCATGAGGAACTAAACTCATCTATTCTGCTAGCAATTTGAAGCTTTATTTGGATTGAATGTGAGTTTCTAATTCTCGTTCCTTATTTTCTATATTTGAATGCTTCAACTTCTTTGTGCTTGATTGTCTATTATTTTATTCTATCTAGCTCGCGCAACTAGTTAGAATCAATTCAATTGCTAAGGTTTTATAGATTCCTGATTGTGAAACTTAACCTAAGTGGCAAACTTGTTCCTTTAGGGCTGATTGAACTAATTGAACAAGTGGGAAGTTGGATGTGTTGTTAAATTCTTCTTTAGGGACTGCAAATACCTTGGTTAATCTCTGAACTTAAAGCTATCAATTGGGTTAAATTCTTCTTTAGGGACTGTTTGATTGATAAGGGTTTCTAGGAGTGATTGGACTAGTAACTATATTAGGTCGGGACAAAGGCATTCATAGGAAACTTAATAGGCCGAGAAGAAGTTATAAGGATCGCTTCAACCAAATAAAGTGGAAAATTGTAGGTAGAATTGCTTCTCCTAATTGTCCAAACCAAATCCATTTACTTTGCTTTCTTTACTCCGCTTTGATAAAAGGCGAAACTTTTACAAACAAAAAACCCCCGAATTGGCTACTTTCATTGACACTTAAATCAAACTGGAATTATAACTTTCCATGTGGATCGACCTCTTGCTTATTTCTATACTTGCTATAGGTTTGAGTTTTCTTTGACCCACCGAAGAGCTCACTGTCTCACGCGCGTTGATGCCGGAAAAGGGACGGATTTCGGTGATGTCGAGTCGTCCGCCAGGTACCGAGACGATGATCTCGTGGCAGAGGCCAGGACCGGGAAAGAGGTGAAGAACGGTGCTTATCTGGGGAGGAGTGCGGCATGCTCCTGAGCGTAGTGAGCCCGGCGTTCTTGGCCACCGAGCACCCTGGTTGTGCCCCTGACACCCGATGGCGGTGGTAAGGCCTTCGATCTTATTGATTAGGGTTCATATTTTAATGCTTTTTGATCGAATCCCCACAAACGGTTCCAATTGTGAGTGCAAAAATCTCATCACCATAATTGTTGTTGGATATTGATGGCTCGTTGATGATTAACCTGAAATTCAAGAACAAAACAAAGTGGGGGCAAGGCTTGTCTCCCCCAGAGGACCCTCCAATGCTGAAGTGAGTATTGTTCTGACCCCCTCCCTATGGAGGTATATCTCATCTTTTATAATAGCAATTAGGGTTTGAGTGTTTTACCGTAAGAAAGACAAGAATGCCCTTGGGGCCAGCGGGCTCACTTAATATTTGATAAGATATATGAAGAGAATACCTTAAATTTGTAAGAAAATTTAATATTATTTAATTATAAAATATAAAATAATTTATAAGAATTTTAAAATATTGGAAAATAGATTGAAAAAAAAATAAATGAAAATATGTGACGAGTGGGATTTGAACCAAGGTTGATTGAGTTCAATTTAAAATATTGTGACCTTAACCACTAAGCCACTAAAGATACTTGCATTTTATCTTTCAATTTTTTCACATAACACATATATTCTTGTATGTTTTTCTGGACAAAGGTGGGCGACAGCCCGATGTCGCCCACCCTTGGATCCGCCCATGATGAGGGAATCAATCTATCTAAACCAAGTCGAAATAACCATTGATATCAATTGCTTTGCATTGATTGAGAATAACTATGGATTGCGTCAAGGATCAAAGAAACCAACCAATGTTGTGAATTGTATGTGAAACTACACTCTTCTCTTTTATCTTCTATTGTTCCTATTAACATCTTCATCTTAGTTTATTTTCATTGTCTATTTTTATTCACGTTCATATCCTATCTTTATCTTCACAATTGATAAATACACATTGCGATAGAAATACTTGTTTCTCTGTGGGTTCGACCCCTTACTTACTCCTTATACTTTAGTTTGTTTGTTTGTGTTATTATTATTCTTTTGACATGGTTGACATTTTGCCCCACCAAAATATGCGTTATTAAATTCCCCCACACTTAAGCTTCGCTAGTTCTCTATCAAACATAGAGTAGAGCATAGAGATAGAGACTTCTTCATGTCTTAAAAAAATTAATTAACATCGTATATAGAAAGTAAAATAGGAAAGAAACAAACAAACTGTCGTAACTTCAACTTCCCCACACTTAAGCCTTTGCAAAGCAAACAAATTGACATAACTCCTCCATTAAGAAAAACATTTAATTTGAAGGAAAACATCTTGTTAAAAAAGGCGTCAACTATAATTTTCTGTGTTTAGTTTTTAAAATTGCCTGGCCTTATAATGATTAGGAAAATGTACGTTAACTATAATTTTCAATAAAGTGAAGAAAATAAAGTAATAATTAGGTACAAGAGTTTATTTTTATTATTTGACCAAAAAAAAAGTTTATTTTTATTTAATATCTGAAAAAATACATATATTTATAAAATGACATATTTTAATTTGCGAATGAATATTTGTTGTAAGGTATAACTCGTAATAAAAGTAAGATATTTAAAAATGGGAAAATAAGATTTTTGAGTAACCGAGGTAGTAATAAAATGGGAAGTTGTGTAAAGTGAGTGTGGGTGTACATGTGGGTTTGGGATTGGGGCCTTGCGGGTGTGTGTAGAGCCAAAGGATGAAGAAGAAGCCACTCCCCTTCCCACAACACAACGTACACCTCTTATTAAGCTGCTATCTCTCTCTCCACCCCTATTCACATTTCACACCCCATCTGGCTTTTGTTACAGATTTTGTTTGCTTCTGTAAACCTCTCCTCTTTCATCACCCCACCACCACTGTTCCATCTCTCTCCCCCAACAAAATTCAAAAAACAAAACAAACAGTATGAATCTACTACAGAATTGAAGCCCCGGCCCTCTGAATAATCCAACAACCTCAACAGCTTCCAAAAAAACACAGAGAAAGAGAGAGATATGTTACAAAGTGATCTGATCCACCCCAACAACACCATGAGCCACCAGCAGCCACCCCCTCCAGTCCTCCTCATGGATGAGCTCCTCCTCTCCTCCACCCACCTGATGTCCGAGGCCCAGCCTTCCTCGGCCTCCTACCACCCGCCGCCTCCTCCTGCTAAGAAAAAAAGAAGCCTCCCCGGCCACCCAGGTGCATGCTTCAAATTAATCTAGTTTAGGGCTTTCTTTATTTTTTTTATATATACTGTATAAAAAAGAAAGAAAGAAAAATTAGGGTTATTCAATTTCAATCTGAATTTTGGGCGTACGTGTGGGTGGGTAGTTGAATTCAATTGTACGTGCATATATGATGATTAATTTGAAGAAACAGACCCAGGTGCAGAGGTGATCGCGCTGTCTCCGAAATCTCTATTGGCGACGAACAGGTTCATGTGTGAGATCTGCAACAAGGGGTTCCAGAGGGACCAGAACCTGCAGCTGCACAGGAGGGGACACAACCTGCCGTGGAAGCTAAAGCAGCGGGCAAAGGACGAGGAGGTGAGGAAGAAGGTGTATGTGTGCCCAGAGGCCGGGTGCGTCCACAACGACCCGGCACGTGCTCTGGGAGACCTCACCGGGATCAAGAAGCACTTCTACCGGAAGCACGGGGAGAAGAAGTGGAAGTGCGACAAGTGCTCCAAGAAGTATGCTGTTCAGTCAGACTGGAAGGCTCACTCTAAGACTTGCGGTACTAAGGAGTACAGGTGTGACTGTGGTACCCTCTTCTCCAGGTACCTAAACTCCATCCTTAATTTCTCTCTTCCATTATCATTAAACTAATAATTAATTAATTAATGTTAATTTCCTCACCACCATGGACATTGGACTAGGACTCATCTAACTCGATCAACTTTATTGCTACTGTAATAATGCTATAACGTTTGCTCCTGATTAGCTAACATTAATCAATCAAGTGCCGGTTATGTTGAATAGGGTAATAAATTAATATTCCAAGCCAACGGGATTATCAATAATTTTGATTGATTTTTAAAATTTTAATTACGCGGAGTAGTCCAGAAAAGGGTCTTTCTTTCTTTCTTTTTGTCAGTAACTAAAAACTACTGTAAAAAGGCTCTATATATACCCCGTATGATTGAGTATTGGTAACAGCTTTTTCTCTAGTGTTTTTGAAAATGATTGATGGTTTCATTATTTGATTTAGATTGCCACTTTTGGTGACTACTATGATGCCTTTTTCTGTACCTGGGAAGTAAAAAACAAATCATGTATGAAAGGTTAATTTTATTAATCCACCTCAAAAGTAACATTGATTAATTAATTGCTCATATTCGATCAATTTGTTTAGAAACAAACTGAGTTAGTCTAAGTCAGGGAGTCAGCCAACTATCTGTGCGAGTCACCTTTTCCTAGGATCCGTTGAACAAGCTTATGCTAAGTTTTTTTTTTGATCGTATAGCTAGCAGAGTACTTGTGAATGCCTGACATAATAACTTGGAAATTTTAAATTCTATAAAATTCGAGTTGTTCAAGCTTATATCGAGGTTAGCCTCTTTCGTTTAAAAATGTGTTTAAACTCGACTCTTTTAGTAAATGAACAAATCCAAGCTGAGCATTTTTTTAGTGGAAAACAAAATGTTACTTGAGCTATAAAATTATATAAAACTCAAACTCCCGTCTTGGAGCACAAGCATAAGCCGAGCCGGATGTTGGTGGCAGGCACGAGTAGGTGCCCCGTCTGCTCCTCTCCCTCTCAATGTAGGTAGTGAAAAAGTCTCAATAGAACCCTTTAGGATACCCTTAAACTTTCCAGTTGTTATGGGAAAAGTCCTAAAGACACATTAAAACCACCCTTGTAGACATTATTTCTAACATAGAATGTCGTTGGCACCTTGTGTGATTGTCAATTTTACACAATCAAGATTATAGGGTCATCAATAACGTCCTAGAAATAGTCGAGCATTATTTCTTTAAAAAAGATCGAAGAAAAGTTGATTAGTTCATTAGCAATTTGGATTGCCGAAAAAGTGGTCTTAATTGAACATTATTCCACATAACTTACAAATTTTTTTGTAGAAATCTAATTAAGAAACCACATATATGGCTGGTTTGTGCAGGAGAGATAGCTTCATAACCCACAGAGCCTTTTGTGATGCCCTAGTAGAAGACACAGCAAGAGCACTCACAAGTAACCCATTTCTCCCACCACCACAATCCCAACAACAGCAACAAGAAGCAGCGGCAACAACTCATCATGATCCTCGCCAATCCCCAGTTGCCACCTCATCATCCCCCCATCAGAACATGTTATTCCTCCCAAACCCAGACCCTCAACAGATCCCACAACAACAACAGCCTAACCCATCTGAAAGCCTCCAGACTCACATCCCCAATTTGATCCCACCGTGGCTCCAGGCTCCACCGCTGCTCCAGTCTTCATCCTCTTCGCCTGCTTTGCTATTCAGCCATGATCAGCTGATGCAACCGCCTCTTCTTAACCCTAGGGCCCATGTAGTTAGTGGGCCCAACTACCCGCCACCGCCACCACAGCCACACCTGTCAGCAACTGCATTGCTGCAGAAGGCTGCTCAGCTGGGTGCCATCATAAGCAGCAACACAGCATCCTCAACAACCCCCTTGCCAGCCCAGACTTCTCCACCCATGACAGACAGGTTTGGCTTGAATCTGTCCTCCTATGAGCTGCAGCAACAAGAGATGGGCAACCCCACCCTTGGATTCTTCACCCAAGGGTGTGGTGGGTCCGCAAGCAGCTCTTTCGGTGGCTCTGGTTCTTGCTCCTCCTCTTCTTCCCTCCTCAGTGATTTGATGATGATGAAGTCTATGGCTTCCTTTGATGGAGACAATATGCCTTTCGGCAATGGTGGAATCAACGATGGATTAACGAGGGATTTCTTGGGTTTAAGGCCTCTTATCCACCATGGTGATCATGAAATTGTTAATCTCAGTATGGCTGGTCTTGGGGATACAACTAACGCTGCATCATCTTCCTCCCAAGAGCGTAAAAACGATTGGTAATCCGGTACGTTACCTTTTTTCGATCAACGTAGTCAATCTAAGCCTAGAGATTTACCAAAGGGGAAAGCGCGCTATAGGGAGCAAAAAACATCCGCAAGGGAAATCTTTGTTACCTTTTGCTTGCATTTGGTACAGTTTGTCTTTCTCCTCTGCTCTAAAGTTAATTTGGTCGTTAATTAATCTGTAATCCCTTTTTATGTGTTAGTTTCTCATATATATGTGACAGACATATACCATTTAACATTTAATAAAAAAACAGTCCTATTTCAGTTAATTATTGGACCTAATCGTTGTGACTTGTATGGATGTTGCTTTTGGTTTATAGCTACGGCCGGAGTACTAACGATCCCCCAATTATATATGCTATCGATCCCTTTTGGGAATGAGTATTAGTTTAAGGGGGCGACTATTTGCACGGTGATATTATCGCCGTTTGCACTATTAGCAATCACGTATTGCGAGTTTGTAAATTTTTGTAAATTCGCAATCCGGTTGTAATTTTTTTTTAAAAAAAAAAGTATTCGTAACCGCGCATTGCGAGTTTGAGGATTTCGACAACTCGCAATGCACGATTACTTTTCTTTTAAAACAAATTCAGAAAATCAGATTATCGATATGTAGTTAACTAGTTCTTTTCCCGAACCATGTTCGGGTTTGTTTTTCTTCATTCAAAAAAATTGATGGATTGTGAATGATAACTTATCAAAGTTAAAATCAATCGAGCAACACTTACATGCCAAAATAGGATGGGACCCGTCAATCAAATAGAAAAGAATATATAAATACATACAAATTAATTCATTTGTCATTATGATTTGTTGCCTTATTTGCTTGTAGTTTGATTTGGATTTCATAGATGAAGGATCAAGCCCGTTCCGGTGGAATCTCAATAGTACTATTTGTTCATTGTTCAGTTTGAAAATAGATTAATCGGTTGCGTTTGGATAAAGTAGCATTTTGGAGCTCTTCGGATAGCTAAAGTTGTTAGAGTAGCCGTAGCAATTGAGTAAGCTATTTAAAGGAGTGGTGTAAAAAAAAGAATCAATTAATTAATAGGAAATTTTACAGGAAACCACCCCTTATTTATTAGGCTTTTCATTTAACCACCCCTTATACAAAATCTTTCACTAAACCACCCCTTATTGATTAGGCTTTTCATTTAACCACCCCTTATTGATTAGGCTTTTCATTTAACCACCACTTGTACAAAACCTTTCACTAAACCACCCCTTATTGATAAGGATTGAGTTTTTGTTTTTTAACATATATGTTTATGTCACCTTTTGTTCGTTTTTAGCAAAATAAAGTTAAAATGGTCATGACTTAATCATATAACTTTCATTTACATTATGTTTTTGTTAATGTAGTGATGGTAAACACTATAGAAATAAATAACTATTATATCATATGTATTCTAGTCCTAGTACAAGGGTAAATATAAGAAAATATTAAGAAAATGTTTTGACCGCTAAGAATCCGCCAATAAGGCCGCCGAACCGTCTTGGCGCTTGGCGGCACCCCACCGCCGAGCATCTGCCGAGCGTTTTTTAGAACATTGATTATACCTTGTGATTGGAGAACCTTCTGCATTCGTGATCAGTTTACACCATCGAATCCCTCTCCGAATCCCCTGGTCGTGTAGCCTGAAGTTCGTCGATGGCTCTGAAGTCTGGACTATCGTAGGATGTCTATATATGGCAGCAGAAAGGTTGAAGATGGATAGTTACAAAAAAAGGGCATTTCGGTCTTTTTTACAATTTCTTAACATCAAATTGGACGGAATAGAGGTAGGGGCGATCATCTGTTGACGGGATTATATAAGGGGTGGTTAATTTAGTGAAAGGTTTTGTATAAGGGGTGGTTAAATGAAAAGCCTAATAAATAAGGGGTGGTTTAATGAAAGGTTTTGTATAAGGGGTGGTTAAATAAAAAGCCTAATAAATTAGGGGTGGTTTAGTGAAAGGTTTTGTATAAGGGGTGGTTAAATGAAAAACCTAATAAATAAGGGGTGGTTTCCTGTAAAATTTCCTAATTAATAATCTATATCTAATCCTAAACAATACTAAAGCAGAAGCTGCACTGCCACGTGTCAGCTTCTGGTTAAAAATTTTCCCGCCTTTTTTTAACTAATCACATTATGCCACATGTATATTATTTTCCACCTACTTTTAATTTATTTATTTTAATATTCATTTTCTTATTTATGGTAATCATATCATAATTGTATACTATTTTAATTGTATACTATTATATATATAGTAATCAAACAATTTGTGTACTGTTATATATATTGTTGATTTGGTTTGGACCTTAATGAAAGAAGTATATTTTATATGGTAAGTTTGTTAAGCATAAATCTATATATCTTATTTTATTTTTGCCGTTAATAATATATCTATATATTATAGTGGGTATATATATTTGTGCAATTCTTCACTATCAATAAGATGTTACATTAAGTACGTATTTCGACTGTAATCTAATAAGTAATGCATGTATCAATTTAGTGTTTATTTATCATTGAATTTATTTTTAATCTTTATACTCAAACATGTATTGTGAATACACGTAATATGTTGTTACCCAATTCGATCCTACGATTCCAACAATCCTACAATCTAAAAATGAAAAAATAATCCCGACCTTTGTTACGATTCTAACGATCCTATAAAATATCTATTATAATAATTTCTCATATTTACACTTGGAATCTAAGAAATTTTCGATATATTTGGTTAGTCTATATTATATTTAGTTTATTTTAAAAAATTTACAATATTTATGGGTGTTTTTTTTATGATTTAAAATAATATTTGTCTAATATGAAAAATATTAACTTCATTTTTTTAAAAATTCCTTATGCGGTGGGATCTTACGATTCTACGAATCGATTCTATAATCTGATCCTTACACCTTTTTATCGATCCAATCCAGAATCCCGATTTTAACATCATCCACACGCACACCTTTTTATATCCAAGTGTTTATGTTGCATTCTTGTGCTCTATTATAAATTTCTTCCATTTTTCCTGCCCATTGTATCTTCTTTTTTTAATATTATTCGATCACTTTAATAATATAACCTACTAATAAATATTTTTCTCTCTTCACAGGTAGTTAATTGCTTAACTTATTGCACAAGCGAAGCTTATAATTTGGGATGAGGTGCCAATAATTAGTAACTATGCCTATGAAGCACTTGATAACACCTTCAGAGATATTCATAAATTCCATAATGATCAAAGTCTGGACCAACCATTTGGTGGAAAGGTAGTTGTATTTGGTGTGATTTCTACCAAATTTTGCCCATAATATTTGGAGCGAGTAGAGAAGATATTGTCTCTTCATCAATAGTTCTTCTAATTTGTAGAATTGTTGCAAAATTTTGACATTGACCAAAAACATGAGACTTCATCATTGTTGTTCATCTATTGCACACGAGCAACTCTCAAGAGATTTACAGAATGAATATTGAGAGTTGGAGATCGATGGTACCGTAGGTATTCCTAAAGACAAACAAGTATCTATTGAAAGTTCACCTAATCTACTTATATCAAATGTCACTCATCCTATTGTATCGATTGTGGGATTTACTTACCCGTCACTCATGTTGAATTTGTCAAGTGATGAATACTTCCAATATATAACATGGTATTATTGTCCCCACTCATGATTGTTGACCGGGTGAATGATTATTTATTATCTATTGTGTTGGGTCATCAAAAGGGTATTTGAGCTCAGATTCTAATGCATATAGCAGATGCAATTCAACTTGGTGATGATTACACCCCCCTCCTTCGCTTCCCGATTAGTTGAATAATATTAAATGTTCTGATCTCCAAAATTACAACTTGAAACTTAAGGTCGGTGTTCCCATCATGTTACTTAGAAATATTGGCCAATCAGCTGGGTTTTGCAGTGGTACTAGGCTTATAACCACCCACCCTGGAAAGCCCATTATCCAAGCAAAGATCATATGAGGTTGCAATATTGGTTGATTGGTTTTTATCCCTCGCATATGGTGCTTACTCCTTCAAATACTCATTTTACTAAAAAGCTTAAAAGAAGGAAATTTCCTGTGCTTGTGTGCTTTGTCATGACAATCAACAAGAGTCATGGGCAATCACTTTCATATGTCGGTGCAATAGCTAGAGTGACATCAAGAAAGGGGTTGAAGATTTTAATTTGTGACAAAGATGGCCAATTCATGAACACAACAACTAATGTTGTCAAAGAAGTTTTTCATAATTTACACTAATATGATATTTCTTTTATTCCTTTATGCTCATCTTTCTCTATTAATTGCTATTTATTTGTTGTATTTTCTCATCTTATTCATAGTTATTTTTTCTTTTTGAGTAGGGTTTTTCATATTTACATTTTTTTTTATGGATTGATGCATATCATTGCATTCAAGACTCTAGATTTTACATAATCATGTAACTTTATGAATTTATTTATGTTGGATTTTAGTACAATAATTTTTTAATATTAACATTTGGTTTTGTTTTTATTTTATAATTATACATAATGTTTTATTTAATAGTTAATTCAAATCTTTTAATATATTCGTGCAGTGCACCGGTGATGATTAATATTTTACCTATAAGATTTGTCTTGATTTTGTTTGAAATTACGATGGTTAATCAATTTGAGATCATTAAAAACAACTTCCTTTATTGCTATTCAAATAAATTTTTATTTATTTTTATTAAATTATACAAAAATTATTATAATATCTAGATTATCAATTTTGTTTGTAGATAAATATATATTATTTCTTTTTGAAGGATAATATTTTTTAAAATTAAATTTGAAAATAATTATTATAATTTTATAATATTTTGACATTAAACCCGTGCATAGCACGGGGAATGGACTAGTATAATACTAAAACAGTTGCGAAGGATACACGTGGCGGTCTCACATTAAAAGTGGCACGTGGCAGCCATTCACTTAATCTACCCCCATATATATAAATAAGTATACTTAAAATCATTTTTATTAATAAAAATATTTTGAATTTTTTGACCAAATCATAACAACTTCTCCCAATTTACAGACTATTATTTATCCAAGATTTTTTAAAGCCAGAAAATAATTAATCAATATGTTACTAATAAATAAATTTCACTAAACACCTTTGAATGATTGTCACGTGAAATTTATTTTGTTAATCTTTAAAACTTTTTTATTAGATATTTGATGATATTATTCCTCACAACTCCCTGAGATATTTGATGATTTTATAAATAACGAATTACAAAAAATAAATATTTCATATGAATTACAAAAAATAATCTCAGAGAGCTTCTTCAATAATTCTTCTTGCATCTTTGCTCTTTCAGCCTCGCTCATAGTTTCCCACTTTGCATCAATAGCATCAATAAACTGCATACATGATCATTATTCATCAAATCTCAAGTAGTCTAAAAACTAAAAGCAACCAAAACTAGGAATTATTATAGGCACACAAGTTCATACCGGATCGAGTATGCATCCATGAGGGTCTTTTACCCTAAATTTCTTCTTGAATGTCGGAAGGAAGTCCTCTATGGTGATCCAGAACAACCAAATTAACTTGAAATCCAGATCTCATAAACTCAATCAAACAGAAACCGCGGAAAATCAGTAGTAAACGTACAGTGAATTAGATCCCAGCCCTAAAATTAGATCAGGTAGCCATATTATGAATGACGACAGTAGCTCAATTGGGGACTTGCACTTCAAGTTTTTTTTCCTGAGAAAATAAAATCAAATCATTATCGGTGACGGTTGAATATACATGGGCTTTACTAAAGCAACCGATTCAAACATAGCAATTGATATTTATTAAAATCCAATGTTTATCTATTTACAAAACAAAAAAAATTGCAATCTCAATACAAAGATTTGATTTTACCCATAACACTAAAAAAAAAAGAGTATATGTGATAGTAAATTGCCGCCTAATTACCTGCTTGAATGATTTGTTAAAATCTAATGATTATCTATTTACAAAAAAAAAAAAAATTCAATCTCGAATACAGGGATTTTCACGGTTGTCTCGAATATTTTCTGGGATTTTTACTGCTGAATTATTAAACAAATATTTATCCATTCACTTTAACTATCATATTTACTCATCTATATATATTGATAATGAAATATAGCAAGTAATTCACCTATTTTCATCCACCTACAGGCTACAACGACTTACATTCTTCTTTTTCCTACGACTTTCATTCTTCTTTTTCCTGCTTCATCTTCATTCATTTTCTACTTCTTCTCAGCCCACTTTTAGTCTTTTACTTACTAATGTTTTTACATTTATCTATTTCAGGATCGCAATCTCTATTGCTTTCCCCTTCTTGCACCCTCTTGGTATCACCTTCCCTATCTTTTAATGTCTTTCAAATCACCTTCTTCATGTATTACTAAGTTCATGTTTTCATAAGTAGAATAATGCATAACAAGAATAGGAATATGAAACCAGAATGGATCTTTGAAAGTGGTACTTAGGATCTTTTAAAGATCATGTAACCACATTTCCTTGGAGCCATCTCATTTTACATTGTTATTTTGAACAAGGATTACCTTTATACTACTTTAGATTCCTTCACATATGGAAATCAAATTCACCATTTGTTCTTTTCTTTTCAGTTCAGTGTATCCTCCATCCAGAAGCAGTTTTTGATGTATACTTTGCGAATCTTTCACATGCTTTTGTTAAGTCACTCAGCAATTATAAATTATAATGACAAAATTCAGATTGCAGTATATTTGTTAAAAGTAAATCAAAATCTCCCTTTTTAGAGCTTTTTCCTTTCAGTGCCTTTATAAAATCCCAAATTTCAACATCTTGATGCCTTAATAGTTGTTACTTCACTTTTTAAACAACTCATTAAATGAATTTCATTGATTTTAGATTCACAATACCATCTTTTAAAACTGCATACCATATAAATTTATCATTCACAGAACCAAGTATCAAGTAAAACATAACTTCAAAATAGAAACATTTTTACCTCACTCCTGAAATCAACATCCCTAATGAAGAGCTAAAGCATAGAGATCGACCATGCAATCACATTGCCTCATCTCCATCTCATTTTAGACTAATTTTACCTATGATACTTTAACATCACGTATACGAAGCCTATGCAGGATTTGAACCCTCATCTTTGTGATTTATGAAAACACTCTTCCAATTTTGAGCTAATAGGCTTAAACTCAGGTTCAGCATTTGTGTATTTTAAATGCCAAACAACATAAAACTATAAAAGTAATGCCCTTAATAGTGTAAACAACCAAACATGTAAACAGTGAAACAGGATGTGGGCAGCTTCTAGCACCATTGAGTTGCATATTTAGCTCAGATTTTTGCACATACAAGTTCACATACCCGACAGCAAGGATACCTATCCAACTTCTTTGATTCATCTTCCTGTCCAATTTTTATCGATTTTATTCTTCAATTAGAAAATTAATCTAATCTTCTTTAATTCAATCATACATGTATAGATGAAGCAAGTTTAGATGAATTTTATAAACTATTACCAATCTCAACCCCCTAAACCTCATAACTAATAATCTACTACCTACCATACGAATGTAAACAAGTTCCTTAGTGACAACAAAACTACTCTAAATCCACCCAATCATGCAATTGCGTTCGAATCGGTTATAAGAGGGGTGATGCTTCGACAAAATAAAATGCAAAGACATGAATTGTTCGAGCATGGTATGAATCTTTGGTAAAGTTAAGGAGGAAACAAATAAATAAGAATTGTTACCTTCATCCCAGAGTGTAATGCCGGTGTTCGATTTTCGTCTCTCTTTAATTTTTCAGATCGAAATTGAGGAAGGATCTTTTTCAAATCGAAATTGACAAAGGTTAATTGCAAGAATAACCTCGAATCTCTGGATTTTATGAAAGCTTTGGAGGACAAACCATAAAAATTGATTTTAGGGTTTCGAAAGGAAGAGGATGACTGAATTGGGGTTGGGAAAAAGGAGTCGTCTCTCTTTGATTTTTCAGATCGGCATATATCGGAAGGATCGATTTCAAATCGAAATTGAGGAAGGGTCTGTTTCACTTTTAAGATAGAAATTGAAAAGAAGAGGATGACTGAATTGGAACTAGGAGAGGAAGAAAGTAGTCATCGCACTGGTGTTGCCTTTTCATCGTTTTCTCCTCTCTTTTTTCTTTTTCTTTTTTTAATTTTCAAAACCTTGAAAGACCGATCCAATTACAAAGTGGTCCATAGTTCATACTCATCCAATTTAATCCATTTACATTTACATTTTACAACGTCCATTTGTACATGCAGTTCATCCGTTGATGTATTCGACATTTTACGTGTTCTCCATCCAAAAGTTCTTAAAACTCTATTCACCTAAACTTTGTAATCGAACTATCAAATTATTTAGTCTTACTTTCCAATCCATTAACACAACAAAAAATAATAGTAGAGCCAAAATTAACATTAACATTTTTATATCCTATCCCGGGCATTTCAAATCTCAAACCCGACCCTGCTAGGAAGGTGAGACATTGACATTTTGCAACATATATTATATATTGATATAATATAAGCATTATATTTTTTTATCCAAATTTATATTATTTTGCTATATCATTTTCATATTATTATAATAGTATAATATATCTAATATATAATGTAAATAAATTATGGTAATATCTTCTATAAAATATAATATATTTTACAAATCTTGTGCGTTACGCACGGGCACTACACTAGTATAATACTAAAACAGTTGCTTAAGATGCCACATGTCACAAAACCCTTAAAATTAGGCTTATGTGGAAGCTTTCCATTAATCATGGGCCTGTAACGGCCCGGGATTATGATTCCCGAGTTACGTTTCGAGGGATGAAACCCCTCGTTAGGACCTTGCGCCCCGAGTACAGGTTGAAGGTTTCAAAACTTACTTTAATGTTTTCAAAGGGGGGATTTCATACCCAAAATCGAAGGGATCGTTGGAATCCCCGGGGAAGTCCCCTGTACCTGTCGTAAGTCTAAGCGTAGAAATCAGAAATTATGCGACTAACGAAAACGAGTGTAATACAAAAGTGTGCCACGGCAGAGCCGGGTCAAAACGGAGTCTAAAGTGTAAATCCGAAATAGTATAATCAGAGTCTGGTGAAGTCTATACTCCAGCGCTCACTCTCCGCCGACAAAATGACCCGCGCAATAAGCAAACAGCACCGATAGGATTAACATAAATAATACCTAAAAAAAATTGATATGGGGAGGGATCAGATCGATGCCCACTTAACTCTTCATCCCAACCATAAGTACACATATACGCTATTCCTAATAAAGATGGTTCTAGATGCATGGCGGAATATTAACACACTAACATGCTCCTAAGAACAAGTGCATAATAATAATAATAAGGCATTGGCACAGAATACCAAGTGGTATATCCCTCTCCTACCTCCACCCCTTCCGATAGGTGGAGACTGGCCAGCTCGTGAATGCATTCATTCATAATAGGGCGGCACGCATGCCTAACCCACTCCACAATAAAGCCCGCAGGCATCTCATAATATAAGGAAGTGCATGACTCGATTGACTCAGGACGGGACCCGATGAGACTAGGTCGTCCTATAACCCTAGCAATGACTCTAGTGACTTCACAGATAACGGCCGTTCTGTTTACATACGCATAAAGAAATAGGATGCTCAACGTAGATGCAACCTAGCATGGTACTACATGGCATGATTTATTATGAATGCAAACACCTAGTATATCATGCACCTAAGGCAGGGAATAGCTCTATTCGATCTGAGTAAGCTCCGAAGAGACTTACCTGGTATCGCAGAACAGCAAAAGGCAATCAACCAGGCAATATGAAATCCGACACGTCACAGATGGTCACCTAATAAGTATAAGCACATCAATGAGTCTATCTCTAAGGCACACAAGGCATAAAATTATCACACACACAACTTCACAACTTAACATAATAACCGTCACATCATCATTTCCATAATATCAACTTTATCTCATAATCTATCATCTCAATATCTCACAACCATACTCAATGTAATTCTCCAGTTCACCAACTTAGGATAATTCCAATTCATACTTAACCAATTTGCATGCCATCATTTCAAAATCTTACTTAGCATATAATTGCACATCTTCAACATAATCATATAACATTTAACCACAAATAATAAATCACCACAATATTATATTTTAAATCTCAAAACAACATTTTATATTTAAATCCCAATAATTTTACGTACTACTTCTAACATCATTTTATTTTAACATCTTTATAAAATCCCAACAATATTCATTTAATCAAAACATCCCTTTTTAAATTACTAATCCAACCTTACTTTATTTTAAATTACCAAAACCCACCCTCTTATTTTATAAAACCCCAAATCCGGCCCTCATTGTTTTAAATCAGCCCAACCGAGCCCCTATTGGTAAGAAAAGGCCCAAATTCAATTTGGCTCATCTGAAAAAAAGATAGGCCCAAATACTTATTTTTTAAAAGGATCCGGCCCAAAAAAATTAGGCCCAAAAGCCATCCAATTTCTTCCTTCTTTCAAAACCGAGCTGGGGATTTAAAAAAAAAAAGGAATGGGCCCAGGGCTGAGGTGGAGGGTGATGTGGCGAGGGGGGGCCCAACCCGTTTCTTCTTCCCCCATCTGCGTGAATGAAAGAACAGAGGGAGTGGAGGCCGGCGGCGTTCGACCGGAGAAGAAGAAGAAGAGGAGCGGGGAGGCTCGCCGGCGGCGGTGGAGCTGGGCTCCGGCCACCCGATCTCGCCGGCCATCCCGACCCATACACACGAGACAAGGAGGAAGGAGAGAAGAAGGAAGAGAGAAGGCTCACCGGGGTGTTCGACGCCGGAAGTGCGAATCGGGACGTCGAAGGCTCGAATCGGCTCGTCGGAAGCTCGAAGAAGCTCGCCAGGCCCTGGATTGAAGATTGGGGGTTAAAGGCGGAGCTTTGCAAGCTCTTTGATCGGAAAAAAGAAACGAAGCTTACCGGACTGGCCACGCGAGGACAGGGGAAAAGCGGCTCGGGGATGGGCGTCGGCGGCTCCTGGGCGACGGCCTGAGCTCCTGGGCGAACGTCGGAGGGGAGGGATTTCGGTGGTGCTCTTGTGGTGCTCGGGTGGCAGATGAAGAAGGAGGAGAGGTGGCGGTCCGGCGGTGGCGTGGTGGCGGCGAGCTCAAAGGCAGCTGGGTGTTTGGGTTGTCGGACAGAGGAGGAAACCGAGAGAATGGAGAGAGGAGATAGTGAGTGTGTAGGTAGGTAAAAAAAATCTGATTTCCAATGGTCAACTATCAAACGGGGGTCTGATTTTTTTTTAAGAGAAAGGTGTTGTTTGTTTTCCAAAATTAGGGAATCAAAGAGTGGAGGGAGGGAAGGAGAGAATAAGATTTTACCTCAATTAGGAGATGATGAGTTGGATTAGGATAAGAATTCGGAAAATGACGGAATTGAGATCTTGAGTCGGGAAGTTAAATTTCCGCTGATTGGTCGTTCAAAACCCGAAATGAAAGACGGAATTGATATTTAAATCGAAAATTTGGGCTGGAATTTATTTCAAATTCATTTTGATTTTCTTTTTCCGATAATTAATATTTAAAAAAAATCCGAGCCTTTACATCATCCACCTCTAAAAACAAGTCTCGTCCCCGAGACTAAAATCATTATAAAGTAGGGGATGAAGTTGGAATTGGTGAGTCCAAGGATCACGTCATCGATCCCGTAAGTACCTCATAAGTGCCCCCATGAGATCTCACAGTACCGTCGTCATGATCATAATACTCCCAATCGGTCGTAGTAAGGATGCGGTAGGGGCCCCTACCACACCCCACTCCGACTCCTCGGGCATACCATAACTCGAAAACCATCATGACATCTCCGCTAGGTCTTAGCAAGCGATCTACAGGTGCCCCCATACATGCTTGTATCCACTTCGTGGGGCGTCATAATGAAAGCTCGGGTTGGAATAGTTTTCTTAAATCTATGTTTCCTTTTAAATCACCATTTGATATTCTTTAAATTCGATATTAAACACGGCATTCCCAATGTTTCCCAATCATTCTAACATCCACCTCTAAAGGTTAATCCCACATTCTCTTCCTAGGTTCCGAGTCAAATCATAATTCCACGATTCAATCTCTAGCATTTCTAATATTAGGCATCATGGATATAGAAGAATGATCATATTCTCAAGATAAACAGAAGATTATAGCACGTCAAAGACAGTCACATACCATAATATCTAGCACATCATCATATCATCGAGGCTCATCACATCATATCACCAAGGATCTGCACATAACTACCAAGCATAAGCACGCAATCAAAGAGACACCACTAACCAATCCCAACCAACTAGCTAGGCATACTCACCGCACTCGAGAGGTCAAGGTAATGTCTACGCTCGGCTCAACATAGGACGCAAGTAGCTCATCTAGGACATCTCCATAGCTAGCCCGAATGCTCCTCTCGGTCTCCCAGGTGGCCTCCTCAGGGCTCCTCCTAGACCACTGAACCAGAAGCAAAGGAACCTCCCTGTTCCTAAGCTTCTTGACGCGACGGTCAAGGACCCTCACCGGACGCTCTACAAAGGTATGGTCAGGCTCGATGTGAAGGTCTGAGTGGTCAAGGACATGACTAGGGTCGGGAATATACTGACGGAGCTGGGAGACATGAAAGACGTCATGGACGCCGGCTAAGGATGGAGGTAAGGCTAAACGGTAGGCTACCACACCGACTCTCTCTAGGATCTCAAATGGGCCAATGAACCTCGGACTCAACTTCCCTTTAATGCCGAACCGTCGAACTCCCCTAGTGGGCGAAACTCGAAGCCATACATGCGAGCCTACCTCGAACTCAAGCTCGGTCCTCCGTCTGTCTGCATACTTCTTCTGTCGATCCTGGGCTACCCTCATATGCTCTCGGATGCGACCAACCTTATCAACTGTCTCTCTGACCATCTCGGGCAACGACAGAACTGTATCTGCAGGCTCGTCCCAGCAAACCGGCGACTTGCATCGCCTCCCATACAAAGCCTCATAAGGGGCCATCTTGATCGACGCGTGGTAGCTGTTGTTGTAGGAAAACTCCACCAGCGGTAGGTGCTTGACCCAATGATCACCCCAATCCAAGACGCACGATCGCAACATGTCCTCCAACGTCTGAATCGTCCTCTCGCTCTGGCCATCTGTCTGCGGGTGATAAGCCGTACTGAAATGCAATCTGAGGCCCAAACTCTCCTGAACCTGCTGCCAAAACCTCGAGGTGAAGGCCCATCTCGATCAGATACGATCCTTTCTGGTACTCCATGAAGCCTCACAATCTGGCGAATGAACTCGTCTGCTAACTTCGAAGCTGGCCATGTCTCCTGAATAGCTATGAAATGGGCCGACTTGGTCAACCTGTCGACCACGACCCAAATAGCGTCGAATCCTCTGACGTCTCGCCTCAGCCCAGTGACGAAATCCATGGAGATATCCGTCCACTTCCACTCGGGAACTGGAAGTGACTGGACGGGTCCTCCCGGCCTCTGGTGATCAATCCGAACCTGCTGACAAACCTGACATCTGCCCACGAACTCTGTGATGTCTGCTCTCATCCTCTGCCACCAATAACTCCTCCTCAGATCCTGATACATCTTATTCGTCCCTGGATGGACAGAATAAGGGGTGGAGTGAGCCTCCTGCATGATCCTCTGCCTCAAATCTGACGTCGATGGAACTACAATTCTGCCCTGGAAGGTCAGCATCCCGTCTGCTCTCTCTGCAAGCTCTCTAAATCTGCCCTGAGCCATCCGCTCTCTCAGAGCTGCAATCTCGGGACAACCTGCCTGACCCTGCCGAATCTCTGCTGTCAACTCTGCCTGCACCTCTAAGAACGACAACTGTCCGCAATCTCGCTGAATCCACACCTCAAAGCAGCATCTCAACAGATCTCTCTGCAAATCTCACTGAGCTGTAAGCCTCTCAACTGCCACCTCATGATGAGTCTTCCTACTCAACGCATCTGCCACTACATTGGCCTTCCCTGGATGATAGACTATGTCCAAGTCATAGTCCTTTAGAAGCTCCAACCATCGTCTCTGACGCATGTTGAGCTCCTTCTGTGTGAAAATGTACTTCAAGCTCTTGTGATCCGTCATCACCTTGCAAGAAGTACCATACAGATAATGCCTCCAGATCTTCAGGGCGTGAATCACGGCTGCCAACTCCAAATCATGGATGGGGTAAGACACCTCTGCAGGCTTCAACTGGCGCGAAGCATAAGCGATGACCCGATCTCTCTAATGCAGAACACAACCCAAGCCGGAATGTGAAGCATCTGTGTAGATAACGAAGTCCTCTGTCCCATCTGGCAGAGCCAACACCGGAGCAGTCGTCAACTTCTGCTTCAGAAGCTCAAAGCTGGCCTGACAATCTGAACTCCACTCGAAGGGGACGTCCTTCTTCAGCAGCTGCGTCATCGGCCTAGCAATACTCGAGAAATCCTGGACGAACCTCCTGTAATAACTAGCCAATCCCAGGAACGAGCGGATATCTCTGACGTTCTTGGGCACCTCCCAAGCAACGATGGCATCAATCTTTGCCGGATCCACGGCAACTCCCTCAGCTGAAATAACGTGGCCTAAGAAAGCCACCTCTGTGAGCCAGAACTCACACTTGCTGTACTTCCCATACAGCTGATGCTTCCTCAGCGTCTCTAGCACAATCCTCAAATGCTCCTCGTGCTCCTTTCTACTCCTCGAGTAGACTAAGATGTCATCGATGAAGACGACGACGAACTTGTCCAAGAAGTCGATGAACACTCGGTTCATGAGCTCCATGAACGCGGCTGGTGCATTGGTCAGCCAAAATGGCATGACCACGAACTCGTAGTGACCATAGCGGGTCCGAAAAGCGGTCTTCGGAACATCCTCTGGCTTCACCCTCAGCTGATGATAGCCCGACCTCAAATCGATCTTCGAGAAGACCACGGCGCCCTGCAGCTGATCCATCAAATCGTCAATCCGGGGAAGAGGATAACGGTTCTTCACCGTCGCCCGGTTCAGCTCCCGATAATCGATGCACAGTCTCAGCGACCCATCCTTCTTCTTGACGAATAGCACTGGCGCTCCCCAAGGCGATGCACTAGGCCGAATGTAGCCCTTCTCAGCTAGCTCCTCTAGCTGAGCCTTCAGCTCGGCCATCTCCGTCGGTGCCATGCGATAAGGAACTCGCGAGATAGGCCTGGTGCCTGGCTCCAACTCAATCGCAAAGTCGACTTCTCTTGGCGGGGGAATTCCTGGCAGCTCCTCTAGAAACACCTCTGCGAAGTCTCTGACAACAGGAACATCTGATATACTGGGGTGCGTGCGATCCACCTCTAAAGCATAACACCAATACCCGACGCAACCCTGGTCTAAAAGTCTAGCGGCTCTGACTACGCTGATGAGTGATCCATTCCTCTTGGGGTCGCTCCCCCAAACCTGGTGCTCGGTCCCGTCAGATGCCAAAATCGACACTGTCCTCGTCCGCAAGTTGATGATAGCCCCGTAGTGGTCCATGAAGTCCATACCCAAGATGAGATCATCCATCCTCAATGGCATAACTATAAGGTCGGTAGGCCACTCTCGCTCACCTATCCGAATGGGGCACCCTAAAATCTCACGACTCGTCCTAACCTTGGCCCCATCCGCCAGACCAATATTAAGGGGTGAACCACTCGTGCAGCTCAGGCTCAGCCTGGCCACGCACGCCTCTGCTATGAAGCAGTGAGTCGCACCAGTGTCAAACAAGATAGATAGGCACTCATCATGGAAGAATATCGTACCTGCGGAAGTCGGGGCTGGGCGGTCATCAGCATGCATCTGAAATACGCGGGGCGGTGGGGGTAATCCTGGTCCTCGACCTCCCGAACTCTGGCCACGATCATACCCTGACCCTGACGGTCCTACAGAAGATGATCCACGACCCTGACCTGACCTAGATGATCCTCTACCCCCATGTCCAGAACCTCTACCTCCTCTACCCCCGCCTCGGCCTCTGCCGGAAGGGTCACCTCGTCGCTGGCCCTGACCCTGGCCCTGGGGATATGTCAGCAGTGGTGGCTGAGGAGCCGCAGGAAGTCTCGGTGGCTATGTAGTAGCTGGAGCTCCACGACTCTGAGGGCATGTGGCAGCTCGGTGCCCCATAGTACCACAGGTGTAGCACACAGTCGAGCGGTCTGGGCAAGAAGCAATGAAGTGGCCCCTCCCGAAACACCCATGGCAAGTCCTCACTCTGGCATCTCCTCCATAAGAAGTCTGAACTGGGGGTGCTCTCTGTGCAGCTCCGTGATATCCTCCTCTAAATGCTCCTCTCCTAGATCTGTCATCTCCACGGGTGTCGGCTGGACGCGCCCTCTTCGCATCCGGGCGAACAGTAGAGTAGAAAGTCTCACACAGAATCCTCTGCTGATCGTACATAAGGATGACCTCCAGAAATCGGTCAAAGCTGACAGCTCCTAAGCTGGACGCATGCAGAAGTACAGGAGGCGGCAATCTCATAGACAGCAAACGGATCCGGCTCTCGTCTGATGGACATAGGTGATCGCAGTATATCATCTCGCTCTTGAACTGGCGAACGATAGCAGCTACAGAAGCCGACCGGTCATAGGTGCCGCGCATAAAAGATACCTCCCTAGCCATCTGTATCCCTGGTGGACAGTACTCTCTCATCATCAGGGATCTGAACTCGTCATAGGTCCACTCGCTCCGCTCCTTCTTGCAGACAAACCACCTAGCATTCGCGTCCTCCCGTAGAAGTCCGGCTGCAAGTCTCTGTCTCTCGGAGATAGGTACATCCACATGGTCAAATAACCCCTCCATATCACGCAGCCATCTCTCCACGTCATCTTTGATGCCTCCTGCGAAGGTCGGCGGACCACACTGAGCAAACCTCTTGACCCAATCGATGCGCTTCTCAGGGCACGCATCGACCACAGGCTCGGCTGGCTGCTGAACTGGAACCTCTGGCGTCGGCGCCGTAGATCGAGCCCCTCCACGTAACTCGCTCAGAATATCATGAAGCGCTGCCTCTAGCTGCCCGATCCTAGTCTCTGGGGAAGCTGGCACCCGGTCATCAGCTCGCAGTGGCGAAACTCGCTCCTCAGCACCCTCAGCGACAACTCGACGAGGGCGTCCCCTGCCGCGACGCGCCCTACCCCCACGCCCATCTAAGCCACGTCTCGTGTCGTCCATACTTGCTACATAACAATAATTATATCACTCAGCACAGAAGCACTCAACGATTCAATATGACCCTCTTCAAGGAGGGTCGCCCTCAGGCCCAATTGGATTTAAGACATACAAGCACAGAGACGATCTATGCCGCCCTTCGGGGGACGGCTAACCGGAGGGGAAAATACCTCACGGTCTCCTAACCCATTTTACTCCAACCCTCGAGTTCCTTGGAGTCTTCACAACCCATCTGTAAAAGAAGCTAGTATTTTGCCTACCTTCCCCGAATTCTACATCCATTGGGGATGCCTATCGCATAGTCTCTACCCCACGAGGTTGCCATTCATAATTGATTAATATATGCTTAAGTCCAATTAAACTCATTTTGCCCCTTGAAACAATTTGAAAACCACTTGAAAGCAATTTGAAAACCTTGGGCCATTTTCAAAGCCACTTCAACCTATCATACTCGGATCGCAAAACCTGGCTCTGATACCACCTTTGTAACGGCCCGGGATTATGATTCCCGAGTTACGTTTCGAGGGATGAAACCCCTCGTTAGGACCTTGCGCCCCGAGTACAGGTTGAAGGTTTCAAAACTTACTTTAATGTTTTCAAAGGGGGGATTTCATACCCAAAATCGAAGGGATCGTTAGAATCCCCGGGGAAGTCCCCTGTACCTGTCGTAAGTCTAAGCGTAGAAATCAGAAATTATGCGACTAACGAAAACGAGTGTAATACAAAAGTGTGCCACGGCAGAGCCGGGTCAAAACGTTGTCTAAAGTGTAAATCCGAAATAGTATAATCAGAGTCTGGTGAAGTCTATACTCCAGCGCTCACTCTCCGCCGACAAAATAACCCGCGCAATAAGCAAACAGCACCGATAGGATGAACATAAATAATACCTAAAAAAAATTGATATGGGGCGGGATCAGATCGATGCCCACTTAACTCTGCATCCCAACCATAAGTACACATATACGCTATTCCTAATAAAGATGGTTCTAGATGCATGGCGGAATATTAACACACTAACATGCTCCTAAGAACAAGTGCATAATAATAATAATAAGGCCTTAGCACAGAATACCAAGTGGTATATCCCTCTCCTACCTCCACCCCTTCCGATAGGTGGAGACTGGCCAGCTCGTGAATGCATTCATTCATAATAGGGCGGCATGCATGCCTAACCCACTCCACAATAAAGCCCGCAGGCATCTCATAATATAAGGAAGTGCATGACTCGATTGACTCAGGACGGGACCCGATGAGACTAGGTCGTCCTATAACCCTAGCAATGACTCTAGTGACTTCACAGATAACGGCCGTTCTGTTTACATACGCATAAAGAAATAGGATGCTCAACGTAGATGCAACCTAGCATGGTACTACATGGCATGATTTATTATGAATGCAAACACCTAGTATATCATGCACCTAAGGCAGGGAATAGCTCTATTCGATCTGAGTAAGATCCGAAGAGACTTACCTGGTATCGCAGAACAGCAAAAGGCAATCAACCAGGCAATATGAAATCCGACACGTCACAGATGGTCACCTAATAAGTATAAGCACATCAATGAGTCTATCTCTAAGGCACACAAGGCATAAAATTATCACACACACAACTTCACAACTTAACATAATAACCGTCACATCATCATTTCCATAATATCAACTTCATCTCATAATCTATCATCTCAATATCTCACAACCATACTCAATGTAATTCTCCAGTTCACCAACTTAGGATAATTCCAATTCATACTTAACCAATTTGCATGCCATCATTTCAAAATCTTACTTAGCATATAATTGCACATCTTCAACATAATCATATAACATTTAACCACAAATAATAAATCACCACAATATTATATTTTAAATCTCAAAACAACATTTTATATTTAAATCCCAATAATTTTACGTACTACTTCTAACATCATTTTATTTTAACATCTTTATAAAATATTTATAAAATCCCAACAATATTCATTTAATCAAAACATCCCTTTTTAAATTACTAATCCAACCTTACTTTATTTTAAATTACCAAAACCCACCCTCTTATTTTATAAAACCCCAAATCCGGCCCTCATTGTTTTAAATCAGCCCAACCGAGCCCCTATTGGTAAGAAAAGGCCCAAATTCAATTTGGCTCATCTGAAAAAAAGATAGGCCCAAATACTTATTTTTTAAAAGGATCCGGCCCAAAAAAATTAGGCCCAAAAGCCATCCAATTTCTTCCTTCTTTCAAAACCGAGCTGGGGATTTAAAAAAAAAGGAATGGGCCCAGGGCTGAGGTGGAGGGTGATGTGGCGAGGGGGGGCCCAACCCGTTTCTTCTTCCCCCATCTGTGTGAATGAAAGAACAGAGGGAGTGGAGGCCGGCGGCGTTCGACCGGAGAAGAAGAAGAAGAGGAGCGGGGAGGCTCGCCGGCGGTGGTGGAGCTGGGCTCCGGCCACCCGATCTCGCCGGCCATCCCGACCCATACACACGAGACAAGGAGGAAGGAGAGAAGAAGGAAGAGAGAAGGCTCACCGGGGTGTTCGACGCCGGAAGTGCGAATCGGGACGTCGAAGGCTCGAATCGGCTCGTCGGAAGCTCGAAGAAGCTCGCCAGGCCCTGGATTGAAGATTGGGGGTTAAAGGCGGAGCTTTGCAAGCTCTTTGATCGGAAAAAAGAAACGAAGCTTACCGGACTGGCCACGCGAGGACAGGGGAAAAGCGGCTCGGGGATGGGCGTCGGCGGCTCCTGGGCGACGGCCTGAGCTCCTGGGCGAACGTCGGAGGGGAGGGATTTCGGTGGTGCTCTTGTGGTGCTCGGGTGGCAGATGAAGAAGGAGGAGAGGTGGCGGTCCGGCGGTGGCGTGGTGGCGGCGAGCTCAAAGGCAGCTGGGTGTTTGGGTTGTCGGACAGAGGAGGAAACCGAGAGAATGGAGAGAGGAGATAGTGAGTGTGTAGGTAGGTAAAAAAAATCTGATTTCCAATGGTCAACTATCAAACGGGGGTCTGATTTTTTTTTAAGAGAAAGGTGTTGTTTGTTTTCCAAAATTAGGGAATTAAAGAGTGGAGGGAGGGAAGGAGAGGATAAGATTTTGCCTCAATTAGGAGATGATGAGTTGGATTAGGATAAGAATTCGAAAAATGACGGAATTGAGATCTTGAGTCGGGAAGTTAAATTTCCGCTGATTGGTCGTTCAAAACCCGAAATGAAAGACGGAATTGATATTTAAATCGAAAATTTGGGCTGGAATTTATTTCAAATTCATTTTGATTTTCTTTTTCCGATAATTAATATTTAAAAAAAATCCGAGCCTTTACAGGGCCCACCTTCCTATTTAATTTACTTTTAATAATTAACTTATTTAATTATTCACCAAAAATATTTGATTTCAAGTGGACCCATTTTTAATTTGTTTAGCCTACTTTTATTGTAAAAAATAAATAAATCATTCTTGCTAAGCGGGATTTGAACTCAACAAACAGATTATGCAAATCTCGAGTATATTATCTAACCAACTAATTAATACTTTTTTTTACTTATCTAATTAATTCAACCGAATGGATCCTTATATTTTTTTTAGAGAAAAACTTTGAATCCTCCAACACTAGAGCATACACAATCGGATGCAAAGTTTGATCATACCATTTTCAAATGGATCCTTAATCCTTATACTTTATAGCCAACTAATTGATCATTTCATTTAAAATAAATAAATAAATACAAAATTACCGTTTATTTTGATTCATAATAAATCTAAACGAACTAAAATCCTTCAACTATATTCCTTCCAGTCGTTATTATTATTATTAGATTTTTTTTTATCTTGAAAAATGTCTCTCTTATCATTAATTGAATAGTAGACTCCTGCCTCTTTTTTTTTAACTTGCAGGAGAAGATTGTCATTCAATTAATTACGGAATTTTAACCTAATTTAAAATTAGATTTGACCTTTCAAATTTTGAAAATGAGACTGAAGCAAATTTTAATTATCCTTTTCTTCATAATCTATTAATATTACTAATTCTGCTAGCATTTTGCTGACGTGTCACTCTCACAATTGAAGTTGATTTTTTTATTCAAATGAGCTTTTCTTATTGGTCAATATTATTATGGAAACTTTAAAATATTTGTTTCCTATTTTAAATATGATTTGAATCCGTTCCTTTTTTTAATTTTCGGTTATATTGTCGTAAATATTGAGACATGTTTTCATTTTTTTTTTCCGATTGCAATATATCTATCTATCTATTAATATTACTAATTCTGCTAGCATTTTGCTGACGTGTCACTCTGTAAATTAAAGTTGAATTTTTTAATCAAAAGTTTTATTTCTTATTAATCGATGTTATTAAGGGAAGTTTAAATATTTGTTTCCTATATTATATTCATCACAATCGTATTAAAAATATCTAGACAATTAATTCAAATGTCAAAATAAAAATCTATTAATTAATAATCTATTAATATTACTAATTCTGCTAGCATTTTACTGACGTGTCACGCCCACAATTAAAGTTGAATTTTTTATTCAAATGAGATTTTCTTATTGATCAATATTATTATGGAAACTTTAAAATATTTGTTTCCTATTTTAAATATGATTTGAATCCATTCCTTTTTTTTATTTTCAGTTATATTGCCGTAAATATTGAGACATGTTTCCATTTCTTTTTCTGATTGCAATATATCTATCTATTAATATTACTAATTCTGCTAGCATTTTGCTGACGTGTCACACCCACAATTAAAATTGAAGTTTTTTATTCAAATGAGATTTTCTTATTGGTCAATATTATTATGGAAACTTTAAAATATTTGTTTCCTATTTTAAATATGATTTGAATCCATTCTTTTTTTTTTATTTGCGGTTATATTGCCGTAAATATTGAGACATGTTTCCATTTTTTTTTTCCGATTGCAATATATCTATTAATCTATCTATTATCTATCTATTAATATTACTAATTCTGCTAGCATTTTGCTGACGTGTCACGTCCACAATTAAAGTTGAATTTTTTATTTAAATGAGATTTTCTTATTGGTCAATATTATTATGGAAACTTTAAAATATTTGTTTCCTATTTTAAATATGATTTGAATCCATTCCTTTTTTTTTTATTTTCGGTTATATTGCCGTAAATATTGAGACATGTTTCCATTTTCTTTTCCGATTGCAATATATCTATCTATCTATTAATATTACTAATTCTGCTAGCATTTTGCTGACGTGTCACGCCCACAATTAAAGTTGAATTTTTTATTCAAATGAGATTTTCTTATTGGTCAATATTATTATGGAAACTTTAAAATATTTGTTTCCTATTTTAAATATGATTTGAATCCATTCCTTTTTTTTCATTTGCGGTTATATTGTCGTAAATATTGAGACATGTTTCCATTTTCTTTCCGATTGCAATCTCTTTTCGGTTATATTGCTGATGTGTCACGCTCACAATTAAACTTGAATTTTCTTATTGGTCAATATTATTGCTGAAATTTTAAAATATTTGTTTCCTATTTTATAGATATATAAAATGATGTTCAAATTAAAATGGATCAAGCTCCCGTGCCTTCAAGGCACGGGTATTACACTAGTATAATACTAAAACAGTTGCTTAAGATGCCACATGTCACAAAACCCTTAAAATTAGGCTTATGTGGAAGCTTTCCATAAATCATGGGCCCACCTTCCTATTTAATTTACTTTTAATAATTAACTTATTTAATTATTCACCAAAAATATTTGATTTCAAGTGGACCCATTTTTAATTTGTTTAGCCTACTTTTATTGTAAAAAATAAATAAATCATTCTTGCTAAGCGGGATTTGAACTCACCAAACAGATTATGCAAATCTCGAGTATATTATCTAACCAATTAATTAATACTTTTTTTTTTACTTATCTAATTAATTCAACCGAATGGATCCTTATATTTTTTTTTTAGAAAAAAACTTTGAATCCTCCAACACTAGAGCATACACAATCGGATGCAAAGTTTGATCATACCATTTTCGAATGGATCCTTAATCCTTATACTTTATAGCCAACTAATTGATCATTTCATTTAAAATAAATAAATAAATACCAAATTACCGTTTATTTTGATTCATAATAAATCTAAACGAACTAAAATCCTTCAACTATATTTCTTCCAGTCGTTATTATTATTATTAGATTTTTTTTCTTGAAAAATGTCTCTCTTATCATTAATTGAATGGTAGACTTCTCCCTCTTTTTTTTTTAACTTGCAGGGGAAGATTGTCATTCAATTAATTACGGAATTTTAACCTAATCTAAATTTAGATTTGACATTTCAAATTTTGAAAATGGGACTGGAGCAAATTTTAATTATCCTTTTCTTTATAATTTTTAAATTTATGCTTATGAATTTTTTTTTATAGTGTAGGAACTTTGCTTCTTTTTCTTTAATTTGTTTATGTTTATCAAGTTTATCGATCGATCGGATGCATGATCGAACGTTGTTATAATACTAAAGCAGCTATTTATCAAGCCACGTGGCAAACTCTCCTTAACTATAGGCTTATGTGGTGATTTCATATTAAATCTGACCCCACCTTCAATTTATAAGAACATTAATTTAATTAATGCTTATAATTTTAATTTATTTATTTTGAAATTAATGTATTTTCTTTTCCATGTTTTGATATTGTTACCATATTTTTCTAACAAACAAATTTTTACTTTATTAATTTAATTTTATCCGCACTTAAATATTTTAATTCGGATTTTTGAAAATAAAATTATATTTTGGTTATTATAGATGACATGGCAATAGCATATAATTGATGACCATTTATATAAGAGGGTACTATGCTAGCAAATATGAGTACATGTAGGCTATCTATTTTTTGTTATAATTAAATTTCGGAGCCACATTTAATCAGTTGTAATTGAAATAATTATTTTACTATAAAAATATTTTATAGGTTTGGAAACCAGCAAGTTATTAATTAACTATATTTTTTCCAATTATTTTTCATAAACCAAGAATAATTTAAAATTATTTGAGCATTTGATATATTTTTACAACTCTACTCAACTATTCCAAAAGTAATTAATTTTTACACACATCATTAATTTAAGTTCGTATATGATCTGAATTACAAATAAAATATTTAATAACCTTAAATTTACTTTAATTATTACTACTTTGATCATGACGAACATAATCAATTAATTTAATTTAAAAATATATTATGCCTTTAAGGCACTAGAACTATTGACTTTTTTTACGTAACAAATGTTTTTTTATTTTTTATTTGATTTGATGTGTTTGATCTTATCTATTAAGATTTTATCGGTTGTTACCTAATCAATATTACGTTTTTTTAGGAAAAATCAATATTTTGTTTTGATTCTTTCAACTATAAAAGTTTTTTTTTTAATATTTAATAACTAGGAACGGAGGTTTTGGTTTCTCCGACCCGAGAGGGGGAAAATTCGGTCGTACATATGTATCGACATAGGGCTCGGATTCAGGCGAAATCTCGTTCTGAGGTTCAGGACTCGACGTGGGCGCGCCAGTACCCAGCGCGGGCGCGCCAGTGTTGGGCGTTGCCACGTCAGAGACCTGCGTGCTTTCCTCCTCTTCTTCCTGACTTTTCAGCTCTTTTCCGTTTCGAAGAGTTATAGCACTGACGTTTTCCCTTGGATTGACCACCGTTTGAGATGGTAGACCCCCTGACGTCTTTGCCTCCATCCTCGTGATTGCTTCAGCCATTTGCCCCATTTGTTTCTGTATATCTTTTATGCTCGATTCAGTTGTCTGAACATGCGCAGTAAAGTGCTGTGTCAGGGTATTGAGCATGGACTCAGTAGAGGGAGCGTTACCCTACTGCCTCTGATTGTAGGGAGGTGGCTGTTGCTGTTGTGGTTGGTTTGGTGGATCCCTCCATCTGAAATTTGGGTGATCCCGCCACCCTGGGTTGTAGAAGTTTGAGTAGGGGTCATGTCTGGGTCTCTGAGGTCCATTTCCACCTATAGCACTTACTTCAGCGGTGTCTTCCTGGAGTGTAGGACAGGAATCAGTTGGGTGGAAGTTATCATTGCAGATTCCACAAGCCTTGAGTTGTTGAGGAGTCCCTTGCAGAGTGAGCCTCTTAACCATTTCCTTCAATTCAGCAATATCTTTGGATTGGTTAGAGTCTACCGAATTGACTCCTTTCTTTCTGGTGGACTTCCTAAAATTTCTAGTCCCCTCAGCCATTTCCTGAATCTTCTCCATGGCTCCCTCTGGCGTGGCATTCAGAATGTTTCCTCCGCAGGCGGCATCAATCATTCTTCTATCAGATTCCAGCAACCCCCCATAGATGTATAGGACTAGGTCCTTAGTGCTGTAGCCATGGAAGGGGCAATTAGCGCAAAGCTTCTTGAACCTTTCATTGTAATCGTAGAGGGTTTCATCATCTTCCTGCTCTATATTGCTGATCGCCTTCTTCAAGGTGTTCTCCTTCTTAGCAGGAAAGAATTTCTCCAGGAAGGCCTTGTGGAGCTTAGGCCAAGTGTCGATGCTCCCTGTAGGAAGACTGTAGTACCGGTCATCCGCAGCATCGACCAGCGTGAACCCAAAGGCTCTCATCTTTATCTGTGCTTCATCTATATTGGCTGGTTTCATGCTCATGCACACATTATGAAACTTCCCCATGTGCTTGATGGGGTCTTCTCCAGCCAATCCATGGAATTTGGGCAGTTGATGAATCAGCCCAGACTTTAGCTCAAAATGGTTGTCATCCCCCAGAGCAGGGATTGTCACAGCAGGTGCCTGCTGTGTGATGTTTGCTGCTGTCAGCTGTCGCAGCGTCTGATTTATATTTCCAGCCATTGGATCAGGTTGTTGGGAATGTTGGTGTTGTTCTCTAAGGCGGCGGTGGTATGTCCTGTCAATTTCCCAATCAAAATCAACAAGATGGGGATCAGTAGCACGAGTGCGAACCATGCAAGAGGTTCGCACCCAAACAGGTAATAAGACAAACAAGAACAAAGATAATCCGTGTCCCCGGCAACGGCGCCAAATTTGACAGGCCTTATGTCGTTATGCCTAATCAAAGTAAATTCCTAAGGTGCAAACTATAATAAGTATAGTAGGTAAGTTAGGGTCGAACCCACAGGGAAACAGAATCAATTGTAAGAGCAAGTATTATTACCCAAAAGTAACCAATTCAAGGGGGAGTTTTGTGTGTAAGCAATAGTGACAGAACAAGTTGCAAATAGAGGTTGCGGATATATGATGGAAATATATTACACCAGGTAATTATCCGCACAACAATTGAGATGGTTTATCATCGAATTCTATAAATCTCAAGTTCTAATGTCCAAGTAATTGTTCTCAATTCAGATCGTGTAATAGCTTTTAGTCCTACCAGTCCTAAAAGCGCTTATCACCAAATTATAAGGGGAAACCTTCACCGAATAATAAAGCAATAGCATTCAAACATGAATTATAATGAGATACAAGCGATTATAACAACCCGTTAAAATAGCCTGTAATCGAATCTCCTTCACAATCTAACACAAGCAACCTACTTATGACGATTGTGTTTGCTACAATAGGTCTACAACCCCAAACCTGGAGTTGGAAACCCTAGCAATATGACTAGTATCGATAAACCTAGGTGATCAATCCAGATTAACCAATAATAAGCAATCAAGCAATAAGCTCAAGAGATCGAAACAATTAACAAAGGACGAACTAGAGTAGAATACTCACAACCAATTCAATCGAGGGCTTCAAAGAACCAAGTGTAACAAAGGAGAGTTAGTTCTCCATAGGGTTTGTGAGATGAAAAAGGAAAATACGTCTCTGGAAAAATAACCTCCTCAACCTCCGTTCTCCTCTTCGAAAATAATATATAACGTAATTAAAGGGGGTAAAATCCCGTAAAAATATAAACTAACAACTAATAAGATAGGGGAAAATCGGATAGGAATCCGTCTCCAGGGACTGACGCGGGCACGCCATGTAGCAGCGCGGGCGCGTCAGTGAATGTATGCTACTTCTTCTCTCTGGGGCAACGACGCAGGTACTCCCTCCTAGCAGCGCGGGCACGCCATGTAGCAGCGCGGCCGCGCCAAGCTCACCTGATTCCATCTGCTTCCGAATTTCTTCACTTCAACTCTTCTATAACTTGCATGATCCTATGATTTCTTCAACTTCTTCAGCAAGTTCCGAATTACCAAGTTCATACAAATATCTCTCACAATGACATGTAAATGATGACAAAAACTACTAAATGCGCTATAGAATATATCGCATATCAGTGAGTTAAAACTTTCTGATGTTTTATTTTTATTTTAAACAATGTTGCCTCCAGTTTCTAATTTTTTTTTTCATGTGGTTCCTGGCCTTGAATGCTATGCTTCAGTTTCTTCCCATTTACATTCTTTTATCCTGCTAGTGCAGCAATATTGGCTCTTGCGTTTGTGACAATTCATATACTTTAGTATTTTTTTGTCTAGTTTGGTACATTAATTTGAAGTGGGATTTGTCTATGGGCTTGGATTATGTATAACTTGGTAGTCATTTGCCATTTGGTATATAGATACATATTTTCGTATTGATCAAATATGAAAATATGTCTTTATATACCAGGACTATAAAAAACAAATACATTAAAGTTGATCAAATATGAAAATATGTCTTAATATTGACCAAATATGAAAATATCAAAAACAAATACATTAAAGTCCAAGAATCTTGGGCTAGAAAGTTAAAATAGTAAGCCTCTTAGTTCAATGGTAGAGCGATGTCCTTATGTGCAAATACGTGGGTTCGAATCCCGCATAGGCTTAAATTTATAATAATTATATTAATTTGCAACATTTTCTAATAATTGTTCAATAATAAGATATATTAGTGCAATTTTCTAGTAATTTATAATTGTATATTATGCTTTTACATTTGCATATCATCAATTTATATTTGCATATTTTAATCTTATATTTGCATATCATCAATTTATAATTGCATATTATACTTTTACATTTGCACACCATCAAATTATATTTGCATATTATAATCATATATTTTCACAACATCAATTTGTATTTCCCCAACTTATTTTTATTTCCCCAACTTATTTTTATATTTGCATATTATCAATTTATATTTGCATATTATCAACTTATATTTGCATATTATCAATTTATATTTGCATATTATCAACTTATATTTGCATATCATCAATTTATATTTGCATATCAACAACTTATAATTGCATATCATCAATTTATATTTGCATATCATACTTTTACATTTGCAAAAGGGTGGTTGTATCTATTTATATTACCACAATATTAAATTAAATTTAATATTTATATTTCATAATTTTATATACGCCCTAGATGATTTTATATTTGCATATCATCAATTTATATTTGCATATTATACTTTTACATTTGCAGAACATTAATTTATATTTGCATATTATAATCATACATTTGCATATCATCAATTTATAATTGCATATTATACTTTTACATTTGCACAACATCAATTTATATTTGCAAATTGTAATCATACATTTTCACAACATCAATTTGTATTTCCCCCCCAAAAAAAATTAAAATCTAAGTATTAGATATCAATAATCTTATATATGTACAACGTGAATTAATTTATGCATATTTTAATCTTATATTTGCATATCATCAATTTTTAATTGCATATCATACTTTTACATTTGCACAACATCAATTTATATTTGCATATTATAATCATACATTTGCACAACATCAATTTGTATTTTCCCAACTTATTTTTATTTATTAAAAATTAAAATCTAAGTATTAGATATCAATAATCGTATATTTGCAAAACGTGAATAAATTTATGCATATTTTAATCTTATATTTGCATATCATCAATTTATATTTTTAGGGTCTGTTTGGCAAGACATTCCTTATCACTTATGAGTAACCCATCAACATGTTATCAACTTACACCTGACCTTATAAGTAACATATAACCCATGTGAGAATGGCATCAAATAAAATATAACACCATACATTTCAGACATTTGTTCATGCATTATCCCTAATCCAGGTCAGTATGATTGATCAATGTTAGATTCCCCATGAGGGCCATGACTGATGATAAGCAAATATTGCATTCTGGCATATCTAATAGCACTTCTGAACTGCAGGCATGCTGGGGTAGTCGCCCAACTATAGCCGAATATCAGAGTCATGTTCATTTTGTTTGCAGAGCTTCGCCATTCAGCATTTCATGGTAATTACTCAAATTAAGAGTTGGTTTTATCATCTGAAAAGATGAAAACATTTTCATATCAACTATGCATAACCTATTCCCCCCTAAAAACACTTTTCTGCATATTACAGGACCTCTCATCCATCACCTGCTCACTCAGCCGGGCCAATCTCAGGTTCTCACATCACGTGAAGATGATTTAAAGCTGAATCTTTTAGTTTGTGAAGAGATGAATTACATCATGCTTGTTGTAGTTCCTTTTAGCATGTACTTCCGGTGAAGAAAGTCGCTGACATGCTCTTCCGTCGAAGAAAACCGATGATATGCTTGCTCTAGTTCCTTCTCATTGTTACCCGTTTAGCATGGAGATGAATGTTAACCGTTTAAGCTCAATCTTGGTGTCTTGCTTCTGCTTCCTTAGTGTCTTTGTTACCAATTCCTCATTATTGGCCTTGAAGCCAGAAGAAATAAACTACTACTGTGAAGATTCACTACAAGAAACTCAAGCTTAACTTGCCTTGATATTTAACCTTGTGACCAACCAAATATTCAATGATTCGCTGCTTGAACTTGAGTAGTCCATAATGTTCTCTGTCAAGACGCTCTTTTACAGCTCTCAGATCCAACTCTCAAGCTCTTCACTGGCCTTTTGCCAAGGCAGATCAGCCAACATATGAAGATAACCTGATGAGGAATGCACAACAGACACATGAGCCAATGCACTGTCTCGAATATAAGCAACACAGAATACCTGGTGTAATGAGATTTGGCAGCACAACATTGTTTAAAAGCATAAATGAATGAATGAGATACAAAACAAAAGTTCTATTAATGTGTCTGGTAGAAACAAAAGCCGTTGACACCGCTAACGCTGACATTGATGACACCGCTAATGCTGACACCGCTGACACAATAATTATTGCCCCCGATACTGCTATACACGTACTAGCTGCTGCAAGTTTGTTTGAGTGTAACAGCTGCTGCAAATCAACACTGCAATACACGAACCACTTAAGCAAACTATATAATTTTCCTATTAACATAACAAACAGTAGATTGTAGACCTAATTAACCACTTAAGCAAACTAAAGAATTAGAAGAAATTGAAGGTTGACATACATACATGTGTTCTAAAATCAAAATAAAAATAAGCTCTTCAAAGAAAACTCCATAATTTTGTTATTACTCTCTAGTCTCTTCATCAGCTTCAGTTACATATATAGTAATACCCCACCATTTCCCAAAAGCAACAGCAAACAATCCTTGAAACAACAATTACTCTCGGTCCAAACTATGGTAGCTTCGATTGCGGGTGAAGATCTGTCCCTGCTAACTAATAAAAAAAGCGAAACTACTTATACTTCGAACATTTTACACTTAGTGATATATTTGGAGGCACCAGTGAGCATAGCATAGCTCCTAGTTCTATTATACAATTTCCCAAAGACCATATGGGTGTGTCTCGCCTCTCAAGGATCACTAGGTTTAAGACTTATTTCTGTGACTGGATACAACAAATGCAACACTTACAATCCTTTTTAGAAACATGAAAAGTATAGATCAGAAGTAGCAATTTAATCAAACAAACAAGCACCTGATCCAATGTCAGCAGACTTAAACGAATAAATTAGCCAATGAAAACAAGTTGAACTCAAATAGACTTCAGGTGCTGAGGGGAAGAGATCAAATAAACTACTAAGAACAACAAAAAGAGAGTAAGAAACTAATTGAAAAACAAGTTTGTTTGAGTGTAACAGCTGTTGCAAATCAACACTGCAATACACGAACCACTTAAGCAAACTACTGAATTGCCTCTACAAAATGGATCAAAAAAAAAACTACCTAATGCATTGATCTGTATCATTTCTAAGCTACTGATCTAAGAACAAAAATAGTCTTCAACGATCTAGAAGAGTGAAGACATATATAAACCCTTCCAAAGCAAGCTTAGACATATATAAACCATTCCAAGGATCTATATCATTTGTATCTTTCTTGATCTGTATAATTTAAATTAAAAAGGAAGTAGACATATATAAACCATTCCAATGCAAGCTTAGTTTCATAAAAAATTGATGTTGAGATACACCCATGCTTGTTGCAGATCTTGAAGCTTAGAACTGCATTACTAAAGTAGCCGATGTTTAAAACTAACCAGATCCAATGCAAGCTTAGTTTCATAAAAAAAATTGATGCTGACATACACCCAGGATACTTGGATAATACCAAATCGACATCTAACAACCCAATTTGCAAACAGCAGGCTAAATGCAGATTCAATACTCTAATTTGCAAGCAAAATCAATACTAAAATATCATCTAATTTGCTAGCAGATTCAATACTATAATACCAATTTGCAAGCAAATTCAATACTATAATATCATCTAATTAGGAACAAGCAGAGATTCAGAAATTTGAAGCCAAACCTAAATAGGTTCGCAAACAAGCTCTCACCCTCCTTCTTCCTGCTGTAGGTTTTCTGAAAATTTGAAGCCAAACCTAAAATTGCAAACAAATTCTCTTCCTCCTTCCTTCTGCAGTAGGTTATCTGATTTGCAAATAGGTCCGGGCTCCTTGGGAAGCAGATTCCGCAAGCAGATCTCGAAAAAGAGTGGTGATGGTGGTAAGGGAGGCGGCCGGTGACGGTGGTGAGGGAGGCGTCCGGTGATGGTGGTGAGAGCCGCAACCAGTTGAAGCAATCGGAAGGGAGATCTCGATTGCAAACAGCCGAAGACCTCCGAAGACCTCGAGACTGAGAGTGGATTCGGAGACAACAGATCTCGACAGAGAGTGGTGATGGTGGTGAGGGAGGCGGCCGGTGACGGTGGTGAGGGAGGCGTCCGGCTATGGCGGCGAGGGAGGCGGCCGGTGGCGGAGGTGAGGGAGGCGTCCGGTGATGGTGGTGAGAGCCGCAACCAGTTGAAGCAATCGGAAGGGAGATCTCGATTGCAAACAGCCGAAGACCTCCGAAGACCTCGAGACTGAGAGTGGATTCGGAGACAACAGATCTCGACAGAGAGTGGTGATGGTGGTGAGGGAGGCGGCCGGTGACGGTGGTGAGGGAGGCGTCCGGCGATGGCGGCGAGGGAGGCGGCCGGTGGCGGAGGTGAGAGCCGGCGTCGGGTAGATCGATTAGGGATTTGAAGGAATGAGAAAGAAGAGGGCGATAAAGATGTCAGCACAGTAAGTTCCGTTAAAAGGGTTGGACAGTTTTGTAAATTTTTCAAATATATAGATACTCCTCTAATTTAGCCATTTTTTATGGATATTTCACAAACTGCCCCTTAAATTTATTGCAAAAATATTTCTTCTTCGACATTTTTATGTGCTATCCATCTAAAAGTTCTTAAAACTCCATTCACCTAGAGTTTGTGTAATATGTAGTCAAACTACCAAATTATTTGGCATTACCTTCTAACCCATAAACACAACAAAAAATAATTGTAGAGGGCCACATTTTTATATCCTGCCCCGGACAATTCAAATCTCAAACCCGACCCTACTAGGAAGGTGAGACATTGACGTTTTGCCACATATATTATATACTGATATAATATAAGCATTTTTTTTATCCAAATTTATATTATTTTGCTATATTGTTTTCATATTATTATAATAGAATAATATATCTAATATATAATGTAAATAAATTATGGTAATATCTTCTATAAAATATAATATATTTTACAAATCCCGTGCGTAATGCACGGGTACTACGCTAGTTATAATACTAAAGGAGAAGTCATTTACGCCATGTGGCGACTTCTCCTTTAAAGTAGGTTATTTTTATTTATCGTTTGTTAATTAATTATTTGCAATTTAAATTACTTATATTAATTATATTATTAATAATAATAATCAATAATCAATTAATTTTTTAAAAATGTGTATCCGGTTGTTATGATTGTTTTTTTAAGTTTTGTTAATTAATTAATTTCAATTTAAATTAATAATAATCAATTATCAATTAATTATTTTTAAACGTGTATCCGGTTGTATTGATTTTATAGGTTATTTTTATTATTATTTTATTTATGGTTTGTTAATTAATTAATTGCAATTTAATTAATTATATTAATAATAATCAATTATCAATTATTTTTTTTAAATGTATATCCGGTTGTTATGATTTTTTTAATGATTTTTTAATTAATTAATTTCAATTTCAATTAAAAATAATTAACTAATTGTTTTTAAACGTGTATCCGGTTGTTACGATTTTATATGTCAATTAGTTTAATTGATGAAAGATATGCCGGTGTTTTAAAATGATATGCCGATTAGTTTAAAATGCGTATCTGGTAGTTATGATTTTTTTGTTAAGCTAAACGATCTTATCCGGCGGTGGTCCCATGGTTTCGCCTCTATATATTAGTTAGTGATTCATGGTATGTCGTATGAAAAGTTTTTTCAACCGAGCTAGATTAAGATTGCCCACAATGTCAAATAATAAAGGTAAGGTGCCCATAGAGAATAATAATAGGAAGCTTCGAAAAAAAGGTACGTTAAATATTATTTTATTTATCTTCGTTTTGTGATTCATTAATAACGTTTTTTATTTAGTTTATTTGTTTGTGCAAATTAGCATCGGATTCATTATGGAGTTCATTTTGGATTTTAGTTTCGTTTTGATTGAATTCCTTAATCACGTTTTTTATTTAGTTTATTTGTTTGCTATTCGCCTTTGGTCCGATGCACTAATCATATGTGCCCAATCCGGGTGCATTGGCATCGCAAGCTCAACTCCAAGCAATACTGGCGGGTGAAGGTCACGATTATAAATTTCAACTACAGGATGAACTATTCGCAGTGGAACGTACTTGATCGTGCAACATCCCAACTTTAATAACTTGACCCAGATTTTCAGCTTCAACTATAAGCCATTAATGCCATATGGAACTATAAGTAAGTTCTTATTATATCAACACTTTGTATCCGTTGAAGCCTGTTTGTCTAAGCAATACAAATTTATTTGTTTGTTGACAGATGACACAACAAAGCTATAGGGCATGCAGTTCTACAATGATCTTCTCATGCAAGTCGGGCCATATGGCAATGTGCAGTCTGAGCTTCTCTTCGGAAATGATTCATCTACTTTCAAATTTATTTATTTGTTATTAATTGATAAGAATTTGTTTTTTTTAATTACTATATGATTTATTAATTTTTTTGGTGAAATATAGGATTTGTTAATTAGATTAGATTAATATATAATTGTTTGTTATTAATTGATAAGATTTTGTTGGTTATTAATTGATAAGAACTAAAACCAATTCATAAAAAAAATTATACATTTTTTTAATATTAAATGTATTAACTTTAAAAAAATAACCGCACAAAAGTGCGGGTACTAAACTAGTTAATAATAATAAAAAAAGTCTTTCTATCCTATGTCCTAAGAGCATAGGATAAAATTCTAAATTGGTAAAGGTTCCCTGCTAAAAAATAAACGACCCTAGAAATCTAATTACAACAAAAGTTAAACTATTTAAAACTATAAAAATATTTCTGAATTAGTACTCTTATCCTATGCCCCAACGACATATAATAGAAAAACCAATAAAAAAAATTACACAAGAGTTGTCTTCCCAAAACCTTGCTCAATCTTGCTATTGCTGGCCAAATCCATATATGAAGAACACATAAACCCTCCACATCCAACAAAAAAAATATAGAAATAAAAATCTCCAAATCAAGGTCACCAATCAAACTATAAATAAGTTGAAAATGAAATTATGAGACCAAACTTAAATGCTAAATCCTCCAAATCGATGAAGAACACCAAATACACATTACATATAAAATCCCCCAAATCATGAAAGGTCACACAAATCAGACCATAAATCGATTGGGAATGAAATTCTAAAATCAAACCTTGTTTAATTTGGGTACTTCTCGAAATAGGAATGGGATTTTTATGTTAATGATGTTGTTAAATTCCCGCGTGTTTTGAATTTGCAAAGTGATATTTTTCGTAAGCCATCAAAATTATGGAGGAGAGGGGCAGGAAAACTACAAAAGAAATAAATTTCATAAGCTCTCAAGAGCTTGTAAAAGAAGTGCTCCAACAAATAAGCAGAGCAAATAAGCAACCTCCGGCTCTTCTTCAACCGCTAGTATTATATATAAACCATTTCACTTGGGAGTTTCAATAGTTCCAATGCAACAAATAACCAAGAAAGAGGAGAGTTGAGCAAAATAGTTAATACACGTAGATAATAAGTTAAAACACTAATTACTAAAAAGAACAACAACTCTGCTAGTATACCTAGCACAACACAACAAATCTCGATGTCTTCGACTCTAGGATCTCAAGCTGAAACTCGGTGATCGGAACTATGAAATGTTCTTTCGATGGCAACCGGGGCCTACAAACTGTAAAACCACTCGAAGATATATAATTGGAGCTCAATTCATTGACACTAAGTAGTGCAACATCTAGATTTCTTCACGGCAGACACATCATCCTTGCCGCCAACATCGATGGTCGTGGTTGGCACCTTGGGCACATAAGTTAGATCATCCCCTGCTTCAAGAGCCTTCTTGCTGACATCCTAGTATATCCGGGTAAGAATGTCTTCTCCTTCTCAGCAAATGTTGTTTGGTCTTCCAATTCTTTCCTAGTTACTCTTTAAAGAGCAATAACATGTCTTATAAGTACAATTCGTTGATAATTCCTTCATGTTCAAGCTTTTAGGGTGTGCAATGTACCCCAAAGAATGTCATCCAAATATGTGTAGATTAAGACATGATCAAATTTCAGAAATTTGCATATAAAATATAGATAAGAAAATTTATTTCATATAAATAGTTAAAGGTGTTCAGGGTGGTTTTTTTTTTATACAAAAGGAGTTCAGGGTTGTGATTTCCAGTAAACCTCATATCTTTCAAAGTTTTTTTTAGATTGTGAATATGTCATAATGACCTAGTAAGAGACGTAACTTTTTACAAATTGGAAAAGCACATACATAAAAGACCAAAAAAGAAGGCAGAGAACAGCAAAATTAAAAGGATTTGGTCAAAACTAAGAAAAACATCAAATTACGAATCAAGCCAAACCTATAATCGAACAAAAAGTGGAATTGATTGTGAGAGAGATATTATCTTCACCTTATTGATAAGGTATCTCAAAGACATTGGAATGCATAGGGATAGGCCTTTCTCAAAGCATTCGTATTCGATTATTTAGTTGAAAACCTCCCAAGCATCCTGACCACAAATGAATCTCTTAATTTCTTTTTCTCATAGGGAAAAATGACAATTTGAATAGGAGATCTCAAACCGAGGGTTACCATTAAACCCGATCAACTTAACAATTTACGTGACGATCTCTTCTATTTCTATGTAAAATGTTTACCTGGTAAGTTATGCTTTTGATATATCTCAGCAAATTGACCACATTTTCGAATTCTCCCTCCCATGTTAACATGCTCCTTGAAGGCATGAATGACCAAAAAAAAAAAACTCCCTGAGTAACTAAAAGGTGAATGACAACTAAATTAGTGACATCAATATAAAATTTTAGTAAAAATGATATAAAAAAAAGTGGGGATAATATGTTCTATTTTATATTCTCTTGGAAATACTTGGTTTATTCATGCAATCTTTGAAATTGAATTGCATTTAAAAAAAATGGGTAAGACCGGTAGTAGGGCTTGTTACCATTGTCGATGCTAAAATAATAAATATCATGAGAAAATCACACCAAAATGAAATTTACCCCAAAATAGCAACATTAAAAAAACAAAATTACATGGATATATATGATGAATCATTTTAAGGCCACATTTTAGAAGGATAATGGGTGGATATAAATAATACACCCATGTTGTGTTTCACTGGGAGCCTGTGAAATCGACTGATCAACTTAGAAACTTCAAACTTATATTCATATGAAATTTGCATATGATACATAATTTCTATTTTCATTCAACTTAGAAACTTGTATAGTTGTATTCATATAATATTTGCATATAAAAAAGTGAAGTCTTCCCAATCAGATTGTCACATTGTGCTATGTAAATTGAAATTTTGTGGTAGGTTTAGCATTTGAAGGTTCAAGCTCCTAAATCAAATAAAAATACCAAGTTATTGATATTACTAAACCTATTCTACCATTCTGTTTCGGCAAAATGAACACAACCAATGACAAAAATAAAGAACCGATCACGTGTCACACTAACTCTGAACAACGAAAGCAGCTCAACCAACTCATAAATTAGTTCAGTTTATATCAAAAATCAGAACAAAGACATCCCAATAACCTTTTGTGCTAATTTCATAATCAAAGTTGAGATTTTAGAGCACCTCTCATTTGCTAAATGCAAAACTTTCATTCATAAAAGAGGAAATCAAAGTTGAGATTTTAGAACAACTTCACTTCTTTCTCATTTCGGCTACAAAATTGGCATATAACAACCCTTTCTTCTCTTGACAAAACCAAAAAGAAACCTATAGAAGGTTACATCTTAGTGAGTGAGGTAACCATCACATAAGTGTAATATTCACAGAGATCAAGCAACGCATCCCTAAAAACCATCACATATTTTTGTATAAACTTAGACTTGGTCATCTTAGTGAGTGCAACAATTTTGACCATAGTTATGATATAAAAGTCATCTCACAATTCTATGTCCCTTTGCTCATCCATAAACTCAAATGAATCAACACAAAATTTAAAACGGGATTATGAAATCACAATCACAAATCACAATCACATTCACATGAGCTACCAACAATCACAAATCAAAATTTCACCAAATAAGCATTTCATCGAACACCTTGTGTGCAATACATTAACCCAAAATTCTCTAACTTAATCAACCTAGTATACAGATCCGATTGGTAAGCAAAGAGCGAATAGAGAGCGTTTTACCTCAATTTGACGCATCCCGCCTTCAATTGCAATCGATTGCCCCCTCCAGCCACCAATTCAGCCGCCCTGACTGATCACCAAATCAAACAAAAACCAACAAACAAATCAGATCAAGAGCCTTCTAATAATATGCAATTTGTAAAGCTAATCAAGAAAAATTCATCAATTGAATAAGGGCGGGGGAGAACAATTGAAGAAGGGCAGCGCGAGAGCATCATCGGCAACCGCTGGAATGTACCACGCACACCCATATTCGGTTCTTCGCGCCACCAAAGTCGGTGTCTGGGCTTCGCTTGGCTCCTCCCAATTCCTCGTCGGGAGCATTATTTGAGTAAGAGATTCCATAGGAGAGCTTCATATTTGGCTTCGAGAGAGGTGACAACCATGGAAGGATTTCAGAGAGAAACAAAGCGTTTATTAAGAGAGTAAAGGCGCTGGCCAAAAAATAATAATTACTAACAGAGTAAAGAGGAGACTAAAGAACTTACCTTTGATGAAGAAAGTGCATTTGAGGAAGAACGATTTGAGGAATTGAGGAAGAAAGATTATAGAATCCATGGTTACTTCAATTTCAGAAAGGGGGTTTGAGCAGTTGAAGAGAACGTGGGTTGAGAAAGTGATTTATTAGGTTGCTCAAAGGATTGACACGTGGCTCAATTTTTGTCGAAGATTTTGCTTCTAAAATAATAAGTATAAGGGGTGGATGTTAATCTCGATTCAAAAGTGATCACCTTGCACATTTACCATAACATTGTACATGTACACAGATCCCAATTAAGTATAACACGAGTTTATCCGACCCCCTACTCACTATTGAATTATAACATACCACGTTCTTTTAGGTCGATAAGTTCCGCATGTAATCACTATTTGAAGATACATGAATGCGTCTTTAATATAGAAATGAAGGGTATATATTTTTGTCCATCCATATCGATCACAAAGCGTGTAAATAAATTAAAAAGTTAGACGTCACATTTTGATTTTTGAAGAGCGTCATAGTACTTCAATGGAAAACTTAGGGGTGTTTTGATGTTTATAATAAACAGATAGCTCCCTTGATTCTCCTTGATGAAATAAATAAGCTATAATATTAACTTTGTAGGTTGATGAAAGACAAGAAATAAGGTATTATAGTTTAATACAAATTGGATATCTTATTATACAAATTTAATATTTTGCTTATATCCATTTTTGTTTAGATTTAAAGATTGTTTTAAATCTAAAATTTGGATAGACTTTGGTTTATATCCATTCAAGGAATATATTTTCAAGTTGCACATAATTTCGATTAAGGTTTAATTAGATTTAGATATACTCCTGCCGTGTTCTAGAAATTATTTGAGTGCAAGATTTCAAATTCGAACCGGACAAGATTCTAGCAACAAAGAAATCTTAGCAGCTGCCCGAAAATCTAGAGAAAGATTTGAAGGAATCCATAATAGAAATCTCTGTAGCAACTCCTCAACTTCTCCAAAACAAAAATCCAAAAGGTTCCTAGTTATTCAAAAATGAAATTGGCATTGGAATGTTGAGAGATTCTAGGAAAGAGATCAGCAGCAATAGAGGAGGCACTAGACTATAAAAACAGAAGAAGATAGAGGAGGCGCTAGACTATAAAAGCGCTCCTCAAGTTCCCATTACCGTCTGTTGTCGATTTGTTCTTTTCTTTCTCCTATTGTAATTGCTTTATATTTTTTAGTATTAGGAAGAACTAGAGCTTCTTAGTATAAGTTAATCCCTGTTATATTAAGAGTATCATATACTCAAACGTATCACACTTCGGTGGGGCAAAAGGGGACTTTTATTTCTCGGTATCTTGGGTTGACTAGATAGAAGCAAGGTAGGATTCGGGATATAGAAGAGAAGAAGTTCTTCTAGGTTGTATCTAGGACTCGTAAAGAAAGAGAAATAAAAGTTGTTTTAATTCTACGGGTTGGATAACCCTAGCTGGAGACGTAGGCTGGTTTAGAGCCGAACTTCGTTAACAAGCTAGTCCAGTGTTATTTATTACTTTCACACTTTTATTTAATTGTTTATTTTTGTAAGAAGACTGCAGTTAGCTTAAGACACCTGAAAAGCATTTCAAGACCTTGAGAAAAAAATTCAAGGACCTTGAGATCGAGTTCACGACCTTGAGATTGGTTATCAAGCCCTTGAAGTTGCTATTGTTGAAGACTTTACGAACAGATTCCATACTCTATTCAACTCCTCCCTCCCCCCCCCCCCCCTTTCTAGAGTATTTACATTATTTTTATTTACTTTAAATTCTCGATTTTTCAATTGGTATCAGAGCTTAACTCACTTATTTGATTTAACAATCTGTGAGATAGATCATGACTACTATAAGAGAAGGTGGATTCGCTCAAGGAAGGTCGCCTAAACGGCCTCCTCTATTATGTGGCGACAACTTTGTGCTTTGGAGGTCCTTGATGCAAATGTTTATCATTTATCAAGATATGGAGCTTTGGGAGCGCATAAAGAAAGGACCACACGTACCAATGAAACCTGGTGCCGCAAGAGGAGAAGTGGCGAAAGCAGAAGAAGAATACAATCAGACCGACCTAGAGAATGTGGCCAAAAACTTTCGGGCCATGAACATCCTATACTGTTGTTTAAACGCTGAAGAATTCAATCGTATTTCATCTTGTATGAGTGCTAATGAGATCTAGGATAAATTGGTGGTGACCTACGAAGGTACGAGCCAAGTAAAGGAAACTAAAATCAACATTTTCTTGCGACATTATGAGCTGTTCAAAATGCTGCCTACGGAATCAGTGAAGAAGATGCTCACAAGATTCAGACAGATCGTCAACAATCTGGATTCTCTCGGCAAAACATTCACAAATGAGGAAAAGGTGAGGAAGATATTGAGGTGCTTACCTAAAGCTAAGTGGGGACCAAAAGTAACCGCAATAGAGGAAGCTCAAAATCTGTCAACTTTGCCTCTGGATGATCTCCTCGGTAAACTAATTACCCACGAGATGATTCTTGATGAAGAAGATAGAGAAGCAACCTTTACTGTGAAGAATTTGGCCCTAAAAGCTAAAAGGGAAGAAGTCACCTCGGACGACGACGAAAGTGAAGATGAAGAGGATCCATTCGCACTCATCGCAAGAGGACTACCCACATTCCTTTTTCATAAAATTTCTCACATTTCTCATCACTCAATGCTTTTTTCATTATAATGCTTTTACCACTCTAACCTCAGTACTGCCTTCTCGTGAATCGCAAACATAGGTGTCATAAATGGCCTCGGATACTTATTGTTTTGGACTCCTCACATGTGTGTCCCATCCTGCGGAACTAACATCTCAAAGCATGCATGGTCTATATATATCTATCATTATCTCCTGAGGTGACCGAATTTTCTTTCACTCGTTAAATTTTCCATAAACTTTCATTTTCCTGTCGAACTTCAATAATGATAATAACAACACAAGCACCATATAACATCTCCAAAAATAACTTTGATTCTCAACATAATCCCTAGATAGGAAATAAGGTAAAGAATAGGCAATATGTAGTATATGTGGAGCAAAACTGAAGTAATGATATGTTGCTTTTGTGATGCAAACAGATATAGGTATGGCTAGGAATGTAAAAATGAGCATTCTATGGAAAATATAAAGTTCTCCATCCTTTTATTGTGCAACGTGTCAAAAGAAACATCAAATTTACCTCACTTTTGTGGTTTTCTCAAATAAAATCGCATTTCATTGAGACTTCCTTTTACTAGGCAATTTTGTGCAATATCCCTAATGAATCCACTCTTGCATCGTCGAGTCTTTCTTTGGCTTCCATGACTCTTTTCTTTGAACATCTTGCAAGCTTTGGACGATGTCCTCACAACTCTCATATAAAATGCCTTTGAATATCATAAGATAGAAAAAAGCAAAAGCAATATCCAAAATATAACAACTAAACTCACACAAGAGTTTTGCCATGTCCTAAAAACCCAGAAAAATATAAAAGTATCCAAAATACATCAAACAAAACCAAGTCATAAAAATAAAGTGCCAAGTTTCTCCCACCCCATACTTAAAATATGCAGTGTCCTCACTGCAAAAAAAAAAACCAAATGGAAGGGGAACTTATTAAATAAACTGTTGAATCTCTAATAAAGAGGCGGAGGAGGTGGCCGAGGCAAACCGCTAAGAGGAGTTAGCTGAGGCCATCCGCCTGGAGGAGGATACTATGGCGGATACCCGTGCTGGTCGTCAGGAGCTCCTCCCTGAGAAGAGCTTCCAGTATGATATGTGAAAGGACCTTGATCGTAGTAGGATCCTCCCTGCTGGTGGTAGTGTGGAGGGTATCCCAGGCTACAAAGAACTGCTCCTATCGGGCATCAATAGTGTCTAATCTGTGACGAAAGTAAGCGAAGTCCTCACGAATAGTTGTGACGTCTTCCCTGATGGCGGCCTGATCCTGTCAGATAGCCGTCTGATCCAACTGTAGTCTATGCAACGGTGCTGCTAAGTCGTCAGGCTGCCCTCCAGCGTAGTGAGGTTGCTGGGTTTGGAAGGAGAGCACCTGGTGCTGAGAATGAAAAGAGCCCTGCTGCTGATAAGGGCTCTGATGTTTTTATGAAGAATGGTAGGAGCCTTGAGGAAAGTAGGGCCCCTGTTGCTGGTAAGAGTGGTACGAGGCTTGAGGCTCGTTGGCATCGTGCGACTGCTGATCATCCTCTTCTTTAGAGGACTCCTCCTTCGAAGATTCCTCCGAAGAAGACTCCTCCATGGCTGCTAAGTCATCATCCTTGTGGTCGTACCAGGGCACACTAACCCTCAAGGTAGGATCATCCTGCGGGGAGATACCTGCAGGGTAGGGGTGCCCTGTCCACGTTTGGTACCAGTCAGGGATATAATGCAGATCCATGTGGTCCTCCCGAATCTGTACTCGTATGGTGTAATGGACCCATGTGTCATCGATGCCCCTCTCTATGACAAGACCTAGGCATAGAGAAGTAGTATCAATATAAGAATAGGTAGTAGCAGTGTACCTCTTAACGGGAATGCCCAGGCGCCTAGCGAGGATGGCCACCATGCCTCCCTCCATGATATGGTCGTTATTTTTGTTGTGGCGCTCAATGTAGTGCTAGAGCCAGGCATGGGTAAGTGGAAGCGGCAGTGACTCAAACAGAATGCGGCGAAGGCATTCTGTCTCATGGTGGTTGGGGCATCTCAGCTCAAAACGCGCTCATAGAGTGCTCCCCAGAATCCAAAAGATGGTCCTGAAGAGGGGGCTGATGATGTTGGTGGAGTAGGTATGTGCGGATGTAGGGCCCTCTATCTCTGTTAGGTAGCTCCATATGATGTTGGGATTCTCAGTGTCGAAGCCATCAGTGACATGAGGAAACTTTAGTAACGCGCTGAACTGCTGGAGGGTAAAGCTGTGGTCAAGATTGCCCAGCCTAAAAGTCACTTCCCGGTGGGACCAGGATGTCTAGCTATCTGTAGGGTATCAAGGAACTCCCCCGTGAGAGAGGGATAGTGGTGCTCAAATGGCTGAAAGAGGTTGCTGGCGTCAAGCCTCCCAAAGGCCTCCTGGTTGCTGTTGTAGGAGGAAATCGAGTTCAATAAATAGTAATATCACTACTAGAAATTTGTTATTTAACATCGAGTAATACCCGATGTCTTTAAAAAAAAAATCGATGTCTATGTGGGGGATGTAAAAAGTCAAAAGTTTTTCACATCGGCCAGAACCCGATGTCTTTGTATGTTATAACATCGTTTATATTATTAAATCTGATGTCTTTGTTATCATATAACATCGATTATGAAATATAACCGATGTTGTAACATACAAAGACATCGGCTATTACCCGATGTTAAAACGTTTTGACTTTTTACAACCCCCACATAGACATCGATTTTTTTTTTTAAAGACATCGGCTATTACCCGATGTGAAATGATATATTTGCAATTTTTTATTATTATCATAGCCTATGCGGGATTTGAACCCGCATCTTTGTGTTTTAACACAACACTCTACCATTTGAGCTAATAGGCTTTAAAAGCAAACAACTGATATCATATAATGATATGGAGAGAAAGAATGAAACATGGCCTTTATGTGAAAAATACTATGGGACACACTTAGGAAAAATGACACACTTTAAATTAGATGGATCCACCATCAATACTTAGCTAGAGTAACCGTGTGGGAATGGGATGTACATAAGGGTTAATGATTAACCGTACCATTTATAAAAAGGATTATCAATGCTCGTGACCTATTACTCCAAATTGCATGAAGTCGAGAAGAAGCTGAAAATCTATTGCCAAAATGGAGCTCTAGTGGAAAACTCAGCATGACTCAATCTTGTGATGTAATCAGAATAAGAGGAACAACCTCTATGCCAGCAGTACATGGGAGACAACAGCCAACACATAGAGGAAACCAGCAACTTGGTTTTTAATTTTTACAGCAACCAAAACAGACGGCAATAGCAGCGCCACCAATAAAAAATACCACCAGCAGGACACTTAAACTGACCCGAGAGCAAACACAGCTAGAAGCACACGGAAGGCAACAAACCTATCAGGTAAGAGCAACAGCACACATATAACAGCAATAACGCCGGTTTGGATTTTACAACACCCAAGAGATCAGAACCACTGCTAGCAACCAGAAATTATAAGATAGAATTTCTGTTCTCCAAGGCATACAAAAGTAATCACCAACAAGAAATTATAAGATAGAATTTCAAGATACCTTGCAAAACCAAGACCATGAACCGCTGCCGCTTCTGCATGACCCGCACCCACGTCTTCTGTTGTAGACCTACGCTTCACAAGTTCAGAAAACTCATGTTTATCAATCCGATTACCTTTAGGGCGAGTGGCACGCATACGAGCTAAACCAAGAGCTTCCCTCATCATCTGTTCCTCCTCTTCTTTTACCCTCTGAATTTCTGCCTTAAGTGCATCCTGATCACCACTTTGAGAATTCTTATCCCTGGTGTACCAGTGCAATTCTTTTCCTGTGCAAGAGAATGATAGTAAGAAACAATTATGTAATCCTAAACTACCATATAAGTAATCAAATAAATTAGCACATTTTCGTCATTTTAATTATGTAATCCTGCAACATAAGCATGTTTACCCTATTCTTAAAGCTTGACACATTAAATAAGTAGTGTACAACATCAAAATAAGACAAGACTCTGGGTAAAGAAAAAGCCCTTAGATTATGTCTCAAAAGAGTCATTGAAATTAGGGTTTTTATCCATGTTTAAAGACTGGTTGAAATGTTTAGACTCACTAACCTGCAACATTCTGATCGAGAAGTTTCCATACACGAGCAACCACCTCCTTCAATAATGAATCAAATGTTTGTCTTGCAGCCGAGCGATGCGCTTCAAGAGTGTTCTCATCACAGTTTCAAGAGAGGTTTTTCTAGTCCTAGTCGATCAAAAACCTGCAAAGTCAGGGATTAATAACTGATGAGTACATCCTGGATGCAAGTGAAAACGTGACGAGAAAAGCTACTCTGCTAACTAGATAGATACTTTAGGTTCTAAAGAGAATCTAAAAATTGCCCCATTTCACTTAAATAAAAGGAAATCTCTATCTTTGAGATAATAGAAATAGTAAGGGAATTAAGTTTCCATATACCTGCACAATTGACAAGGGATTCAATTTTTGCATAGTCCAATGTCCATACCATGTCAGAAAAATAAGCAAGATGAGACCCTGAACGGTGAACATCAATGCCACCTAAGATACCCTATCTCAGCTTATCACATCTTGTATATCAAGTTTAAACCTTCATGTAATAGAAAAATTCACCAGTCAAAACTACACAGCCAGCTGCAGCAACTTCTGATACATTATGACCCTTTAAACCAGGCAAGAATGATCCACCAACAACTGCAAAAGGTGCAAGTTTGTAGAAATATCTTAATTCACCTATTATACAAGAGATTGCTTACATTATGACCCTTTAAACCAGGAAATGCTACGCTACTAAAAAGAAACACTTCTATATCGATTGGAGAAGAAAAGTTTTAAAACATAAACAAAACTAGATTCATCAATCGAGTTATACCACGAGTGGTCAGAATCCCTTCATGTACAAAGCAACAACAAGAGAAAGAGCAAGAGTAATCTGCATGGACAAAAAAGACACAAAGATCAATGTCAAGCTGGATGTTTAGAAAAAGACCAAGCAAGCAACTAGGATCATTAGCAGGAAATGTAACCCCTCGAAGATATTGTATGCGTATATCAGCAGCTATAGAAAATGGGTAGATGTTGTGAGCTGAATCTGTCGTGTTTTACAGTTGCTTTTATATCATTTTCTGCATACATTTCATGCATTTGGGCTAAGATAGTACATAATCTATGTAGTTTATGCTTATTTGCCAAATTATGGAATCTACACTAGTTTTTGTTTAATTTCGCAGAATTTGAGGCAATTTACAGCAGTTCTGAGAAAGGTTGGAAAAGCTCGGAAATCAACTACAGAAGTCCAAGCTCAAAGGATTACAGAACCAGGACGAATCAAGCTGGAAACCCAAAGTTACTTGACATCGAGTTATTTTACTCGATATCGACAAAGGTGTCAGAGCATAGGCCTTGTCGACTAAGGCCAGATCGAGAAGCTGAGCGCCAGAGACAACCCGACTCCGGAGCCTTACTCGATCTCGAGTATACTAGTCGAGATCGACAAACCCTTATGCCATGTCCAGAGTCGAGGAGTTGTGCCAAGTCGAGAAGTCGAGGACTAAAGACACCGAGCACCTAAGCTACCCGATCTCGACGACTCCAGACACCACATGTCCGAGCCTGTCGAGGAGAGGTTGCCCGACATCACCGAGCTAGCCATACTCGACGTCAACGTTACTCGATCTCGAGGAAAGTACTCGATCTCGAGGACCCAGAAGCACCTGTCCGAGCTTGATCGAGCACCAGCTACCCGAGATGGCCAGCCGAGCCAAAATCGACGTCACTCCTACTCGATCTCGAGTAGAGTTTGTCGAGATCGAGGAAACCGTGTCCGAAGCCGCGTTACGCGGTTTGCTGTCCTACGCGGTTTGGGAGTCCTTGGAGCCTAAGGAATCCGAGTTTGGCCGAGATCTTCCTTGCTCACTAGAATATCGAACCACGAACTAAGAAATGCACGAGAGAAAATTGGCTAGTGATTGTGAGGCCCCAATTCTTGACTAGAGGGGACACCAAAGGCCTCTGCCCTTCCATCCGATATAGAGGGATGGCAGGGCTTTTTGTTTTTTCATGTTGTCAAAGAGTTGAACAATGGTTTTTTCGTATTAACACATGGAAGACTTACCTACTTTGGATATAATTTCCCCTTATAGATTTAATTCCTTTATTGCATTTATTTATCATTAAGCTTTTAGATATAGATTTAGATAAAGATAGAGATATTCTACCCTTGAATAGCAAGGAGTAGAAGGCTATAAATAAAGCCCATGGGGCTGATTTTAGATTCATTCAATTCACAAGTTAGAGAAGTAGTTCCACAGAGACGGTTTAGGAGTTAAAAGGTTTTAGGGTTTTGGCGTTCAACGAAAGTTGGAGTGCCGAGATTGAAAAAGGCTTTGAATTTAGTTTAATGCAAGTTTCTTTTCATACATCAATGTCTACTATTGCGATGAAGAGCGAGTAGTCCACCCACTTTTGGGGCTGGGGTGAGCCCGACGGTGACCATGTGAGGTGATGCGGTAAAGGTACAATCTTTTTATGCAATCCGTCTTCTATCCCTATGAGCATGATTCTTTTGCGAGAGTTGAAGGTGATCATTGTTTGTGTTATTGAAGTGAAAGTGAATTTAATGCAACTTGGATTAATTATGTGAAAAGGGTTAGTAACAATTAGGGTTTATGCGAAAGCCTCTATATGCCTATTTGTTAATAACGAAAGTTATTTTGATGGAAACCATGATCTTTTATGCCTTTATGTGTTACTTTGCATGGTTATCGTTGTGGCGTTGATACCCTGGCTTTGGAAGTCTTTTTATATATTGATTTATTTCGTCAGAAATCTACGATTCTGTGTTCGAAGTTGGCATCTTTAAATTTCTGTCTTTTTACTCGATCTAGGGTACTGTTGTCGATCTAGAGGAAACCTTAGTCGATCTCGAGTAGGGTTTGTCGAGATCGAGTACAGTGTCTGAGTTTCTGCTTTTGTTGATCGATTCTGAGTTTTCTGTCGTAGCTGGCTTTTGTCGATCTCGAGTTCTGCTTTGTCGAGATCGACATGCTTCTTTCTTTGCCTTTATTTATGCTTTCGTTTGTTATTTCTGTCTTTGTTTCTTTGTTTCTGTCTTTTGTTTGCTTTTCTGTGAGATTTACAGCTACCTAGGATCCGCTGACACGCTTCCTCGTGGATCGATCCTGACTTCCCACTACTGCATAGAAAGGAGGTCTTGTAATTATTTGCTGGGGCACGAATCTGGTTTGATTTATTTTATTATATTTTGAACTTGATTTCCTCCTACAACAAATTGGCGCCGTTGTCATGGAAGCAATCATTCGCGCCTTAGGTAGTCAGATCTCACTTTTCTCTTGAGTTACTTTGCAGGTATATGCGTCGTTCTGGTCGAACACCTGAGTTTGACGCCTTAGACGATCCGGAACGCCTTTTACACATCCAAGCTAAGCTAAAGAGAGCCATGGCGGCCATAGAAACACAGGAACAGCTGATTGCGAGGCTTACAAGGGAACTGGCCGCTAAAGATGCTGCTATCGCCGCTGAGAAAGCAGGAAGGGAACAAGCAGAAGCTGAGCTTGCCCTATACCCAACCACTGCAGAGGACTATATGCACCCGACTCTCGTCGTGCCTGAATCGGCCATTCTAATCCCTGAAAACAACTATGAAATTCGCACTCAATTCCTTATTGAAATTAAAAATCATGCTTTTCATGGTAGATTTAATGAATGCCCTCTGCGTCATATTACCAACTTTACTGACATGTGTCGCTCTCTTGCTGAAGGTACCACCTTGGAGTACATCCTGATGAAAGCTTTTCGTTGGTCTCTCGCTGGTCCTGCATTGAAATGGCTGGAAGGACTGAAACCACGATCTCTCACGACATGGGCTCAAGTGAAGCAGGAATTTCTCAATAAATTCTTTCCTCTTGCTAAGACAGCGCTCCTACGCCAAAAGATCACATCTTTCAAACAGCAACCTGGGGAGCCGCTGGCAAAGGCTTGGGAACGCTATAAGGATCTACTGCGATCATGCCCAACACATGGACAACAACCCTGCATAGTCCAAGAGATCTTCTTTAATTCTCTAGACTTGGCTGCAAAGGACAGAATCAACACATATACTCACTATGAGTATTTGACAATGCCGCCTGCTGACGCATGGGCTGCTCTCGACAAGCTGACCAACTATGACAACAAGTATGGGACTCCAGTCACCTATGAGGAGAACCCCTACGCCAGGCCAGCACCATCCATGCCCCTCTATGAGCCCCCTAAGGAGATTGATCCAGATGTAAGGGAGCAGTACTACAGAGATCAGAATAAGAAGCTCCTTAAACAAGTAAAGTATCTTTCTGTCAACCAGCCTTGTATTGAATGCGGATCACATAGGCACACCACTACTGAGTGCCCACATACTGAGCAAGTCAGGCTGGCAGAATACCATGAAGAGGCAGCTTACGCAAGGGGTTCCAGTCGCTACATGGGGAACCAAAGGTTTCAGCAACTACAATGGAACCAAGGTGCCCCTAGGAACCCCCCGCCCTACAGAGCTCTAGGACATCCGGAAAGGGACCAGAAAAGGGATGATCTGCAGACAATCCTTGACGAGATGCGGAAGAACCATTCAGACACCAGGCAGTCCTTCAACTCAGTCTACACTCAGATACAGGGTGTCAACTCTAGGCTTGGGGAAATCGATGTCTGGAGAAAGTCAATGGAAATACAGATTGGCCAGCTAGCAGCAGGAGTCCCCAGGCAGACAGGTTCACTCCCAGGATATTCAGAACCAAATCCCAAGGGAAAGACTGGTCACATCGCTGCTGTAAAACTCAGAAGCGGCCATCAACTGCAAGAGCCAGAGGTCGGAAAGCAGCAGGGCGGAGAAGCTAAGAAACAACTCGATCTCGAGCAAGGGCAACTCGATCTCGAGGAACAATTGGGCAATCCTTCATCTGCACAGCACAAGAACTCGAGATTGACTACAGTAGTCGATATCGAGAAGGATCAGGTCGATATCGAGGAGAGCCCAATCGATGTTAACCCTTCTACAATACCTCCGACATCTGTTCTGGCTCCAAATTAGAAAAAGAAGCTGCCCTTCCCAACAAAATCTCCAAAGGATCCAGCAGAGAAGAAATTTCAGCGTTTCATCAAGATGCTTTAGAAGCTCAACGTCAACATTCCTTTCACAGAAGCTCTTAATGAAATGCCATCCTACGTCAAATTCCTCAAGGATATTCTGAGCAAAAAGCGATCAATGGCTGAGATTACAGAGGAGTGCAGCCACATGGACATACTTGAAAAGAGGCCAGATCCAGGTAAGTTTGCTATAACCATTGGATTTGGTCAATACAAATTTAATGCTTTATGTGATCTTGGAGCCAGTGTGAGTATAATGCCTTTAACAATTTGGTCCAAGATTAAGATAGGTGCCCTGGAGCCTGTGGATGCTAAGTTGTATATGGCCAACAACACTGTGGTCATTCCAACAGGCATGGTGGACAATGTGTCAGTGCAAGTAGGTAAGTTTTTTGTCCCTACTGATTTTCTAGTTATTGATATGGCGGAAGACCCTGCTTGTCCTATTATTCTAGGAAGGCCCTTCTTGGCGACGGTGGATGCCAACATAAGCGTACGGAAAGGAGTGCTCCCTTTCAACATCAGCGATGAGGTGATTGAGTATTCTTTTAATAAAACTGAAAGGCATACAGGTCCAATGGAAGAGGTAAAATCTATCTCAGCTGGCTACATTACTTGTGGGGAGCCTAAGGTAAGAAATATGACGCCTAAAGAGCTGGAAAAGAGGGATATGGATGCCCAGGTGGAGAAGATCATGGCCATCCTGAATGAAGAAATAGAGGATCCACTCGACTCAAACCAAGGTACGTCGATTTGGACTAACTATTTTTCGGATGCCTTAACAGGAAGCAAGTATGGGGTCAATGTCGACAGAATTCCTCGATATCGATGATTGTGGTTGATCTCGACCAAAACCAGAAGCCTCCACCAGCACCAGCGTCGTCGACCAGCCAAACAGAAGCTCAGCACTCCTCGAGATCGACCAAGAACCCGCTGCATCAACTTCTCCTTCCTCGACGCTGACTCCACCAGAAGGGCAAGACTCCTCGAGATCGACTAACCTTGTCGAGATCGACCAAGCCTCACCCTCCCCAGCTCCTGCATCCTCGAGCAGTCCACCACCAGAACCTGAAGAGTTTTCGAGATCGAGTACTCCTACTCGAGATCGACCAAACACCGTGGTCCCCGATTCCGTTTTTGCGAAGGTAAGCCAAGGTATGGATCTTTCTTCTTCTATTTCTATTAAAGATTTATCTATACATAGGAGAGGTTTGCCTTGGTATGTGCGCTTATGTAGGATATCCAATGATGAGCCTAAGGAGTATGAAGTTGGAGACAAGCTCTATGTCTCCAAATCAAAGGATCATTGGTTCCCTAACAAAATCAACAAGAAGAGGATGGGACCTTTCGTGGTGAACAAAATCCATTCTGAAGGATTGCAGCTGATGGACAAGAATGGAGTCTTATTTGAAGCCCAAGCTACATGGGCCCTGCAAATGCCACCTTGAGCTTAATGGAGAAAGTCGGCCTAGCGACTACAAAATCTAGAGCTTGTACATAGACATTTATATTTGGGACTTTTTGGACATTGTTTTGTTTGTTTTTGGTTTTGAACATTTTAAGTTTTTCTATTGTGGGTATATATCTTCTATACTTTTCAGGTCCAAGCAAGCTATATTCAGACTCGGCCCAGGCATTCTTTCATTCGATATTAAGAGGCTATGCACACCTGTCTAGTGAGTTTCTTTCTTTACCCTTGTTTTTATATAGTGAGGACACTGTAATGTTTAAGTATTGGGGTGGGGGAAAGGCTTACTTTGTGCATATTTGACATATTTGTGCATATTTAGAATTTATTTCTTTGAATTGCTTATACATGGCTATTTTGGAATTCATTATTGATATCTATGTGCTTATATGCATGTTTTCCAAAAGTTTGAAAAATGACCCCCATTGAAAATTTTGTCATGGAAGCTTTATTAAACTCGACGATGCAAATTTGGATTCATTAGAGATATAACATGAAATTGCCTAGTAAAGAGAAGTCACAATGAAGTGCATATTTTTATGAAAACCATGAAATGAGGTAAAATTTGATGTTGCTTTTGACATGTTGCATGATAAGATGATGGAGGACTTTATAATTCCATATAATGCTCATATGTTTATATTTCTAGCCTTACCTATGCTTATGCATTACACAAAAGCCATATTATGCCTTATTTCATATATTGCTCCACATGAACTAAATATTGCCCATTCTTTACCTTATTTCCATCCGGGGATTATGTTGAGAATGATGTTACATTATGGAGATTATCATATGGTGTTTGTGTTGTTGTTGTTATCATAATTGGAGTTTGGCGGGAAAGTTTGAAAATATATGGAAAATTTAATGAGTGAAAGAAAATCCAATCACCTCAGGAGATAAAGGTAGATTGACCCTGCTCGCTAAGATAATAGTTTGGCGAGATGGGACACATTGTAAGGAGTCCAAAGCACTAAGTATCCGGGGCCATTCATGACACCCATGTTTGCGACTCGCGAGAAGGCAGTGCTGAGGTCAGAGAGGTAAAAGCATTATTGTTGATAAAAGCATTATGAAAGGTGATGAATCTTATGGAGAAAGAATGTGGAAATTCAGTTTGGAAATACTCCATTTCCCCGGATCATTAGCACCACATTGCCAGAAATTGCCCACCTTTAGCCTTTTACCAATTCTACTCCTTATTTGAGCTTAAATTAAAGTCCTCTTGATTATTAATGCTTTGTCACTTATGAATGTTTTGCATAACCCTCCTTTTATGAGTAGATGTTGCTTTTGTATATTTGCACATGCATTGATCTGTGACACTAGTACTTTTTCGAGGATGATAATTGATTGCAGGGTTATATAAGAATGAATCTGATATGTTGAGAGTTTTGATTCCTTCCCATGAATAACAACTAAAAGTATTGCTTGAGGACAAGCAAGCTTAAGTATGGGGTGTTTGTTGTGAGCTGAATCTGTCGTGTTTTACAGTTGCTTTTATATCGTTTTCTGCATACATTTCATGCATTTGGGCTAAGATAGTACAAAATCTATGTAGTTTATGCTTATTTGCCAAATTATGGAATCTACACTAGTTTCTGTTTAATTTCGCAGAATTCGAGCCAATTTACAGCAGTTCTGAGAAAGGTTGGAAAAGCTCGGAAATCGACTACAGAAGTCCAAGGTCAAAGGATTACATAACCAGGACGAATCAAGCTGGAAACCCAAAGTTACTCGATATCGAGTTATTTTACTCGATATCGACAAAGGTGTCCGAGCACAGGCCTTGTCGACTAAGGCCGGATCGAGAAGCTGAGCGCCAAAGACAACCCGACTCCGGAGCCTTACTCGATCTCGAGTATACTAGTCGAGATCGACAAACCCTGATGCCATGTCCAGAGTCGAGGAGTTGTGCCAAGTCGAGAAGCCGAGGACTGAAGACACCGAGCACCCAAGCTACTCGATCTCGAGGAGGCTACTCGATCTCGACGACTCGAGAAACCACATGTCCGAGCCTGTCGAGGAGAGGTTGCCCGACATCACCGAGCTAGCCATACTCGACGTCAACATTACTCGATCTCGAGGAAAGTACTCGATCTCGAGGACCCAGAAGCATCTGTCCGAGCTTGATTGAGCACCAGCTACCCAAGACGACCAGTCGAGCCAAAATCGACGTCACTCCTACTCGATCTCGAGTAGAGTTTGTCGAGATCGAGGAAACTGTGTCCGAAGCCGCGTTACGCGGTTTGCTGTCCTACGCGGTTTAGGAGTCCTTGGAGCCTAAGGAATCCGAGTTTGGCCGAGATCTATCAACATCTATCTATGGAGACAAGACCTATCAACACATGGAAGACTTACCTACTTTGGATATAATTTCCCCTTATAGATTTAATTCCTTTATTGCATTTATTTATCATTAAGCTTTTAGATATAGATTTAGATAAAGATAGAGATATTCTATCCTTGAATAGCAAGGAGTAGAAGGCTATAAAAAAATCCCATGGGGCTGATTTTAGATTCATTCAATTCACAAGTTAGAGAAGTAGTTCCACAGAGACGGTTTAGGAGTTCAAAGGTTTTAGGGTTTTGCCGTTCAACGAAAGTTGAAGTGCCGGGATTGTAAAGGCTTTGAATTTAGTTTAATGCAAGTTTCTTTTCATACATCAATGTCTGCTATTGCGATGAAGAGCGAGTAGTCCACCCACTTCTGGGGCTGGGGTGAGTCCGACGGTGGCCATGTGAGGTGATGCGGTAAAGGTACAATCTTTTTATGCAATCCCTCTTCTATCCCTATGAGCATGATTCTTTTGCGAGAGTTGAAGGTGATCCTTGTTTGTGTTATTGAAGTGAAAGTGACCTTAATGCAACTTGGATTAATTATGTGAAAAGGGTTAGTAACAATTAGGGTTTATGCGAAAGCCTCTATATGCCTATTTGTTAATAACGAATGTTATTTTGATGGAAACCGTGATCTTTTATGCCTTTATGTGTTACTTTGCATGGTTATCGTTGTGGCGTTGATACCCTGGCTTTGGAAGTCTTTTTATATATTGATTTATTTCGTCGGAAATCTGCGATTCTGTGTTCGAAGTTGGCATCTTTAAATTTCTGTCTTTTTACTCGATCTAGGGTACTGTTGTCGATCTAGAGGAAACCTTAGTCGATCTCGAGTAGGATTTGTTGAGATCGAGTACAGTGTTTGAGTTTCCGCTTTTGTTGATCGATTCTGAGTTTTCTGTCGTAGCTGTCTTTTGTCGATCTCGAGTTCTGCTTTGTCGAGATCGACAAGCTTATGTCTTTGCCTTTATTTCTGCTTTCGTTTGTTATTTCTATCTTTGTTTCTTTGTTTTTATCTTTTGTTTGCTTTTCTGTGAGATTTACAACTACCTAGGATCCGCTGACACGCTTCGTCGTGGATCGATCCTGACTTCCCACTACTGCATAGGGAGGAGGTCTTGTAATTATTTGCTGGGGCACGAATCTGGTTTGATTTATTTTATTATATTTTTAACTTGATTTCCTCCTACAACAGTAGATTAGACCCTAGAAATTGATTTCACAAATGAAAACCTAAAAATCAAATTCACAATCCCTAAAAATCTAATTCACAAACTAATAAACTTCACAAATAATCAAATCCCTAAATTGAAACCCTAAACCACTGACTTCTAAATAATCAAAATCTCTTACCTCCAAAAAATCAAAACCTTAAGCCCTAAATCCCTAATCTTGAATTGAAAATCAATTTCAAATAGAACAAGCAAAGTGGAAATCGAAACCTAATCTAAAAAGGAACAAATGAATCGAAGGCATCAATTTTTATTTCTAGAAAGATTTCAGTGGCTACCAATCTTTCTTTCTCGAAATTTATGCATACATTTCGTCAAAAGAAGCCAGCAAAGTGGAAATAGACACTAGCTAGAAAAGAGGCAGAAAGAAATTGCGTAACCTGCAACCTCTGACTGAGAGGGACGAGAGTGCGAAAACTGCGATGTGCGAGAGTGAGCGATGGATGAAAGGGTGAGAGACATGAGGCGAGCACAACTTGGCGAGTGGAAGAGAATCGGAGAAGGAGGCCTACTAGAGCGAGAGAGAGGGAACAAGACAACGAGTGAAGATGATGAAGCCAGTGGGAGAAGGAGGTCGGATTTAGAGGGGATTTGGAGCAGAGAGAAGGAGACGATGATGAGAGAAGGATTTTCTTCCGCGCTGGTATGGTTGGAGGAAGGAGGCCGGCTAGATTTCGCTCCAGCGAGAGCGAGAGAGGAGAGAGACTCTAGAAGGAACGTGGAACCTTAGGTTGGAATGGAGTCAGTGTTGGATATAGTCGGGAATCTCATGGGCGGGCATTCAAATTAATTCATTATTTGATTCCGCGTTTTTTATAAAAAAATTCAAAACAAATATTTAACATCGGTCTAAAATATATGGTGACGTCGATTTTATTTTTAACATCACACATTTAGAAAGCGATGTTAAAAAATTATTTAACATGGCAGGTTTTTCTGACCGATGTTAATGAACCGATGTTAAATAACAGAATTCTAGTAGTGTATAAATCAAACCAGATTTGTGCCCACACAAATAATTACAAGACTTTCTCCCGCTGTAGCAAAAGGTAGCCAGGTTCGATCTTCAAGGAAGCGTGTCAGTGGATCTAAGATAGCCAGAAAATCACATTCAGAAACCAACTCAGAGTACTCGACCTCGACTAGGGTGTAGTCGACAGGGGTCTTTTACAGTCGATTTCGAGCAGAAACAGCGAATCCAGGCAACAAGATTAGTCGACGTCGACTAGGTTTCCTCGACGTTGAGTAGGTGGCCGTAGTCGAGTACCTGTAGAAACAAAAATGGCAATGATATCGCTTGATCGAGTGATTAGTGGTCGGCGTCAACTAGGCTTAGTCGAAGTCGAGTAGAACTGTAGAAACGTAACGAATGCTAGGGTCTACAGATTTCGAAATAAATAAAATGAAAGAAAACTTCCAAGACCGGGGTTTGCAAAAACGATAACCAAACATGCATAAGGCAAGATAAAGAGAGATAATCATGCAATCACATCAAAGGATCAAGCTTTCGCCTTTTCCAACAATTAGACAACTCTTTCAAGAAACCCTAATTGTATCTACCAATTTTATGTTTATAATCCAAGTTGTTAACATGAATCTCTATTAATTAGGTAATAAACATAATAAAGATAATGGACGATCAAAACATAATAAAAGCCGAATCTTTACCTTAAGCATGCATGGCTATCGTCGGGCTCACCCTGACCCTAGAAGTAGGTGAACTACTCGTTCATCATCATAGGAAAACTCATCAATAATAAAAGAAAACTAACTTGCATTAATAAAATAAAACTTACAACCGATCAAAGCCAAATCCGCTCTCGCATGACAAAACACCTTTCGACCTAAGCTCTCTATCTCAGTAAGGAAGGCAGTGCGAATTTCAAAGTCATTAGGAGGGACTAGAATAACCGATTCAGGCACTATCAGTGTCGGGTGCATGTAATCCTTTGCAGTAGTTGGATAAAGGGCAAGCTCAGCCTCCATCTGCCTTCTTTGTTCTGCTTCCCGCTCAGCGCGTGCTCTCTCAGCGGCGAGAGCAGCATTGTTGGCTACTAGCTCCCTCTGAAGCCTCTCGATCATATGAGCTTGTGTTTCTGCGTCTGCCATGACTTTCTTTAGTTTAGAGTGGATGTGAAGAAGGCGTTCTAGATCGTCTAAGGCCTCAAACTCAGGCGGTTGACCAGAACGGCGCATACAGCTGCAAAAGAGAACTTAAAGAAAAACATAAAATAAAGCTATCTAAGGGGCGAATGATTGCTTCCCCGGCAACAGCGCCAATTTGTTGTAGGAGGAAATCGTGTTCAATAAATATTAATATAAATCAAACCAGATTTGTGCCCACGCAAATAATTCTAAGACTTCCTCCCGTTGCAGCAAAAGGTACTCAGGTTCGATACTCGTGGAAGCGTGTCAGCGGATCTCAGATAGCCATAAAATCTCGTTCAGAAACCAACTCAGAGTACTCGACCTCGACAATGGTGTAGTCGACAGGGGTCTTGATCAGTCGATTTTGAGCAGAAAGAGCGAATCCAGGCAACAGGAGTAGTCGACGTTGACTAGGTCTCCTCGACGTCGAGTAGCTGGTCGTAGTCGAGTACCTACAGAAACACAAACGACAACGATCTCACTAGATCGAGTGATTAGTGGTCGACGTCGACTAGGCTTAATCAAAGTCGAGTAGAACTGTTGAAACATAACGAAGGATAGGGTTTACAGATTTCGAAATAAATAAAATGAAAGAAAACTTCCAAGAACAATGATGCAATCACATCAAAGGATCAGGCTTTCGCCTTTTCCAATAATTAGACAACTCTTTCAAGAAACCCTAATTGTATCTACCAATTTTATGTTTATAATCCAACTTGTTAACCTGAATCTCTATTAATTTGGTAATAAACATAATAAATATAGTGGACGATCAAAACATAATAAAAGTTGAATCTTTACCTTAAGCATGCATGGCTATCGTCGGGCTCACCCCGACCCTAGAAGTAGGTGAACTACTCGCTCATCATCATAGGAAAACTCGTCAATAATAAAAGAAAACTAACTTGCATTAATAAAATAAAACTTACAACCGATCGAAGCCAAATCCGCTCTCGCATGACAGAACACCTTTCGACCTAAGCTCTCTATCTCCTACTCTCTAACTCTTATGTTCTCTCTGAATTGGAATGAATCAAAAACTAGCCCCATGAGCTTTATTTATAGGGCTTAATCATTGCTATTCAAGGTAAGCAAATTCTATATATTCCGAAAGATATAAATTTGGATAAAAGAAAGATAAATCCTAAAAGGTAACAAATAAATCTTCATGTGGTATATAACTCCTCTTCCATAGATAGATCTTGATAAAATCTTGATGGAACCGGTCTTGCTTAGTGCCCAAGTAGTACACACGTCCTCGGATTGGCCCAATGGACTCACGGCCCAAAAACAGCGTAGTCGACATCGAGTAGTCTCCTCGATCTCGAGTGATCTTCAGTGTCTCGAGTAGTCTTCTTCTTGTCGAGCTCGGGTAATCTTCCAAGTCTAGTCGACGTCGAGTACTCTTCACGTCTCCTCGTCGAACTCGAGTGGGTCTTTGTAGTGGTCGACGTCAAGTAACGTACTCGACGTCGAGTGGTCGTCATGCTCGAGTGACCTTCGTCTCCAGTCTTCGACTTGGTTTTGCTCCCAGCTGTAGTCGACGTCGAGTAAGCTTGTCGACGTCGAGTAGAATCCTGCCTTCGTCTTCTTCTTTTGGTTTCGTCCCGGAATGGCTCCAAATTCTGCAAAATTCAACCAAAACTCGTGTAGACCTCTATTTCTGGAAAATAAGCTTATACTACACAAATTCAACATATTCCCAACCCGAAATATGCAATGTACTTAGAATAAGGAGCTAAAATGTGCATAAATACATGGTTACTTTAGTGGACATCAGATGCCGCAATGCATCCCTAGTAGTTCCATGTCAGGTCGGTAGTACCAGTGAGCTCTCAAGGCTCGTGTCGTGAGAGCTCTAGCGAACTAACGCTGTGATGGGTCAGGGAGCTCCACTCCGTCAGTGCTGGGGTTTTCGAAACAAAACATTATCTGCAAAGAAAAAACAATAAAGGTAATTTCTATGCAAACAAAATGAAAGCATAAAAGAACCTCATACTTAGTTTCTGAAACGAGCTTGAAATAATAATAAAATAGACCTAAGCTAGCTCATATTGTAAATCTTGCATAAATCCAAATAACATGCTCAAAAGAAAAAAAGATCCATCTAAGAAAAATATATTCAAGTTAATAATAAGGAACAAATTATTAAAGAAATTTAAACCAAAATCATCCATAAACCCATAAATTCCAATTTCATGAAATTTATCAACAATATGCATAAACTAAGTATATAATCAATCCCAAAATCAATAAAATGCAGCAAATCTAAAAATTTCAGCCCTTATACATAAGCGATATAACTACCCTAAATTATCAATTTTAATTTCCCGTGTAAATTTCAAACCGTTAACGATAAATATTCAACTCAATATCAAATCTCTACCTAAGTTATCAAAATTAGATCCAAATATGAAAATAAAGAGGATAGGGAGAGAAATCATACCAATAGAGTTCCGAAAGTGGGATCGAAATCAACAATAAATAAAATTATGGTGGGATCTCGTTTGAATCTTCAAGAAGATGCAAATAAGGTGTGGTAGGTACTGTTGGTGGCAGCGGAGACTGTTGTAGGCCGGAGGGGGACATCAGGTGCCGAATGTGGCTGTTGGTGGTGCTCAGAGGGTTGTGGTGAGCGGCGGTGGTCGAAGACGGGTGGATATGGGGAAGGGCGAAAGGAGGTGCGATTTGGGGTGGGTGCGCAGCTGTTGTGAAGAGAGACGAGGACTGTTGCGCGACGCTTAGAAGCGACAGATCCGGGCTCCGGGGTGATGACGGTGGTCCGATGATGTAGTTGGATGGAGGGGGTGGCCGAATCTTGTTCATGGAGAAGAGGAAGGAGGCGACAGTGTGTGGGTGCGAGAAAAAGAGAAAGGAGAGGCTGTGATTCTCAGCTTGGTGTGGTGCTGCGAGGGAGGAGCTTTGTCGAATCTGAGCAGGGCCGGTGAGTAGACCGGAGGGTGGTCGAAAAAAGAGAGGAGCGAGGGATGGCGGCTAAGAGTGAGAGAGGTGGAGGGGGGAATGTTTGAGATCGAGAGAGGCGAGGAGAGAGGTAAGTTCCAGGGGGTTTATAAAATAAATGAAAAGGAAAAGGAAAAGGAAACACCCTACTAGGTTTCACTCAAGGTCGAGTGAATGAGTCGACGTCGATTTAGACCTTACCTGTGCGTGGAATCGGTCGACATCGAGCCATCAGACTCGACGTTGAGTGGCTCCCCTAATCTCTATCGTCTGAATGGTTGTGCGGTCCACAGGAGTCGAGGTCGAGTGAACGAGTCGACGTCGACTGGGCTGCTTGCCTTGTTTCTCTCAATTCCAATGGTTTGCCTTGTCTGTGTGATTTCAGTCGATGTCGACTGGACCTAGTCGACGTAGAGTTCCTCTCCTGTGCTCTGTATCGATCAAGGAGACAAGAAAACTTGCACAAAGTAAAAGAGAAATTAGAGGAAAATAAACTTAAGGAAAAAAGGAAATAGAAATAGCGGGTTGCCTCCCGTAAGCGCTAGAGTTTAAGTCGCTAGCTCGACCTACTTTCCTTTTTAAGCTTTAGTTCAACGCCAGAGTGGCGCGAATCTCTTCCTTAGGGTCATCCTTGTCATATTATTTCTTGACCCTGTGTCATTTTACCTTGAAGGTGGTGCCATTGTCTCCAATTAACTCCACCGCTCCATGAGCGAAGATATGTTGAACCGTGAAGGATCCACTCCATCATGTCCTTAATTTCCCTAGAAACAAGCGAAGTCTAGAATTGTATAAAAGAACCGTGTCACCTACCTTTTATGTCTTGGGTACTAGCTTTCTATCGTGCCATTTCTTCGTGCACTCCTTGTAGATTTTAGCATTCTCAAATGCCTTTAATCGCAACTCCTCGAGCTCTTGCAAGTCGATAAAACGTTTCTTACCTGCCTCGTCGAGATCCATGTTGAGCTCCTTAAGAGCCCACATCGCCTTCTCCTCTAATTCGACGGGAAAATGGCATGACTTTCCATAAACCAAGTTGTAAGGAGTTGTCCGCAATGGTGTCTTATAGGTCATCCGATAGGCCCAGAGCGCCTCGTCAAGCTTAGACGACCAATCCTTCCTCCAGCGAGAAACTGTTTTTTTCCAAGATGGCCTTAATTTGACGATTGGGAACCTCCACTTGGCCACTAGTTTGGGGATGATAAGGTGTTTCCACCTTGTGCGTCACCCCATACTTAGCCAAAAGAGCTTCAAATCCTATTTCGATGAAATGCGAGCCATCATCTAAAATAAGAACTCTAGGAACAACAAAGCGAGGAAATATGTTAGTTTTAACAAAGTTTGAAACTACCTTCGGGTCGTTTTTCCTAGTAGCAACAGCCTCAACCCATTTAGAGACGTAATCGTCCACCACGAGTATATATTTGTAGGGTTTTGATGCAGGGAAAGGTCCCATGAAGTCAATGCCCCAAACGTCGAATAATTCCACCTCTAGAATCCCTATGAGCGGCGTCTCATTCTTCCACGTAATATTGCCCGCTCGTTGGCACTAATCGCAAGACGTGACATAAGCCTACGCATCCCTAAAAATATTAGGCCAATAAAAACCACATTGTAGTACCTTCGCTGCAGTTTTGAAGCCATTTGCATGTCCGCATGTAGGGAGAGTATGGAAATGGAGAATGACACTCTCAACTTCATCCTCCGGGATATAATATCGAAAGATGTGTTCCTTTCCCCGCTTAAACAAGTAAGGTTCATCCAAATAGTATTGCTTGACGTCGTTTCTCATTCTCCAAATCATCATTGTGAAGTTTCAGAGAAGAGAGGTTTTGCTTGAGATCAGAATTCTATGATGTCAAGGTCTTGACTTTAATGTCAAGAGCCGACTGAAAAGATTTAAGATTGCTCATTTTTAGCGACATTTCAGTTATGCTCTTCTGTTGATCTTTCAGCTTCTTCTTTAAGATGTTGATTTCATCATTGTAAATCTCTTCATTAGAAATCATATTTTTTAGAAATTCAGATAGAATAGCAGGAGGACTAGACATTAAAATTTTTACCACTTCCTCAAGGTCTTGATTCTTAGTCTCATTATGTTCAGCCATTAAACAAAGATTTGCCTAATCACCTTTCGTGTCTGAGTCATTTGAGGAATTTGAGTCGCTCCATGTGGCTAGCATGGCTTTCTTTCTTTGCTCATTTCTCTTGAACTTGTTTCTTTTCTTCATAAGACATTCTTTCACAAGGTGATCTGTTTCACCACATTCAAAGCAAGTTAGTATTTTCGGCTTTTTAGAGGAGTTGGAGGACTTACCTTTGAACTTAGATGATCCAAGGTTGTCTCGATTAGAGAACTACTTTTTCATCTTTAGGATTCGTGCTTGTCCTCGAGTGATGAGGGCAAAAGGATCTTCCTCGTCATCACTTTCATCATCGTCGGTTTGTACTTCTTCCTTCTTTTCCTTGAGAGAAAGATTTTTGGTTGATGAGGGGACTTCTCCATCTTCTTCATTTAGAATCATCTCATGTGTGATTAGCTTTCCAAGAAGGTCATCCAATGACAGTGTGGTAAGGTCTTGAGCTTCCTCGATTGCAGTAACCTTGGGACCCCACTTGGCTTTCGGGAGACTCCTTAGAACCTTCCTTACCTTCTCTGCATGTATTAGAGAAAGTTTTCCCGAGTGAGTCCAGATTATTCACAATTTAAGTAAATCTCATGAATATCTCCTTTACTGATTCAAACGCACTTTATTGAGTCCTCGTTCGGCTGATTGACGCATATGAATATGTGTTGGAAAGCTCTTCTCGAGGGATACAACTCTCATGAAGACATTAGAACTTGATTCAAAATGATAAATGGTGAAAAGTGGCATTTTCTCCAGCTGCACCATCATGTGCTCTTCCTTAGCTTCTCCAATGTTTTCATGATTTTCCTTTAAGCTCCAAAGTGCGTCCGATTTCTGCGAAATTAAATAGAATCTTGTGTAGACCTCCATATATTGCAAATAAACATAAACTACATAGATGTCATGCTTTCCCAATATAAAAGTATAAAATATGGATAGAAATCGACATAAAAGATAGTATAAAACATGGTGAAATATGCGCACATCAAATACCCCATACTTAAGCTTGCTTGTCCTCAAGCAATACTTTTAATGGTTATATAGAGGAAGATTTCAAACTCTCAACATCTTAGATTCGTTCCTATATGTCCCTGCAATCAATTACCATCCTCGAAAAGGTACTTATGTCACCAAATCCATGCATGTGAATAAAAGCAACATCTACACACAAAAGGAGGGTTATGTAAAAACAATTCGTAAGTGACAAAGCATTAATAATCAAGAGGACTTCATTTAAGCTCGGTAAGGAGTAGATTGGTAAAAGGCTTAAGGTATGATATTTTTGGCCATGCGGTGCTAATGATCCGGGGAAATGGAGTGATTTCCAAATTGGCATATCACATTCCTTCTTCCTTTGATTTCTCACCTTTCGCTCATTGCTCAATGTTTTTTTCACTATAATGTTTTTACCTCTCTAACCTAAGCATTGCCTTCTCGCAAGTCGCAAACATGGGTGTTATGAATAACCCCGGATACTTAGTGCTTTGGACTGCTCACCTTGGTGTCCCATCCTGTGGAACTATTATCTCAACGCAGGCAGGGTCAATCTACCTTTATCTCATGAGGTGACCAAATTTTCTTTCTCTCATTAAATTTTCCATAACTTAGAAACTATTCTACCAAACTCCAATAATGATAACAACACAAATACCATATAATAATCTCCATAATGTACTTTCATTCTCAACATAGTCCCCGGATGGAAATAAAGTGAGGAATGGGCAATATTTAGATCATGTGGAGCAAATATGAAATAAGGCATAATATGGCTTTGTGATGCATAAGCATAGGTAAGGCTAGGATATAAACAATATGAGCATTATATGGAAATATAAAGTCCTCCATCCTCTTATCATGCAACATGTCAAAAGCAAATTCAAATTTTACCTGCTTTCATGGTTTTCAAGAAATAATCCACTTCATTGCGACTTCCCTTTACTAGGCAATTTCATGTCATATCTCTAATGAATCTAATTTTGCATTGTCGAGTTCAATTAAAGCTTCCATGACACTTATTCAAAAAAATTCAATGGGGGTGATATTTTATAAACTTTGGAAAACATGCATATAAGCACTTAGATTGATAATGAATTCCAAAATAGTCATGTATAAGCAATTCAAGAGATAAACTTTAAATATGCACACATATGGTCAATTTAAATAAAATATGCACAAAGTAAGTCCTTCCCCCACCCTACACTTGAACATTACAGTGCCCTCACTGTATAAAAACTAGGGTAAAAAGGAAACTTACTAGACAGTAGTACAGATGCTCGAAATAGGTGCTCTAAAACACTACCATGAGTCGATGTCGAGTGGGCTTCCAGTTCTCCGAATTACCTAAAGAAATCAAATGGAAAGAAAACCTTGCACGAAGTAAAGAAAATAAAACAAAAACAAATTTATTAAAGAAAAAAATAATAGCGAGTTGCCTCCCGTAAATGCTAGGGTTTAAGTCGCTAGCTCGACCTACTTCCCTTTAACCATTAGCCTGGCTCATCCTTGTTCGGAGGTATAGGTGGATCTGGTGGTTCCTCCGGTGGTGGGAAGCGTGGGATGTCATCCGGGGGTATCGTATGAAGAAGCTTAAATCTCCCCGAGTGAACGCTTCATGGCTTTACCCATTCGTCTTCATGGGCTCTAGCTAGCATGCATAAAGTAAGATATAAAGAAGATCTACATACCTCATTATCATACCTTTTCCGCTTCATAGGTTGACTTGGTTGTGTATCTCCACCACAGTAGAACGGTGGAGCGGGAAGAGATATTTCCACCTCATCTTGCGGAGCTTCATATCACTTTTCTACGACCCCATAGTTAAATATGAACATCGGTTGCTCAAAATCATAGGGGATAGCCTTCGCCTTTTAAGGTAAAAGCGACATTGGAATGCCCTGGGCAACAATGTCCAACTTCTTTTCTTCTAGTCCTATTTCGTCTTGAGATCCTTCATATGATTCATCAACAATAGGTAGCATAGTAGGAAGGAAATTCGAGGAAGGACATACCTAGCTGTTGACATCGAGTGGGTCAATTGGCTCATCGGGAGGAGGGCATGGTCCTTTAGACTAAATGGAAGCCTCAAGCCTTCGGATTTCGTCTTCCAGCCGAGCTATTTCCCTTAATCGTGCCTCCTCCACTGCGATCCTATTTCTCCGTCTCAAATCTTGGAACCATTCTTCCCATTCGGGATTCCATCTTTGTTCCTAAGCTTTGAAATCACAATCAAGAACACAAATTAGTAGCAAAATCTCGCCACCTAGTTGGTACTGGTGGGGCAGGTGGTGGTAGGGTATGTGATAGTAAGAAAAAGGGATGGGCTATCCTAAACCTAAAACACAACTAAATTAGGCGCAATTGATATCTCACCGGCAACGACGCCAATTTGAAGAGAGGGTTTCTCGACCAAATAAATTTATAGTCAAAACCCCCGCTTTAGTGTAGGGGAGTCAGGTTCGTCCTTAGGAGAGAAGTCGGCGGTTCTAGGTTTGTAAGTGTGTTTTTGGGTTCAAGGATAGCGGGAAAAAAGGTGAGGAGGTTGTTTTCGATGTCGAGGAGAATTGGTCAACGTCGAGGGAATGGCAAGAGAAGAGGTGGTCGATGTCGGGTAACTTTGCAGGATAAAAATAATGAAATAAAATAAATAAAGATGCAAACTTCCAAGGTTAGGGATCACCACAACAATAAACATATGTGTAAATTATAAATCATATAAAGATTATGCATGCCTTATATCAAAGAATCGACTTTCGCAAATTCCAACAATTTAGGTGATAGAGGCTCTCGCATAAAAACCTAATTTGTTTCTACCTTTTCTTAATTAGGATTAACCAACTTTTGCAAGCAAAGCCTAATTACTATCCAAATTTATAATTAATTCACTTTCGCTTCATAATTGCAAATAAAGAATTGTCCTCAATTGTCGCAAAGGATTATGCATATAGGTAGATTATGATAAAGACATACAAATTCATAAATTAAACACACATATCTATTGTTGGGATCACCCCAACCCTAGAAGAAGGAAATTAGAAAGCAAACATGATGAAAGAAACTAACTTTATCATTAAACTAAATCGAAAACTTACAAAACCTTCCAAACGTTCTTCCTCCTTCTCTCTCGCTCCTCCTCCTTGCGTCCTAAGACTCCTTGGCTTGAATGAATGAAAATCGGCCCCCTAGGGCTTTATTTATAGGCCACAATCCTTGCTATCCAAGGAAGGAACATCTTTATCTATATCTAACATTTATCTATCTATATCTAAAGATAAATGTTTGATAAATAAACAAAATAAAACAATTAAAATTCCCCCTAGGTAAATTAGATAATTACTAAAGTTGATAAATATCTTCTAAGTTGGATAAAATATCCTTTGCTTCATGTGGAAGAAAGCCCACTCGGAATAAAAATGTGAAGTAGTATAAAATTAAGGTTAAAGTAAAGTATTATGTGATTAAGTTAAATAAAATGTATAGCATAGTTGTTAGCATTAGCTCAAAATATTTGATTTAAGTACCAATTATTTAAACTAAATATCCTAATTGAAATAAGAAAACAATCGGTAAACATTTTATAATGAATTTTTTTTATTAAAAATATTTCATTAAATTAATAAAATAAAAGATTTGGATAATTAATACATATTTGAATTAATTGATTAGTTTTAAATTAGTTGGATTATTTAGTTAAATTAATAAATTAGTTTGATTATTAAAAATTTAAATTGAGACCATTAAGCTGCTCACATGAAAACGAGAAAAAACCCTAGGGCAAACAGGCGATTTCCAGCGGCCACCCCTTGGTGTCACCGAGCATTTGTTCCTCTCTCCGGTCTAGGGTCGTGAGAGCTAGGTCTTCCTCGTCGTCACCGTGCGAGATTCACCAACATTTGTGTTAATGTTGAGGCATCGGGCTCGGAAGATTACGGTGAGTTCGTTGCTATCGAAGATGAGCAGTAAAGGGAAAGGGATTCATCTTACTGAGGAAGAAGCGATCTTTCTAGATGGGGATTGACAAGACGAAAACATGTCGTTGTTCTTGCCAAAGAATACTCAAACTCACAACTAGTATAGTATGTAAGCAAGAGGTCGATCCACAGGGAAATCTATTCAATTCAAGCGCAAGTCTAATCGCTAATAGAGAATATGGGGGTTTTTGGTGTGAAAAAGATCCGCCTTTTATCAAAGCGGAAGCAAGTAAACAAAGTAAATTGATTGTAGAATGCAGTGGAGAGAAATAGGTTCACCTAAAATTTATCACTTCGATTGATGAATTCGATCCTTGTTTCAGCCTCGAGTTCTTGTCTTTTCCTATCAACGTCCTTGTCCAGATCTTAGGTAGAGTACTAGTCCTACGAGTCCTAGCAACCCTTATCTCTAAATAACCCTAACACGGTTAAGATTTAACCTAGAGATAGCATTAAGAATATGAATTAACCAAGGTACATGCAATATCAAGCTACGAGTCGATATTTAACATATATTCAACTTCCTACACATCCAATTAGTCCTACGAGTCCTAAAGGAATATGATTGCCACTTGGGTTAAGGTTCGCTACGAGGAATCTACAAAACCCTAACAATTGAATGAATCTATTCTACCTAGTTGATCAGGCCAGAGAGAATAAAACACATTCAAGCAATTAAGCACAAAGAAGTCAAAACATTGGAATAGGAATAAGAACTAGATTAAGAAACTCACAATTCAACAATCAAAGATCCAAACTGTTGGCGAAACCTTGAGAGTTTAGTTGCTCATGCTCAACAGCACTCTCAACAATTCAATAAAGTGCATAAGGTCTGTCAAATAATAACCTAAAAAGTCTCTTAAAAGGCTTTAGAAAGTCGGCCAAGAAAATAACATAAAATCCTAACTAAAGTCCAAGTCTGAACGGTGCATTTCTGCGAGGGCCGCGGGGCAGCCAACCCAGACCGCAGGGCGGCCGGCGATCAGCGAAATCCTTCGTCAGAGCTTCGAGCCGCGGGGCGGCCTTACTGTTCACATCGATTTTTCCTCTTTGAATTTGGTCTTGATGTCAACATGAAAGTTGTAGATCTCGAAAAGAGCTTTCCAACGCATGGTTATAATAGTCAATCGGACCACCGAGGCCTCCAAAAAGTGCGAAACAAGTTCAGCATATCTGGCGACAACTTTTGCTGACTTGTTATTCACTTAGGCTCTCGAAATTCGACTCCGCTCCCGTGCTCTTCACTTTTCTTCCTCAACATGAATCTTCCTTCATCCAAGAGTCTCCTCATTCCTCATCGAATCCACATTTACCTGAAATTAACCATAAAATTGCATAGATTCCGACTCTTCCAATACCACTGATAAACATGTAATTGTAACTAAAATATGCACTATTCACAACTAAACTATGCTAAATGTAATCTATAATGCAATACTAAACATGCTCTATCAGGTATGAAGTGGTTTCAAAGGAGAAATCGATTCAGAGTAAGTTGGTTTTGATTGGGAAGGTCTTCACATTTAGAGCTCCGAACGCACAAGCTTTGAGAGGGACTATGAAGGGGGCTTGTAAACTCCGACATGACTTCCTGTTCTGCGAGATAAAAGAGAATCTCTTCATTTTTCAATTCAGCCATAAGAGCGACAAGGAGAAGGTTTTGGAGGGTGGGCCTTGGTCATTCGATAAGTCCCTGCTGGTTTTGAAAGAGCCTGGGATGGAGCAACTGGCGAAGATGAGTTTCACAAAGGCGGCTTTCTAGGTAGGTATCTATGACTTGTCGTTTGAAGCTTAAACTAAACCAATGGTGGACATGCTAGGGCGGGTTTTTGGTGGGATTTTAGAGATGGAAGAAAGCGATCTTCTCATATGTGGGAAGTTTATCCGAATACGGGTGATGTTGGACTTAACGAAGCCACTTCGAAGGGGAATTATGATCACATTGGGGGGGGGGGAGAAGATGTGGCTGGAGATTAGGTATGAGAGGCTGCCGAATTTCTGCTATTCTTGTGGGCGACTCGAACATGTCGAGATTGAATGTGGGGGGGGGGGGGATGAGGGAGAGAAATTCTCGGGGGAGTACGGGGACTGGATGAGGGCATCACCACTTAAAGCACAAAAGGATAGGAGTGGTGCTGAGAGGGAGAAGAAAAGAAGTCTTTTGGAAAAAACGAGGGGGGGTAAGGGAGGTACTGATGAGCATGGAGGGGGTAGAGGGAGTAGCAAATGGAGGAAATCATTAATAGAACTATTAGAGGAGAAGGAAATGGAGGAGGAGAGGAGTGATGGGGTGGAAAAAGTGCTGAGCAAGGAGGCTGAGGGAGTAATGGTGGAAAAAGTCACAATTGGGGAAGAGGATATGGAAATGGAAACGACAGGAAGTGAAAGGCATCAAAAAACACAAAAAGGGAGTGATAAGTTGGGAAATAAGGATACCAGTGAGGTCCATTTGGCTCCACCCGAAAGGACAGAGGGAGGGGTGGTTAGTGATAGAAAAAACAAAAAAGGAGGGAAAAAGGACGGTGTGGGGAGTTGGAAAAGAGCAGCTAGGGAGGTGGGAACCCTGAACCGTGATAGCGGAGGAGATGAGGGATGGGAGGTGGATAGATTGAGCACAAATGAGGTAGGATCAAACAATAAAAGTGACAGTGGGGAGAAGCGAATGAAGGTAGTAGGAGAAGCAAATGCTACCAATTTGATATCGGTCGGGGACGAGGTCCCCCGCCGGACACAATGAGTTGCATCAGTTACAACTGCCGGGGAGTGAGGAAGGCCCGCGCAGTTGACAAGCTCACCAAGATGGTGAGACGGGAGGCCCCGAAAATCCTATTCTTGATGGAAACCAAGAGTAATAGGATGAAAATGGAAGAGGTGCGCAGGAAATTGGGTTTCAAGAATATGTTTGTGGTGGATAGGATTGGATTGTCAGGAGGGTTAGCTTTGTTGTGGGGTGAAGATTGGGTTGTCAATATAGTATCGTACACTCAACATCATATTGATGTTATGGTTCGGATGTCGGACGGGCTGCAGTGGAGGTTTACGGGACTATACGAGTGGGCGAAGGGGAATGAGAAGCATCATATGCTAGGGCTTCTGACAAGGCTGCATGAAGACCCTCACCAAGCATGGATGTGTGACGAGGATTTCAACCTTTTTGCATCACTTGAGGATAAAGATGGCGTCAATATTTCTGATTTTGCCCAACTGGTTGAGTTCAGGGAGGTAATTGAGAGGTGCGAGCTCAGGGAGGTGCCCTATATAGGGAGTTGGTATACGTGGGAAAATGGGCGAGAGAATGATAAGTTTATTCAAGAACGACTCGACATGGCTCTTTGCAATAATGCGATGTTAGAGATGTTCCCTCAGGTATTGGTTCGGCACCTAGAGAGATGCAAGTCGGATCATCTTCCGATAAAGATATATCTTGACGGAAATGTTGAAGAGAGCTGAAGGAGAAAGAATTACGTATTCAGATTTGAGGCAATGTGGTTTACAAATGAGGAATGCTTGGAAGTCATACATAATGGATGGGCTAACCCGGGGTCGAGCAATGTGGATCAGAGTGTAATGGGCAAAGTCCAGCAGTCTGCTGATGACTTGAAGGAATGGGACCGAAGCTGCTTCGGGCATGTTAGATCGAGGCTGGAAAAGATCCGGGATAGATTAAAGAAAATGTCGGAGGATGGGATGCGAGGGGAGTTGGTGAGGGAGAGGAAGGAGCTCGAGAAGGAGGAGAGGGAACTTATGGAGAGAGAGGAGATCATGTGGTTCCAGCGAGCTAGAGATAACGAGTTTCGATGTGGGGATCGGAATACCCAATTCTTTCATAAGAAGAAGGAAGGCAGAAACAGGAGGAACAAGCTCCGGAGGCTGATTAATGATGATGATGGGGTTGAGGAGAGGTCTTTTGATGGGAGGGTAAGGATAGCAACGAACTATTTCCGTAATCTTTTTTAGTCGGATGTCAAAGCGCCCCCGAAAGTGGCTACTCAAGGAATCAAGCCTTTCGTGACGGAGGAGGATAATCTTGAGCTGTTACGGCCCTTCACTGCATCGGAGGTAAAACATGCCCTTTTTTCAATGCACCCCACAAAAGCGACGGGACCGGATGGTATGCCTGCACTTTTCTACCAAAAGCGTTGGCATATCGTCGGGGCCGATATTACTAGTTATGTATTGGATATCCTGAACGGTCAGCCGAAGCCTTCTGGTCTGAATCACACGTTCATAACGGTAATTCCAAAGGTGTCGGACCCGTCTAGGATAAGGGATCTTAGACCTATTAGTCTTTGTAATGTGGTTTACAAGATTGTGTCCAAAGTGCTAATGAACAGGCTAAAGGAGATCCCCTATCTCCTTATCTTTTCCTTCTATGTGTCGAGGGTTTGTCTGGAATGCTAAGGGTAAGCGAAGCGGAAGGCAGGATCCAGGGCATCAGAATTGTGCCGACATCCCCTACTATCTCGCATCTTTTTTTTTACCAATGATTGCGTACTGTTTTTGAGAGCAACCTGTCAACAGAGTAGCGAAGTGGTTCATATACTCCATACTTATGGAGAGGCGTCCGGACATCAGGTGAATTTCTCAAAATCTGAGCTTTCGTTCAACAAGAATGTTGATGCAGCTAGGAGGGAGGATATCAAGGGTCTATTGGGGATCCGTGAGATCGAGAAGCATGATCGTTATTTACGGTTGCCAACAATGATAGGCAGATCGAAGAAGCTCATCTTCCGGCAATTGAAAGAGCGGGATTGGAAGAAGGTGAAGGGTTGGAAAGAGAAGTGTCTATCAAGGGCGGGGAAGGAGGTCCTGATCAAGTCTATTGCCCAAGCGATACCTACATACACCATGTCTTGCTTCCGGCTCCCAACGGGACTGTGTCACGATATAGATAAGCTGTTAGGTAACTTCTGGTGGGGGGCGGAGATGGGAGAAGGGTTGGAAAAAGAAGTGTCTATCAAGGGCGGGGAAGGAGGTCTTGATCAAGTCTATTGCCCAAGCGATACCTACATACACCATGTCTTGCTTTCGGCTCCCAACGGGACTGTGTCAGGATATAGATAAGTTGTTAGGTGACTTCTAGTGGGGGCGGAGATGGGAGAAGGAGAGTGCATTGGATGAGCCGGAGACAGATGAGTCGATCGAAGCATAGAGGTGGTATGGGATTTCGAGACCTGGAATTATTCAACCTCGCCCTTCTATCAAAACAGGGTTGGCACCTAATGCAGGATCCTGATTCTCTGCAGGGAGATTACTGAAGGCCAAGTACTTCCTGCACACGTCTTTCCTTCAGGCCCGACTTGGATACAACCCAAGTTACACTTGGAGGAGCCTGATCAGCGGGAAGAGATCCCTAAAAGAAGGACTAATCTGGAGGATTGGAAATGGAAATGATGTGAATGTGTGGGAGGATCGGTGGATACCACGACTTACTTCCTACAAGGTGGTGGCAAATGCTAAAGGAGGAGACCCGAACATGAGGGTTATCGAGCTCATAGATTGGGGGAGTGGACGGTGGGATGTCGAGAGGGTGAGACAAGTACTCCTCCCATGTGACGCAAAAATTGTGCTTGGAATGAAGTTGGTTGATCCGGGCTATTCAGATCGGCAAGTGTGGATTCCTAGCAAGCATGGTATCTTTTCAGTTCGACCAGCTTATCATATGCAGCTCGAAAAGAGAGACATTGATAATGGGGACATAGGTCAAGTCGATAGTAGTAAGCAAGAGAGAGCATGGAAGGTTCTCTGGAAGATGAAGATGGTGCTGAGAGTTGCCTCGTTTGTTTGGAGGGCTGCAAGGGAGATTCTCGCGTATAAGACCAATCTTGCTAAGAAGAAGATCACTGGGGACGATATGTGTGAAGTATGTGGAAGACAGGAGTCGGGATTCCATGTGCTTTATGAGTGCCGACTAGCCAAGGAGGTATGGAAAGGTGCAGCCGACATAAAGAGGTTCTGAAAAGGGCAAACGTCAGTATGGGAGGTCTTTCAAAACGTTTTTCTGACGGGCTCCGAGAGAGAGAGAGAGACAACGATGGTCCATGGTTTTGTGGCACGTGTGAAGGGATAGAAACAAAAGGATTTTCGAAAATATCGTCAAGCCTTCACATGTAGTGATGCAGCAGGCGGATATAGAGCTAAGTGAGTTCAAGAAGCATACGGAGCAAGCATTAGTTTCATCGGTCGAGCAGATGCTTCGATCACTAAGGTACCACAGCCGGGTGGAACCATGTGGGAAAGGCCTAGACAAGGTTTCATAAAGTTCAACTGTGATGCTTCGATCATTAAGGCTAACGGAGCAAGCATTAGTTTCATCGGTCGAGCAGATTATGACCGGTTCCTTATGGCTGGACAACGAAGAATTGAGTGTACATCCGATGTTGAGATCGCTGAAGCGGAGGCCGTTCAGTGGGCAGTGACAATTTCACGGGAGAGAGGTTTGATGTCGGTGCATATTGAGTTGGACTGTCTTCCTCTTATTATGAAGCTTCAGGAGGGTTATGCGGGACTAGGAATGCTCGACATGATGATCGAGGTTATCACCAAGGCAACCAGCGGTATCACTGATATAGTGTGGTCTCATGTTCGACACGAAGGAAACGTCTTGGCTCATAATTTAGCGACGTTTAGACCCATTCAAGACTCGTTGTTTTTTTCTATTCAGGCTTTGCCTTCAAGCGTTGATGCGTTGTTGTATGATGAACCTTATGCTTGAATAAAAGTGGTGCGTTTTTCTCAAAAAAAAAAGTTTTAATTGAGATAATTTTTTTAAATGAAAGGTGGGCCCAAATTTAAGTAAAAAATGACACATAAGATGATTGAAGGAGAAACTTCCATATTACATCTTCAACATGGGTTTTAGTATCTATAAACTACAATAAAAGTTCGTTACAAGTTTCTAAAAATATTCCTTTGGGTAAAGCTCAGTCTCTTGCTCAATAGTTAAATATTCCAGTTACTAAAACAATGGAAAAATACCTTGGTATACTGTTTATTAGTGGTAGAGCTTGTAATGTCTTGTTTGATGAGGCGATCATAAGCCTTAAAAAACAGCTGTCAAAGTGGAAATCCAATACTCTCTCTCAAACTGGTAGGTCAATTCTTATTCAAGCAAACCTAAATTCTAAAACAAATTATTTAATGCAATCATTTCTTCTTCCAAAAGGAATTCTTCAAAAAAAAAAAGATCAGATAAACAAAAATTTATTTTGGACAGGTCACCGACCACCATAGCAGAAGGCTTTGTTATGACAACCAGTACTGCAGCTTTCAAGTTGTTAAGCCATAAGCTACCTCAATTTGACAACTTCTCTCGGATCAAATCCCATGAAATAGCAACAAAGTGCTTATGACAACCCAATTTTAATTCTTTTCCTTGGTAAATCAAACTAGCCGCAGCAAAAAATCAGCAAGTGTCGATACCACATTCCTCCTACATCTGACAAGGAGCCCATCTCAACAATGTCTCCTGGTGCACCCATGTCTTATATGCATCAACCGGTTCAAGAACGCATCACTTTCAATACAACGCCTAGTATTCCTTCCCACATGGATTCCACCGGGATAAAAAACGAAACCGAAGCATCTTCCGGTGACAGCAACTCCACCTCTATCAAATGGTAATGACTTCAACCCATTATCGATGAGCTTGAAATACATTCCTCCTGGATCAAAATTAGAATGCCCAAGGACACTTCCCGACATCCGAATTCAGTACACAAGCAGACATACTCTCTCTCTCTTTTTTTTTTTTTTTTTTTTTTTTATCAATTTCACTGTTTCCACCCTTTACCACCTTGGTTTTACCTCTGTCATAAGGCCATGAAAATACAATTCACTCCATACCATAGCTCACAAGCAATTTCTCATCAATACTTGCAGCCCACAACTTATCTATTCTAGGCATTTTCTTGCACATCTTCTGTGCACTAATGAAACAATCGATTGAATTTAACAAAAAACTAGTCCTGTCCATTTTTTTGGAATTGGCTATCACAATTTCAATCAATGCGATCAAAAGATTAACCAATTCAACCACTTCATTGAGTGCACAATCGCATTTTATAATCTCACATGGCTTGGGATTTACCTCAGAATCGTTGCCTACAATCTGAACATCTTCGAGGCTGTCTTCCTTCTTCGGTTTTGAAGGCTGTTGCAATCCATTTGCCCTTGCAGACACAGAATGAACTAAAATCTCCTCATAAATCTCCCGCTCTAATTGATGTAATGTTGGAAAATCTAAGATTCTATCACCACTGATTTCTTGGTTCTCGTCTGTAATATCTTCTGCTATAGAATTCAGCCCGCTTCTCATCCTATCGATGAGTTCATGGTTTGATGCGGTAATTTCTTGGTCGTTCAAGGTCTCTTCGGTTGGTGATTTTGATAATTCGATCTCTTCTTGGAACCTTTGATATTAGGATGAGTTCAGTCATCTTAGAAGAAGCGTTTGCAATATATACGGGTATAAGAATGACAACGGAATTTGAAATACGTAAAACCATAGTTGAGAGTGATTGCTTAATTGTTATCAATGCCATTAGTCGAAGATTTTGAGATATCCCAATGCAGCCTAGCTATAAAGAGACGAATTTTGCGGCTGATTTTCTTGCGAAATCTTAGTTGACCTGTAGTTTTATTTTGAGTTTTTGTTGTAAGTTCTAAAACATCATCATGTTAGATGATGATTATGAAGGTTGGTAGACCATCCAACTTTTTGCCTTAAAAAAAAAATAAAAAAAAATAAAAAAACGTTTCGAGACTTCGAGTTAGCAAAGTCCGAAGGAACGCCCTCGTTTTCTCCGTGGATCCCATTGAATCGAAAAATCTTCGAAGAAGCTCATACTTCGACCAGCCATGCCGAAAGGTTCGCTTCCTCTTTCGCCCCTACTCTTTCAATCTCTTTCGCTTCCTCTTTCTCCCCTCCTCTTTCAATCCCTTTCTTCTTCTTCTTCTCCTTCTCCTTCTCTGCTCTATTCGCGATTTTCAGCTTCTCCTCGCGTTTAATCCCCGTCGATATTTACTCCGCCCTTTTCTCTTTCTTCAATTTTCCTCCATAGATAGATCTTGCTCCGGTGTCGTGTTTTGATACTTGATTCTATTTTGTTATTTTGATTATTTGTCTGCGGTAGATGTATGAGCATTGTCGATTGATTGTTTTTTAGTACGAGGACGCCTAATTTCCTATTTTTTGCTTGGATTTTTGTATCTCGAAATTGAACACATGGTTGCGTCTTGGTAGTGTGATTCAAATGCAATGGTACCTTAGAGACTGTCACCAGAAGTTTTATGATGCTGTATAGGGATGTTAATTTCTATGCCTAACCGCAAGCTAAATGATGTGCAAGTGCTCTAATCTGCAATTTCTCCTGCTAAATTATACTCCATACAGGATATTCACAAAATGTACAAATTGTGTAATTTTTTTTTTATCCTTTTTGATTCATTCTTAAACTATCAATTTTACATGACTCTTGGTTATTGTGGCATATGGTAGTTTCTCATAGGTCTAAGCAAGTTGTACGAAATGATGCTTTATATTGTCTTATCATTTCGGGTGAAGATTAAAGGGAGTAAAAATATAACGGTACTCATAAATTAGAGGAATGGTAGTCGAATATGTAAACCACTAGAAAGTGGAAGGTATAGGGATCTGGGATGTGCCGAACGATACGCTTGTCCTGGTGTGGACTTGGATGTGGGTGCATTGTGTCTTTGGTTAACCGACTTCCCTAGCATCTTGGGCGGATTCATGTGGGTAGATCTTTGTAGTAGGACTTTTGCGGATAGTATCATCTTTTTACGCAAGACTCTTGGTATGGTCTTACTTTTTGTTACTCTTCGGCTTTGCCGCTATCTATATATTTACCGTTTCAAGGAAGGTATAGGGATCTGGTTCTTTGATTGAGTGACAAAAGGAATAACCCTTACTCCATTCCTAGGTTTTGTTTCTTAAAAAGACATCACTCTGATTTTTGATTTTATCTAGGTTTTGGGTTTGAAAAGATATTCATTTGAATGGATAATTTCTACCATGTACAATATAAGACATTTTACTATTCTGCACATATTTTGAGAACTTATCTAAAACATGTAATCCCATTTAAAATCAGATAACATATTGCATATCAATTGATACCTATAAGTCTATAATATGTTGCAAATAGGTCACAACTAAGTTGACCAAATTCAATACAACCAACATCAACTCGTTGAAACAATTAATGCAAGAAGCAGATGAAATCATGTAATACGATAACCTATCAACTAATTGCCTGACAATATTTTTTTCTTTCCTTGTACGTGCTTATTATTTAACGCAGTTAGTGTGAAGTGGCAAAAAGAAGTGTTTCCTGATGTTGAAATCGACACCAGCGAGTCCCCATATGTTTTCAAGTGCCAGTTGTTTGATCTAACTGGTGTACCGCCTGAGAGGCAGAAAATTATGGTTAAAGGTGGTTTGTTAAAGGTATGAGAAAATCGTGCGAGGAGATATTCAATTGGTTGAACTGTTTCCAATATCCAATAGATTTATCTGTTACCACATCCATGATGAAATTTATGAACTGTGTGCTTTTTAATTTTCATCCTGAACTTTTAGGACGATGCTGACTGGTCAACATTGGGAGTCAAGGAGGTAGAGCATTTTCTTATCCCGAAGACTTCTGTTGCCTCTTTATAATTGTTGCTTAAAATCTGTTACTCTTGTTCAGGGTCAAAAGTTGATGATGATGGGAACTGCAGATGAAGTTGTGAAGGCTCCAGAGAAGGGCCCAGTATTCATGGAAGACCTCCCTGAGGAAGAACAAGCTATTTCCTTGGTATGATTTCAAGGATTAATATTTATATGTTTGGACTGAGATCCTGCTTATTCCTTGACAGATATGTAGAATGTTGTCGTTCTTTCCAAGCACTGCTCTGCCCATCCTAATATTGTTTAGTTGTTTGTTGCTATAGTCCTCCTACTCTTGATATAGTTTGTTGCTCCCTACTTCCTTGATTTAAAGAAAAACTACCAGTAAATTCGCTGGAGTATATATATACCCAGTGGCGCCCCCCCACCCCTTGACGACGGAAATTCGTAGTATTTGTCAAAAATATTTTTTTTTTTTAAAAAAAAGGTAAAAAAAAAAGTGAAAGAGAACACAAAAGTTGTCTAGCTTAGTTGGTAAAAAGAGGAAGGGAAGCATGATTAATGTAAAGGTTTCAAACCTCATTGTTTACCTTTTTGCACTACTTTTTATTCCTACCAAATTTCCTCTATTATAAATGTCATATATATAAGTCAAATTTTATATTTTTCTTTTAATATTTTCATAAGATTATTCATTATGTTACACTTATATTTTTAAAAAATCTTCTAATTTTTATTCCTATGATTTTTTTTTACTATCAATGTCATATTTAAACCACAATTTATGGGTTTTTTGGTCACACTTTGCAATCCTATCAATTTTTTTTACATTTACAAATGACAGATTCTTTAAAAAATTTATAATTTTCTTTCAATATTTTAAGAAAGTCTTAATCATGCTACACATATAATTTATCAAATTATTGTATGAATTTTGTAATAAAATATCATATTTATGGTTTTCTTTCAATATATTTTTAAAATTCTTTATTATATATATACTGAGAAAAAAAAAAAATTCCCCAAACAAAAAATTTCGCCTTCCCCCCCCCCCCCCCCCCCCCACCCCACCCCCCCACCCCACTACAGTCATAAACAATCTTGGCATAGTCATGACAATTATGGACCCTTTTTAGCATCAGTGGATATAATGCACAGTTTTGAATTTTGTTTTTACATGTAATACTTTTTAAAAAATTTCCTTACAATATAAATTTCTTTTCCCATTTGGTGGGTTTTCTTGGCAGGGCCATTCTTCTGGTTTATTTAATTTGGGAAATACATGCTACATGAACTCTACAATCCAGTGCTTACATTCAGTTCCTGAACTGAAGTCTGCTCTAACTGAGTAAGTTGTGTTTTGTAACTGGATTTTTTTCTTTTATATAATTGGTGATAATTATTATGCATGTCATCGCTGCAGTTTTGGTCTAGAAATTAAAAACCATTGAATGACTGATTTTTGTCCCTAAACATTATCAATCAGGTACCCACAATCTGGACGCAGCAATGATTTGGATCAAACTTCTCATCTTTTGACTGTTGCAACACGAGATTTATTCACCGATCTTGATAAAAAGGGCAAGCCAGTGGCACCAATGCAGTTTTGGCTGGTTGGTTCATCTATTTGTCTGTTACTGAAAGTTTCGTTCAACTTGAGATGAATTTCATTTCATTTTTCGTATAATTTTTTTGGAGTTTAATATCTTTTTATCATGCAGTGTTGGTAATATCTCTATTTGGATAGGCATGTAGTTTTTTATATGTAAAAGTCAACTTGTGTAAATGCTTACATGATAATTCTCCTTGCATGTAAAACACAGATCATAGGTACTCCAGCCAAATAACAATGTGTTCTGAGCAGATGTAGCATTATTTCCAGCATCCCTTCAATATTTTCCATTTGCACCTGACTTGACATATTCCTTATGTTGTGAGGTCATAGACTCGTAGACATCTAACTGAATTTTTCATCTGAGATTCAGAGCATTAATCTATTTCTTGCGCTGGGATACTTCACTTGAGTTTATCTTCATGAGAGATCCTTTTGTTTCAATATTTCCTTGACATTGATCTTTTTGATTGCGGACTGCAGAGAACATCTTTTAAATTCTGTTTGTTATCTAGGTTATTGCTGGAAAAAGTTGCATCGCATTTGATGCTTGAGTTGAAACCAAGTTATACTAAAGTGTAGTTACTATAGTAGCCTCCCTTATCCAGCCCCAACTCCCACCTTACGCCTATCCTCACCCACACACAGAGACAAACACACACAAAAATAATCTGGGAACTATCAACCAATTTCTCGTATTTCTGATCACTGACTTAATAAGAGAACAAATTTGTCCGTTTATCTGCAGATATTGCGTAAGAAGTTTCCTCAATTTGGCCAGCTGCAGAGTGGTACTTTTATGCAACAGGTCCTGTCTTTTCACTCTTTTTCTTTCTTTTCGAAATGCTATTTGTTTTATGTTTTACTTATTACCTCCTGCAATTCTCGCGCGTCTGTTAGAAGTTAGAGCCTCAAACCATGAAAATAAAAAGATGGAAATCCTAGCAATAATCTTGCTAACAACCAATTTGTGGTATCCTTAGAATATCTAATTCATTCAATAATCAAATCATCCCAATTACAAGGTGTTGATCCTCGTTTTATAATAGAGAAAACCAAATCTACTTTTGCAATAGAGATTAGAGAATAACTATTCTAATACTCCCTTTGTTAATTAAAACATGTCATTTTAAAAATCTGCACACTTTTTAAGAAAACAAACAAAAATACACTTATACTCCTAATTATTACTCTACTTTTTACTTTCTCGAAAACTACAACTAACACCTACTTAATCATTACAAGGACAATTTTAAGTGGATGGCAACATACCTAAAATGACATGTTTTTCTTAACAAAATTTACTTCATAAAACGACATTGTTTAATTAACGGAGGGAGTATTACAAAGACTTAATATTAAAATGCAGGAAATGGGAAACATAGAAGAAGTGGGGAAAGTGCCTACAAATTAGGTAGTGGGAATCTGGAAAACTGTAGGAAATAACTTATGGATGGAAAACTAATAATTATAATAAAATCAGTGATCAAAGGTTTTTATCAATATACCACATTAACGTTTTGTAGTTACATTGCAGGATGCTGAAGAATGTTGGACACAGCTGCTATATGCTCTTTCCCAGTCTCTTCAACCACCTAGTGGAAGGTATGGGCTGTGTAAATAGAACCTTTTATAAAGTACAAAATCAACACTATGAAGGCCATCTAGAGTTTCCTTGGTCAATCTTCAATTTTGGTTCTGCCATGTTTTTCTCATGTGTAACTTTTAAAACTTTTGCTGATGCAACTGATTTACATGCAGTGACAATTCTAACACTATGAAGGCTCTCTTTGGTATTGAACTCGTCAGCAGGTAGAATTATTTAGCTATTTAGTGATCTGCAGTGGTTTATTTCTGTCCTACTCCCTCATCCTCTTGTTGCATGTATTGTTACATCTGCAGACTGATATGCCTTTGTTAATTAATTGAATTTATTTAGCTGTTTTAAAAAAGAATTTATCTATTCTCGATTGTTCAGGAGCGGTTTCCTTAGAGATTAAATTTTGGACGAAAGAGGAGTTAAAAATATTTCCTTGTCAGTTATGCATTGCTGACATCAACTTTTGATCCTCTAGTTTCATTCATCAACTTTTGATCCTCTAGTTTCATTCATAACAGCTACATCTTTTCTGATACATTCATCTTGGATGTCATCACTTTCATAATTCAGTTGGATAAGTGATTAGAAACTTTGATGATGGTAATTCTGCTAGATTGTTGGGCTTCGGAGTTTAGTATTATCTCGATTCTCTAATAAAAAATACACTTGAAGTTACAAAGTGGTGCTTCATTTAGTTGCTTATCTTACAGTGAATTTCTCATAAGTTTGAAGCTTATTAGATATTTTCCTTTTCCGATGTAAGAGATATTTTTGCATCTTGCAGGATCTCTTACAAGTTAGTTTGATGATCTTCTGGGTTAAGCTAAGACACTAAGAATATCTAGTTTGGTGATCTGCTGATTAAAGTTGTAAGATGCTTAGAATGTATAGTTCCATAATCTGCTAACGCTGAAAGATGCTTAGAATATCTTAGTTAAGATGATTAGCTGATCAAAGAGAAAAGATGATTTGTCAAACCATCAGATTGTTTGTATGCAGGAATATCTTTTTCTCACCCAGTCAGAATGCCATCTGTTGTTCCTTGTTCGTAACTTGATGCTTCATACTTCATGGTTAGGGTATATTGTCAAGAAAGTGGTGAAGAAAGTTCAGAGGCCGAATATCCATATTCTCTCAAGTGCCACATATCTCACGAGGTTAATCATCTACACGAGGGATTGAAGCATGTAAGTTAACTCCATTAGTTTGATAAACTTTGAGAAATGGAATAAATGTGTAAAAGCATGATTGTTTTCAATTTGACCTTTGTCTCGCTTACTTGATTCTAGTCTTCAATCATTATAGTTTAGTTAAGTAGGTCTTTTTCCAACTTAATATGCTTGATGCTATCTTTGGAGATATATTTTTCACTTGCTAGTTTGATGTGCCATGTTTTGTTCAATTTGGGTATCCTTGGGTGCTTGCATTTTCTGTTGAAGAAAATTTGGATGACAAAGTAACCTTCACCTGGCCCTTGCGTTTAGGTTATCTTTTAATAGACACATAATTTCTTGGATGACCCCTAAGATGTATGGACTGACCAAAGAAATCACTTGTTTAAAGTGCAAAAGCGAGTTTCATGGGCAAAGGGTCAGCCAAACAAAGCAAAGAGACATTTAAGATCAGAGAGGAAAACGAAAAGCATAAGAAATAGTTAAAAACTCTAAAACTTAGCAATGGAAAAGTAACTTGAACAGAATAATAGTTAAGATTTGAAGATCACAATATCTAGAGGAGCGAAATCAAGGAGGATCAATTAGAAAAAGGATGCACCTGAGATTTTTGGCAGTTTTGTCAAAGATTTCTTCTCTCTAGGGTTGACCAAGCTTTCTATGTGGCTCAAATAAAGGTTAAAACTTAGCTATAAAATTGGCAGTGGAGAGTATATGAAACTTAGCTAGGTTGAAGGGGTGAAATGATGAAATACAATGGGCTCTCGAAGGTTTGAGTTTTGGCTTAAGAGACGTGAATAGGTTATAATGACTTTCATAAATTTTGTTATTCCAATCTGGCTAAATGATCACATAGGATGTATACTTAAAGAAGATGGCGTGAGAACAACATTTTGTAGAACTGGATATAGTTGATTGAACCAGTTTTGTCCCTTACCCATAATTGCCACGACAGAGTTTCCGTTTTCCTGATCCTGGGAAAACATTGAGCTGAAGACATTTGTATCCTTTGTAAAACCTAAAGTAAATATATTTGTAAGTGATGTTCCATTGTGTATGTATTGTTTCTGATTCCTGTTTCCAGTTCCATTTCCATACTCTTTCCATTTCCCATTTCCTTGTTTCTTTTGTGTAACACAAGTTATTGTTTGAATCTATGTTTCATTTTATTTGATTGGCTGGGATTTGCCATTGAATAATGTATACACAAACTCATATCTATGTTTCACTTTATTTGATTGGCTGAGATTTGGCGTTGAATACTATATTCACCAACTAATATCTAGAAGAGAAAAGGAACGAACCTGAAAATTTCGGTATATATGTTATGAATACATTTTTGTAAAAATATTAAAAGAAAACCATAAATTTTAGTTTAAATATTATATTTTTATTAAAAAAAAATTACTGAGTATATGAATAATTTTTTTTTTATGTGTATTATATTGAATATTTTTTTTGAAAAATATTGAAAGAAAACCATAAAATTTGATTTAAATATCATTTTTAATTAGAAAAAATTGATAAAAAATGAAAAGTATTGTTAAGAAAACCAAAAATTGTGGCTTACATTACATATGATATTTTTAGTAAAAAAAATTCATAAATAAAAATGCATAGAATTTTTTTTCATGTGTAGCATGACAAATACTTTTTAAAAAAAATTAAAAGAAAATTATAAAATTTGATCTAAATAGGTCATTTTTAATTGAAAAAATTGTTAGGGATGAAAAGTATTGCAAAAAAGGTGGATAATGAGGTTTGAACCCATGACCTCTATATTAGTTATTTCCTCCCTTCCTTTACCCACTAAGCTACACTCTATCCATACTATCCACCATTCAATCGTTTCCAATTCCCTATTTACCTAAGGACAGCATTAAGGATTCGGGGGGGGGGGGGGGGGGGGGGTGTTATATCTTAAAAATTATATGCGTGGTTTGTTTTGTGCAATGAAGACAACAATCATTCTATGCCTCACTTCTAATGCAAGAATCCTAACACTTAATGTTAGCAATTGCGGTTGAATTTGATGAGTTTGCAACTCACTACTTTTTGTTGGTCTTTAAGAAGAAAGTATCCAGTATCAATGACCTCTTGCCCAAGTCGTAAGGGACCGGTATCCCTTGTGCCTTGCTACTATGAGGTCAAGGGATCAAATCCCACTACTGACATTTGTGCTAGGTGCGATCCTTTGACATGGGTTGAACCTGTCTTGTGGTTTACCCAGTACTAGTGTTTTGCAGGCTAGTGCCTCGACCCGTGGGGGATTAGTTGATAACTTCGAATTCCCCACAGTTAACTAAAGAAGAAGAAGAAGAAAGTACCTGGTACACTAATGTTTAAGATTTGCAGTTCAACATGTGCTGTTGAGTTGAATGGTGCACCTCAGTGTTGCATTTCATACTTAATAGATGTTTAAACATTAACCAAACTGGGCTTTTGGAACATTTTAAAATCATTCTTCCTCTGCCAAATTGATTTAAGCTAAATTTTCTACCTGCAGGGTCTAAAATCTGAACTGGAGAAAAATTCTCCTACTTTGGGCCGTACGGCAGTCTATATGAAGGAATCACGTATAAATGGTTTGCCAAGGTAAGATATTAGTTATAGTGTTGTACCCCACCTTTTGTTTTATGCTTTCGTTCTAATGAAGTCTTAAACGCCAAATTGTAGAGCCTTGAAGGCTTGAACTCTGTTTTGTGCCACAATGGGTCAACATTTTCCTCTGAACTGTGGAATTAGCACTTTTTCCCCGAATTAAGAGGCTTGAATTCAATTTTTACCGTGATACCATCTGATGTGTTTGTCCACTTTTTGCCTGCTGAGCTTAAAAAGGGAAGGGCATGCAAAACTTGGTGAAAGTGATTCTAATTATCATATTTTTCAAGGTACTTGACCATTCAGTTTGTCCGGTTCTTTTGGAAGAGAGAGTCAAACCAGAAGGCAAAAATTTTGCGGGTTAGTTCTCTTGTTGCTTTACGATGTCAGTAGGTCTAGCTTGACTTTTTTATGAATGCTTTCTGTGAGAGAGGGTGTAGAGGATCTACTTTTTATCTGAAATGCTAATGTTTGGTTCTTAATCATGTCCAGAAAGTTGATTATCCATTAGAGTTGGATGTTTATGATTTATGTTCGGATGATCTCAAAAAACAGCTAAATGTTCCTCGCCAGGTGCATGCTTTGCCCCTTTCTACAACTTCATATCTCAGTGTTGTGTATTTCTCTTATTTATACCAACATACCCTGCTAATTCCGCTTTCTGCATTTGCTTAGATACTGAGAGATGAAGAGGGCAGAAAACTGGGCTTAAAACCAAAGAATTCTGAGTCAATTGACACTGACATAAAAATGTCAGAGACTGAGGTAAAGAAATATCTAGTTGCTTATACATGCAGAATATTCCCAATTCCATTTACATATGGCATGCCAAACTCAGTGGGTGTTTATCTCGTGTAAACCCTTAAAAGAAATATCCAGAGGCTAATACACGCATTCAGTAGCAGGTCCTTTCTCCAGAGGGGGACGTGGCCCCTCCAGGGGAAAAAATATAAATGTATATACTCCATATGTTGTATGAGTATAATTTGCAGAAATAGGGTAGTAGACCAATAAAATTCACTAGTTTGGTAGGGGAAGGCCATATTTAGTAGTTGTGCAAATGGTTTCAAGTTCAAATGTCCTTTGACGGGATTTTTTATTGGTACACCCCACCCCCGTCACTTGAATCCTGATTTTGCCGCTGCACGCATGCATGATAATTACAGGTCTTTTGGTTGTGCTGAGCAGAAAACTTGATTAGTGTTTATATTGTGTCAAGTGTTAACCACCTTTTGAATGTTAGCAGGGTTCTTCAGATGGCCTTGGACAATCATCTGCACCTACTTCTGAAGAAGGTATGTTGATAAAGCTTGTCATGGTTTAGTTTGTGTTGTGATATTACCATGATCGTATTCTTTTTTGGAAGGGCTTCACTGTAGTTGCACAAGAAATTAGGGATGTTCAATCATCCAAACAGAATTAGATTTTCGAAAATTCCAACTGAAATCCACTCCTGCCTGATACTGTTTTTATTTTATTTTATTTTTAAAATGGGTTTTAATATATTAAGAGTGAACGATGGAACAAAAGAAAATGGTTAAAAGAAGGGTCTCATTGCAAGATGCTATAGAAGAGATGAGACCAAATGTGGTGGTTGATGTGTAAAGTAACCAAGACCTAATTGGGATTGTTTAGGTGTCAACTGTCATTAGTTTACTTTAATGGGACTTCACTGTGCTTGTTAGCGTAATTTATATGGAGCAATTCACTTGCAATTTGCCTCGATAAGAAAAGGAACCATCAGTATTCCGGTGTTCCTTCTGAGAAGCAAATGTCATTAGTTTAATGGGACTTCACTGAATTGAGGTTGTGTCTCCCTGACTCAGGTGTTCCTTCTGAGAAGCAAATGCGGCCAACTGGGGTATATGATTTAATTGCCGTGTTAACTCACAAGGGAAGAAGTGCAGATTCAGGACATTATGTTGCTTGGGTGAAGCAAGAGAGTGGTGAGAAGTTTTCTTAACTGGTATCTTTACTCAAATAGCCGCTTATGTCAGACCATCTAATTTCATGTTTCACGCAGGTGGGTGGATTCAATACGACGATGACAACCCGATACCCCAGCGAGAAGAAGACATTCTTAAACTTTCTGGAGGAGGTAAACCCTTCATAAAAGACTATCACTGAATCACACTGCCTAGAAATGGGAAATACTTTCAACCTTTACAATATTGCGCTATTAGATATACCTAGACCTGTCAAAACACAACCCGACCCGGCGACCCGACCCGACCCGACCCGAAAAATTTCCGACCCGAACCCGAAATTTTTGACCCGAAATTTTTTTTCGACCCGAACCCGAAAAACCCGAAATTTTTCGGGTAATCTGGGTTTCGACCCGTTGACCCGATTGACCCGGTAATTTTGACCCGATGACCCGATTGACCCGGTTGATTTATAATTATATATAATTATTTTTTTTATATATAATTAAAATTTATCACAAAATTATCAAATAATGATTTTTTTAATTTAAAAAGGAAACATTTGACAAACCCGAAATCGACCCGAACCCGACCCGAAACCCGATCAAACCCGAGTTCGAGTCAACCCGAAACCCGTTTTACCCGAAACCCGAAGTGACAGGACCCGAACCCGACCCGAATGACCCGTTTGACAGGTCTAGATATACCTTTAAGGCCAAAACACTAATTGATGCAAAAACTACCTTGGGTTTCAGGTGACTGGCATATGGCATACATTTGCCTCTACAAGGCGAGGGTTGTTCCTATATAACCTCCTACGGCTTGTAGGTTGGGTCTTTCCCGGATTTGTTCTTGCATCCATAGTCCTCTTCTCACTTGCTATTTGTGAATGCGATTCTTTATATCTACAGGATTTTTCATTCGTTGCTCTCTTTTTTCCCTTTCTCTTGTATGTTGTACAATACAGGACTCAGCATTGTTACTGCTACTATATGTCAGGAATTACCTCCGGGAATTTAGGGTAGGGTGTGTTGTTTTAGATTTTGGTAATGGCGACGAAAACGAGTATAATAGTTGAAACATCAACGCTATTATGTTAAGACACTGCTTTATGAATTATAATGATAAGCATTACCTCAAACATGCTCTTTGTTGGGTTTGATCTTTGTACCCCGTGGAATATTATTATAATTCAAAATATATGATAGCTTAAATTACCGAGCGAGCGAAAGAGAGCTCTACTTTCTCAATTCGAACGGAGGAATTGCAAAAGATGGGTGTTCGAGATCTATTTTAGACCTCTACTCGAATTTGATTAGCAGATGCATAGAAGCAGCAACTTTCTCGATTCGATAGCTTAAATTAGTGCTTCAAATCATAGAAAAAGCTATACGAATCTATAATCGACGCTTGTTTTCGCAAGCAAACTCCGATTTAGCCAAATTCTTGAATTGGGAATTAGGTTTTTTTTCGGGTGAATCCAAATCCAGATTCGAAATTTAGTCTATTGTTGTTTGACTGGAACAATACTTCGCCTTGATCGAAATTGGGAGAACATTGTGGTAGCTGAGACATGGCACTGAGCATCGATTCGAAAGAGGGAGGAAGAAGCTCTTCTCCTTTGTGCAGAGAGATAAATGGACTTTTTAGCCCGGTTTCAAAAAGAACCGAGCTAAAAAGTCCCCCTTTTTTTACTCCCTATACCTTTTTTTTAGCTCGGTTGTTAAAAGCCCTTGGTCGTTGCGATCAGTTCATTAGCACATGTGCAATTGTCGTCGTTGCGACCCATTTCACCCATGGTCGTTACGACCAAATCCACTTGTGGTCGCTGTGACCATGGTCATTAATACCATGCGCTAAAGGGGAAAAATACCCTGCGCTAAAAAGAATTCGTGTTTAATAATTGAATGAATTCTAACACGTTTGGTTAAGAGCATAGTTATTTGAAGGGCCAATTTGTTAAATGTCCAAAAAATGTCTTAATTGGTGAAATGTCCACGTTTTGGGATAAATTGGCGAAATATCCACATTATAAACCCCTCCTTGTTCCACGCGCTCTCTCCTTCCTTCAGATCGGCGCTTTTCGCTGAGACTCTATTCCCCTCCTCCAATCTCTATCCCTAGGCTTCATCATGTCGCTCCTCCCCTCCTACGCCTCCTCCGATCTCCGGCACCGCCTATCGGCGTCAAGGCTTGCGGCTGCAACGGGAGATTGAGATCGCTAGGGTTAGAGTAGGCGATTCGCCGGCACTCTCTCCATGGCTGGATCTGTGCTGCCGGAGCGAGCGATCGAGGAAGCTTCCCTTCACTGTCGTGGTCGCGCAGAGATTCAATTCGATTCAATCGATCCACACCAAATAGAGTATCAACATAGCTAATTGATTGATCGATTCGTGATTGACGTAGGTTTTTTCACTTGATTTGGTTTGGGGAAAGGTTCAGTCAATCTCTATCCCTACGATGTTGCTCCTGGAAATCCGAGAGGAAGCCGGTCGCTCACCTCCGCTCGCTTAGATCTCTGCTCCGCTCGCTCAGATCTCCGCTCTCCTCCTCAGATCTCTCTCGCAGTTCGCTCGCTCACCTCGCTCGCACACCTATCCTCCTCAGATCGCTCACTCAGAGAGATCTCTCGCTCGCATCTCTGTCACTCGAGAGTCTTCCACTTTCTTGCAATTGAGTTCGGCTTCCAATAAATTGATGCCTCCCGTCTCACCTGCTCCCTTGTCGGAGTTCCGTCACCGTCTCTGCAACTCCTCCCTTCCGAGGTTCCCGTCTCACCAGCACTAGGATCGTCGACGGTGCACCGCCTCTCAGAGGCCGCCATTGGAAGCGGAGGCAGCAAAGGCTCGGATTGACAGTGCGGGGGAGGTGCGGATGTTCATATCAGAAAGGATCGAAAACGTCACATGTGTTCGTGTTCTATTTGATTCAATGTAGTCTGGTGGTTTTTGTAATTCCAGTTTGTTAAGGTTGACATGTGCTTGAACACAAGGTTTTTTTTGCTGATTGTCGTTATGTCATGAATCGTATGTATTGTGAGTATGTGACAGAGAATAAAAATAGTTATGAGTAGTGCAAATTTGCAGTCATATGTGTTGAAACCATATCTATATTTGTTATCATGGCGAAAGTTTGATTGTTGAATTCAAAATTTATACATGAAAGGGTGTATGGTGATCCTGTGTGGAGTGGATGAATGAGGCTATGTTCTAATTTCGGATCATATTGTGCAAACATAAAGTTAAGGTGTGCAATTATAAGAGTACTTTGTGCTAATATAACCGTAAGCTGTGTAAATATGATCCAAGTCTAGTATTTTTTTTTGTTTTTACATTTTGTCGTGCAAATATAAGAGTACGTTGTGCAAATATAACCGTAAGTTGTGCAAATATAACCGTAAGTTGTGCAAATATAGCCGTAAGTTGTGCAAATACGACCCAAGTCTAAGTTTTTTTTTAAAACATTTTGTCGTGCAAATATAAGAGTACGATGTGTAAATATAACCGTAAGTTGTGCAAATATGACCCAATTCTAGTTATATACTCCATATATATTGTTGTGGAAATATAAGAGTACGTTGTGCAAATATAAGAGTACGTTGTGCAAATATAAGAGTACGTTGTGCAAATATAACCGTAAGTTGTGCAAATATGACCAAGTCTAGTTTTATTTTTTTTAAAACATTTTGTCGTGCAAATATAAGAGTACGTTGTGCAAATATAACCGCAAGTTGTGCAAATATGACCCAAGTCTAGCTTTTTTATTTTATATTATATATTTTTTAACATTTTGTCGTGCAAATATAAGAGTACGTTGTGCAAATATAACCGTAAGTTGTGCAAATATGACACAAGTCTAGTTTTTATTTTTTTATTTTTTATTTTTTTAACATTTTGTCGTGCAAATATAAAAGAGTACGTTCTGCAAATATGACCGTAAGTTGTGCAAATATGACCAAGTCTAGTTTTTTTATATTTGTTTTTAGATTTTGTCGTGCACATATAAGAGGACGTTGTAAAAATATAACCATAAGTTGTTCAAATATGACCCGAATCTAGTTTTATTTTTTTAAAAAAATTTTAAAAATTTTGTCGTGCAAATATAAGAGTACGATGTGCAAATAAAACCGTAAGTTGTGCAAATATGACCCAAGTCTAGTTTTTTTTTTTACATTTTGTCGTGCAAATATAAGAGTACGTTGTGCAAATATAACCGTAAGTTGTGCAAATATGACCCAACGCTAGTTTTTTTTTTTTACATTTTGTCGTGCAAATATAAGAGTACGTTGTGCAAATTTAACTGTAAGTTGTGCAAATATGACCCAAGTCTAGTTTTTTTCTTTACATTCTATCATGTAAATATAAGAGTACGTTGTGCAAATATAATCGTAAGTTGTGCAAATATGATCCAAGTCTAGTTTTTTTATTAAAAAAAAACATTATGTCGTGCAAATATAAGAGTACGTTGTGCAAATTTAACCTTAAGTTGTGCAAATATGACCCAAGTCTAGTTTTATTTTTTATTTTTTATTATTTATTTTATAATTTTTTTAATATTTTTTCGTGCAAATATAAGAGTACGATGTGCAAATATAATTGTAAGTTGTTCAAATATGACCCAAATCTAGTTTTTTTTTATACATTTTGTCGTGTAAATATAAGAGTACGTTGAGCAAATATAAGAGTACGTTGTGCAAATTTAACCGTAAGTTGCACAAATATGATCCAAGTCTAGTTTTTTTTTTTGTTTTTATTTATTTATTTTATTTTAACATTTTGTCGTGCAAATATAAGAGCACGTTGTGCAAATATAATCGTAAGTTTTGAAGACTCGAGGAGACTAAAGACCAAGAAACTACAATTTGGCAGGTCAAGAATCAACTTTGTGATATCATGGTTGAATATGGATGTTAGGGGTGAAATTGGTACAATACCAATTAGTTTTTGTCGTTACCACGTACCAACCAATTATAATTGGTAATCTTAAAATCCAAACCATTATCAACCACCGAAGGGCTTGTACCAACTTAATTGGTAACCAATTAAATTGGTTGGTACATGTTGGTAATGGTAATTTACCATGTTTTTTGTGTTGAAGAAAAAACATACAAATAATCAAAGGCAATACAACTTAATTAAAATTTAAAATTCATAAGTAGCAACATAAATATTTATATTGTTCATACATTTAAGCACAAAAGCAATATAAATATTTAATTAAACTCGATAATATTCAAAATAAAATGTCTACTATAGATTCCGAATAACATTTAGGTTTTAGTCTGAACCGAAGCCGAACTAGCATTCCTCCTTTGATTAAAAGCATTTTCTGAAAATAACAAATATAAAAAGAAATCAAGTTAATAGATAATACTTATTAGTTATTACGTAATATCAAAAACAAAATAATAAATAAAAAGGAAATAGGTATTAGTAGTTTAGTACTAATTAACTTGAATAAAAAAGAAATAGGAGTGGAAGGTCAGTAATGAACAAATATAAAAAGGTTGAACAACATCAATATCAGACAACAATAACGGCAAATAGGTTGAACAACAGCAAAAAACTAATTGAAATAGGTTGAACAACGTTACTAATGAAATAGGTTGAACAACAGCAAAACTGCGAACTCCCTATAACGAACAGCAATATCAAAGAGTAATAACAGACAGCAATAATAAACAGCAATAACAGCAAACTAACTAGCTATAACGAACAACAATATCAAAGAGTAATAACAGACAACAATAACATACAACAATAATGAAATAGGTTGAACAACAACAATAACAGATATTCCCTCTGTTCCATAATAAAAGTCGTTTCAGCCATTTGACCTTGTTCCAAATTAATTGTCGTCCATACTATCTGTCCATCTTGTTTGTATTAATGGAGTGGTTTTAAAGAAGCTGATTTGTTTTTAAAATTGGTGTTTTGGCTCCAAATTTGAATTTTTAACCTCCCAAAATGTAATTGTTGGAATGTGAAAGGTTGATTAGGGAGTTTTATTGAATAAAATAATTTTACCGTACCCTCAATTCAAGAGGCAATTTGTCACCATTAATTACTCCTTAATATTTGTGCCTCGGGCTGAAACGACTTTTATTATGGAACGGAGGTAGTAGCAATAATGAAATAAGTAATAGATTTCTAAGTTAGCAAAAAAAAAACTTATTAGATTTCTAAGTAGTGACAATAGAAATAATAGAAATAAGCAGAAGTGTCGATGTGCAGAAGGGTTAAAACTTAAAATTGAAAACCTAGATCTGACTTATTGAAATCTTAAAACAATTGAAATAAGCTTTTAAAAATAATTTAAAAAACCCCAAATATATATTGGTAATATTTGGTTGGTAATTACCGTACCAACTAATTGAAAGTCGGTTGGTAATGGTAATCCCAACTTTTCTGTTTTGATTACCATTACCATGCCGACTTCTGAAAGTTGGTACGGTATACTGTACCAATTAAATTGATAACCAATTATATTGGTTATCAATTTAATTGGTTCGGGTGGTACGTCTTGGTACGGTTTTCATGGGAAAATTTCCCATCCCTAATGGATGTTGTGTACAAAACAATGACAGTTCTGCCTTTCTCAGTACGAAGGATGACTAGTTCAAGCATGACAAAATATATAGCAGCCATAGAAACAACAAGTTGCTGACGTGGTAAGAATTAGGATTTAGGAAGCTTCAATTGTAGTAAATTAAGATTTGAAGACAAATAATATACGGACAAATTTGCACCATGGAGTGGTATTGTTCATGTTAGCTTTTCTTATTGGTTTGGTCGTCTGGATGTCTCATAACTTTTACTCAACCTCCTCTTCCATCAGCCCCCACTGCAATCAAACTAGGAGCTTTAGACTCCTGTGCACTGCCTGATGTTGTATGTGCCCTCTTGCACCATTTTCCCAAATATCTATTGGTTCCATCAGGTCCTAGCAATCCTCCAAGAAAGCACCGATCACCCACATTTTGAAGAAAAAGGAATATACAGCTTAAAGTTGGTACAAATATGCAGCTCATGTCAATTAGAGAAGGAATGAAGCTACACTAGCAAATATGATCTTTCATTTCAAAGTGGTACTTGGTTGACTAATGATAATAGGGCATGGGGCCTCTTTCTTATCATCGTGAAGCAAAGAAGAAGCTTGTTTTATGTTCTTAAGTGACAACCCCACATCCGTCTATGTGGCAGAGGAATCATGAGTGATGCAATTGTCAGGGCTAGAGCCAGGACTTGAAGTTGAGAAGTTAAGGCTTTGCATTCAAAGCCGACACTCCAATGGATTTGCATTCATCAGACCCAGTGGTTTGCATCTCTAAAGGAATTTTATGAACAGATTTTGATTCCTTCAGTGTGTCTTCACTAGTTAAAATTTTAAATGTATCAAGAGTAGTATCTATCTACTGTCAAGATTCAGGAAGAGATTCATGGTGCTTAAACTAATAGCCGAATAGAAGATATTTTTGAGTATCATGAACTTAGTGTTATAGGTTCTCTTGAGGAAATTCACGACGGAACCTTGAGAGAACTTGATGAGAAGATTTCCCTTACCTCTAACCGACGAGATCGGTTTTATTTCCAACAAGCACAATTATGACATGGTTACCTCCTTATGCACGAACTTCCTCCATCCACTTGGTAGTGTTCAAGAATGATTGTCGATCTGCAAGATAAAATGTAATGCCTAGTTATAAATTCATCCATTTCTTATCAATAGCAGATGTGGTGACTAGTTATAAATTCATTCAATGCTTATCAATAGCAGATTATTTAATACAACTATAACAGGACTATCAAGTAACCCTGCATACTTGTGATTATTTTCTTAATGAAAACTCTATCAGATACTGCACAGTTTCTGTAAGCTACACAAGATGGCGAATCACTTGTAAGCTGTTAAGAAACAAGAAAATGTATTAGAACTCACTTGCATGCTATATCATAGACAACAATTGCGACCAAAGAATCTCTAATGTAGCTGGGAATAAGACTACAAAACCTTTCTTGTCCAGTGGTATCCCTGTACATAAGAAAGTTGCAACAGTGCAATTTGTCAGATACACAGACAGTAAGGCTATATGCCAGTCGTTTGCAATAAAAACCAAATTCCCATCTCCATAACAGTCCCCGCCACAAGGAACATGCCAAGGAACCTGCCGCAAATGGAAATTCAGATCAATTTGAAACCAAATTGCTAGTCGTTTGCTAAAGTTCAAATGCAGTTTCTGATCAATTTCACCATATGCAAACTCATACACAACAACACAGAAAAGAAACCACTAAGTTAAGCTAGGGCTTCTGAATTCGTAGATATCAAATCTAGCACCCATGGCAAATATGAGAGAACATAGGAGCATGAGGAAGTGAAAGCCACTAATCAAATCAAGTTAATTGCCCACAGTTTTCATAACACAGACAAACCGATCACAAACCAATTACTAAATGTATTTTGTTTGATTGTGAATTTGAAAGCTTTCCACCACACTTTTCATTACTGTACCGATCGATTTACAGGATATATATACACAATCTTTTCTTGGGGAGAAAGTAGAGACAGCTGTTGCAAGTTTGGCTTACGCAAGAGATTACATATTGGATTGATTGGGCCTTGGGCCAGTATCTGAATTGGGCTCGATTGGTCCTTGTCCTCCAGTACTCCCCGTCGATCCCAAATCTGTAATGTAGAGGTGGGAGCGATTTTGCTAAAACTGAGAGGTGGACAGTGGTTTAGTTAGCAGATCGGCAACCTGGTCTTTGGATGATATGAAGGCAACATGTAAGGACTTGTTGGCAATGCGTTCCCGGACGAAGTGGTAGTCCATTGATAAGTGTTTGATGCGGTGGTGCAGGACAGGATTGACGGCAAGGTAAGTGGCGCCGAGATTATCGCACCAAAGTGTGGGAGCCTTGAGAAGAGGAATACCGATTGATGCTAAGACAGACTGTAACCACAGAGTTTCACAGGTAGCAAGAGCTAACGCTCGATGCTCAGCTTCCGTCGAGGATCGTGCTACCATGTTTTGCTTCCACGAGACAAGATTGTGACCATGGTAAATGCAATACACACTGATGGAGCGGCGGTCGGAACGGTCTCCTGCCCAGTCGGCGTCAGAGAAGGCCGATAGTTCATGGCATTGTCGGAAGGAGATATGAAAGTGGTAGTTGATGGTGTGGTTTAGGTAACGAAGTATCTACTTGACAGCCTGCCAGTGAATATCCTGAGGGTCGTGCATAAATTGAGAGACCCTGTTGACAGCGTAAGAGATGTCGGGGCGAGTAAAGGCGAGGTACTGCAGGCTTTCGACAGTGCTCCGGTAAATTTGAGGATCACGAACAGGTGAAGAAGGTTGAAGAGGATCGAAAGTGGTGGCCATCAGAGTGGTGATCGGTTTGCAGTTTGTCATGCATGTCTTGTGAAGAAGATCGGCAATGTGTTTTGACTGACAAAGGTGAAAGCCGGTAGAATCTCTTGCGATGTCAATGCCGAGAAAAAATTTGGCCGGCCCGAGATCCTTCACAGGGAATAACCTGGACAAGGAAGATATAAACTTGGTGGATAGAGAGGGGTTAGAAGCAATCACAAGCAAATCATCAACATACACTAGGACGAAAATGCACAACGAGCCTTGGCGATTGGCAAACAGAGAGCTGTCGGTAGGACTGGAGGTGAAACCCATCGAAAGAAGGGTGTCACTTAGTTTGGCAAACCAAGCACGAGGTGCTTGTTTGAGACCGTATAAGGAACGATGTAACTTGCAGACATGAGAAGGAAAAGAGGAATTGGAGAAACCTGGAGGTTGCGCGACGTAGACATCTTCGAACAAGGAACCATGAAGAAACGCATTTTGTATGTCCAATTGGTGAGTTGTCCAGCGATGCATAGCAGCAAGGGAGAGGAGGAGTCTGATTGTGGAGGGTTTGGCAACCGGGGAAAAGGTTTCACCATAGTCGATGCCAGGTAGTTGGTGGAATCCCTTGGCGACAAGTCGGGCTTTGCGTCGTTCGATTGAACCGTCGAAATGACGTGTGGTTTTGAAGACCCATTTGACACCGAGAACATTAATTTTTGGAGAGGACGGAACCAGAGTCCATGTGTGAGTGTCAAGGAGAGCCTGAAACTCTCGAGCCATTGCAGCACGCCACTCAGGGAACTTCGCAGCTTCGGAAAAACACGAGGGCTCCTCGGGAATGGTGGCGGTGAGGGAGCAAGATGGCCAGGGAATAGTGCCATCGGATCGACACATCGGTTTGAGATTATTTGTGCGAGAGCGTGTGAGCATGGGGTGTCGTGGTTGAGGGAGAGATGCCGGTGAATTATTGGAGGCAGAGGTTGACGTCGAGTGAGGAGAGGATGCAGAGGAATCAGTAGAAGGGTTTGGATTTGGTGTGGGCATTGGGCTTGTGGGTGGTGTGGGCATTGGGCTTGCCAAGGGGTTTGGGCCATGTGGCCAATGTTCTAAAAGGCGCTAGGTGGTCGCTAGGCGGTGGGTGGCCGCCTAGCGCCTAGGCGGTTAGGCGGGTGCCTAGGCGGACTTAGAACAAACTTGATTATTTCCTTATATTTTGACGAATAACACTTGTCAATAATTCATATAATGTAATAATAATCCATAATATCACTCATAAACCCAAATTTTTAGTAGTTAACTAACACTAAAGTAAATAAATGCAAAAGTACATATCTGACTAACAATTCTAAACATCCTAAAATCCAAATCTATATGTTCGATTGAAAAGCAAATGCATCCCAACAAGGGGGATAAAAAAATCCTAAGTCAACTAATCATATGCTTAGAAGCGCAAATTGAATAATCGTTGGACTAGGCGGTGCCTAGGCGGGACTAGTCGGGCCCAGGCGGCGCCTAGGCGGGACCAGGCGGTGCCTAGGCGGCGCCTAGGCGGTTCCTGGACGAATTTCCGCCTAGAGGTCCACCTAGGCTTAAAAATTCCTAGGTCCCGTCCCGCCTAGCGCCTAGGTGGCGCCCAGACGGCGCCTAGGCGCGATTTTTAGAACACTGCATGTGGCTGAATTGGTCCTAAGAAGGAGGAATTGGATAGGAGTGGTAAATGGGCTAATGAAGAGGTGGATGAAGATTGTAAAAGAGGGATAGCAAGTGAGTACGGGAATATATATTCGTGGAACAGAACATCTCGAGACACATAGTGCTTGCGATTGATCCAATCAAAGCATATGTACCCTCGATGATTTGGGCTATAGCCCAAGAAAATAGTTGGGGTAGACCGAAAATTGAGTTTGTGTTTTTGGTAAGGCCGTAGGTTCGGGAAACAAAGACACCCGAATACCTTAAGGAATTTGTAATCGGGAGGCTGTCTAAAGAGGAGTGAAAAGGGGGATTCATTGTGAAGGATTGGTGTGGGGAGACGGTTTTGAATGTAAGTGGCGGTTTGAAATGCGAAGTCCCAAAACACGAGTGGCAATGAGGCATGTTTAAGCAAGGCAAGACTCATGTCGACAATGCGACGATGACGAGACTCAACAGTTCCGTTTTTTTGATGAGAGTAAGGACAAGACAAACGATGGTTGATTCCCAAGGATTGAAAAAGGGGTGTGAGAGGTTTAAACTCCGTACCATTGTCGGTTTGGACGGAAACAATGGAACGCCCAAAGAAGTTGGTAACGAGTTTGACAAAATTTGTGATAATGGATGTAACTTGACTTTTTGTTTGAAAGGGAAATAACCAAGTAAATTTGGAATAATCATCAACAATTGAGATAAAGTATTTGTTTTCATTGATTGAAGAGTAATGGGCTGGACCCATACATCCATAAAGAGAAGTTCTAACACATGACTGGATCGGCTAGTACTGGATTTGTGTGGTAAGGCATGGGCTTTGGCCCAAGAACAAGTAACACAATGGGTTGAACTGGGGTGGGCCGATCCAGGCAAACGAAAATTAGACAAAACAAAGTGGGTCACTTCTTTGGAGGTGTGACCTAGACGACTATGCCAAGGGATTGAGGAAGGCGGCTGATTATCTGTACGGCAAGTGAGAGAGAGCGAGGGTGAAGACGGTAATGGTGGTGCGGTACGGTGCATTGATGGCCAGACATACAAATCTCGTTCAACGTGGCCCTTGAGAAGAAGATGCTGGGTCGCGGAATCCTTCACAAAAAAACAATCTTGATGAAATTCAAACTAAACCTTATTATCTTGACAAAAAACGACGAATTGAAATTAAGTTTTTGGTAAGAGAAGGAGTATGGAGAATGTGTTTTAAATGAAATATGCGAGAAGGACATGAAAGGAAAGAAGAACCGTGGTTATGAATGGAGAGGGATGAGCCATCGCCAAGAGCTACGGTGTCGGTTCCGTCACAGGGTAGTCGATCGAGCCTGAGATTGCTGATATCCGGGGTGTAATGGTGAGTCGCGGCGGTGTCGGGAAACCAAGAGGAATTGGTGTAATTCGCCTGGAAAGATCTTGGTGGAGGGGCTTGGAATGCCTGATCGAACCTCGACCAGCACTTAAGTGCCGAATGACCCCTCTTTTCGCATATCTGACAGACCGGACGGTTGTCCGGAGCTCATGTGAAAGAGTAGCTACCCCGGCCGCGAGAGGAACGACCTCCCCGATCATCGCGACCACGACCCCTGTTGGAGTCTTCTCGTCCACGACCACAACCACGATTAGCGGTGAAGTTCACCTCTAGGCCCTGTTCTATGAAGTTCTGGGTGTTGTTGAGGGCAACCTGCGTGTTAGCGAGCAAGGTTTCACTTCGGCGTTTGAGTCGGTTCTCCTGGAGCATTAGATAGAACAACGTTTGGTATGGAGAAGGTGTGACAGGCTGAGTGGAAAGCGTGGTGACCATGGAGTCATAGTCTGATCCCAAACCGGCAAGGAGGAAGGTGACGAACTCCTCGTCACTGACAACTTGGCCGGCTACTTGGATCTGGTGAACCAGAGACTGGGCTTTATTGTAGTAGTCGGTGACGGAATCATCGCCCAAGCGAAGGCTTGCGAGTTGGAGTCGAGTCTGGACGATGGAGGCATTCGAACGAGCCGAGTACAGTGAGTGAAGGCGCACCCAGATCTGCTCGGCAGTTTCACAATCCAGGATTTGAGTCATCACGGGTTCGGTGAGCGAAGCGGAGAGAATCGCCACCACGAGCTGATCTTTGGCCGTCCAATCGTCGACGGCCTGCGAGTTGGCACCGTCTAGGCTGAGCAGGGGCTGTGGAATGGAGCCGTCCACATAGCCGATGAGCCTTTGCGAGCGGAGATAGGGAGTAATTTGACGCACCCATGTCGGAAAATTGGTCGGAGACAATTTGATGGTATTTAGGTGAGAAAAATTTGGATGGTGGGGAGTTGGTGATGCAGCGGCCAGGGTGGCTTGTAGCTGCTGTGTGAGATTGGAGAGGAGGTTGTTGTCAGTCATGGTGGTGGGAGATAGTGGCTGCGACGTTGGTCGACTTATGGCTCTAGTACCATACTAAATGTATTTTGTTTGATTGTGAATTTGAAAGCTTTCCACCACACTTTTCATTATTGTACTGATCGATTTACAGGATATAAATACACAAGCTTTTCTTGGGGAGAAAGTAGAGACAGCTGTTGCAAGTTTGGCTTACACAGGAGATTACATATTGGATTGATTGGGCCTTGGGCCAGTATCTGAATTGGTCTCGATTGGTCCTTGTCCTCCAGTACCAATGAACTAACAAATCTAAATTCATACCAACTTTGCATCAATGCACAATTTTCGTATTCAGATAAAAAACTGATCGCAATCCACCAAAAAGATAGGCTGCGAGGATGAGCAAATGGAAACTCGAAACTCAAAACTCGAAAAAAAAGGTGCTTAAATGCATAAAGAATAAAGATGAGTGTAACGATGAACAGACAGACCTTGAGATTAAGCAATTGGAACTCTGACGATTGCAATTGGGATCTGAACGCCGATTGCGAGCCAACCTCCAGTCCTTGCTGGTCCACATATCCCGATGAGCGGCGCCTGGAGAGGACGACTTAGAGGTGATTTGGTAATTAGGCTTCAAAGCTGATTTGGTAAAATTGGATGCTAATTCGGCCGATTTTTTAGCAGAGGTTGAGCTTTGCCAACAACCGGATGGTGTACGACGAAGAGAAGACCACCGATCCGCTTCTTCATCTTCTTCTCTGATCGCAAGCAGGTCAATTTCAGAAACTGTCGCCGAGATCCGCTCCTTCATCTTCTTCTCCGTCGCCCTCACCGAGGAAGAACGTGGTGCCCGAGATCACCGTCTTTGCTACGCCGATTTTGCAATTGAAACAGATCGAAAGGGCCTTTTAGCGCCTTGCCTCCTCTAGATCTGGCGTCGATTTTGCGAAATTCCAGATCCGGCGTCGAGAGAGCAAGAGAGACGAAATTGAGAGAACAAGAGAGACCGATAGCGAGAGAGCAGGAGAGAGAATTAGTATATATAGTGGATATTTTGCTAATTTGTCCAAAAAGGTATGGCCATTTTACCAAATTGTTCAAAAAAAAGTGCATGTTTGGCAAAAATTTTCTTATCTGAAACAACCTTATCGTTACCTGCCGAGATTTTTCAAACGTTATACGAACAAAGTGAAAGATGCAAAACAGGGTTTGTCGGATCTCGGAGGGTCCAAATGCCTTGCTCTTCTTTTCCATCCTTTCCCCCTTTTTCTTTTTTCTTTTTTGTTGTTATCGAAATTTTTACGCTAAAAATGAGGATCAGGATCCTCTCCTATTAAAAACCTTATTAATATCTTCCTAATATCTTAACCATTATGGAATAGAGGGCTAAAATTAAATGAAGAGTTTACTAGAATGTCCATATTTTCAGCATTTATTATCATTTTGTCCACCAACATAATCATATTAGCTAAATGTCCACCTTTGTTGCTGAAACTGCTGAAACCGAAGTTGCTAAAATTCAACAGCTTATTTTTCTGCGTTGCTGAAACCCTGATTTCCCCACTGTTGTGTAAAGGCTCAGATTTTCAAATCCTAATTTTTCGGAAAAAAGAGAATATAAAATTTGACGAATAATTTCCATCCTTTTTCCTCGAGAATTCAAAATAATTATCGGATAGCGTTATCCTTGTCGATTTTAAAAATCTAATTGATCGAGGGAGAGAGACGGGGAAACTAACATTTGAGAACTATTTGCGGGATTCGAAATTCGTGTATTTGAGATTTATTTTGGGTATTTGGTTAACCACTTCCACACTCCGGCCACCCTCACCATACCTCTTTCAGCTCACCTATACCCCGTCACCCTCAACATTACCATTTGAAGAAATCGAAGCTCAATCAAGCTCGGACATGGCGGGAACAGAGAGAGAAATGAGAGAGGGAAGAGAGATGAAATTCTGTGTAATTTTTGTTATTCAATCAGTTGAGATTTCTGTTACAGAAAGTGTGCTATTTATACAATATGAGTTCCCTTGCTGTAACTAAGTCTTTGTATGAACTATATTACATCCAACATCCCTCCTCAAGCGAAAGGTGATGAAATCAACTAAGCTTGAATCAACTTAATTGAAATCATAGATTTGAGCAAAATGTCACGGATTAGTTGAATGTAAAAAACATGGAATGATGCCAACATCCCTCCTCACCCCGGAGTGGGAGAAATAAGTTGCAGTTGAGGCAGCAATTTGTGGTGACGAGGACCATAGAGGGACTTAGTGAAGATGTGTGCAAGTTGGACTGTAGTAGGAACATATGTCAAGCTGATAAGGCCTTCCAGCAACTTGTGACGCACCAACTGACAGTCCAAATCGATATGTTTGGTGCGCTCATGGAATACTGGGTCCTGACAGTTGTCATCTTGACCACAGGAGAAAAGGTCTCTGTGTAATCCACTCCAGCCTTTTGAGTGAAACCCTTGATCACCAGTCTTGCCTTATGTCTGTCAATTGTTCCATCAGCCCTTAATTTCAACTTGAAAACCCACTTGCAGGTGATTGGCTTCTTGCTAGGAGGTAGATGAAAAAGGTCCCATGTTCTGTTGAGATCTAAAGCAGCAAACTCCTTATCCATTGCTTCTAAACAAGCAAGATGTTTGGCTGCCTCAAGGTAAGAAGTAGGTTCCTTTGCAACAATCAGGTTAGCAAAAAATTGATGATCATTCAAGGAAACAGAACTGGCACAGATTGAAGGTGGAGAGGGCAAAAGAGAAGTGATGGTGTGGGAGCAAGAGGAAGAACATGCAGTGGTGCAAATGTAATCCTGAAGGTAAGAAGGTGCATGATGAGGCCTGGTGGATCTGCGAGGGGGTACCAACTGTGGCTCAAGAAATGAAGTATCTTGAGTGTGGTGTTGAGCAGTGATCTTAGAAGGATCAGGTTGAGGTTCAGGATCTGATATTGGGAAAGGTAAGGTGACCTCTGGTGGGGAATCAAGTAAGAGGAACACATGTTCATAGAACACCACATCTCTGGACACAGATATGTGTTTGGTTTCAATATTCAGAAGCTTGTAAGCTTTCTTGCCAAAGGGAAAACCAATGAAAATGTGAGCTTGAGCTCTTGGTTGAAATTTATCCCTGCCCCTCTGTAAGGTGGATGCATAACACAGACATCCAAATGGCTTTATATGGTCATAAGAAGGAGGTTTAGAGAATAGGACTTCAAATGGGGTTAGGCCTTTCAACACCCTTGAAGGTGATCTGTTGACAAGGTATGTAGCCATAAGGACACACTCTCCCTAGTATTTTAAAGGTAGGTCAGACTGGAAAAGCAAGGCTCTTGAGGTTTCCAAAAGGTGTTTGTGTTTTCTCTCAACTACCCCATTTTGTTGTGGTGTATAGGGACAACTGGTTTGATGGGTAATGCCCTGAGCTTTAAAAAAAGGCAATTGCCTCATGACTTGATCCTAATTCAAAGGCATTTTCAGATCTGATTGTGTTAGGGGTGCATGTAAAGTGGTTATGGATCATTTTGACAAAGGCTTTCAAGAAAGGAAAGGCATTGCTCTTGACACTGAGCAGGTGTGTCCAAGTGCAGCGAGAAAAATCATCCATAACTGTCATAAAGTACTTGTAGCTGTCATGGGTAGCAGTGTGATAGGGTCCCCACAGATCCACATGCACCAATTCAAAGGGAAATTTTGAAGAAATTTGGCTAGTAGGGAATGACAGCTTGTGCTGTCTGGCTTTGTGGAAGATATCACATGGATTATGTGTTTTCTTATGTGCTGCAATACCAGGATCAATGATAGAAACAAGTTTATTGAGTTTATTAAAAGGCATGTGACCAAGTCTAACATGCCACAATGTACAGGGATCCAACATACAAGCAAAAGTTTTGCTAGAATGGGAAAATACAGTCAACTGAAGACAAAAGAGGAAACTGTAAAGACGAACTGGAGGCGATGGATTTGTCTTCTTGCTTAGAATGTAGCAGGTACAGTCCTCCCTGGCTTTTACCAAGAACCAGAGGCCTCTTCGGAGAAGGGCTCTGCAAGGTGCAAAGGGTGGAGGAAAAATCAATTTGGCATTGCAATTGATCTGCTAACTTACTGACAGAGAGCAGATTGAATTTGAAATCGGGGACAAGCAAGACATTATGTATGATCAGGTTAGGCAAGAGTTGCACAGAACCAAAGAACATGACTGTAATGCAAGCAATATTTGGCAAAGTAATTTTGTGAGTTCTTGAAAGAGGTTTTATAGAAAGAAAATGGTGTTTATTTGAGCACATGTGGTCAGTTGCACCAGAATCTATAATCCAAGTTTGATTATCAAAATTTGAACCACATGAAGCATTGAAACCATACTTCAAATAACAAGTCATGACAAAATATTCAATACCTGCCATAGTGCAACCTGCCATGGGAGATGGTGCAGCTGGAGGCGAGCTGTGGCCAAGCAAAAGTCGTAGCTGTGCACATTGTTCAGCAGTAAATCCAGGTATAGGAGACGATGATGCAGTTGGAGCTTCATTCTCGGTGGTGACACTTGCAACAACCTTCTTCTTTGATGATCCAGAAGGAGTGGAAGATGTGGTGGGATATCCAATAAGCTTGTAGCAAAATTCCACCTTATGTCCAGTTTTCTTGCAATGAGTGCAGACATATGCTGGTCTCCTCGTTGGAATTGTTCCTTCCTGTTTTGGCTTGTGTCCATGCGAAGACATGGCCGATGAATCTGGAGCAATCTAGTGATTAGACTTCATTTCCCGCTGCTTCTCTTCCTGATTGATCATCGCATAGGCTTCTGCAACTGAAGGCACCGGGTTCATCATCAATATAGTGCCTCGCACACCTGCATAGCTGTCATTGAGGGCCATCAGCAGCTGGATCAATTTCTGTTCTTCAGCTTCTTTACAAATTGCAGCATTCGCATTGCAAGCACAGACAGTCAAACTCTTCAATGATGTTTCTACCTCCCAGAGACGTCTGATCTTTGTGAAGAAAGTGATGAAGCTATTATTTCCTTGAGAAATGTTACACAAATCTTTCTGAACAGAAAAATTTTGTGCGAGATTCGTTTGTTCGAATCTTGTGCACAAATCAGTCCAAATTTCAGATGCAAGCGCAATTTGAATTATGCTTTCAGTGATCTCCTTGCCGAGTGCATTTATGATCCCAGAAACAACGAGATCGTTGCATCGTTCCCAAATACGACGCTCCGGATTGCCAATTTCCGGTCGCTGTAATTCTCCTGTGATGAAAGCGATTTTGTTCTTTGCTGAGAGTGCGATCAACACCGATCTTTTCCATGAACTGAAGCCGGATCCATCGAACGCTCTTGAAACCAAAACCATACCTGGATTATCCAAGGGATGAATATAGAGTGGATTCTGAGTATCCATTATCGGTGCTTGAACACCTACGAGATCTGCAATCTCATGAGGAGGAATCGCCATGAAAACGAGCTAGAGATTCAAGCGGAAGACAGAAAAGAGCTCTGTTGCTCTGATACCATGAAGAAATCGAAGTTCAATCAAGCTCGGACATGGTGGGAACAAAGAGAGAAATGAGAGAGGGAAGAGAGTAGAAATTCTGTGTAATTTTTGTTATTCAATCAGTTGAGATTTCTGTTACAGAAAGTGTGCTATTTATACAATATGAGTTCCCTTGCTGTAACTAAGTCTTTGTATGAACTATATTACATCCAACATCATTCACCATCACCGTCTTCACTTTCCACTACCACCTTCACCTCTCGCCAACACCATTTCTGACCACCATCACCCCCACTCCTTCCTTTTCTTCTTCATCCCCATCCCATTCTCTGATCACCACCATCGTTAGCCACTCTCCTCCGTCGAATTCAAGCAGCCACAACTTCATCCTCCTCCCATGGCGTGGCCTTTCACGGTGTGACGAATCGCCGCCCCGAGAAGTTCCTTCAACCACCACACCTGACGACAGAGAGTGATCGAGCCTCCGATGCACCTCTTCACCCCCCCTTCTCGTGAAGATCGATGCCCGAGGATGAACCAGAGCCACCGGGAGCAGCCCGAAGCACCGACGTCCATCACCTCCCCTGTTCGAGCACGAGCTATCTTCCGGTAAGCCGTTCTCCTTCGTTTCCGATCCAAATCACCCCGAGCTCCTCCATCACACTCACCCATGTACGACGCAGGTCCAACGAGCCATTGTGAGTCACTGACGACGTCCATAACTCTGATCGAGAGCTCCGAAGTCACGAACTCCCTCGGTGAGCTTCCACCTTTCCTCCCTCTGTTTTGTTTCGATTCTGAATTGGGTCGGGCTGTGGGCAAGTGTCGAGTGCGCGTGAGCTGAGTGTGGTGCGTTGGGCGAGCTCGGAAGCACCGACGAGCTCGAATTGGCGCAGCGAGTGTCGACGAGCGCGATGAGCAGAGGCAGCGTGAGCGAGCTGAGGCGGGGCGAGTTGAGGCAGGGCGGGACCATGGAGTCGGAGCCGGTGAGCCACAGTTGGGCGAGCCGGAGCCAGGATGCGACGAGGAAGCAGCGTCGAGTAGGCCGACGAGCGCGGGAGCGCGAGTAGAGCCGTGAGCTTCGTTGAATTCGGATGTGGAAGATGGCTGTGGTCCACCCCCCCCCCCCCCCCCCCCCCCCCGCTAAGTTATATATATAATCGTTTCGGTTGGATTTAAATGGGTTCGGATTGGTTGGAGTTTATCCATATTTAATTAATTAATGCTATTTAAAATAAAATATAATATGGGCGAATTTGCAAAATAGCCACGAAATATGGCCTAATTTGCGAAATGTCCGCGTTTTGGGACAATTTTGTGAAATGTCCTAAATATAAGCCTCCTCCCTCTCTCCCACGCGCGTTTCTCTCTCCTCCGACTCTCCCTCTCCGCACGCTCTCTCTTTCTCCCCCCCCCCCCCCGAACTGCTCAATGACGATTGCCAGGATTTACGGCCGATCATCTCTCCGACATCATCAAAACCATCGTTTTCGAAGTCTCTTCTACATAATCAGGTAAGCAAAGCATTCGATTACAATCTACAAAAAACGCTACCATGAATTCATGGAAAATTTGCGCCAAAAGCGCAAATTTTACTAGAATTTTGACGATTCTAAGTTGATTCTCAATTATGCTGAAGAATCATATTAAATTTGCGCCGAAGGCGCAAATCTCCTTCAATTTTTGGATTACTGCTTCAATTTTACTAGAATTTTGACGATTCTAAGTTGATTCTCAATTATGCTGAAGAATCATATTAAATTTGCGCCGAAGGCGCAAATTTCCTTCAATTTTTGGATTACTGCTTTGAATCGAGTGATTACAACTATAGATTACGTAAAATCTATGCTTATTTATGCATATATATGCTATACCTGTATGAAAATATAGTTGAACCGAATGATTACTGCTATTGAATGCATCAAAATCTGTGCCTTTGGCGAAAATTTTGATTCATTTTTTATGCATCAAGTGATTAAGGTTATGGAGTCACACATACAGTAGAATCAAATGATTAATGTTATAGAATGCGTCAAATTTTGATTAATTTTTGAAGCATGAATTACTGATTATGATCATTTTTTGCTATATATGTGTAATTTTCAAGTCTCCACTCGAATTTGTGTATGTTTATGCTTATTTATGCTTGTTAATATTTTACATTGCTCAAGTCATCACTATGATTGCTTACAATGTGATTTCACTATGATTGTTCAAGTAATCACTAGACTTGAATCATAGAAAATTTCCACCAGAAGTGCAAGTTTTATAGAATTTTTCTCATAGCAGGTGTATTGTATTCATCTAGTTGATTTAAAGATATAGATTCCATATTGTTGCATCCAATATTGTGTTAATGTCATCCAATATTGTGTTCATGTCATCACTACACTTGAATATGGGAAATATATTGAAGTATCCATTCCTTATTAGACTTTGATTGCTCATGTCATCACTACACTTCCGTATTGCACTTTGATTGAGCCATGTCAGCACTGCACTTGAGTCATAGAAAATTTGCGGGAGGTGCTAATCCGTTGTTGCATTTGACAATATAATGATCTATCCATTCGTCATAAAAAATTTGCACCGTAGTTGCAAATTTTGTAGGATTTTTGTTCATAATAGGTGTATTCTATTCATTTAGTTGATTTAATGATAGAAAATTTGCACCGAATGTTCAAATTTTTTAGGATGGTTTTCATAACTGCCGTATTTTATTCATATAATTGATTAGATGATATGAATTCCTTACTGTTGCATCCAATATTGCATTTGACAACATATTGAAATTCCCCTTTCCTTATTGTACTTTGATTGCTCATGTCATCGTTTCAATCAGATTGTGTTTGTTACTACCGCAATGTATTTATCCTCTTCAATTCATACTCTGCAGATTACAATGGCAACCCACATTATTACAGTTGTATATGGTGGGAATTGGTTATTTGATGATTCAGGTCCAACCTTTGTTGGAGACACTACTTCAAAGGTGTTTATGATTGATGACTCAATAACACTACAGGGTTTAACTGAAAAAGTGCACAACAGATTCAATATAGACAGTGCATTTGAATTAGAATTCAATCATTTACACCATTTTAAATTCGTGAGAGCTCCGCTTAATGTTGAATGTGATGCTGATTTGAAAGAATTTTTTAAAGTTGTCCGAACTACATGATGTTAAATTTGCTGTTGAGTTGTGTGTAAGCATTAAAACAGATAGTGAACACGAAGATCAACAGTTGGTGACATGCAATCCAAATATAACTGACATTGTCTCAGGGGAAAATAGCATGACATTGATCGGTGACACCAGGATGAAGGGAGTATTGTTAGAAGATACTGGAGATGACATGTATTCTGTAAACAGTGATACTGCAAGTGATGAAGATTCTGCAGATGAAATATGGAGAACTTTCTATTCTACAACACACAGGAGAGAAACTACGCTAGAAGATTGGGATGCTGATAGCTCTACTGTGCCTAGTGTGAATCTGAATTCATAAAACTTGATGTGCATAGGCAAAAGCTTTGAATCAAGGAAAGCAGTTAAGAATGCTTTGGGAATCTTGTCAATAACCGACATATTTGGTTTTCGTGTGGCAAAATCAGATACAAAGTATTATAGGGTGCATTGTGTAGATCCTAACTGCAAATGGAAAGTGCATGTCAAAACTTTTGGTCCAACTTGGCATGAGGTTATAGTATATGTTGACATGCACACCTGCACGTGGGATTTCAGAACAAAACACTGCAAATAGCCTTCATCTTCTGTGATTGCAAGCATCATCGAATCAAGGTGAGAAAATTTTGTAAGAAATAGTATTTATATTTAATCTTGCTTTTTAATATATTATTTATTCTAATTTGAATATAATTACACAGTGTTGACACTGGATACAAACCAACACAGATAACGGATAACATGAGAACAGAAAAAAAGATGCCAATTACCTACTAGAGAGCATGGAAATCATCAAAAATTGCTCACGAAATTGTTAGGGGGACATCAGAATCAAATTATGCAGATTTACCATCATTTTGCCATATGTTCACGGAGAGAAACAATGGGACTATATCATTATTTTCAACAGACAAAGACGACAGGTTTCAGTACTTGTTCCTCTCCTTTGGACAGTGCATCAGAGCATTCCCCCTCTTAAAGAAGGTATGTCTTAATCAGTGTCAACATAAATTCTATTGTCATTGATTTTCTTAAATTCAATAACATCAGTAATTTCATTTCTTTATATACCAGGTTGTTGTTATTGATAGCACATTCCTAACTGGGCAATACAGAGGCACGTTGCTTGGAGCAGTTGCACAAGATGCAAATAGACATATTTTTCCGCTTGCCTTTGGTATTGTTGACTCCGAAAACAACAGCTCTTGGGAATGCTTTTTGTATCGGCTGCTGCAGGTTGTGCCTCCATCAAATGACTTAGTGTTTGTCTCTGATAGACATGCTAGCATTTCAAGTGCTATATCTTTAGTTTACCCAACAGCTACACACTGCATATGTATGTGGCACTTGAAACAAAACATCAAAGCGACATTCAAGAAAAAAGAACCGGGGAAAATGTTCAAAAAAGAAGCAGAGAGTTACACTATCCAAGAGTTCAACAACTACTATGCACAAATAGAAGCAACCTGTACAAAACTGTCAGAGTATCTGGTGTCAGCAGATTTTGATAAATGGGCCAGAACACATGCAAAGTGTAATAGATATAATGTGATTACATCCAACAATGCTGAAAGCTTGAACTCCGTTTTCAAAGGGAAAAAGGATTATCCCATTGTGGCACTTATGGAGTTTGCTAAAGAAAAGCTCACATCATGGTTCCAGGAAAGAAGAGAGAAAGCACTAGGAAACCAAGACAGAATAACTCATGAAATCCTTAAGGTGATAAGGAAATCACAATAGCAAGTTGGGTTATGCAGAGTAGAAAGGATGAATGCATCACAATTTGAGATCAAAGGTCACGGAGTTGTAGCTATAGTTGATCTATCAGCGAGGACATGTACGTGCAGAGTATTTGATGTCGAGAAAATACCGTGTATACATGCTCTAGTAGCCATTACACATATAAAGGCAAATGTGTCTGATTTTGTTGCAAAATTTTACAGCAATGATGCTTGGCGTATGGCATATGCAGAAACAATATATCCAGTGTTGGTAGAAGATGAAGGGAACATCCCTGATGTGATAAAATCTATCAAATGTTACCCCCTAGTAGTAAGAAAGAGAGCAGGAAGACCACCTTCAAATAGAAAGCTTTCAATGAGAGAGTTAAAGAGGAGGTTGAAGCATTCGAAATAAGGCTGTCAGCACAATTTCTATCATCAGTATTATATAAAAGTAATGTTAGGAAATAATACAGTTTAGACATTGTGAATGACATTTATGTTTCAAAATAAACATTAATTCAATATTATAGAATAAAATTTTAGATTTTATCATGTAATAATACAAGTTTGTATACTCTTTTCCATTTATGTCAGCACAATTTTGCCATCAGTGCTCATGAAATTTCAAATTTTTGTCATTGTTGTTCACTCAAAAACGATACAAAGTTGACAAAGTGTTGTTGTTGTGCAAATATAAACTATTTTTGAGCAAAAATAAGATGATGTTGAGCAAGTTTTCACCAACCATACGATGTTGTGCAATTTTATTCTATTGATGAGAAGAAATAAGACCATCTTGAGCAATAATCTATAGAGCAACTATGAGAACATAAATAGAGAAAATAAGATCATGTTGCCAACAAAGTGTTGTTGTTGTGCATATATAAACTATTGCTGAGCAAAAATAAGATGATGTTGAGCAAGTTTTCACCAACCATACGATGTTGTGCAATTTTATTCTATTGATGAGCAGAAATAAGACCATGTTGAGCAATAATCTATAGAGCAACTATGAGAACATAAATAGAGAAAATAAGATCATGTTGCCAACAAAGTGTTGTTGTTGTGCATATATAAACTATTGCTGAGCAAAAATAAGATGATGTTGAGCAAGTTTTCACCAACCATACGATGTTGTGCAATTTTATTCTATTGATGAGCAGAAATAAGACCATGTTGAGCAATAATCTATAGAGCAACTATGAGAACATAAATAGAGAAAATAAGATCATGTTGCCAACAAAGTGTTGTTGTTGTGCATATATAAACTATTGCTGAGCAAAAATAAGATGATGTTGAGCAAGTTTTCACCAACCATACGATGTTGTGCAATTTTATTCTATTGATGAGCAGAAATAAGACCATGTTGAGCAATAATCTATAGAGCAACTATGAGAACATAAATAGAGAAAATAAGATCATGTTGCCAAAAAAGTGTTGATGTTGTGCATTTATAAATTATTGTTAAGCAAAAATAAGATGATGTTGAGCAAGTTTTCTCTAACCATACGATGTTGTGCAATTTTATTCTATCGATGAGCAGAAATAAGACCATGTTGAGCGATAATCTATTGAGCAACTATGAAAACATAAATAGAGGAAATAAGTTCATGTTGCCAACAAAGTGTTGCTGTTGTGCATTTATAAACTATCGTTAAGCAAAAATAAGATGATGTTGAGCAAGTTTTCATCAATCATATGATGTTGTGCAATTTTATCCCATTGATGAACAAAAATAAGACGATGTTGAGCAATAATCTATTGAGCAACTATGAAAACATCAATAAAGAAAGTAAGATCATGTTGCTAACAAATTCACAAGTGTCGATTATTGTGCGTATATAAACTATTGTTGAGCAAAAATAAAATGATTTTAAGCAAATGTTTCCCCTACTGCACTTCAATGTTGTGCAATTTTATACGATTGTTGAGCAAAAATATTACGATGTTGTGCAATAATCTATTGAGAAAGTATGTAAACATAAAGAGAGAAAATAAGATCATGTTACCAATAATTTCACAACTCTCGGTTGTTGTGCAAATATAAACTATTGTTGAGCAAATATAATATGTTTTTGAGCAAATATCTACCAATAAACCATGTTGTGTGATGTCCACTAAAATAGCCATGTTTTTATGCACATTTTAGCTCCTTATTCTATATACTTTGCATATTTCAAGTTGGAAATATGTTGAATTTATGTAATATATGCTTATTTGCAAGAAATAGAGGTCTACATAAGTTTTGGTTTAATATTGTAGAATTTGGAGCCATTCCGGGACAAAACCAAGAAGAGAAGATTGAAGCTGAGTTTTACTCGATTTCGAGGAAAGTTCCTCGATATCGACCAAAACTGTGAACCAGAGCCTGGTCGAGGAGAAGCTGCTCGAGAAACTGAGAAGAGAAGCCAACTCGAGTAGTGTTTTTACTCGATGTCGAGTAAACTGCTCGACATCGACCAAACCATAAGCCTTGTCCGAGTTCGAGAAGGGAAGAAGCTACTCGAGAAGATGAAGAAAAGCCGAAGTCGACCACAAGTTCCTCGATGTCGACCAAATTGGTCGATATCGACCAAAAAGATCTCTGGGCCGTGAGACTGTCGGGCCTGTCCGAAGTCGAGCTGGATTGTTTGGATGCAAAGAAGTCCGAATCTATCAAAGTCTATCAAGGTTTATCCAAGGAGAGAAGATTATTCATTAATGTCAAGAGATACTTAGATATTTAGATATTTAGATATTTCCCTTTTAAGATTTATGCTTTATCTTTATTTAATTTTATCTTTAGAAAGTAGATATAGATTGCTTTTCTTGATTAGCAAGGATTAAGCCCTATAAATAAAGCTCATGGGGCTGATTTTCTATTCATTGAATTTCAGAGAAATAGTTCTACATAGAGTTTAGGAGTTCAAAGGTTTTAGGGTTTTGGCATTCTACGAAAGTTTGAGTGTCGGGATTGTAAAGACTTTGAATATAGTTTATGCAAGTTATTTCTTTTCAATCAATGTATGTGATTGCGATGAGGCGCGAGTAGTCCACCTACTTCTAGGGTTGGGGTGAGCCCCACGAGAGCCATGTTGGTGGATTAGCGATTGCAAAAGGAGGTATTTTATCGTTATCTTATTCTATTCCATGTGCTTCATCTTTGATTGAGAAATTGAAGAACTCATGTTGTGAAACTTGGGTAGTAATTAGGATTTTTTCGGAAGATTATAAATTCTAATTATGAAAAGGAATAGATGCAATTAGGGTTATTTATCGCGAGATCTAAATTCCTACTTGTCAGATTGGGTGAAAGCCTTCTCCTTTATCGATAAAGTCACCGCCTTTTATGATTTATATTCCGCTTTCATGGTAAACGTTATTGCAAACCCTAATCTTGGAAGTTCTCTTTCATCCATCGGTTTAGATTCGAAATTTGCATTCGTTTTTACTTTCTGTTCTCCTCGATTTCGACCAAACTGGTCGACGTCGACTTCTCACATTCGATCAAACAAGATCGCCGTAGCTTTTGTTTCTGCAGGTTCCTCGATCTCGAACAAAACTCCTCGACCTCGACAAATCTCCTCGATATCGAGTAAACTACTCGAGATCGACCAAGCCTAGTAGCTGCCGTTTGCTCAGTTCGACTTGCCTGACCTTCTGTCGACTAACCCTAGTCGAGGTCGAGCACCCTAAAGTCGACTTCTTCCCATGAGATTCCTCCGCTACCTAGGATCCGCTGACCAGCTTCCTTGAGGATCGAACCTGACTTCTTTTTGCTACATCGGGAGGGAGTCTTGAACATTATTTGTTGGGATCCAATCGGTTTTCTTTACTTTATTCATATTTTATTTGCAATCATATTCTACTGAAAAGTAAAGAATCATATTATGAAAAAATAAATTTAAGGTATGGAATTATAAGTTAAATAATAAGAAATAAATAAAGTATTACACAATTTCCGATTTTATACAAAAAAATAAAAGAAAAACTGTTTTCCTAAAAAAATATAAAAAGCAACCAATGTAAATGTCTAAAACGCTTTTCTCGTTCTAGAAGTTCTCCATCACCTTCGTTTGGTTTTCATCCTACAGCTAAATCCACTCTCTCTCTTTCTCTACGAGATTTCTTCACGCTTGATTATAGGCTTGTGGAGAAGAAATCTATTCCGTATATTATAGTTTAAATTAGAACGAATTGTGTTTAAGGTTTAGTTTTCTCGAAAATCAGGCAATGGCGCTTATTCAAGAGGTTTGAACATTTATAATCAAGCAGTTATCCAGGCTTCCAAGAGCTACCATTGCTAATTCAATTACTTGCACATTATAATTCGAAATTAATGTGATGGATTTATCATTCAATTTTGAATTTTATACGGTATAAACTGCCTTCTATTACAATGTCATTACTCCTAATATTTTTAGAAATTGATTGTAAGTGTTCATTCTATAGGTAAACGTCCCCATAGTTTAAGTGATTCACCTGTTCTACAAAGCCCAAATCGAACTTCTAAGAGATCAAAAAGATCCGGAGTTAAACCTCCAGTAGTTGATTTATCTAGAGATTCACCTCCCTTCAAAGATGAACTGTTTGATGACAATGAGCCTGGTAAAGCCTATGAAGCAGGGGACGGTTGTCAGTCGCTTGAATCAAAAGATTCTCAACCACTTGTTCGAAAAAACAGTAAGAAATAAGTTCACCTTGTGACTGCTCTTCCTGTTAGCACTGTTGGTGTGGAAACCATTGAAATTGCAAGGTTGGATAACCATTCACCTAATGAGACAGTTGTTTAACATGTAAACCCAACTGTGCATATCATCACATCTGATGAACAAACATATCCCACCGACATACAACCTAACACAGAAAACAGGCAGATGATTGTGAGGAATGAGAGGAACACAAGACAAAAAAATCTCCCCGGTTTGAAGGCACATTCAAGCCCACGCTTGCTAGTGTCATCATTGAAAAAAATGAATGATAAGCAGAAGACATTCATTCAAGATATTGGGTTGGGATTTTTGTTCAATTTGGATATTGTTACCCTACCACTGCATCTTTCGTATTGGTTAGTGGATCAGTTTGATGCTAACAAGTGTTGCTTGGTGCTCGCTAATGGAGGAGAACTTGAAATTGCATAAATAGATGTGCATATCACAATGGGGTTCCCCATGGGAAAGATTTTAGTTGGAAGAAAAACAACTAAAGAGAATTTCAGTCTTGTGCAAGATTGGAGAAGCACATTTGAGGTCCAGGATAATATAACAACAGCTATGGCGATGGATAAATTGATAGCTAACACTGACTGTGGTGATCAATTCTGGCCTTGTGAACTTTATTGTTATATTATACTCTATATTAGTTGATACTCTGGGAAACGGGCATGCCAACCAGAGTTTAATAAGAGTAGTTCCTGAATTGGGAGACATGAAAGACCTAAATTGGTGTGGTCTGGTGTTGTAAAGTTTGGTTGACACAAAGAAAAGCTGGGAAAAGAACAAGAATGGCCATTTCAGAGGGCCTCTATTATTCTTGGTTGTAAGTATTTTTTTTAAACCTTTCCTCTGATGTTACCTTAATTTCTTTACAATGTACGTACAATATTCTTCATGTCAGCATTCCTCCGCTCCATCACTATACTGATATATGTTTATGGCCTTGGTGTTGCAGTTGTTTTATATGGATAGGGTGAAACTATTCACAAGCACCACACTCAGAAGAATGAGTCATTGTTTCCCAGTGTTTGTTGGCATGAATTACAAAATTTTGCGCAAACGAGAAACTGATGATATTAGTACTAAATGCTTTGGCCGTGGCTTAGTCCAGGCTCGCCAAATTGTTCCTTCCCACCAAGACATATCGTCTACATCTTGTCCGCCCACTACTGCACAAAATGATGAAGGCACCAGTCACCCTGCTGATCCAGAAAAACAACCACCCCAGTAGAGGTTTATATGAATTCTTTAAAACAATTCAATCTAATGTTGGTGCAATTTAGCATGTTCTGATACTTACTGGTTATTTTTTATTCTTGTTTTTTATGTGCTGTTATCTTCTAGAGTTGGATAAAGTTTTTTGCTAAAAAAACTTCTGTGCTTGCATCTGCTATATCCGATTTTGTTGAGTAGTCTACAAATGTACCGCCTAAACTACAACATTATGACAAGGTGAAAATACTTCTACATGGGGCAAATCAGCTTCTAGGGATGGAAGATGTAACCCCTGAGCCTGCTACAGATGATGCTGACAGGTCTTATATGAATGACTCTCCAAACACACATTTTACCGACTCCCAAGAAAAATTCTTCTCAGACCCTTCTTTCTTAGATTGCATTACTCAAATTGAGATGGCGTATCAGAATAAGAAAAAATTGAAATCAAACATCAAAGTAGATGGGGAATTTTCTTTTGATATAATTCTAAATGATCATGTTTTAAAAAAAGATAAAGGGACATCACATAACAATGGAGATGCAAACAACGTTACGAATGAACCAAACCAAGCTCTTCTAGGCGGCCATGGTCATCCGCCAATACACCAGGATGTTCAAGCTAAAACTGCAGACACATTATGCACAACTCCAAACCCCCTACCCACTCAATTTGAAACTGAAATTCCACTAGGGAACCATTTGGGAGGTAGAAGAAAATGCAAGTCCCCTGCTACATTGCCAACACGGAGATCACCACGTGCCAACGCAGCTGATGTGAATTCTGTAGAACAACTGAATGACACAAAGAGAGAAGAAACTACAAGAAGAGCACATAAACCTTCTGCATCTTTGAGAAGCCCTTATTATTTACGTGTTGTTGATATTAATGATCCTATCTCTGAAATTGAGCGCACTGTTTCAACCTATTTAGCAATGAAAACAACTCAAAGCATGTAAGTTCATTTTAATCTTAATTTACTTAGTGTATCTTCAGTTACAAGTAAAAGATTATTTTTACTTAATCCATCTTCATAATGATTCACTTTGCAGGGAAGTTTTATTTAAACACAAGTCTGTTGAAATTGTAAGGACAGACATGGGTACACTTGAAGATGAAACCCACTTGTCTAGTGTCATTATTGATGCATGGACAACTGTCCTCAACCACAAGGAAAAGTATAAAAGTGCTCAATCACCAGCAAGACTATTTGTCAATATCAACAAATCTATAATATCTTTACAAGTTCATCCTTCAATTACACTCCATTGTTTTGTCATTACTACAATGGGTCTGTTTTTTTTTACTAATTTCTATTATTGATCCAGTTTAATGTGGAGAGTGTATCATCAGGAGCTTGTGATGAACGGTTTAAGAGGTTTAACCTCCACCTTGATACTATATTGTCTTTGTCACCACACATTTCTTTGAGAGATGTAGACATGGTAGTCCCTCGCAATCACCTGAATAAAGTTCTCAAAATACTGAATTTGAAATCAAAGTTAACAAGCTCAATCACTAATGTCTATCTATTTTATATTATGTTGATTAGATTGTATTTGGGGTTCAACGAGAAGTGTTTTATGTCATGGTTGTCTTCAACTTAAAAAACAAAGTTGTCCAGATCGTTGATATCACCCCATCTTGCACTGATGCAACTTGCAGCTTCCCATCACCCTTCGAATGTTCGGTAAGTTTTATTAATGATATCTACTATGGCTTTGTATTAATTTCATTTAAATATCACCTTAGATTACAATTAAAATTACATGCTTTATAATTCAATCCATGCAGGGGGATATGTTGATTGCTTATCTAACAGAAAAGGGGCTTGGAGCAAAGGCATAAATAGTGTCAACTGCACCAACATCAAATGTCCCCATCGCATGGGCTGGAGAAGAGAAAGTTGTGCATTATGGGGTATGCCTCATGCATCACATGGAGACCTTCTTTGGGACAGAGAGAGCGTACAAGTGTGGATTGGAAAAGGGCAATTTCAAGAATATCTCAAAGCTACGGGTGAGGTACCTAACATATATTGTGTGCTCAGAGATGAATGAAGTGAACACAGAAGTTGTGAAGGCAGCTTGCAAGTAATCCACATATCTCGGATTCCACTCGATTTCGACTCAGATTTTTGCTGGAAAGTACTCGACATCGAGTAATGTAGTCGATGTCGAGTAGGTATATCTTCTTTTCCTCGGATTCTGATCGAGCTTGACTAGGATTCGGATATTGGATGGGTACTCGACATCGAGTAAAGTCCTCGACGTCGAGTAGATCTCTTCTACTCGAGTGGTTTCTATGCTCGACTGTGCTCGATCTCGGGTGATGATGCTGAAGTCGACCAAATGTACTCGATATCGACTAGTCCTGTCGATATCGACTTGCTTTGGTTCCTCTTTTCTTTTCTGCTCGACATGCTTTGGTTCAACCCCTGCTTGACCTTGGATTTGGTGTAATCGACCTTGAGCTCATCCATGGTTTTCTCTTTTCTCCGAATTGTTATAAAATGTCTCAATTTCTGCAAAATTAAACAAAAACTAGTGTAGACTCCATAATTTAGCAAAAAAGCATAATCTACATAGATTTTGTATAATTCTAACCCAATGATATGAAGTGCGTGCGGAAATCGATATAAAAGTTGATGTGTGAATTAGGCTCACAATAGATACTCGGGAAATGGGCATTGTGCTCAGCTCCAACTCGATCGCGAGTCGACCTCTCTCTGTGGGGGTAACCTTGGCAGCTCATCCGGGAAGACATCAGTGAAGTCTCGGACCACGGGTACGTCGATCATGCTGGGTCTGCCTCTATCCACATCTATGGCGTAGCACCAAAATCCCATACAACCGTTATCCAGAAGCCTCGTAACTCTAACGGCGCTAATCAATGCTCCATTCCTCTTGGGGTCACTACCCCAAACCTGATGCTCTATGCCATCCTCGTCCAAAATAGACACTATCCTCATCCGCATGTTGATGATCGCCCCGTAGTGGTCCATGAAATCCATACCAAGAACCAAATCATATGTCATCAGGGTCACCACAATAAGGTTGACGGGCCACTCTCGCTCACTTATACAGATAGATCATCCTAAGATCTCACGACTCGTCCTACTCCTAACCCCATCTGACATACCCATAAGATAGGTTAAACCCCTCGTGCAGCTTAGACTCAGCCTAGCGATGCACAACTCTGTTATGAAGCAGTGAGTGGCACCCGTATCAAACAAAATACTCAAACACGCATCACAAAGAAGCATCGTAAATGAAGCACTCGGAGCAGATCGATCATCTACCCTCATCTGAAAAACGCGGGGTGGTGGGGGCAATGCAGAACCTAACCCTCCGAAAGTCTGCCCTCGCTCATATATCCCGACCCAGATGGCCCGGCTAATGACGATCCTCTACGAGTCCCGGACCCCAATGGCCTACGGCCTCATCTACCCGAGCCTCTGCCACATCCTCCGGAGCTGCCTTTACTTCATGCGTCACCCCTTCTCTGCCCATGGGGATAAGTCAAAAGTGGGGGCTGAGGAGCCGCGAGAAGTCTCGATGTAGCTGTAGCAGTGGGGTCCTACCATCCTGGGGACAACGAGTGATGCGGGACAAATGCCGTTGGCAATTTCGCCCTTCTCAAACTAGTGATAAAAATCCAAACTTAAACACACAACCAATAGATTAGGCAATCAATCAATTGATAAACCAAATAACTACTAGTCTAGCAAGAAAGTTCGGTGTCGAACCCACAGGGAGAAGCGATTTCCTATTCAATCACTCTAGACAAGACTCTTTAAAGCAAAAGCAATAACCTTTAGACAAATAGCAAATACAAAAGTAACCAGATTACAAATCACAAAACATCTTGATATCAAGATAGAAAGAACATTTCACCTGTAATTCTCTCTCTCTAATGGTGTTCATAGTTTCACACAATAGCCACACATACTCGGCGAAATAAACTGAAAACAACCTAAATAAGGTCTACAAGGGTCGGCAAAACCCTAGAGGAAAATAATATAAATTAATTGTCTTCGGATCCATAACCGCGTATTTGGGATCAAGGGTAATGGCGGGCGCCGTTGAAATGGTGGTGGGCGCTGTCTCTGTAGTGCTCGTCGTTCCTCTTTTTCCTTCAACGAATTACAATGGTGTGCCTCCTTGCTCTTCCTTAGCTCCCATATGCTCAAAAACATGCTTCTCAAGCTCTTTCCATAGTCCATCCAAGGTCGGAATGTAATTCTGGAAAATAAACACTGAAAACACATAGATTCCAAACTCGAATACTTCACAAGTAATAAACGGAACTAGACTCAAAACATAACAAAACCAATACCTAATAGCAATAAGAAACACATATAATGCATATATGAAATATGCATTATCAAATCCCCTAACACTTAACTCTTGCTTGTCCTCAAGCAACCATAAGGAAAAACATCATCTACGCACCCCACATGAAATCTTTCACAACTTTACTCATCAAAAGCAACATCATCAAATAGTAAAAATATAACCAAACATATAAACGTCATAACATGTATATATGGGATCAATTTGCTTGCATGCTCAAAAATCAACCTTACCAAGGATAAAATGTGTATCTCTCACTCTCATTTATTTAGGCTTTAAGCATACACTCACCTCAATTCCATATACAAGCGTCAACTAGAATATTGATATTTATATCACAAAATCTCCATCGGATACGTCAATGCAAAAATAAAAACATTAAGAGGACTTTCGCTCAATGGAAACATTCATAGAAGATTCCATTCGGCGGGGTTGTAATGGGGCTTGATAGAAACATACGGGAAATGAATTGTATTTGGTCATGTGGTGCAATAAATTCCGAGAAAATAAGATTCCAAAACTCCCAACATAACACAAACCAACTCAAATATATCAAGCTCACAAATGCACAACATCTCTCAATATCATCAAAATAACTCCAAAAAATCTCATATCTCATCATCTCACATATAGTGCAATCTCAATGCCCAACCAATGTATCTCATAACCAACATAAATCCCAATTCTTCCTCATTATGCAAACATAATATAAATGGCTCTTTATTCTTTCTTTCTTTTTTCTTTTCTTCTTTTTTTTTCGGATTTTTTTTCTTTTCTTTTAACTTACTTTTACCCCTAGGTGAATTTTATTCTCCCTAGGTCCAAGCTTGTTTTTTTCTTTTTTTTTTTCTTGAGCCACAATACACGAAAATCAAATGCGTAAACATGAGGGACCAAATAAGCACGTAACATTAAATCTTCTCAAAACCATAACCCATAAACTCATACTTTAGCTTCATTCTCCTCAATCTCCAAAATAGATTCCATAACCCATTTAAAATCTCATTTCCCCCGAAATAAGGGTAAGGCTCATCATAGGGTAGGAATAGTAATTTTGTGGAGCTAACAATAAAAAGGATAAAGGCTCAAATTGGCTTCAAAGCAAGATATAACATAGGGTAGATATGGATAAATACGTGGCTAAAAGTTTGCCTCTATCATTTGAACTTATCAAGCATTGAACATGTATATAATCAGCCTTGAAAATAGACAACTATGGCAATACTCAATGATAAATGCATAGGAAGAGTATATCACACAAGAAAAGGAAAAGGAATAAAGATGTATCCCTTATAAGGCCAGGGATATCTCACTAGGACAATTTTTTGTTGAATTCCAAGCATACTCCCAAACTTAGATCATACATGCTCAATTATATATGCTTAATCACATTTCACATAAAAAAACAATTTTTGAGATAAGATCAAATCATTCCAGAATTCCATAGGATTTATAAGATCATGCCAGGACAAACTCAAATCAAGATGGGTATCCTTGACAACACAATATGCAAAACAAACAAAACAACAACACTTTTTTTTTCTTTTTTTTGACATTTTTTTTTGACATTTTATATAACCTAAAAGAAATAACGTAAAGGAAATAATCAAAGACTCAAAAACAAAAACTCAAAGACAAACATAAATTCAAACATGCACTAACCTAACTAATTCACTTCAATCTCCCCCCCCCCCCCCTCCCACACTTACATGTTGCATTGTCATCAATGCATAAAACACAAAAAAGGAACAATGAAAATATAAAAATAAAGGGTTTAAAAGAAGCAAATGACTGACCAATTACTGGGAAGGCGGGGTATGGGTTCTAAACCGCTGATTGATGTTCTGAAGGGTAATCAACACGGCGTTCTGAAAACTAGAGAGCTTATCCGCAAGGTTAGCGAGCTTGGCAGCAGTGCTCGCTTCAAAATCAACAAATCGACGCTCAATATCAATCAAAGTAGCCCATCTAGGCTCGGCGTCTTCTTCATAAAATTCTTCTTTCTCTTCGATGACCTCAATTGCTTCTGTAGCTTTTGTAATTTCAGCAGGCAAAATACCAGCATCTTCATTAATAAGCTCATCAGCTGCAACCTCATCATCCGCATTCTCATCGTCGGTGGCCTCATTATTAATAACAGCCCAACGCTTTAACCAACTCTTCTCCGTAGGATCTAATGGAAACTTGTTGTGATATAGATTGATGTTTGACATCCTCAGGCACTGTGGTATATCCGCCGGCAGATAATTGTGATGCTCCCTTCCTGGTCCCAACATCCATTTAAAACACCAAGTTTTATCCGGCCACTGGGCCCACCCAATCATCCGCCACCATTGCAGGCTGGAAAGATTGTAAACGTTCTTGTCATCAAGGCGCTGCAAACCATCCAAGCGGACACCTACTCGGCGAGCAATCAACGTTACCAAACCTCCGAACAAAATAATGCGCCACGACCTCACATGGGTAGCTCTAATCACTTCCATACAATTTCCCAAAAATAGATGAGCCAAGTCAGGGACGTGAACCCTTCTCGGAATCAAGCAGTAGATATAGCTTCAGGCTCTCATAGTAACAACGGATGGATTTTTCACACCTAGGAAAGAGTAGCAGAGTACCAAATAACATAACCTCAACGCATGATGAGTAATCATTGATCCGTGGTACTGTTCATCATAATCCGCGAACTCTGATATAGCCTTCTTCCACATATTCATAGGATCTCGAACTCCGAACTCATCAAAAAATCTAGCATCGGCAGGCCACTTGGTAACACCAAAAGCCTGTGCAATGAGATCCTCAGTCACCATGAACTTTCGATTCCTCAGCTGAAAAACTAATCTCCATATCAAAGCGATAATCCAGGGTGGCCAAGAATTCTCTCACTAATGCTAGATAGGTGTAAGCAAACACATCTGATAAATCTTCCAATCCCCCTGATAATGCATATCTTAGATAGGCAATATAGGCTTTTTTAGGCTAGTTATGTTGCACTTCGTTCACAATCTGTAGTTAATTTGCATCTTGTGAGTATTATGGAAGGAGTCGGAATCTACACACTTTTATTGATAATTTCAGGTAATCGTGGATCCGATGATGAGACAGGAATTGATAACGCATTATATGAGAATGTCTAGTTGATCGAAGAAGCTTACATGAAGATCTCAAGAGGTCCTAAGAAGAAGAAGCGAACCTAAACGAAGAACAAGTTTGCAAAAGTTGTCGCCAGGCATGCTGAACTTGTTTTGCATTTTCTGGAGGCCTCAGTTGTCCGATTGACTATAATGACCATGCGTTGGAAAGCCCTTTCAAAGAGATACAACTTTCCTATTGACAAGAACAGAAAATCCGAGACAAATTTCCCTGTTGATCGACCTTTTACTTATTACTATACTAGTTATAGGTTTGAGTTTTCTTTGACGGATCAACGACATGTTTTCCTTCCGTCAAATTTGGTGTCGTTGCCGAGGAAATTTTTATTAATTCTTGTCTGTTTTTGGTGCTGATTTTTTGTGTGGACCACTTACATGGTCCGCACTCGTGCTACTAACGTATGTTAAAGGTGAGGTTATTACAGTTAGACGGAGAGAGTTTTCATCAATACTTCATCAGACTGTAGGAGTACATTAATGACGTATATTCATGAGGATATCAAGCTAGTATAAGGGAAGTTCTTCTATGCATCTTTGATGGCATGACTTCTGAGACACGGAGTCTTGCCGAGCGCCTGAGTGATGGAGGTTTATTAGATATGGGACTCTCGGATATGTGGGAATTTTTCTGTTACATGGATTATCAATGTGCGCAGAACGAGTCACTTCCTCTAGTATCTCAAATCGTTGAGACCTCTATTGCACCTCTTGAGGTCATTGTGGAAAATCACGCTGAGAAGGTTGAGGAAGACCACACTCCATCTGATGAGATCATCCCTAGCTCTTCCATTGATGAATTAGGTACAGAGCCTATTGTTGAGGCTGCAGAGCAAGTAAAGGTTGTCTCCTGCACTAGAGAGAATATTGGTGGATACTTTGATCCATTTGACTGCTACTTTGACAAGCCACAAATAGAACTAAATTGGTGGTATTATATACCCTTTGTGGGTAGTCAAGCTCATGAATACAATATGTCGACACGGTTCTTAAATGTATTAATATTTAGTTTCAATTTATTTGTATGTAGTGCATGTTTGTTTGTTAGTTGTGCACAAGAGTTTGACAGGTTGATGAGGGCTTTGACTATGTCTGATTAGTGTCTTGAGCTTCAACATTACGTTGAGCCAACGACTTGAAAAAAGGCGCTTCTCGGGAGGCAACCCGAGGTAAGTTTTCTAATTTAGTTATTTCAATTCCTCATCAGTTAGTTTGTTTTTCAATAAATTAGGTTTTCCATTAGATATTGGATAGTTGTTTTGGTTTGGGATAGACTAGCCTCTCAGGAAAGGCCGCTGCAATGCTCAGATTCGACCTATAGAGACCCATCCACCACATTGTGAGTATTTCATTCATTTCTTCCTCTATGTTTTTTTTTGTTTTTTTTGTTGTCTTTTATGTTTCATTGAGGACAATGAAAAGTTTGAGTGTGGGGGAGAGATTGCATTGCATATAGATAGAGTTTGCATATCATGTTTATTTATGTTATCATGTTTATTTATGTCTTCATATTTATTTTTATACTTATATTGCACTTGAAAAAAAAAATCCAAAAAAAATTTATCATGCATATACATAGATTTTAAATAACCACCTTAGCTAGCGAAACTCTACATTCTTATGGCATGAACTTGTAAATCCTACGATAAATTTGAATTGCTTAGCCTAATCGCCTTGAAATGTTTTCTTATGAAGCATGATTTTGTGATGTAATTGAGCATGTATGATTGAGCTAAAGTATGATTGAAATCCTATGAACATGACCCTTGCGAGAATGTTTTAGCCTTATTAGAATCATTTATAATTCTTTTGCTCAATTGAGTGAATTACTCTCCTTGTGTTGCTACCTCTTGGCATTGACTGCAATATCTAATTTTCAAGACCGACTCACATGTTTGTCGCTTGCGGATTTTCTGTTTATAGTTGGAGTCTTTTGTTTGAATTTGTGCATATATAGTGAAATAAGGTGGCAATGGTTGATGCACTTAGTAACTGGATCTATGCATGACACCTATGGGTACGATTCGCGCAAAAAGGTGTTGAAAACTATCCACTAGGGAAGAAAGCTTGATCATTGAGTAACCAGGTTCATTCATGACACTCATGTTTGCAACTTGCATCAAAAGATGTTCAAGTGGACTTCATATTAGTAGGTTGAGGTGTTGATAGACCAAGGTCATTCATGACACCCATGTTTGCGCCTCGCGTAAGGAAAGCACCAAGACAAGAAAATAATAATAAAAAAAAACAAAAGAAAAGAAAAAAAAAGTGCCGCACTTTATTTAGTTGTCTTTATTGTGTCTTGCAAGTAATGACATTTCGGTAAATATTTGGTGATATGGTGGTCAATGTCTATGAGTTTAGTGCATGTTGGTTTGAGTTGAGAGTTGTACCTTAAAGCCTAAACACATGAGTGAAACACATATTTCTGGTGAGGTTGGATGATGTCTACTTCTAAGTTTTGATCACTGGAATACATGTTATGACGTTTGTTTGCTTGGCTTATGTTTTCACTTGCTATGATGTTGCTTTTTGATGAGGTTGAAACTTGAAGGGATTTCATGTGGGATGCGTTGATTCATGTTCATTCTATCATTGCTTGAGGACAAGCAAAGGTTAAGTGTGTGGGAATTTGATAATGTATATCTTAGATAGGACTTATAGGCATTTTTAGGCTAGTTAGGTTGCATTTCCTTCACAATCTGTAGTTAATTTGCATCTTGTGAGTCTTATGGAAGGAGTTGGAATCTACACACTTTTATTCATTATTTCAGGTAATTATGGATCCGATGATGAGACAGGATTTGATAACCCATTATATGAGAATTTCTAGTTGATTGAAGAAGCTTACATGAAGATCTCAAGAGGTCTTGAGAAGAAGAAGCGAACCTAAACGAAGAACAAGTCTGCAGAAGTTGCCGCCAGGCATGCTGAACTTGTTTTGCACTTTCTGGAGGCCTCGGTTGTCCGATTGACTATTATGACCATGCGTTGGAAAGCTCTTTTAAAGAGCTGCAACTTTCCTATTTACAAGAAGAGCAAATTCGAGACGAATTTCCTTCTGGATCGACCTCTTACTTATTACTATACTAGTTATAGGTTTGAGTTTTCTTTGACGGATCAACGACAGGTTTTTCTTCCGTCACCCCCATCTTGCAGGAGTTGATGGACCTACTCATAAATTCCAAGTTTCTTCAACGTCGGGGGATAAAAGAATATGGTGGATTCATACCGTCTCTCTTCAAGCTTGAGCCAACGATCCTCTTCTTCCCAAGACAGCGAAAGGGGCTTCTTTATATCAGGGACTGACATGGTGTACTTCGAGGAACGACAAAAGAAAATCACTAAAATGACAAAAAGACGGGTTTGTTGTAGAGGCGGCGGGCGTCGTGGTAGCAGCGGCGGGCGCCTTTTACGCAAAACCACGAATCCGAGTGAAAACGTTGGGGAACCGACGTCCACTCTTCCAAACTTCGAATTCGTCGAACAACTTGGTTTCAAAAGGGTTCTTTTGTGATAGGTAAGGGAATGGAATGGCAAAGATTGATTTTTGTGGATGTAGTGTAGGGTAGTTGCGGAAAGTGGTTTGGTGGATTGAATCGATTGAAACACAAGGCTTTAGGCAATCAGATTGGATTTCAGTAGGCTTTTGATATTCTTGAGATTTCTCTTGAGCAAGTTTAATTGATCCACAAATATAGAGAGATATTATATGGTAAGTAGGAAGGAAATCTATCAAAAAAAAATATTAGTCTAGATATAATAGAATAGAAATAGATATAAATCTAATCCTAGGAAATAAAGAAACTAATCTTAAAGAGAAATAACTAATCCTAAAACAAAACAGAAAATAAATAGAAGAAAAATACTAATCCTAAGAATAATAAATAGGAAATAATCTAACCTAACATAAATAGGAAATAATCTAATCCTAAGACCAAAAATAGAAGAAAATAATCTAGTCCTAAAAAAAATTCGGAAAATAATAAAAAACATAAAGATAGAACTTCCCTTTTCAAAATTTACCAAAATTCAGATGCGTTAGGCGGACACACAGGCGGCGGGTGCCGTGGTAGGGGAGGTGGGCGCCGTGTCCACATAATGCACTGCGTCTTTGCAATCAATCAAAACTGAAACCCAACATCGGTTTCACTTACCGTAACCTCCAAGATTCGTTGACACGGTTGATCCTACTTTATTGAATTGAAAAGCAAATTCAAAAGAAATAGAAATACTACCTAACTACCTTGGGTTGCCTCCCAAGAAGCGTCTTTGTTTCACGTCTTTGGCTCGAGGTGATGCATTCTTGATCAAGTTATTCCACCATGATCCCCCACACTTGTCCTTTTCAGAACAAAGGGTGGAACTTTAGAAACTTTTCCGACATAGCCATCAATAGCATCCTTCGATTCCTCCTTGGCATAAGTAACTCCGGGAGGTTGTCCTGTAATTGCAAAAACCTCAGCAGTATTAGGAATCGAATTTTCACATGGAATAGCAATAGAATCATTTGAATGAGACACATTTTCATGCGACTTAAACAAATTCTCAATTTTCTTTTCAATTTCTTTCCCTAAACCAGTTTCATCTTTGTTAGAGAACTCAAGATTCATTCATTCAGCAGAAGCATCTAACAAAGTATTTGATTCATTCTTGTGATTAATTTCATTAGAGTCAACAACATCTACATAATCATTGGCAGAAGAAACAATAGGCTCAAATATAGAAAACTCAATCTTTCTACCCTCAAATTCCATAGTTAGTGAACCTTCAAAACAATCAATCTTAGTTTTAGCCGTTCGCAAGAATGACCTTCCCAAGATAATCGGGGTTTTAGGCGTACATTGTTCCATGTCTAAAATGAAGAAATCATTTGGAAAAATCAAATCATTTTCCTTTGCCAACACATCTTCAACAACTCCTCTAGGCTTAATACTAGAGCGATCAACGAGTTGTATAGTAACACAAGTTTCAGACAATGAATTGAGACCCAAAAACATATATAAGTTATAGGACATAACATTAATTGAAGCACCTAGGTCTAACATAGCTTTGGTGAAGCTAGCATTGCCTATTGCACATGCTATAGTAAACATATTACTTGGATCGCTGCATTTTTCAGGCAATCGTTTCTTAAGTAAAGCATAAACATTTTCGCTTAAACTTACCTTTTCCTTCTTTCTCATCCTTTTCTTGCGCTTCATCGTGCATAACTCTTTCAAAATTTTCGCATAGCGAGGCATGGTCTTAATTAAATTAAAGAGTGGAATATTTACCTCATAATGAGCAAATGTGTCATAAAGAATTTGTTCATCTTCCCACTTACGATAAGATCTTAAGGCATGAGGAAAGGGTGGTGCAGGTTTTGAACCCTAAAAGACCACTCTTTGGAAGCTTTCTTCGGGGATTGAACAACGTCAGAAGTCGGACCCTTCAAAGGAGATGGCGGCGGGCGCCGTGGCGAGGGGCAGCGGGCGCCGTTTTCGCAGTGTGTCTCCAATTCCGTCTCTTCGTCCTTATTCCCCAAATCAACTTCCTCTCTAGGCATCTCTTCAACATTCCTAGTGGGTGTATTCACTTGTTTACCTCCTCTAAGGATCATGACACTTACATTTTCCTTCGGATTCACTAACACTTGTGATGGCAACTTTCCCGAATCTTTCGCTTTCAATTCAACAATCTCCTTAGCCATTTGACTCAGCAACTTCTCTTGAACACTCATCTTGTCCAATAGAAACCTCAATGTCTCATCTCTTTCATCTTATTGAGTGTTTTTAGGACAATTATCATACTGTCCTCTTTGAAAAGGAACTATTGTTGCTGGCCTGATGCGGGACCATCCAAGGCACCTCTGGACGCACATATACTTAGGGATGGACCTATGATTCGAGCTTGTGAGAATGATGTCATCCTCAAGAGGAAGGAGAAGGTTCCACAATGGGAGAAGGTCCAAAGGTGCAAGCTTGATCCTCTTGACGTTTTTAGATTCGTTCAGCAGTTTGACAGCTTTTCGGCGTCTCAGTAAAATGAGCCGTTCGGAGTCCGTATTTATCGGATTGGGTCGTGTCATACCTTGTTGGAACGAGGACGAAAAGATATACAACTTTTCTGTTGAAGGTTTTTCCAGATTCGACCTAGAGCTTGGCTGAAAATCATCATCTTTGCAGCTGTCACATGTTTAGACGAATTGGACCTCTTTTCCTATTTTTAGTAACTTCCTTTACTTAAGTTATTTTAGATAATTTTAGGAGTTTATTTTAATTAGTCTTTTATTTATTATTTTCATCTAAAATTAGCCTTAGGGTTATAAATTGTCGGCTGATCTCCATTGTTAAAGAGTACGCCCCTTTTCATGAAAGAAACTCTCTTTTGTGTGAAACACAACGAGTTCAAGTCGATCGATTCGTAGCTAGGCTCATCGATTGCAAATTGATATTGATCTTAGCTTGGTTTGTATTGTGTTTATCAATCTCGCAAGGGTTTGGTAATCCTCAGTATCCACGAACCCCCTCCTTGTGCCTCTAAGTTGTCCGCTTGGTTGTGTAGGGTTGTAGAGGCGGGTTATATAGTCATTGATGTTGGTTCCTACTCTCTACGGAGGCATGAGGTCTTCATCTTCTTCTATATAGATTGACTCAGTCCACTATCCGTCTTTTCTATTGCTTTGTCGAGTCTTTATTTCAATTCGAATCGAGTCTTTGTTTCTTTGTTCTAGCCGACATCGAGTTCATCTTGTTCTTGGTGTTCTTGTTGAGTCATGTGTCTTTCTTGTTGAATCTTGCTGCGTTTCTTTGAGTCTTGTCGAGTTTCTTGAGTTCTTGTCTAGTTCTTGTTCAATTCTTTAGTTTGAGTCTTGATTGTTGAAGATCGGGTCATCCTACGGCTTACCCCGTATCATGGCCTCTCCCGTAGAATCTACTTTGGTAGTTTGAATTGTAGCCTTGATTGTAATTGTTACCAAAGTTTCGGCGAGGTCCATAATCCATAGCATTCACTTCAGTTGTGCCCTCCTGAATCAAGGGACACTTATCATTCGGATGAGTTAGATCTCCACAAACTCCATAAGGTTTAGGCTGATGGGGTTGATTCATTTGCATAGCCATCTTGTCACGATCTCCATAAGCCTATATATCGATATCATCCTTGTGTCCATCTTTCGAGCTATCCAACTTATGAACTCCTCTAACTCCTTGGTATCTCTCATATTGTTGCGATGCATTAGCCAATCCTTTAAAAATCTGCATTGCTTCCCGAGGTGTTTTATCCAAAATATCTCCTCCGTTAGTAGCATTGATGAAACTCCTGTCGGTGTCAAGCAAGCCTTCATAAAGATATAGCGCTAGATCATCCTCGGGTATACCGTGTTGTGGGCAACTACCCTTAAGCCTTTTGAACCACTCAACATACTCAGAAAGACTCTCCATAGGTGATTGCTCAATATTGGACAACTCCTTCTTAAGTTTGTTGAGGCGAGTCACAGGAAAGTACTTTTGCAGGAAAGCTTTCTTCAATTGCACCCAAGTAGTAATGCTTTCTGGGGGTAGGTAGTAAAGCCAATCGCTTGCAGCATGTTTCAAAGTAAAGGAGAACACTCTCGGCATCAATTGGTCGTCAAACAAGCCTTGGGGTCTTAGTCTATCACATAGGCTTGCAAAAGTAGCAAGGTGCTTGTTTGGCTCTTCCCCGGGCAATCCATGAAAGTAAGGCAAAATAGATGACCAATTTGACTTGAACTCAAATCTTGAACCCTTAAAGAGATCAGGAAGACTAATTGCAAGTGGTTGAGAACTCAAATCAGGTTTCTTTAACTTTCTCAGGGTACTTCTTGGAGGATTAACAACAACGTCTGCCATCTCTTCATTTGTCTCAAACTCGAGCCTCCTTTTCAATCGAAAAGATCTTTCAACCTCGGGATCAAAAGACAAAGACGATGAATTACAAGATCTAGTTTGAACCATGCAAAGACAAAACCGAATCAAAATAAAGAGTAATTGATAGAGTTAAAGAAAAGCAAACTCCTTTCTTCTCCCCGGCAACGGCGCCAAGAAGTTTGATGCGGGATGAATGTCGTTGGCAATTTCGCCCTTCCCAAACTAGTGATAAAAATCCAAACTTAAACATACAACCAATAGATTAGGCAATCAATCAATTGATAAACCAAATAACTACTAGTATAGCAAGAAAGTCCGGTATCAAACCCACAGGGAGAAGCGATTTCCTATTCAATAACTCTAAACAAGACTCTTTAAAGCAAAAGTAATAACCTTTAGACAAATAGAAAATATAAAAGTAACCAGATTACAAATCACAAAGCAGATTGATATCAAGATAGAGAGAACATTTCACCTATAATTTTCTTTCTCTTGGTGTTCATAGTTTCACTCAATAGCCACACACACTCGGCGAAATAAACTGAAAACAACCTAAATAAGGTCCACAAGGGTCGGCAAAACCCTAGAGGAAAATAACAGAAATAATATAAATTAATTGTCTTCGGATCCAAAACCGCGTATTCGGGATCTGGGGTAACGGCGGGCGCCGTCTCTGCAGTGCTCGTCGTTCCTCATTTTCCTTCAACGAATTCCAATGTCGTGCCTCCTTGCTTCTCCTTATCTCCCATGTGCTCCAAAACATGCTTCTAAAGCTCTTTCCATAGTCCATCCAAGGTCGGAACGTAATTCTGCAAAATAAACACTGAAAACGCATAGATTTCAAACTCGAATACTTCACAATTAATAAACGGAACTAGACTCAAAACATAACAAAACCAATACCTATTAGCAATAAGAAACACTTATAATGCTCATATGAAATATGCATTATCAACAACGAGCCCTGTGTCCCATACCTCCGCAAGCATAGCATCTGATGGCTCTATCCGGGTAATCCACCAAATAATGTCCACTCTCAAAGCAACCATGACACGTGATGCTCCAAATACTAGCCTTTCGGATCCTAGCTGCTGATGCTGGTGGTGGAAGAGCTCTCAGTACTCCTCCTCTTATGGTATGTATGGATGCACTTTTTAATAGTTAAAAAAATAAGTAGAATGGATTGTTTTTTTTTTTAACTAGTTAAAGAGAATATGGACACCAAAAAAATCATAAAAAATGGTTAAAATTATGGGTTAAAAAAAAAGCTACTTGAGGGAGCTTATTTGGGGTTTATTTTGTTTATTTGGTTTGAAAGTACCACAATACCTCTAATAACAACCAAATAAACTCCACCTTTTACAAATAAACTGTTTTTCGTGCCATACGGAGTTTATATTTTTTCATAAATTTTTAACTACTTTTACCAACAGTTTATAAATTTTTACCCTGTTTATAATTTTAGTCAGTTTATTAACCCCGTCTCATACGAACCCTTAATCCTCCGCGAAAGGTTCCTCCGGGTTGCACATCTCATCTAGTATTCGCTGATCTCGACCTCTTCGCCTCAGGGCGAGAGGGAGCACATACAGTAAAAGATAGGATCCGTCGTTGGTCATACAGAAAAATAACCTCTAGAAATCTATCAAATGGCACAACTCCCAAGCTTGACGCGTGGAGAAAGACCTTTGGCAGTAGCCTTATGGATAACATCCGAATACGACTATCGTCTGTGGCACAGAGGTGAGTGCAGTAAATCAGCTCCCTCTTGAAGTGACAGACGACTCTGAAACGGAGCGGGAAGGCCCATAAGTAGCGCGCATGAAGATAACCTCTCGGGCAGTCTGTGTCCCAGGTCCACAATACTCTCGAAGTAGCAAGGCACAGAAATCCTCATAGCTCCACTCAACTCTGCAGACACCCTCTGGCGCTTGGAAGTAGGGGCACCAATGAAATCGAAGATGCTGTCTATTTGCTGAGCCAAGCCTCAATGTCCTCTCTAGTCGCTCCAAAGAAGTGGGGCGGGTCGCAATGTCCCAATGCTCGTACCCAGTCAACACGCTTCTCAAGGCGTGCATCGACGGCAGCGGGCTCAGTTGGATGCCCAACGAGAATCTAAATCTTTGGTGCACCCGAGGAGGATCTTCGATGATTCCCCTCAGCATCTCGATCAATGCCGCCCGATCCATCTGTCTGAGTATCTCCTCTGGTTGGAGGGACGGAATCTCCACATCCCTGGGGATCTAGGCCCCGTCATCTATCTCGTCCACCACGGCTCAGCGAGGTCGTCCTCGGCCCCTACGTACTGGGCCCCCACGCCCGACTGCCCCGCGTCGTGTATCGATCATACTATTGCATATTCAAAGGTTAGTTTAACACCCAACACAGAAGCATTCAATGACAATTATAATGATTCCCTTTGAGGGGAATCGCCCTCAGGCCCAATCGTCATATATACAAACACAACCAAGCTATCTAAAAGCCGCTCTTCGAGGAGTGACTGACCGGAGGGGCAACTACCTCACGTTCTCTACCTGCTCCGCTACTCCAACCTCCGCGGTGCAATTCCTTTGGTTATTCCACGCAGTGGCGGATCCAGGAATTTTTGTAAGGGGGGGCTGAATTTTTTTTCCAAGAAATGACGATGTGAAACGTTCGAGTCTAAGGTTGTACCTATATACACCGTTGACACCGTCAATCCTGCTTATTTGTTGAATGACACAAAAAACGCCACTATACTGTTTTGCGGATTCAAGAACCTACATCACTAACAACTGTAATGTAACTAGACCCGGGCAAACGTGGGCATGTGCCGAGCTTGGGGCGGGTTTTACCCCAAATATTATCACGGTGTTGCAGGCGCGCGCGGGCCAGGCTAAGCTCACTTCCCGGGTTTAATAGATTGTCCAAGTCCGTCCGGTATTGCGGGTACAGGTTACCCATGGGTATCCATAAAATCTAAATTGTCTGTGTAATTCGACAACAACAAAAATGTTGTATGCTATCTACTTCAATTCAAAAAAAAAATTGTTGGGGTAATGAACAAGTTGCTTGATGTTGTATACTTAGAACAAAAATAAAACGACAGTTATCTATTTGTTGAATTTTAATTAATATTGTATTAATCATTATAAGTATTGATTATAAGGTAAAAAAAAGGGGTTAGTGTTTTAAAAAAAAACAAAGGAAAAAAGGGGGTTAGTGTTTTTTTTTTTAAAAAAACAAAGGAAAAAAGGGGTTGATGGTTTTTTAAAAATGCAGATGCGATTGGTGTTTTAAAAACATCAAAGAAACAGAAAACAACAAAGAACAACAAAGAAGAAGGAGGGTTGGCGTTGGCATTTTTAAAAAAAAAAAAACAAACAGATGCACAAAAGGAAGGGATGGCGCTGAGAATCGAACCCGGGATGCCAAAATCCCCATTAAATTATTCCAACGCCTTAACCGCTGGGCTAACACGCTTATATGATTTTTTCTACTTTAATTTTATATAATACTTAATTAACAGATATATACATATACCCTTATTTTGGTCAGCGGGGGGCTTCAGCCACCTCGAGCCCCCCACAGATCCACCACTGATTCCACGTCCATATATAAACTACAAGCTACGTTTTGCCTACCCATTTCCGAGGACTACATCCAGTAAGAATGGTCTAGCACCATTTTACCCACCCGATTTCTCTGGTATTTAATTCCCTCTCCTTAGGCCAAGTTTATTAGGTTAGATTCATTGAGTTAGCCTGCTTCAATTCATTTCATAGTCGAAAACATACTTTTGACACACCATCCGACCGGGTTTATCGTTAAATTCTTCAATGTGGCGCACATTGTTTGGATTTTGCCCAACTTACTGAACTTAGGGGGTGCCTCAATCAATTTCCCAATTTGTTGCCATTAAATTATTCATAACATTAATACCTGTGTTCTCTCCCCACCTAGGTGTGGCCTTTGGGAGTGGGGGGTTCGAGTTTTCACCATTTTCTCTGTTGCTTTGTGCGCTCAGCTGTGAGAGGGAGGGAGAGAGAGATTGAGGGGGGGGAGAGAGTGAGAGAGTGAAACGCCAAGCTCCCTCATCGATTCTTAGGTATCTCTCTCTGTCGGTGAGAGTGATTGATGGATTTGGATGAGAAAGAGCTTGCGGGGCGGCTCAAGGATGCTGGCAACCGCTTGCTCGAATCTCCGTCTTCAACTGAGGAGCTTCTCAAATTTCTCGAGGTGATGCAAATTTTTCCTCTTTTTTTGTTTGGCTGATTTCATATTTCAGTTGGTTTGGCTCTGATTTTGTCTTCGTCGTTCCTCCATTATAACGCCTCTATGTGGTTCCCAACTTTGTGTTACATTGCGGCTAGGTTTTTACTGTCTATTGTTTTGTGGTGGTTTAATTTGCGTCTGAATTAGGTTCCAGCAATTGAATGTGATTCTGATTGTGATCAGGTTGGTGGTTTAAAGTTGAATTTGCTGTTTGATATGCGTTTTGTGATTGTGTTTTGCAGAAATTTTCACTGATTTTTATCACTCTGACTCTTGTAGATTACGTGCTGCTATCTTAAACGCCTGTGCTATTGCTTTAGATTATTGGAATTTTAAAATCCGTGGTGTTTTTTGTTGTGAGGTTTGCCTTCTCGAATGCCGTACCTTTGATGAAATGGTTACGTGAATTAAACTTCCTTGTGGAATAAGATTTCTATTTGCATTTGCTTTTGGTTGATTTGTTTTTCTTCTGGTTGACATTGTCATGCTCTTTTATTCCTTGGTGCTTTAAAGAGATATGACAGTTCTGCATGCAGGGATCTATATTTAGGAAAAATGGCTTCTTTCTGATGTCTAAATTAGAGTCTGATTTACTTTGGTGGATAGAGGAAAATAGTTCATAAGAGTAAAGATACACTTCTTTACCACCCATCTTCCCATGGTGGTGCCATGGTTCTTCACCACCATGGGAAATGTTTTCCATGCCTGAATCCCTAATGCCTCCATCTGCTGCCATGTTCCTCACATAGCCAGACCATAATTTTTATTTATTATTATTAGCAAGATTTAAATGCTTTAGTTTACACTTGGAATTTTCTTTGCTGGATCGTAGTTCATTGTAATTGGAAATTTTCAGAAAGAGTAACGATGGTCAATACTAAATATTGAATTTTATCCCATTAGACATTGATACAACTGCCTAAGCATATAGTTACAAGTATAACAGGCTCTATCTGATTTTGAACTTGTACTATTGATGGCTTTCATTTAAAAATGGTTACTGTGTGTCTCTGCCTCCTTTAATCCCACTTTTCCATGGCCAATGACCATAGT